>CM019702.1:16067761-16667761 GCA_009760885.1 Achatina immaculata
TCTATGACGCAGCAGGGCCGCGCTATACGGGCTTACTTTAATGAGACGGTCCATCATCACCACCATCATGTGCCTTCTCCAGAACGAAGGTTGGCGATAATGAATCTCCAGTTTTCTCGCTCCCTCGCCTTGATGTTGCACTCAAGAAGGTAGTATCCTGTCCATTCTCGCACGTTATTTTCCCATACACATCTCTGTCTTCCTCTTGCTCTTTTTCCTTCCACTTTTCCTTCCAGTATGGTCTTCAGTATATTGTTATGTCTTTTGATATGGCCAAATTATTGCGTTTTCTTCATTATCATTATTATTATTATTTTCTGAGAAGTTCACGTTACACCTGGAACTGTTCTAAAATGTGTGCATTTGTTCTTTTCATTCTCCACATTATTTGATCAAGTTTTCTGTGGAACCACATTTTTATTACACTAATCTTTCTCTCCATCTTTTTTGCTTAGGGTCCAGGTTTGTGCTCCATACAGTAAAACAGAGTAGATATAACATTTTACAAATTGTAATCTTGTTTTTAAGCGCAGATTCCTGGATAACAGCGCTGCCTTCATGGTGCTGAACGTATGTTTTGCCATTTCTATTCTTTTCTTTATCTCCATCTCACATCTCCCATCTTCAGTTGATGTATGTCCTAGGTAGCAGCAGTTTGTAAATTATTCCAGTCTCTCTTAGTTTACGGCTATACCCATCTGTGGCTTCTGATCTTTCCTGCTGAACACCATTACTTTGGTCTTCTTGATATTGGTCTCCAGTCCCTATTTTTTGGTTTGTGTTTGGTATCATATCTATTCATTTATGTAGATTCTGTTGGATCTTTTTATCAAACATGGTGTATGAAAGCATTGACATGAAAGTAATACATAAGAGGAAATGAAATAAGCAGAATTTATCGAGTGCTCCCGTCAGAGATTCGTCCAGTTTCGTTAACTCTTCGGTATATTTTGTTTAGGTTTTCTTCGCCAAATTTTAAAAGCTCAAAACATATTTTATTATTAATTATGTACATGAAAAGGAGGCCTTGTTGGCTGAGAAGTTAGGCGCTAGGTCTACTAATGTGGAGGTACCGGGTTCAAGTCCCAACAGTAGAGTTTGTTGTTTTTTTTTCCTTCCAGCATCACCACACCAGAAAGGTCCGAGGGTCCACCCAGCCTCTACAAATGGATATAAGAGAAATTTAGGAAGGTAAATGAGGCCAGGAGTGATAATGACCGCATCATACTTTCATGTGCCGACGGTCTTGGAAATACGGGCTTAACACCGTATCCTCAATATGGCTTAAAGCATGGAAACGGGGATTTTACCTTTTTTTTTTCAACCTTTTACATGAGAAGAACTGATGAATTCATGTCAAAATATCAGATGATGCAATATATTATCTTTCATAAATTTCCATTAATTTCCCTCAGAATATACCGTAGAGGAAAAAGAAAACATCTAAGCGAAACTAAATGTTCTAATAAGCTATAAATAAAGCTACACAGAAGGTGTCTATTTTCATCATAAATTGATAGGCAAATTGTTAATACAGAAATTTTTCCGACTAGTCACTGTTGCAATACTCAGCTCTCTCTCTTTCTCTCTCTCTCTCTCTCCCTGTCTCTCTCTCTTTCTTTCTTTCTTTCTTTCTTTCTTTCTTTCTTTCTAAATCAGGGTCTCTAGTTCCGTTGGTTACAACGTTTGGCTGTTTCCAGTTTGTCTTTGACCATACTCTCGCCAAAGCTGCACGGTTCATGTGATGGAAAGTAATGGCTCACATAAATAAACTGATCGCCTCAACATTTTAAAAACTGTGTTTTAATTTATGAGGAACACAAAAAATGGCCGTACATGCAGCGAGAAAGGCTCAGTAACGGAAATGGTCCATAATCGTTCTTTCTTAAGCTGTTATTTATTTAATTATTGTAACATCTCAAAGGCAATTTGGAATTTGAGCTCTTCTGACACCCTCAGTGAAGGAGATTCAAGTCGGGTGTGGAATGAATATAATGCGGAAAATGGATATCAGGTGAAGAATGGTTATCAGTTATGGAATGGATATTATGCGGAGAATACTACCCAAAATAGCACTTAGATGGATACCACAGGGGAACAGAAATAAGGGTAGACCAAAGGAGACACGGAGAAGAACACCAGAGAGGATGTTGTGCAATAGAGGATTCACTTTCGCAAGAGCGGGAAAAAAAGGCCAAAGGACAGGCGTTTGTGGAAAACCCTTGCGGAAGCCGCATGTGCCTTGGGCGCTTAAGGTTCAGAGAGAGAGAGAGAGAGAGAAAGAAAGATTATGCGGCGAATGGATATCAAGTTCAGAATGAATATCAGTCGGGGAATGAATATCAAATGCAGAATGGATATAAGACACATGATGGATATCAAGTGGAGAATGGATGTCAGAATCAGGTATGGAATAGATATCAAACACAGAAATGATATCAAGTGGAGAATGGATATCAGGTGGGGACTGGATAGAGAATTGATAACAGGTAGATCAAGTAGAGAATTTATATCAGGTGAGAAATGGATACAGAGTAGAGAATTGATATTACGTATGGAATGGATATCAAATGGAGAATGAACATCAGGTGAGGACTGGATACCAATTAGAGAATGGATATCAGGTAGGGAATGGATATCAGGTAATGAATGGATATTACGTAAATAATTAATATCGGGTGGGGAATGTATATCAGTAGAGAATACTATTAAGTAGGGAATGAATGTCGTGTAGAAAATGAATATCAAGTGGACAATGGATATCAAAAAGAGAATGGATATCAAGTAGAGAATGGATAACAAGTAGAGAATGGATATCAAGTAGGCAATGGATATCAAGCAGAGAATGAATATTAAGTGAAAAATGGCTATCAAGTAAAGAGTGGATATATCAGGTGAGAAGTGGATATGAAATAGAGAATGGATATCAAGGATCCCTTGTTTTGAAGCTGCCCTATCATCATCATCGTCTTTCACTCCCTCGAGAGCACATGCCACGGATAAAGAGTCTCCAGTCATCCTTGTTCTTGGAATTATTCTCTGCCTCCTTCCATGTGTATTCCTTGTCTCTGAACTCTGTCACAAGGTGCACCCAGGAACCGAAAAATAGCTGCCATAGCCCGCTCCCTAGCTGACACAATGTTGTGCCTCAGCACAATCACAGCATCGGCCCCTCATAGAACACCAGCTCGCAGTTTCAGGCGGGTTGAAAAGAAGGAGGAGGAGGAGGAGAAAAAGAAGAAGCAGGGGGGAGAAGAAGAAGAAAGAAGAAGAAGAAGAAGGAGAAGGAAGAGGAGAAGAAGAAGGAGGAGGAGGAGGAGAAGAAAAAGAAGAAAGAAGAAGAGGAAGAAGACGAAGAAGAAGAAGAAGAAGGAGGAGGAGGAGAAGAAGAAAGAAGAAGAGGAAGAAGAAGAAGAAGGAGAAGGAGGAGGAGGAGAAGAAGAAGAAGGAAGAGGAGGAGAAGAAGAAGAAGGAAGAGGAGGAGAAGAAGTAGAAGAAGAAGAAGAAGGAGGAGGAGGAGGAGGAGAAGAAGAAAAGAAGAAGAAGAAGGAGGAGGAGGATAAGAAGAAAGATGAAGGAGGAAGAGGAGAAAAAGGAGGAAGAGAAGAAGAAGAAGAAGAAGAAGGAGGAGGAGAAGAAGAAGAAGAAAGAAGAAGAGGAAGAAGACGAAGAAGAAGAAGAAGAAGAAGGAGGAGGAGGAGAAGAAGAAGAAGGAGGAGGAGGAGGAGAAGAAGAAGAAGAAGGAAGAGGAGGAGAAGAAGAAGTAGAAGAAGAAGAAGAAGGAGGAGAAGAAGAAGAAGAAAAGAAGAAGAAGAAGGAGGAGGAGGAGAAGAAGAAAGAAGAAGAAGGAGGAGGAGGAGAAAAAGGAGGAAGAGAAGAAGAAGAAGAAGAAGGAAGAGGAGGAGGAGAAGCTGCCTATGAAAAATAATTCATATCCTTCTCACTGTCGCTGATTTCTACTTTTTTCCTTTACACCCCAGCACACCTTCCCCCCCCCCCCCCCCAAATAAACACACACACACACAAGCACAGTCTCACGCCCACACGTGATTGGTTTTTTTTAATCTTTATTTTTTTTTTTAAAGCTCAAGACACCATTTTGATGTCCGCAGACCTTGACTGAAGTAATTATCTGTTTCTCAACTAAAATGGAGGACGAATTAAATATTTCAGTGACTTACAGACGACATATACAAATAAGTCGTTCATTGTGTGTGCATGTGTGCGCGCCTGTGTGTGTGTGTGCGCGCGCCTGTGTGTGTGTGTTTAATGAAGGCCAAATTATATGACTGCCCTGAGACACGACCAGGAGGACCGTCGTACGAAAACTGTGCTACCTGCGCATGCGTGTTCCTAGTTAATATTAGCACCCTCGATATGTGACAAATCGTGTTCCTAGTTAATATTAGCACCCTCGATATGTGACAAATCGAGTTCCTAGTTAATATTAGCACCCTCGATATGTGACAAATCGTGTTCCTAGTTAATATTAGCACCCTCGATATGTGACAAATCGTGTTCCTAGTTAATATTAGCACCCTCGATATGTGACAAATCGTGTTCCTAGTTAATATTAGCACCCTCAATATACGACAAACCGTGTTCCTAGTTAATATTAGCACACTCAATATGTGACAAACCGTGTTCCTAGTTAATATTAGCACCCTCAATATGTGACAAATCGTGTTCCTAGTTAATATTAGCACCCTCAATATGTGACAAATCGTGTTCCTAGTTAATATTAGCACCCTCAATATGTGACAAATCGTGTTGCGACTAATCGTGTTCCTAGTTAATATTAGCACCCTCAATATGCGACAAATCGTGTTGCGACTAATCGTGTTCCTAGTTAATATTAGCACCCTCAATATGTGAAAATCGTGTTGCGACTAATCGTGTTCCTAGTTAATATTAGCACCCTCAATATGTGACAAATCGTGTTGCGACTAACCGTGTTCCTAGTTAATATTAGCACCCTCAATATGTGACAAATCGTGTTGCGACTAATCGTGTTCCTAGTTAATATTAGCACCCTCAATATGTGACAAATCGTGTTGCGACTAATCGTGTTCCTAGTTAATATTAGCACCCTCAATATGTGACAAATCATGTTGCGACTAATCGTGTTCCTAGTTAATATTAGCACCCTCAGCATGTGACAAATCGTGTTGCGACTAATCGTGTTCCTAGTTAATATTAGCACCCTCAATATACGACACACCATGTTGCGACTAATCGTGTTCCTAGTTAATATTAGCACCCTCAATATACGACACACCATGTTGCGACTAATCGTGTTCCTAGTTAATATTAGCACCCCCAATATGTGACAAATCGTGTTGCGACTAATCGTGTTCCTAGTTAATATTAGCACCCTCAATATGCGACAAACCGTGTTGCGACTAATCGTGTTCCTAGTTAATATTAGCACCCTCAATATGCGACTAATCGTGTTCCTAGTTAATATTAGCACCCTCAATATGCGACAAACCGTGTTGCGACTAATCGTGTTCCTAGTTAATATTAGCACCCTCGATATGCGACAAACCGTGTTGCGACTAATCGTGTTCCTAGTTAATATTAGCACCCTCGATATACGACAAACCGTGTTGCGACTAATCGTGTTCCTAGTTAATATCAACACCCTCAATATGCGACAAATCGTACTGCGAGGAATCATGTTCCTAATTAATATTGACACCCTCAATATGCAACAAATCGTTTTCCGAAAAAATGTTAAAAGCAAGCCTAATCAAAAACTTCACGTGATTGTTATGCCAGGTGCAGAAAGGTGTGAATGGAAATGAAGTCTCCGGTAATGCTTACCTGTTTTCAGTTTCTATTATCTTCTTTACCAGCGAGAGGAAATCAATGTGGGGCCTCTTTCCAACCCCCCCCCCCCCCCCCCCCCCCCCCCCGCCCTCTTTCCCGACACCTAACGACATTTTATATTTTTTTATTTGAAAGAAATGGACGTCTATGGTTGGATTGTTTTTCAATTTGGGCGAAGTTGGCGCGTGACCGTTTGTATGACCTGGAAAGAAGAGGCCACGACCTGGTACTTCAGCGACGCTGTGCCTCCTTTTTTATTTCCTCCCTCCCCCCCCCCCCTCACACACACAACCCCCTTTTCTTTTTCTGTTCTTCCTTATTGTTGCGTGAATCGCCGCAACTGCCGATCGATTCTAACCCGGATCTGACCTCGCAACGTGACCTTCAACCCGGAAATAAAAGGTCGGCAATATAAAGCGGGGCAATTTTTGTTAGGAAGACGGGGAAATCTTCAACGATAGAAATTAATTTCTCTCTCTCTCTATCTCTTTCTCTCTCTCTCTCTCTCTCTCTCTCTCTCTCTCTCTCTCTCTCTCTCTCTTAGAGCAATCATCCGTAATAAACGCCTCTTTCTGAATTATCTGCATGGAAGGAACACGCTAAGATACTGGATCCTATTTAAAAACTGGAGGAAATTTGGCGGGGGGAGGGTTATAATTTTACATACAACTTCTGTAATGCGACAAATATTTGACTCACTTGTGTCTATCTGTCTTCTAACCACAGTACGAGTATCTCTGTTTAATAAACACATTATAGTTTTGTTTCGGAAAGTTCCCATTGCTGACAGTACATCATCATTATCAGCAGGTGCCGTGCCGACTGGCGTTGGCTATTATGCTTCTCCAGGGTACACGATCCCTCATGCAGGCCATCAGCTCAGTTGGTGATCTCCTCTTACACCATCCCGTCACACTGTCCAGTATTATTTCTCTTGGTCTTCCTCTTGATCTTCTTCCTTCTATTTTTCCTGATGTTATAATATTTTCAATGCCCCCTCTTCTCATTGCATGTCCTATGAAAGTACATTGTCTCTCTCTTATCTTTTTGACAAGGTTTTTTTGTCTCTCCAGCTCTTCTCCTACATTCTTCATTAATTTTTTTTTGCTGTCCAGGGGATTCACAACATTCTTCTAATAAACCACAATTCTACTGCTTCCGATGATTTTTGTGCAGACTTGCCTATTGTCCATGATTCATTTCCATATAACAAGATAGGTTCAATATAGCATTTTATGACTCGTTTTCTAACATTCATTAATAAGGATGTGTTGGATAATATGTTTCTCATTCTCTGAAATGCAGTCTTTGCTTGGCCTAGTCTGTTCCTAATGTCTGTTCTGCATTTCCCATCTGAAGTTATTACTGCTCCAAGGTATTTGAATTTCTGCACCTGCTTTAGAATAGTTCCATTTAATTTTATACTGCATGCTAGTGGATTCTGTTTCTTAGATATAACCATAGTCTCTGTCTTTTTTGACAGTACACATTAAAAAAAAAATAGCTGCATTTTTTTTCTACCGTCAGCAACTTGTTGCAGTAAAAAAATTCGCGTTATCATTCGTGATACGCAATAAATTAGTTGTGGGTTAACCATCACCCCAGATCTCCTAGAATAAACTTTAGTAAGTGGCCCCCACGCCCCCCCCCCCAAACTAAACAGTCTGTCTCCACTGGCTTTGGTCTATACCGGTACTATATGGCATTGTATTACTCAGACCTAACACTGCTGTTACGTCACTGTCTTTTGGATAACATAACGTGCTAGAACAGCAATAATAGTCAGAAATTAATGTGAAACAATAATTTGTATTTGCAGTTTTCTTTCCTGTCTCCGGGGCCATAAGTTTTTCCTGGCCACGGGCCCATAAATTTTTCCTGGATCCGGGCCCATAAGTTTTTCCTGGCTCTGGCCCATATATTTTCCCTGACCCGGGCATATAAGGTTTTCCCTGGTACCGAATCCATATTTTTTGTTCCTGGGTCCGGACCCACTTTTTTTTTCCTGGCGCCAGGCCCACACGTTTTTCTCTGACGCCGGGCCCATACGTTTTTCTCTGACGCCGGGCCCATGCTTTTTTCCTGACTCCGGGCTCATAAGTTTTTCCTTGGAGCCGGGCCCATAGACTTAAAACCTTTTTGGGCCTAATCCACCACTAATGGTAATTCTTCAAAAACTGCACAGAACGTAGGTTTTTATTTGATTCGTTGGGTTTTTTTTTTCCTCAAATATCATACGACACCTGTCAAGGGTTTGGAAATGAACCCTCACAAAACATAGTGCATTGTTTCGTTTTAAAACGATGCTCTTCTCAACGTAAAAATAGCTCTGCAAAACGATGTGGTACCGGGTAGAGAACTCACCATGCGTAGTTCTAGTGGTGTTTTATCATTGTTTTTCTTTTATGATTCTTCACATTTATAGGAAATATTTATGATTTCATTCCTGGATTAATGTATATTACTGCCTTTTATTGGGCTATTTTTCGTTGTTCGCATACATTCACTATTTGTATTTAACTTGATATTAAATCGCTTTTAACAACCTTACTCAAATATCATTACGCATTGATAACATAGGACCTGAAGATAAATTTATATTCCAGAGCTTTTAGCGCGCGCGCGTGTGTGTGCTTTTTTTTTTTTTTTGTATCCTTGATTTAAATACGAGGAACATGTGAATGCGTGCGTGCGTGCGTGCGTAAGTGTGCGAACATACGAATGACTGTGATAAGAGGAGACGGGCACATAGAAGTTTTGGCCCGCATGACCAATCAAATGGTCTCTGTTCTTTGTCCCCGGGGGTGACTGTCTGTGTCTCGTAGTCCCAGTCCTGTATTACCACGACAGGACCTGTTTTCCCGCTCTTTGACCGCGCAAGAAGACGCCTGAAACTCACCAACATAAGGTGTGCGCGGGCCCAGAACACCTGTATTCATGCGCGGTGGCCGTTTCTCATAACTACACGCTTTAATTTATTGCAGTAATTGGTCGTGTGTGTGTGTGTGTGGGGGGGGGGGGTGAAGAATCTATGACAAGAAAGGATAAGGAATTCTAAACTACAGATAAGATTGCTTATCTGTCATAGCTACAGATGAGACTGCTTACTGGTCCTAACTATTTTAGAGAACGACAGGGAATAATAAAATTCGTCCGAAAGAAGTTTATTTTCAAAGAATTAAGAAATTGTTGAGCCACACTCGTCTAACATTTCGCCCTGTACCGTCCAGCTTTCCTTATATTTCAGACATTCTACATTCTGCGTACTAAAAAACGTAGTTAGCATTGAAATAACAAAACTGAAATAACAAAACGTTCCGCCATTATCCACGCCCTCAGCATAAGAAGTAACAGAAGACTAGAGATCTGGTTTGTGAAGTCGTCATTGCTGACAGAGTACAGGAAGATAAAGAGTCATTTTTAAATTCCGGAATTATGAAGTTTATTTTAAAGTTTTTTTTTAATAGTCGAAGGTTATGACATAAAGTAGTTTGATGTCCAGAGTTATGAAATTTAATTAATGTACTTTGATGATCAAAATTATACACCTTAATATAAGTTTCTTGATGTCCAGAGGCATGAAATTTAATTAGTGTACTGTGATGACCAAAGTTGCACACTTTTAATATAAGTAGCTTGAGTCCACAGTTATGAAATTTAATTTAAATATATGAAGTCCAAAATTATGAAATTTAAGTTAAGTATCTTGATGTCCAAAGTATGTAACTGACAGTGATGTATGTATTTTCATTTTTAAATTTATGAAATTCAGTCTATGTATTTTAATGTCTACAGCTATGAAATTTAATATAAGTATTTTATTATCCAACAGCTATGAAATTTAATCTAAGTATTTTAATGTCTACAGCTATGAAATTTAATCTAAGTATTCTAATGTCTACAGCTATGAAATTTAATCTAAGTATTTTAATGTCTACAGCTATGAAATTTAATCTAAGTATTTTAATGTCTACAGCTATGAAATTTAATCTAAGTATTTTAATGTCTACAGTTATGAAATTTAATCTAAGTATTTTAATGCCTACATTTATGAAATTTAATCTAAGTATTTTAATGTCTACAGCTAAGAAATTTAATCTAAGTATTTTAATGCCTACATTTATGAAATTTAATCCACGTATTTTAATGTCTACAGCTATGAAATTTAATATAAGTATTTTAATATCCCATCATCATCATCATCATGTGCCGTGCCGACTGGCGTTGGCTATTATGCTTCTCCAGAGTACGCGATCCTTCATGCAGGCCATCAGCTCAGTTGGTGATCTCCTCTTACACCATCCCGTCACACTGTCCAGTATCATTTCTCTTGGTCTTCCTCTTGATCTTCTTCCTTCTATTTTTCCTATTGTTATAATATTTTCAATGCCCCTCTTCTCATTGCGTGTCCTATGAAAGTACATTGTCTCTCTCTTATCTTTTTGACAAGGTTTTTTGTCTCTCCAGCTCTTCTCCTACATTCTTCATTAGTTATTTTTGCTGTCCAGGGGATTCGCAACATTTTTCTAATAAACCACATTTCTGCTGCTTCCAATGATTTTTGTGCAGACTTGCCTATTGTTCATGATTCACTTCCATATAACAAGATAGGTTCAATATAGCATTTTAGGACTCGTTTTCTAACATTCATTGATAAGGATGTGTTGGTTAATATGTTTCTCATTCTCTGAAATGCAGTCTTTGCTTGGCCTATTCTGTTCCTAATTTCTGTTCTGCATTTCCCATCTGCTCCAAGGTATTTGAATTTCTGCACCTGCTTTAGAATAGTTCCGTTTAATTTAATACTGCATGCTGGTGGATTCTGTTTCTTAGATATAACCATAGTCTCTGTCTTTTTTATGTTCGAAGTAAGGCCTTTCTGTTCACTTTCTTTGGCGACTTTATCCAAGAGATTTTGCAGGTCTTGTTGGTTCTCAGCTATTCAGTACTATGTCGTCAGCATACTAAAAGTTGTTACATTGTATCCTCCAATTTTTGTGCCTGGTTCTGTGATGATTGTTCTTAGAATATTCTCGCTATACAGAGAAAAAAGGTCTGGAGATAGTAGACATCCTTAATATCCCACAGCTATGAAATTTAATCTAAGTATTTTAATGCCTACAGCTATGAAATTTAATCTAAGTATTTTAATGCCTACAGCTATGAAATTTAATCTAAGTATTTTAATGCCTACAGCTATGAAATTTAATATAAATATTTTAATGCCTACAGCTATGAAATTTAATCTAAGTATTTTGTAGCCCTGGGCCCTAAAGCATACATTTTAGTGAGCTTAAATGTTGTACTAAGCATAAAAAAATTAATCTAGTTTCCTTTTACTTTCAAGTTATATTTTTAGTTAATCTAGTTTTCTTTTTCCTTGCAAGTTATATTACTATTTAATCTAGACTCCTTTTAACTTATATTTCTATATAATCTAGTTTCCTTTTCTCCTCCAGGTTATATTTCTACTTAATCTAATTTCCATTTGCCTCCAGGTTATATGTCTATACTTTTCTTCTTTACAGCATTAAATGGTAGTACACAGCCTTAAAGGAATGAACACTTGTACAAAGTTACACATTAGTATACAAAGGACGAAGCTTTCTTGAGGCGAGCCGTCTATTCTCCTCCTCTTCTCGCCTTTATTCTCTAAAACTGGCGCCGGGTACCAGTTTTGAGGTTGAGTCCACCTGAGCATAATGAGAACCAGACGCGAACCCGTTTGGACTGAAGCCGAGAAACCCCAAGTACACAATGGCTTCTAAATGAAGTCTAGAATTAAACGTTAAAACATTTTCAGAATTGGTTATATTTTTTAGTCTAACCCGCTGTCTGCAGCAAACTAAAACGTTTGTATTAAATAATCTTCCTTCCACGCAATTAAACGTCTGTATTAAATACTAAAAATAATCTTCCTTCCACGCAATTAAACGTCTGTATTAAATACTAAAAATAATCTTCCTTCCACGCAACTAAAATGCCACACACTGAGTCTGTCTCTCAGCAAAAATGAATCATTGTCGCATCATCGTCGAAGAAAACTAACACCTGAGTAGAGTTTCCATTAAAAGCCACTTAACTAAAAAGTTTCCATAAGAGACAGTAACTGTAAAGTTTCCATAAAGGCAACTAACTGCGGAATTTTCGTAAAAGCCACTAAGTGTTGAATTGTCATAAAAGCCACTAACTGTTGAATTTTCATAAAAGCCACTAAGCGTTGAATTTTTATAAAAGCCACTAACTATTGAATTTTCATAAAAGCCACTAACTGGAAAGTTTCCATAAAAGTCACTAACTGTAAAGTCTCCATAAAAGCCACTGACTGTGGAGTTTACATAAAACCACTAACTGTAGAGTTTACATAAAACCACTAACTGTAGAGTTTCCATTAAAAACCACTAACTGTGAACTTTTCAAAAGTCTATAGTTGAATTCCCATAAAATCCACTAACTGTGAAGCTTCCATAAACGCCAGTAACTGTAAAGTTTCCATAAAAGCCAGTAACTGTCAAGTTTTCATAAAAACCACTAACTGTGAAGTTTCCATAAAACCCAGTAATTGATGAGTTTCCATAAAAGCCACTACCTGTGAAGTTGGCATAAAAGCCGTCAACTGTTGAGTTTCCATTAAAACCCACTAACTGTGAAGCTTTCAGAAAGGCTGGTAGCCGAATTTCCCTAAAAACTACTCACTGTAAAGTTTCCATAAAAGCCAGCAACTGTTGAGTTTCCATAAAACCACTGACTGCAAAGTTTCTATAAAAGCCACTAACTGTTGAGATTCCATAAAAGGCACTAACTGTACAGTTTCCCAGGACACCGAAAACTGCCAAATTTCATTCAACGCGGAATGCCGCCCCAATTTGCACCAACAACGCCTGGCGCAGACCAAACTCAGCAAAATCCGGATTATACTTAAATCACACTTAATGAGATACCACGCAGATGTGCTAGAGCCTGGTTTAACAAGATTAAACTCAGGTAGATATACTATAACCGTCGACACCACCCCCCCCCCCAAAAGGAAAAAAAATGCTGGAATTTTATTTATTTTGTACCTCGTCCAAGTTTATCAAGACAGTTTTGAGTTTATTGCCCTATAAAATTAGATTGTTTCTACCTCATGACCTAGAACACACCGGTAAATATTAATTTATTTGTCTGATGAATTAAAGATTTATCATAATGACACCACGACACACTGGGGGCCATAGATATATGGTTCTTCACCGGGACTTTGAGAGAGTACCTTGGCAGATAAGGTGATTAACGATGCTAATGACGAATGTCTAATGAAGAATCTCTGATGAAAAGCAATAAAAAGGGATTTTTTGTTAAAAAAACAGGTTGAGTTACGCTGTTGTGAGTAATTCACTGGACACAGTCCAGAACAGTGGTTCCCAGCACGTAATATCGCAAACAGCCCAGAACAGCGATTCCCAAACATTTTACACACAAGATCAAAATGCCATAAATCCTTAATTGTTCTTATACAATAAATAGCACTGAATATGACACTGGTAAGCCAGCGGTGATTCCACCTGATACTACGCCGTGGATTATAGATTGGGAACCGCTGGCCCAGAAGATCCGAATCATGAAACGCTGTAACAACAGAAAAGGTACATTTGAAACAGAGGTGAAACAATGCCAACTAGGAAAAGTACACGTTTAGCAAACTGAAAACAACGGTTGTAAACAATGTTCAAGTGACGACTGCGGTAAAAATTGGTTCCAGTAATAAAGGCAGACGTAGGTGTATGGTTCAGTTTTACCATAAAAAAAAAAGATAGAAAAAATGAGGAAAGTATGAGGAACTCCTCGCAGGAGAGTTGGAGAAAATAAGATGAGTAGGAATAAATGCAGAACATACAGCAATCCAATATCTCGGCAAAATGCCTTCGTGAAGAACCACATGCGAAAACGACACAACAAACATGCAACATTTTGTGCACATCTTTCTTCCGAAGAAGTGCTCATTTTTCATTTATTTTTGTGTTTTCATCGCGCGCGAGTGTGTGTGTGTGTGTGTGTGTGTGTGTGTGTGTGTGCGCGCGCGCGTGTGCGTGCGGTCCTTGATTATTGCATTTCCAGAAATATTGGATTGCTGAATGTCCTTTCTTTATCTCATTTTCTTTCTTTATCTCATTGTCCTTTCTTTATCTCATTTTCTGCCATTCTCGTTGCTTCTCACTTTCCTCGCCATTTCTATCTTTTGGTACGAGGGGTTGGGGGGGGGGTGAAGACCCTGTCCGATGAGGCAATCAGCTACGCATATCTGATATGCTAGCGTCAGGGTTAACGAACCATACCTGACCAAGACCCAGCCCCACCTTTCCGTTGGTACCCCCAGTAACAGGCCTACCCTGACTAACATGGCAGGGATCGCCGTAGTCTCCATGGTGATTGAGTCTGCTAAAGATTCATTGCACAACCCCTGCTTTTTTTTTTTTAGCTAAAATGTATAAACTACGAAATATTTATTGTGTGTTACTGCTTTTTAGCTGTACTCCAGGACTGAAAAAGTAACTGTCATACCCCGCTCCCACGCCGATAAGATGCTATACCCCAACACCTCAACAGCATCGGCTGTAAAGAACATCAGCTCGCAGTTACAGGGAGATAGCACAAGACAAGATCTTGTGGTAAAACTGAACCATACACATCTGTTTACCTTTAAATGACGTTCAAGTCAGACAACTAAAATGCTACATGGAGTCTTGTTTTTCTATGTAAATGTGAATCAGTGGCAATGAAATCAATGATCACTTACCACAGGATACGGGAAGAAAGTGAACATTTGAGTAGATCTTCTATGGCAGTCACTTACTGTGGACCTTTTCATAATGTCATAAACTACCTTTCTATAAAAAAAATTGATGTTATTGGTCAGTACGTACTAAATACATGCAGGAGATCGTATGTATTTGTTGATGTCACATAATGAATACCTGCTAGTGATGGAATCTTAAGTAGAATGAATTCCTGTCTTACGACCTAGCTTTCACTTCAAGTGTCAGAAATTCAGACACGAATTAAAGACCAGAAATGTCCGTCACTGAGATTCATTATGATAGAGCTTTGTCCTCTAGCTACGAGGCAGTTGCCCATTCTTCCGAAGTCCACGGTTCGAATCACCGTCTTTCTTACTATTTTTGATTTCCTCCACGTCTGTGAAAGTGCTTTCTATGTTCTCCCTCGGGGCTCACCATGCACGAGGTGGTCTGTTCCGACTGAGGGAATAGAGCGGGCATACCTGTCACGCCAGAGAGACCGCCAAACGAGTTTACCGACAGCACTAGACATCACAGCCTGGGGATAACCATGAACATCAGCAACACTCAACGCGGCCGCCAATGACGATAAACGCCGAATGATATGATTGTTTATTCAGCGAGAAAGTTCCAGATAATTTTCCGTTAAATATTCTTTATCGCTAGACACGGCCAGGAATGCCGATTAACCAAGCTAATTTTTAAAAAGTGGGAGCGAAAATACCGCGCTCTTCAAAAGCCCCAACAGCCACGCAGAAACAGTTTCATTAAAACTTAAGTGACATTTAACTAATTTTTAACTCGCCTTATCAACATCGGGTTTTTTTTTTTCGGAGACGAGTTTTTTTTTTGGCAGAAAAAAAAAGAGGGGGGGGGGGGCTGTGCCTGTAGCAGAGAAAAACGAGTTCTCGCTGCCAGAATTCACGTGCTATGATAAGCTTGCCTCAAAGTTGGGGAATTGGATTTTTTTTTTTCTTTCAAGACTTTGCTCATCTTCTGTGATTCTGGAGAGGCATCATATTAATAGAAGAGATGCGCTTCATATTCTATATTGCCTTCATCCATTGACACAGCAATGTGTGGAGTTAATCCAGTACCCCACGCCGTGCAAATGGTCTTTTGTTTTAGCGCCAATATTTTCCTCAACACAGAGTGTAGAGTATTTATTACTTTACGTTACTGGATCTATCGGAGGGCGCACGAAAGTGAGAAAGGAATTCTGTGTCTCTAATCGGAGAACCTGCGTCGCCGTCTATTCAAAAATTTGTAGAATCTAAAATGTGTGCTATAACCATATTGCAGAACTGATATTTTGTTTTATTTCTGCTTGTTGAGATTAAAACAGTTTCATAGGCTGATCCCCACAGATGCTACATCTGCTGCTGCAGTTCATCGAAGCCATCAGACGACGTTCCAATCTGTAGACGTAAATTTAATGACTCACCACGGACGAAGGTGTGCGGATACGACTTGACTGAAGAAAAACGTCTGATGTCACACATAAAAACAGACGTCCAACAATAATGAACGTATACTGTTTAAAATAATGAACAAAAAAAAAAAAAGAAACACAACACTACTGGAGTCGTAATGAACACCAAATTTCACATTTGTATCAGCATTTTATTTTACAGAATTAATGTTTCAATCTCGGCATGAAGAAATTTTAAGACTTAACAATGAAATGATGTTCATTAAATTTGGTTTGGATTTTTATTCTTTGCGACTGAGGTCTCCGTTTTAGTAAGATGTATGGGCTTCTCTGGCCTGTATCAGAGAACGACATCTCCTTGACATGGATCCGATTAGCCGTTGGATCTGTTGTGGGGTGGCTGCCCACTCTTCCCGCAATGCAACTGTCGGAGATTGGTTGGCGTCACGTTTCGCTGGGGGACTTGTCTGTTGAGTCCATCCCATAAGTGTTCTATTGGGTTTATGTCTGATGACATGGATGGCCACGGAATTGTCTGGACGTTGTTGTCAGCGAGGAACTTCGTGGTGAGTTGTGCCACATGAGGTCGAGGGTTATCCTGCTGAAAAATCGACCCTGATGCAGCCAGAAGTGGAAGGACGTGAGGACGAAGAATTTAAGCGACGTATCGTTGGGCATTCAGGCGTCCTTCAATTTGCATCAGATCACTTTTTCTGTGAAGTTGTTCGCCCTTCCCCCCCCCCCCCCACACATACACACCAGTACACCTCAACCACCATGTGGAAGAGCGTCATCCACGTAGTCTGGGCTCATGGACTCTGCGGTAAACTCTTCTCCGTCTATCGTGTCGCTGGAACAGAAAGAATGATTCATCACTAAACCAAACCCTTCTCCAATCATTCGCAACGGTCCATTGACGATGCTGGTTCGCCCACTGCAGTCGGTTCTGGCAATGCCGATCCGCAAGAACAGGGCCTCTGTAGGGTCTTCTAGCCCAAAGACCAGCGTCGTGCAGCCGGTTCTTAACCGTTGATCTGAAATTCGACGAGCTGCTGTCATTGACTGGACTGTTGAGGGCGCAGATGCATATCGGTTCCCCAGGTGACGCAGCCGTATGAAGCGGTCTTCGGCAGGAGTTGTGACTATGGGTCTTCCACTGCGCGGCCGGTCTGCAACTGAGCCAGTTTCTTGAAATCGTCTCCAAAGGCGACTAATGGTGCATCTACCCATATTAAATTGTCTGGCCACTACACGTTTTGACTGTCTAATCTTTAAAAGTCCAATAATTGTGAGTCGTTTTTCTGTAGTGAGATGTGCCATACTTACATCTTACATCCTTCTCGTGCCGTTAAACGTCACATAGGGCTTACATAGTTGTATGCCATGTTTTCCTGTTTCGGCGAGTTTTTCTATTTCATCAATGGATGTTATACCCACTAAACTGGCTTTTCTTAACAATGTCCTCTTTAGAGTTTCATGTGGTCGGCCTCTTTTTCTTCGGCCTGTTGTGCTCCACTTGATAGCTTATTTTGGTATTCTCTGATTGTTTCTTCTCATCAAAAGGCCTACATATGTCCATCTTCTTTTTCTGATCACCCATGAGACAGGTTTGCTCATCTGTCTTATCTCTGTGTTGTTCTTAAATTTATTCCACTTTATACTAAGTATTTTCCTGAGGCATTTGTTTTCGAAAAAGTCTAATTTCTTGTTTATTTCTTTAGCTGGAAAAAGTCTAATTTCTTGTTTATTTCTTTAGCTGATCTCCAGCTTTCGCATGCATAAATGAGGGTGGATATCACAATTGATTTTAATAATCGTAACTTGGTATTTGTGCTTATAACTTTTGAATTCCATGTGTTCTCAAGATTTCTGAAGGACAATGCTGCTTTTGCAATTCGAATTGTAACTTCCTTCCTGGTGTCACCATCCTGGTCTATGTAGCTGCCAAGGTAGCAAATTGGTTTACTTCATCAACAACTGTTCCTTCTACGTATATTGTTCCTTCTTGATTAATAAGAAGTTTCATTATTTTTGTTTTGCTTTGTTAATTTCAAGACATATTTTGCTAGCCAAAGAAGACTGGGAATCTTTTTTTTTCCTGCATCGATTTCACCTTGTCTCTGATAAGAGTTATGTCATCTGTAAAATCAATATCTTCTATTTGGGTCCCATGAACCCAATCAATAACCGTCTTATCTGTATATAATCTTTTCATTATAAAGTCTATGGTAATTCTAAAAAGCAAGGGAGATAATATACATCCTTGTTTCACGCCGGTTTCAATTTGAAACCATTCGCTAATTCCTTCTTCTGTCTTGATTGCACAAACATATCCGTTGTAGAGATCTCTGATGATGTTGACAATTTTAGGTAGTATTCCATATATTCTTAAAATTCTCCATAATGAATCTCGGTGTAAGCTATAAAATGCCTTTTTAAAGTCTATACATATCAGGATTAATGGTTTTTGCTCTTCAATATGTTCTTCAAGTATTCTTCTCAGAGTAAAGATCTAGTCGAAACAGCTTCCCCCTTTTAGAAATCCTGCTTGTTCTTCTTTCATTGCAATATCCACTATATCCTTAATTCTGTTCAGAATCATTTTACAAAACACCTTTGACACAACTGATAGGAACTGATAGTAACCTTATTATTAGTTGTGAGCCATAATCGCGAATTGAATTATCAAATGAATTGATTCGAGAAGCGTCAATCTTTTATAGATATTCAAAAAACATGGGCAGTGAATTTTTTTGTGTTCAGTAAGTTTCACGGGATTCTCGTGAACCTGCCATGAGTTATTGTAAAAAATGCTGTTTTGACTAGTGTCGCTTTTCTGTGCTCATGAATCATCTGCTGAGTACAATTCAGGTCAGCACGTGAAGCTGATGACCAAGTGAACGTCTCAGGCAATTTTCCCTTGTCTGATCAATAAACTTTAGTTTAAATCGCAACATCGTATTTGTTGCTTTTTTTTTTAAACAGTATAGTACTGGGGTAGGTTACTGAAATAACTCTAATCACTGCCATGAGGGCTTCCAGTTTAAAACTCTCACAAACTATACACGGAGCACTGCAGTAAAGCTGTGATATCAAAATGTATAAACTCTCACAAAAAATGTGTTCTACACAAGCCCAGCCTAACTCACAACCCCCAAAATCTTGCCCAAACCATCAAGCACAAAATTCAAGGATTCCGTGCGAAACGTGCAACACACTTCTATCTCAAGGGCGGCTACTATGGAGCAACCAGACTCGTCATTAAAAATACCAGGGGCGTTAAATCCGCAAGGAAAAATATAAAATTATTTCCTCTTTTTTTCTGCTAGCAGATTCCAACAAATTTCCATTCCGTTCCAGTCCCTGACTGGATTCTCTTGTTGGTACAACACAGGTTTTCCAAACCTCATTTGGTTAAGTAAATGTGGCTGCTTCCTGAGGACGAATTTTTTTTAGTACAAAAGTTTATAATCAACGTACATTGTCAAATATCCTTTTATTGTAGTAATAATAATAATAATAGTGGTGGTGGTGGTGGTGATGATGATGATGATTCAGTGCAGAATGACGATCTTATTTCTCATTCAAAAGTGACGATGTTTCTGTCTAACCGCTTTACTCTAAATGAGGACATTTCTTTCATCCCTTGTGTATAACCTATCTCTCCTCTCATCCATCTTCGTTGTTGATGTACTACTGTCAGGTCTTCTGGCACTTATTAGGAATCCAATAGATGGTGATTTCTTTTGTTTTTTTGTTTTTTTTTTTAATTTTTTTGAATAAATGTTACGTTTTTCTCTAAAGAATATCTGAAGTAGTCCTCTTGTACTTTCTGTGGGTTTTTTTTAAACATTCTTTTGAGAAGTCATTTTTCTTTATCCCCATATTGAATTGTTTTCTTTGATATTTTTTCCCCTAAATTATCTGTGGTTCACTTCCATAAACCCCAACAGCAGCTTTCCCACTGTGTCTTCTGTGCTCCTCATAAACGAGCCATTGTCATTACAGCAATACACAGACTGCGCAAGTGTATGTAATATTTTTAGAGCGACCGCCAAAATATAACATGGAGACGTGATTCAAACTTGCAGACTGTAAATGTAACCACGTGCTTCATCATTTCAGTTCTTTGGAAAGTGTTTAGCGCCCATATCTTCTCTTACTTGTTGGGACTCTAGAAATGAATATGGTCAGGACCCTCTGGCTGTTCATCATCCTCAATGTATAAAAACTAGGGGGGGGGGGAGTAAGAACAGCTTTATTACTTAAAGTAATAAAGCTGTTCTTACTTTTTTTCCCCTAGTTTATACATTTTGGTACCACAACTTTACTGCAGTGCTCCGTGTTTAGGTGTATACTTATACACTAATTATTAAGTTTGCTCAGTTCCACAGAAAGACAAGTGCCCATTTCTGAAGCCGAGTTGACCGGGGGGGGGGGGGGGGGGGGGAAGGGGGGATCTCCAGGAGCGATTGAAACCACATGTCCTCTCTATGCGAGATAAATGCATTAACCAACCCCGCTCATTCATATGCCCTTTCTATTTCCGCAGTACTGGTGATATTTTATGCACCTTTAAGATCGCAATGAGAGCTGATGAATTAGTAAAACTATGGTCTTTAAGTACCTTTGTTGCTGTTACTCTTGGCGTTACTTTCGCTGCTGCTATTGTTGTATCTGTTGTTTTTGTTGCCGCTGTTGTTTCATTTTGGTTGCAGATGCTGTTGTTGCTGCTGTTGTAATTGTTGCTTTTGGTGGGCCCTCCTTCTCCTCCTCCTCCTCCTCATTGTCGCGCCTTAAAATCATTTTGGCCATCTGATTCTGCAGTGACAGACTCGTGTTTAAGGTCTGCTATCTGTGCATTTCTCTATTTCTAAGGGCGGACATGTGAGGTAGACTTAGGAAAGCTTTATCCATGGATCTCGCTATTTCTCAGGCGGAACATAACGAAGAAGGCTCCTAATCAAACTTCCCCATAACCACCACCCATAAGGAAATAAGTCCACTCCCGCATCGTTAGATCAGGGATGTGACATACAGCAAGTTGATCATTGAATTGAAACAACAAATAGCTGGGGGGGGGGGGGAATTCCCCAAGCACCGGCTGCCATAGAGTGGAGACAATAGGAAAGCGCGACAACTGACTGGAAACAAATGAAACGTTTAATAATCATTTTTACTCATCTGTACTTGCTGAACTAGATATACAAATAACGCCTGTGGAATACGTGTCATGGACATCTACGAGGAAGGGGAGGGGGGAGTAAATCAACAACAACAACAACAACAACAACGACAAAACAAAGTATTCTGTTGTTACTTACTAGCGGGCGTCTCCATTGACATATGTTACGCTGCTCAGAACTGATAAAGAAAAGTGCATAATTCTGAAACGGAAAGTGTGTTGTTGATCATTTTAAAAATCTTAATCGATTACGACATATTTTTTAAACTCGTTTCATTGTTTAGTACAGTCTACTAGCAGCAAAGCTGACATGAACTGGGGAAAAATAATAGCACGGACAGCAATACGCGATACGATACTCTGACTTGAGTGAAAGTAATCGAAAAAGGCGATATTGATTTAGAGACAGTGGTTCTACTTGGGTGCTGTACCAGCTTCCTCTTCCCCCCCCCCCCTTTTCCCTCAACTTTGGGGCGTTTTCGAAAAACCAAAGGGGCGGCGAGAGAATAGGGAGCAGCAAGGAGGAATCATATCCAATCAGTCAGTCAGTCAGTCATTTGCATGTCCTTTGGGGAACTTTGCCTCCCTAACAGTTCTCCTGTAGGCCTCTCGGTTGTAAGCAAGATGGTCTGCTGCTGATGCATCCACTCGCAGATCATCAACGATGACTTGCAGTCAACTTCGCCTTGGTCTTCCTCTCTTTCTTTTTCCCATTATGTACCCTTCCAAGACGGTCTTCTCTAAATTCTCATGACGTTTAATGTGTCCAAAATATTAAAGTTTTCTCTGTTTAATCCTCTTTACTAGCCAGCCTTCTTCAATATTAACTTCTTGTAGTATGGATATATTTGTTCTTTTTTGTGTCCATGATATTTGAAAAACTCTTCTGTAACATTTACATTCAAAAGCATCTATGTGTTTCTCAGCTGTTTTGTTAAGTCTCCAGGTCTCACAGGCATATGTTGCGATGGGAGAGATGCATGGACTTAAAAATCTTATTTTTGTAGTTCTGTCTGTTCCTCTCAACAGCTTCTTCATAACCAAATAAGCGCACACACACAAAACGTTTCTGATAACGCTGGGAATGTCGTCTCTGAGGCACGTTGGAGGCAGAAAAAAAACTTTGAGAACCGCTGATCGAGAAGAGGTTTCATTCTTTCATTCAAACATT
This sequence comes from Achatina immaculata, assembly GCA_009760885.1. Classification (NCBI taxonomy): domain Eukaryota; kingdom Metazoa; phylum Mollusca; class Gastropoda; order Stylommatophora; family Achatinidae; genus Lissachatina; species Lissachatina immaculata. The sequence goes on from CM019702.1 coordinate 16,090,159, forward strand.
CCCTGATATTATCAAATTAAAAAAAAAACTCCTTCAACAAAAAGAATGAAACAATGAATGATTGCAGATGATGTAAGACTATTCACCATTGCCCACTGGGGTAAACAATGGAATTGCTTTCTTTACAGATCTATACCTTATACCACAAACATGGTCGAAGGTTGGCTGTACACACGCACAGATTCAGAATCTGCTCCACGCGGACAATTTATGGTGTCTATGCGTGTCTGAAAATCAAAGTCGTCATGAATACTGAATAGCGCCGTACACAAATAATTTATTGATTTCTGATTGTGGATCTATAACATCGATACAGGATCATTATTTTTGCTCGCTGTGCACCCGGTCAAATTGGATCCAGTCCAGATCTTTATATATATATATATCACCAAAACCATAGAAAATAAGTTGAATTCTTTCCAGACTAAATGTTTACGAAGAATTAGAAAAATATTTTGGCCAAACACCATAAGAAACAACATCTTGTTGGCAGAAATGCAAATGAAGCCACTGACAGCAATTCTTGAGGAAAGACGCTGGCGATGGTTGGGACATGTGATCCGAATGACTGACAACTCACTACCAAATATAGCACTAAAATGGACACCACAGGGGAACAGAAGTAAGGATAGACCAAAAGAGATATGGAGAAGAACAACAGAAAGGATGATGAGCAATAGAGGGCTCACCTGGGCAAGAGCAGAAAAAAGGCGAAGGACAGGCATTTGTGGAAAACCCATGTGCCCTGTGCACTTAAGGTTCATATATATATATATCTCGTTTTTCATCTTCTTTTTCCAGTCATTTTCTCTCTGGCGTATAGTTTTTATTATTGTACTATGCCTGCTCATATGACCCAAATATGTTAACTGTCTCGTTTTTGGACTGTCTTGTTCTTGGACTAAATACAAAAGCAAACAAAGGACCTGAAAGCAGCCAGGTTAATTAAACACGCTGGAAGACCAAGCTGCGGAAGAATGAACACTTTCATGATTAAAGTACAATACTGCAAGGAATCGGAAAATAATCACCCAGTCTTCGGTGTAGCCGTTGTTAGCCGTTATGATGTGTCAATAGAGTGACAAAAAGATTGCCATTATTATCATTATCCTGACGTTATCCATGCTGTATTATGGATTAGGCCCAGGGAGCTTGGGAGGGTTGGTGACCCTCGTTTCCTTAAAGACTGTGGCTTATTTGTGCCATCAGGAGAAACTACTAAAACGCCTTCAGACCCCGGGCACCCAGACGAGTTTGAAGACTGGGTTTATGATGAGAGGTTTATCAATACAGTCAGAAAATGAAATCTCCTACTTGTTCGCTAAGCACGCGGTATTTAGGTGCACACGTGGGCAATTAGGGAGCCCAGGTGGCGAAGTAAGTAGTACACTAGGCTCTCGTGGCCAAAGTGGGTGGTTCGAGTCCGATCGGAGACTGTAGAGACGGGTACCTGGCTTTTTTTCTGAAGCTGGGGAACGAAAAGTGGCCAGACATAATATTGACCACATCACCCTCTAGTGTGCCGACAAGTCAAAAAAAAAAAACATGGATACGTAACATTTTTTTAAAAATGTATGAAATATCAGTTTGTACAGTTCCAAACTGCAAGACATCGTTGACGATCTGCAAATGGATGCAGCAGCAGCAGGCCATCTTGCTCACAACCGAGAGGCCTACAGGAGTGCTGTTTGGGAGGCAAAGTTCCGCAAAGGACATGCAAACGAATGAATGGACAGTTTCAAACTATTGAAATATATCACTGATTTCCAGCAATCACCTGTGGCTTAATAGTTTGAATTCCCTCTGGCTGCGAAGCTGTCTGATCTTGCCGAATACGACTACGGTCATTCCGTCCTAATGCCAGAGTCAGTCTACGTTAGTCATCTTCATTTCATTACACTTTGATGTACAGCAAGAACTACTTCCAACCAGCTGCAAGATGCTTTCAGTTTTATCATTCCTACACTGGCATTAGTAGCCATTTGTCGGCAGGAACTTCATTTCACACGGCGTAATTTTCGTTTTGTTTTCAGCCATTTGGCCCCGGGGACTGTATGCCACAGTGATATCACGAACTAGATATGTGTATATATAAAGTGAGTGCATGGTTAGTCAAACTGTTTTGAATCTTTCCTTGAGGACGTCCAGAAACTGAAACTAGAGTTATATCAGTGCCTTTTCTCGCTGTATATTTCTTGCAGAATTTGATCAACGATGTTTTTCATAAAAAACACCTAACCACTTACCCGACCAAGGCGCCTTTCCATGATAATACATTCTTTAGGTACTTTTCGGAGCATTTCTCTTAGTTCAGCAAGAGTTCACTTGCACTTCCACAGACATCTTGAATTTACAAATTATTTACACAAATAATCGTGTTCTTTATTTACATTTCCATGGATATCTTGCTTTCAGTTTTCTTTATCTCCACATCAGAGAGCTTGTAGCTAGCAAAGTGGTGGATCATTTTACACAGCTACGTCTCTGTAAACTTCTTTATGTTTCAAAAGTAACTCCAAAGATTTAAAAAAAACAATTAAGATGTTGGGGGAAAGACAGAGTACAGCTACTATCCAAGAAGATGGACAGGTACAGAACAAAAACAAACAAAACAAAAAAAAATCATGGGCTTAAGTGAAGTGAGATGGATTAACATCAGAAAAGCATCCAGGTCGTACACACAAAGAAGGGAAAGCTCGAGACTTGTAGAATAACTCTGGAGATAATTAGGTCAAAAGCCAGGGCTGAAAATGCTGGGAGCTAAAATGGATTACTTAAGACAGGTCCGAAATGTATTTTTTTTAGGCGGGGGGGGGGGGGGGGGGATTTTTCCATGTGTGTCAAGTGATACAGAAGGAATGGATGAGTTTGGAGGATACTTACATTGTACACAGCAGTTGTACAGGATGGAAGCCATCACTTTGCCTGCAGACAGAACCACCCTTGCTTTCTTTGGAGGTGGGGATCTTTGATGTTTCCATTGATTTGACTGTTCTTTGGTTTCTGGTTGAAAATTATGAACCCAAGTCTCATCCAGAGTCACAAATTGCTGAAGAAACTTTTCAGGATCTGAAGAAAAATGGCCAAGATTGTCTATTGACATGTTGAGACAATGTCGTTTGTGATCAGCTCCAAGAAGTTTCGGGACCCATCGAACAGAGACCTTTGTCATTTGAAAAAGTAAGATAACAAATATTGTAGGATTAAACCTCGAAAAAATCGTAGACAAAGCACTTTAGTGAGACGTGAGAGAAAGAAAAATCACAAGAGAATTACCTGGGATTCGAACACGGACTCCGGTAGGACGAGCAGCCGTCTAGCCACGAGAGAACAGCGTACTATCGACTTAGCCAACTAGCACCCCAAAAAAGGTGTTTTGTTGACATAGTCTTTAGTAACTGCTCAGCAGACATGAGAGATCGTGACACCCGGAAAGAAACGAGGTCGTGACACACAGAAATTCCGTAGCTTCCTTTGTCATTTGAAGGTCACTGTAAATAATGGCATGAACACATTCCTGTGAGATGCCCAACTCAGTAGCAATGTACCGCTCAGTTATTCGTCGATCCTCCATTATCATGTCATGGACTCTGTCATGGTTACCGTTCTTGGTCTTCCTGGCTGGGGATCATCTTCCAGACTTTCCCTTCCATGTTTGAACCGAGCTGCCCACTTCTTCACTGTGCTGTAAGAAGGGGCACTCTCCCCTAGAGTCTCTACCATATCCTCATGGATCTACTTCGATGATAAGCCCTTGATGCAGAGGTAGCGAATGACTGTTCGATGAGAAATTGTATCCATTTTCTCAGTTTCTTCCACCCTTTACCACTTCAGTAGCCTGTGAAAAAAAAATTGGTTGCATTTAATTTCTTGAAATTTGGTGTTTAATCTTAAATTATCCTGATCTAGAAATGCACTTAATATCAACTGTGTGTTTCAAGTATTTGTACCTTAGGCCGCGATCTTATCAATCAGCCCTCGTAAATACAAAATTCTGGGTATTTTTGAACAAGCAGAGACCAAAGACTGGACTACGGGACACCATGGGTCATCTGTTTTAATATAGGAGACATTAATACGATTCCCGAGACAAATCCTGAAAACTACTGGACTGTCTCATATAATATGGGATGCGGAGTGCTCGTCACTTATTCTAATGGGGATGTCTCAATGTGATACTTGTGAGTTTCTTTTGATGAGTATCAAAAGTGAACTATAATTTGATTCAAGAACGAACCAACTGAATGTTACAGTGACTATGTGTGTTAAGATTTCAGTCTTATGGCAAACCATATAGTATCACGTATAGTGACATTCTGAACTGCTGACGTGAACAAAAAGGAAGAACTAGTAACGTACATTCGTAAATTTAAAAAGTGACAATGGAGAAAGATAATATCGCTGGGGTCACAGCGTGTTAACAAGGCTGCATGAAAGTGCATCAGGTTGATAACCTTTAAACTGCCAAAGTGTGCTGCCATGCGTGACAACCGCCATCACTCAAAGTCCAGCAATATCATAGATTCAAGTGTGCAGAATTCTAAGACAGCAGTAATCAGAGAACACTTCTTCATTAAATATATAATCAAAGCACTAAAGACAGCATATGATTCAGAGCTTTTTTTTTTTCAGTATTACAGTCTGAGAAATTGTCAGTTACAGATCTTCAGGCCGCCGATCTAATAAAATGCTTTTATACAATTTCCTCGGTTCACTTCATACTGTCCAATAAAATGCTTTTATACAATTTCCCCCCATTTCACTTTCTACCATCCAGTAAAATGCTTTTATACAATTTCCTCGGTTTACTTCATACTATCCAATAAAATGCTTTTATACAATTTCCTCGGTTCACTTCATACTATCCAATAAAATGCTTTTATACAATCCCCCCCCCCCCCCCCAATTTCACTTCCGACTTTCCAATAAAATGCTTTTATACGTTTCCCTAATTCACTTCCTAGTGCCAAAACTTCAATCTCAGTCGGGGAACGGTACCTAACACAGAAGGAGCGAAGACGGGATGGAAGGGGAAAAAAAAGCCCTCATGATCCACTTCAGATTTGAAAAATAAACAAACCCTCCACCTGAAAGCAGAAGGTTGCTGTCTCCTAGTGTTTGCTCTGAAGAGACTTTGAATGGGAACTGCCTGTTCTGCCAGCACTATTGTAACCAACACCTTCACATCGCTCTTGAGATTTTTCAATAGAGGGGAAAGGATATTTTAAGGACTTTGCCCCGATTTTTTTTCAGTGGATGGGGGTGGGGGAGGTGGAGAGATGAGGAGGACCGTTCTTGTGTGAAAATAAAGGCGTAGAGTAATGAATTTTTAAATGAGTTCCCTCAATTTCTTCTTTCCAGTGAAAGCTGATAGATATGTACGAGCAGAAAGAGTCTAGTTTTCAGATTTGTGATGTCAAGTAACTTGGCTGTAGACAGAGAACAAAGAAAGGGAGAACGCAATTTTCATGGTTTGGGGGGGGGGGAGGGGGAGTGGGGTATTCGATTTTTAAAAAAAATTTTTGGCTTTGTGAATTTTCTCTTAGTTGGATCCTTATAAGATAGATAGATAGATAGATAGATAGATAGATAGATAGATAGATAGATAGATAGATAGATAGATAGATAGATAGATAGATAGATAGACATGTAGGTAGGTAGGTAGGTAGGTAGGTAGGTAGGTAGGTAGGTAGGTAGGTAGGTAGGTAGACAGATAGTCCCCGTTTGATACCCTTGCCTTCATCATTTAGTTCCCATAACCTCATCAATTGGTCCCCATACCCTCATGCGATTCAGAATGTGAAGCTAGGATAATTTCAAAATCTCAGCAAACCCTCAACATAACAAAAGGGTTTAAGAAACACTTTTTTTTTTTTTAAAGAGGCTTCAACAAATCAATGGGCGACATAACGCGACTCAGTCCCTCTAGAACGGAACCGGTTGCTAGGCGGTTAAGGCAGGGCGTTCTGTTGTGCAGACGCCGCCCGTCCGTCACTCAGTGATCACGTGACGCGCTATCATGACAGCTAGGCCAAAGAAGTAATGATTATTTGAGTCCGCGTCTAACTGGATATCTATTTCAATTAAGTTATCACCGGTCCTTATTTGGACACTGACGCGATCTGTGCCGTGCGTTATTAGAAATGCAAGCACTGATTAATCAAGACAAGTAAAGGTTTACTTTATCAGTTCTGATCGAGACACCATTTGGTCCTTGTTTCTAAAGTTCAGTTTTATTTACTTTCATTGTTTCTGCTTTGAGTTTTTTTTTCTTGGTAGAGTTTCTGATAGTTTATCTCTAAATTATATACGGCTTTCGGGTTGGTGGAAACGCTCCTGAGGTTCCGAGGTCAATGATTGGTATTAGTTTTCATGACAAAAGCAAACGATAAATTAGCCTCAGTGTGGCTGTGGAAGAGATACTTCAGTTTTTGAGATAGTCAAATATTTTATCAGAAGATCTCGTGTTTTAATTCAATATTTGTAAAAGCAACATCCATCAGCGTTTGTTGTTTTGAAATTCGGTCTTTTTTTTTTTTTTGTTCGCAGTCTATTACTTTCGTTATATTTTCATAGAGATGCAAAAAAACACAAACAAGGCACAAATTATCCAATGATACGCTGTATTTGACAGCTTTTTTTTTCCTTGTACCTCACTTTTTTGGAGGACATCTATCGCTCTTCAGAAAGTAAAACAAATAAAAAATCTGTGGAGGGGAGCAGACAGAACCACAAAAATAAGATTTTTAAGGGCATGCATCTTTCCCATAGCAACATATGCCTGTGAGACCTGGACACTTAACAAAACAGCTGAGAAACACATAAATGCCTTTGAATGTAAATGCTACAGAAGAGTTCTCCAAATATCGTGGACACAAAAAAGAACAAATATATCTATATTACAAGAGCTTAATATTGAAGAAGGCTGGCTAATGAAGAGGATTAAAGAGAGAAAACTTAAATATTTTGGACACATTAAACGTCATGATAATTTAGAGAAGACCGTATTGGAAGGATACATAATGGGAAAAAGAAAAAGAGGAAGACCAAGGCGAAGATGGCTGAAAGACATCGTTGACGATCTGGAAATGGATGCAACAGCAGCAGGCCATCTTGCTCACAACCGAGAGGTCTACAGGAGTGCTGTTTGGGAGGAAAAGTTCCGCAAGGGACATGCAAATGAATGAATGAATGAACCTCACTTTTTAAAAATTTATGTAACTTTTTTTTTTTTTACAAAATCATAAAAACTAAGACAAATCATGAAGATTATGTGTAGAAATATGATGAAATAAAGTGATAAAATGTTGAAATATCTATAAACTGATAAACACACACACAAACACACACACAGACAGAGAGAGAGGTTCTCGTTTAGACCCATTCCCTCATAATTTGGTCCCCATACTCGCATTATGTGGTCCCCATACCCATATCATTATACCCACATCATTTGGTCTTCATATCCTCATAATCTGGTCACCATATCCTCATAATTTGGTCCCCATATCCTCATCATTTGGTCCCCTTATCCTAATCATTTGGTCCCCATGCCCACACCATTTCATCTCCAAATCCTCATCATTTAGTCTTTATTTCCTCATCGTATGGCACCAATTTCTTCAGGATTTGATCCCGATATATTTATCAATTGGTTCCCACATTCTCATCATTTGGTCCTCGATAGTTGATCTTCGTTTTCTCATCATTTGGTCCCCATATTTTCATCATGTAGTCCCCATATTCTCATCATTTGGCCCTCATATCCGAATGATATTCGTGTTGTTAGTGGTGTAATAATTCACATAGTACAATATATCATCTCCTTCTTCTTTTTCATCATCATCTTCTTCTTCAACATCATCTACCCCTGTTATGAGTTGTTCAAAAGACACTTATAAATTCTCCATCCCTTCTTAAATAAATGTAGCCCTATTATATGACACAGGGACCCTAAGGGATATGGTTTTAGCGCCCATATTTTCTTTGACCTTTCGACACATGAGAAAGTATTGTGGTCAGCGTCTAACCTGGCTGCCTTTCCCTCCTCAGATCCGAGTAACTAGGGGCACCTCGGGCCGCTTCGAACCACCGACCTCTTTCCATGAGAGATTACTGCTCTAATCACTTAGCCACACGGGTGCCTATTCTTTCTTTGTCTCATCTGTATATTTTCTAGACGGATTTTCTTGCTCTGCGGGTTGTTATCTAGCAGGTTTACCTCCCCTGTGTCTCTGGTGTTTGGATTGTTCTCTTTCTCCTTGTGGAGTCCATGTATAGTGTGGCTTTGACTGTCCACTCATGATTTCAGTAACATAGTTCAGTCAAAGAAACTCAAACCTGAATGAAGATTTCTCAGTGAAGAAAATATGTTTAAATACTAAGTGCAGCTTTCTTCTTGACCGTATGTGCTTCATGAAAGTCCGCGGCTCCTTTTATCTTTGACTGGATCCCAGCAAAATCAAAACGCGCTGAACTTCTTCTTTGTCTTGTCTTGTCCTTCCTCATTTGCTGTTAGGTGTAGAGGTGAAGTGCAATTGTCTCCCAAATGGCTCGCCTGTTAGCTTCGTACATTGAGATATTCAGGGACTCTGCTATACCATCGGTCCATCGTTTGCATGGGCGGCCCCTTCCTCTGCCTGTGTGTGGTCTGTAAAACATTGCTCTCTGTGGTACACGTTCTGTTGGTAGTCGTGATGCATGACTGAACCATTTTATTTGCCGTTTTTTTTAAAATATAGTTCAGAACGGGTTCAACTCCTACTTTATTTCTAATGACATCATTTCTGATTCTGTCCATTCTTGATATTCCAAGAATTCTTCTCAAGAATCAAATTTCAGCTGTAGTAATTTTCCTTTTGTCTTTTGCTGTCAGTGTCCATGTCTGGCACTGGTAGCACAAAGGTGGTCTGAAGGACAAGAAATTCAAAGAAAGTGTCCGCGCTATAAAACATTAATTTCCATGTGCTTCAGCAAGCGATTGATTGACCGCCACAGTTGTCACCAGTACTGGCTAGGGTGTCTTGCTGTCTGAGTTGGTAATTAATCCGAGCAGCCGCTGGCAGCACAGCTAGTAAGAGAGCCTAAGAAAAGGGTTCTTAATCTTTTTGTGTTTCGAGGATTACAGACCTCCCAATGAATTGCCCCATTAGTCCTCCATAATCCCTGGCTGATGTAAATCATCATCATCATCATCGTCATCATCATCATCATCATCATCAGTTCTATAAAGTACAAGCATTTCTTCAAAAGACGCTCATAGTTAAGGAAGAGAATTGCCGAAAGTAAACTATAAGGATGCATTCTTTTTCTTAAACTAATATTTAAAATTATTATATTTATTATTATTATTATTATTATTATTATTATTATTATTATTATTATTATTATTATTATGTGCCGTGCTTGGTCATCGCGCTTCTCCATATTGTGCGATCCTTGGTGTTTCTGATCCGTTCAAATGCGTTTTTTCTCCGTGCCACGTGGTCGGTCCAATGAGATATGTTTTTTCTCCTCCCCTTCCTCTCTTCCTGTGAACTTTCTAGTTATTAATTATCCAGTTATTGCTAAATTTTCCAACTTCTTTGTCTTCTCATGACGTGTCCAATAAATTTTTGAGTTGTCTTTTTCTAATCATTTTAACAAGTTTTCGTTGTTCTGAAGCTTCTTTCAGGAACTTTTCATTTTTTTTTTCTCTCTCTCTCTCTCTTCAAGATATTTGCTGTATTTTTCTCTCTAAAACCAAATCTCTGTTGTTTCCAGTTTCTTTGCCATCTTTTTGTTCATTGTCCAAGTTTCATAACTATATACCAGTATTGTTTCTATATAGCACTGTAATACTATACTGTTCAAAAAAAAAAGAAAGAAAGAAAAGCAACAAATACGATGTTGCGATTTAAACTGAAGTTTGCTGATCAGACAAGGGCAAATTGCCTGAAACGTTCATTTGACATCAGCTTCACGTCCTGCCCTGAATTGTACTCGGCAGATGATTTATGAGCAAAGAAACGCCACACTAGTCAAAAAAGTATTTTTTGACAATAACTCATGACAGGTTCACGAGAATCTCGTTAAACTTACTGAACACAAAACTCACTGGCCATTTTATTGAATACCTATAAAAGATTACCGCTCCTCGAATCAATTCATTTGAAAATTCAATTCGCAAGTATGTCTCATCTCACAACAGAACACCTACTCATCATCACTGGGCGTTTACAGACTGGACAGTCAAAGAGTGTATTGACTAGACAGTTTAATGTGGCTAGATGCAACATTAGTCGTCTTTGGAGATGATTTGAAGAAACTTGCTCAGTTGCAGACAAGCTGCGCAGTGGAAGACCCATAGTTACAACTCCTGCCGAAGACCGCTTTATACGGTCGCGTCACCTCAGGAATCGATTTGCATCTGCGCCCTCAACAGTCCAGTCAATGACAGCATCTCGTCGAATTTCAGATCAAACAGTCAGGAACCGGCTGCACTACGCTGGTCTTTGGGCTAGAAGACCCTACAGGGGGTCATGTTCTTATGGACCGGCATCGCCAGAACCGACTGGAGTGGGCGAACCAGCATCGTCAATAGACCGTTGTGAATGATTTGAGGAGGGTTTGGTTTAGTGATGAATCATTCTTTCTGCTCCAGGGAAACGATAGACGGAGAAGAGTATATCAAAGAGTCCATGAGCCCAGACTACGTGGATGACGCTCTTCCACATGGTGGTTGAGGTGTACTGGTGTGTGTGTGGGGGGGGGGAGGGGGAACAACTTCACAGAAAAAGTGATCTGATGCAAATTGAAGGACGCCTGAATGCCCAACGATACGTCGCTTAAATTCTTCGTCCTCACGTCCTTCCACTTCTGGCTGCACCAGGGCCGATTTTTCAACATCGACCTCATGTGGCACAACTCACCACCCAGTTCCTCGCTGACAACAACGTCCAGACCATTCCATGACCATCCATGTCATCAGACATGAACCCAATAGAACATTTATGGGATGAACTCAACAGACAAGTCCGCCAGCGAGACGTATGGCCAACCAATCTCCGACAGTTGCACTGCGGGAAGAGTGGGCAGCCATCCCACAAACAACATATTCTACGGCTAATCGGATCCCTGTCATGGAGATGTCGTTTTCTGATACAGGCTGGAAGAGACCACACACCTTACTGAAACAGAGGCCTCAGTCGCAAAGAATAGAAGTCCAAATCAAATTTAATGAACATCATTTCATTGTTAAGTCTTAAAGTTTCTTCATGCCAAGACTGAAACACTAATTCCGTAAAATAAAATTTTGATACAAGTTTGAAATTTGGTGTCCATTACGACTACAGTAATGTTGCGTTTCTTTTTTTTTGAACAGTATATTTTCCGCACTTCTAGGGACATACTGAACAGTAAAGGTAAAATCCTCGTTTCCATGCCATTAAAGAACAATAAGGGATACGGCGTAAAGGCCCGTATTTCACCGACCTTTGGCACATGAAAGCGTGAACTGGTCAGTATCACGCCTGGTCGCATTTACCTTCCCAGTTTTCTCTGGTACCCACTTTTGGAGGCTCGTTGGACCCCGTGGCCTGTATGGTGTGTGGCAGAAAAGATCCGGCTGCTGGGACTTGAACTCGGCACCACCGGATTAGTAACCTGAGTTCCTAACCACTCACCTGTCCAGGACACCAATTAGTAATAGCTGTAGTGATTAACTATAGTTTAAAATCTAAATTCCTTCCTGACAATAACTTTAACACACACATACAGCCACACGTATACAACCACACGCATACATACACACATATAAATTTCGATTTCGAGTCTCATAGCGCCATCATTTGGTACAGACACACCTGCTTAAGAACCCCTGGTCCAATATCAGAAAATCATCCATAATTAAACCGAAACCTTCTTTTCGCACAACATTACGCAAGCATCCAAAGGGTCTTTTGAGGAACACATCGTGAATAATGGAGACTGCAGCATAATGAATTCGGGACATCTACCTGCAGGTGTATAATTCATTTCTCGTCGAGCGCGTTTTTTAAAAAAAAAATAATCTCAGGTTTCCTCTCCCGTTTTTAATTCTATTCGTGCTCTTCTTTTTACAGAATGGGAGTCCTATGGGACGTTCATAATTTTCCGTATGGAATTCAAATAACAGTTGAAAAGCGACTGTGGATTTAAAATAGTGTTATTTGTTTGAAAGCTGATATTTTGTCATATACCTTTCAGTGTTGAGGGGACAGACGTCTTGAAAGCGCTCGCCGGACTGCTTCATATAATGGGATATTTAGGGTTTCTGTAATCTCCTCCATCCACCTCTTTCCTGGACGGCCTCTTGTTCTGCTTCCTACCATTCTCAGCGTGACTGTTTTCTGTGGTATATTGTCTGGCGGTAGTTGTGTAACGTGGCCAAACTTTTTGACCCGTCTCTGGAAGAAGTGTAATTCAGGTATTATTCCAGCCTTTATCCCTGATGGCAAATATCAGAGATTAGATATGCTGATGACACAGTATTGCTGTCCACAATACAAAAAGGAATGTAAAAACTAATTATGTCAGTCCAGAAGAACAGCGAAGAGCAAAATATCTCTCTTAATGGGAAGAAAACTAAATTGACGACAACTGACAAAACAAATAAGACAGCTGAAATATATATCCATGAGAGCTTTGAATATCTTGGATCATTATTAACTAATAATGGAGATACAATGAGGGAAATTAAAAGGAGGACATCTATCGCTCTTCATAAAGTAAAACAACTAAAGAATCTGTGGAGAGGAACAGACAGAAGTATAAAAATAAGATCTTTAAAGCCATGAATCTTTCCCATCGCAACATATGCCTGTGAGACCTGGACACTTAACAAAACAGCTGAGAAACACATAAATGCCTTTGGACGTAAATGCTATAGAAGAGTTCTTTAAATATCATGGACACAAACAAGAAAAAAATATATCCATACTACAAGAACTCAATATTGAAGAAGGCTGGCTAGTAAAGAGGATTAAAGAGAGAAAACTGAAATATTTTGGACACATTAAACGTTATGATAATCTAGAGAAGACCGTATTGGAAGGATACATAATGGAAAAAAGAAAGAGAGGAAGACCAAAGGCGAAGATGGCCACAAGACATCGTTGATGAAAAGTGAAATGGATGCATCAGCGGCAGGCCACCTTGCTCACAACCGAGAGGCCTACAGGAGTGCTGTTAGGGAGGCAAAGTTCCGCAAGGGACATGCAAATGAATGAATGAATGGTTTACGCTAGGAATATCACCAATTAAAAACAAATTTCAAATGTTATCCCGGCAGATCCGCCTACAGGGCAAACAAGAGTGATTTCTCTATGTATGAAGCATCCACTCCTGCAAACTACGTGATGTGGAGTGGGGGAACCATTTCCCCCATACTGTTCAGAAAGTCTGTGTACTCTTGTGCTAAGAACTGAAAAGAGTCCGTTTTTCCACAATGGGGAAGCCACGTTCAGTGAACTCACAGCATAGACACAGTTTGTTTTTTTAATGTGTTATATTACACAAGGCTTTCCCTAGCCGGACTTCTTACCTCTGATACGGTGAAGTATTCAAAGCTGGAAGTGCAGAAAGGAAACTATTCCCGCGGCTACTCTAGACGTAGAACAAAAGTGCTGTTTGTAAAGAAAATATTTCTTTAAAAGAGAGAGAGAGAGAGAGAGAGAGAGAGAGAGAGAGAGAGAGAATTCTCGCTTCATTCTAGAGATTTTACTCTCTCTGATATCTTAAAGTAAACATTTTTTTTTACCAAAAACTGTAACAGAAAGCTGGAAAAAAGGAACAGTTAGAATATATGAATATGCAGTCTAGTAGAGAAAAAAAAAAGAAATACTGTAACTTCTTCCACACAGGAAAAAGAAAGCGAAAAAAAAACAATGAGGATGAGTTGGTATGTCGCAGCAAGGAGAGTGAGAGTGAATGGGCACGTGAGAACAGAATAACAGAGACAGAAGAAGAAGAAGAAGAAGAACAACAACAACAACAACAAAATGAAGAAGAACAACAACAAGAAAAATGAACAACAACAACAACAAAACAACCACAACAACAGAAAGGAAAACAACACCGACAAAAAACAACAAAAAGAAGAAGACTAGCAACAGCAATAACAAAATTTTTAAAAAAAAGAACAATAAATACAAGAAGAACAACAAAAACAGCAGCAGAAAGAAGATGAAGAACAACAAGAAGAAAGAACAGCTACAATAATAGAAGAAGAACAAGAAATAAATAGCACACCCCCTCCCCGACCCCCCACCACCAGGCACTGAGGCCGCTGAAACTTCTTCCTGTTTCCCAAACTTAAAAACCAGACTGAGATGACGCCGTTTCTAAACCACAGAGAAGATTCCGGAAAATGCGATAAGAGAACTGCGAACCATCACAGAAAGTGCGTTCCACGAATCATTCCAACAACGGAAGAAACATTGAAAACGGTGCTTGGCCAGTAGAACGATTTACGCTGGAGGGAACAGCGCTTAAAATGTTGTCAAATGAGCTCTTTTGTCTTTACAGCAAAAGGTAGCTCTTTTTTTTTTGAACACGCTTTGTATGATACAGACTATACGGGACAGGACTACAACAAGCAGTATAATTATTTTTTATTTATTCTTCTTCATCTCATGCCAGCTTTCTGCACACATTCTCTTTTCATCCACCTACTCCCTCTCACTTTCCCGCCCCTCTGGGACCCCCCCCCCAAAAAAACAAAAACAAAACTAGATCCTCATCGACCGTTTCGCTTTCCCAGACAAACCAAACACAGCTCAGTACGTGGCAGTACATGTTCGATAGCTCCATCAAACTACGAGAGACTGAACACAACCAAACAAAAAAAAAAAAAAAGATGAGTTAAGTTCAATATTGACATGAAAAGGTGCGGTCTCTTGTGCCAGCTGCCGAGCATGATGACCAGGTCGTATCCTTTGACCAAGTGCATGTCAGGTTCCAGATTAGACCTGATCATTAAAGAAAGTAGTAATAATTCGCAGTAGCGTGATACTACAATATCCAGCGGTTCTCACGCTTTTATCTTCACTGGGATTCCTTGCATTTCGACTGAATGTTAAACGACCTAAAATTATTGACAAGTAAAAGCAAAACTGGATAAGAATAGAGGAAAATTTCCATTGTAACACACACACACACACACACTTTCTGACGGTTAGTGTAAAATTCCAACGGTCCACCAAAGTATATTTGTATCTTTGATCATTATCTATAAGCTTAAAAAAAAATTGTAACACACCATCCCCTCTGATCATGATGCTTCGAGGAACTCTTGTCTCCCGCGCGTCGGCAAAAACTAGAGATGTCAGACACCACGACTTGAAATCACGAGAACAGAAGTAACATCACGTATTTCAGGAACGATCACCTCGAGGAGGCAGAACAATAAACTTTTGCTTCGGCAACAATGACACAAAGTACTTGAGTAGCTGGTCGCTTATTAAACTATCTCTCTCTCTCTTCTTAACCATCCCCTTCCCTCCCCCCCCCCCCCAAAAAAAACGCCTAGGGTCTTAAATGTTTAATATTCATTCATTCACTTAAACTTGTCCTTCGCAGATCGTTGCTTCTTTGACATCTACTGTGAAATCTTCTCTCTGCCAGACCAGAAAGCCCGCGCTCCAGCCAGTAGCTATGGAGACAGAACAACAGTTATATCATACGCTAATCATCTGCTGCTCTGACACCGCAGTCCTCGTTTCTCAGGAAATGAGCTCTCTCGTTTTCTCTCTCTCTCTCTCTCGTTCTCTCTCTCTCTCGTTCTCTCTCGTTCTCTCTCTCGCTCTCCCTATTGTTCTCTCTCTCGTTCTCTCTCTCGTTCTCTGTCGTTCTCTCTGTCGTTCTCTGTCTCTCGTTCTCTGTCTCTCGTTCTCTGTCTCTCGTTCTCTATCTCTATCTGTCTCTCGTTCTCTATCTCTCGTTCTCTATCTCTATCTGTCTTTCGTTCTCTCTCGTTCTCTCTTTCATTCTCTCTCGTTCTCTCTCTCGCTCTCCCTATCGTTCTCCCTCTCTCTCGTTCTCTCTCTCGTTCTCTCTCTCTATCTGTCTCTCGTTCTCTCTCTCGCTCTCTCTATCGTTCTCCCTCTCTCTCGTTCTCTCTCTCGTTCTCTCTCGTTCCCTCTCTCTCGTTCTCTCTCTCTCTATCTGTCTCTCGTTCTCTCTCTCGCTCTCTCTATCGTTCTCCCTCTCTCTCGTTCTCTCTCTCGTTCTCTCTCGTTCCCTCTCTCTCGTTCTCTCTCTCTCTATCTGTCTCTCGTTCTCTCTCTCCTCCCCACCCCCTTTAAACCATCGTGAGCAAGTGTTTCAAAAATTACACGAGATATTCAATACCCCATCAAAGAACATGATGGCGATCGAAGTTCACAAACCTTTCCCTAACTCTCTTCCCAGCAAATCTTATCCCAACGATCTGAACCCAAAATAATCGATGACAATAGCTTCGTATTTGTAAAGGCACACACTCAAGTACACACAATCACTCACAATAATGGAGATCTTTTCTTCTTCTTCTTCTTTAAGCGCAAGTCATAAACATGCGTCAGCATATTGCTTTCTATCAACATGTCAGATGTACAAATATTTCTCATATTTAAACATTTCAATACGGCAAAACCATTTCACAGAAATCTGGTGTCTAGACAAATCATTTGTTCTCTATTGATTATCACGTCCAGCTTTTTGCGTGACATGGAAAATACCGAGGTGACACCGGAATTTTTCGATATTGATTACTTTTTTTTCCATTAATTTTTTTTTTTTGTTTTGTTTCGTTAAATTTAATACCGTTTTTTTTTCTTCTCCCAACATAGTCTGTGTCACTGTGATCTCCACCAACAATAAGAAGATAAAATGGCCGTCCACTTTTAAGGAGAGATTCTTTCCATCAACTGTTTACTCTCTCTCTCTCTCTCGCTCTCTCTCTCTCGCTCTCTCTCTCTCTCTCATTAACAAGTGCTGAATGGCTGTGACTAAGTGAAAGCTGTATGATGAAGAGCAGAATGTTAGATGGGCCTGCATGCCCAATTCTGAACCCTTTGAAATTAAAGGGCGTTCGTTCGTTCATTCTCTCTATCTATCTATCTATCTATCTATCTATCTATCTATCTATCTATCTATCTATCTATCTATCTATCTATCTATCTATCTATCTATTTCTTTCTCTCTTATGTGTGTATGTTTATACTGCTTTGCTTCCTTGCACTCGAGGCATGTCCGCGTACGCTGGGCTTTCGACATCAGGATGTTCTTCAGTATTTTCAGAGATATTACTCAGGGATATTACTCAGAGATATTATGATGTTTATAAAATCTTATACCATCCCATTAGAATAGGACGACAAACGACATAGATGGGTGGACAACATCAAGACACGGATAGGAATCAGTTTGGCCGCGTGCACTAAGAGGGCCAGGGATAGAGCAGGACTGGAGATTCGTTGCAGCAAAACTTCCGTGGGGAGACGGCACGAGATGATGATGATGATGATGATGATGATGACATCTCATAACATTTCCGCTTATCACGTTAGAACTGTACTGTGCAAAGTCCTTGTAGTCCTTGTGTGTATCAGCGTAAAGCCAAGCAAAATGACAAGAGGCCAATAACCGCTCTCTCTCTCTCTTTCTCTCTCTTTCTCTCTCTCTCTCTCTCTCTCTCTCTCTCTCTCTCTCTCTCTGACTTGCCATCTATAGACCCAAATCTTTTTAAAAGTCGGAAAATTTTTTTCAACTTTTCCTCCGAGAATTCGGGAGCACGGCGTCCATTCCATGCACCTAAAGTTCCACAGAAGTCCAAACTACTAAAAAAAATTTTTTTTTTAATCACTGTTACATACTTTACTGTGGCATAGCCTAGGACATAGTCATAGATGAGACGATCTGTTCTACATGAGAGCGTGTTCTTGGTTCTCAAATACTGTCCTGAACTATAAGTGATGTAAGTGGGAGAGACAAATGATTGAATATTGGACTTGCTTCTGGCTCAGCGTGGTGCAGCGTTGTTGTGACGTGACAACAGGCCCATTGAGACGAGCTGTCAATATGTCTTTACCTCACTAGCGCGTGATGAAGGGAAAAAAAGTGTCCCGAATCCGCTGACTGCAGGGAATTTTATGTGACTGGATAACCATGTGTAATATGACGCTGTCCTAACACGCTACCTTGAGCGAATGATCTATTATTGGTGATCATCATCATCATCATCATCCCTCTGTACTCCCAGAGAAGCATAAAGGATCAACGAAGGTTCCCCCCCCCCCCCAGCCAATCCTGTCTTGAGCAAGTCTTGTTACCTCAAACTATGTCTTTCCTGCCTCCTATAGTTCATGTATGGTGCATCTCCATGTCCTCAATGGCCTATCTCTCTTTCTTTTCCCTTGAGGTGTCCAAGTCAAGACGGTATAGGGATTGTCTTGTTCTTTCCATTCGTAGCATGTGGCCCAAAGTTAAATATTTTGGACACATTAAACGCCATGATGATTTAGAGAAGACCGTATTGGAAGGATACATAATGGGAAAAAGAAAAAGAGGAAGACCAAAACGAAGATGGCTGCAAGACATCGTTGACGATCTGCAAATGGATGCATCAGCAGCAGGGCATCTTGCTCACAACCGAGAGGCCTACAGGAGTGCTGTTTTGGAGGCAAAGTTCCGCAAGGGACATGCAAATGAATGAATGAAAGTATATGGCCCAGGCATTTCCATCTCCGTCTTTTTGTACCTCTTTAGCAATATTCTCAACGCCCGTTTGTTTGCTTATTTCCTCGTTTCTCATGCGTTCTTCCCAGTGTATTATTAAGATTTTCCTGAGGCATCTTCCTTCAAATCCTCTCAATCTACTTTCGATTCTCTGACCGGTTCTGCATGTTTCGGCTGCTTATAATAAAATGTAGCGTACACTGGATCTATAGATTCTGAGCTTCAGGTTCGCACGGAGAATGGGAGAATTCCATATTTGTGCTAATTTGTTAAAGGTCTGAGGTGCCTGTCCAACTGGTACACTTATATATGTATAGTGTTTCTAAGCTGATGATAGATGGACAGACAGAGGGGGGAATGATAAAAAAGTGAGGGAGACAGCCATATAGATAAGCAGACTTCGATAAGTAGACTTAAATAGGCAGATATACAGATAAACAAATATAGATAAACAGACTTCGATAAGTAGACTTAAATAGGCAGATATACAGATAAACAAATATAGATAAACAGACATAGATAAAACAGACAGCCTAAACGGACACACTGACAGGTAGAAAGATGGATGGATGGATGGATGGATGGATGGATGGATGGATGGATGGATGGATGGATGGATGGATGAAATATCTGCATGGACACAAGGGAGCCTCCGAGAGGAACAATGTAAGGCAGTGCTTTCTCCCTACCCCACCCCATCTTACCCTACTGATACTCTGTTTCAATCCACTAAACCCCCACCCCCTTAAAACATAGGAAGCCAGCTATAAGTACCACCCCCCCCCCCCCCACTTCGATAAAACAAAAACAAACAAACAAACAAAAAAGCCGTCAGGATCCGGTAGGGATATTCTAGTTGGACTTCTCTCTAAATCGTCCTTCGCAGGTCCTTGACAAGCGTACAGTTTTTCCATTTGAGCCAAGCTCACTGCTGTATTTCTTTCTTTCCACAAACTACACGAAATTCAAGTTTCAAATTATTTGAATCATGGGAAGATTTAAAGCAATTCGTTTTTTTTTTTTTGGGGGGGGGGGGGCGTGAGCCGAACTGAAGATCTGGAAAAGCTCTCACTATTTACGTGCTGCAGAGAAGGGCTTAGCCAGCCAATTGTTCCATGTTCTATGAGAAATCAGCTCTCCCGCTGCTAAAGATCTGTTTGAACAACCTGCCGGGGATTAGGTCGGCATTTGATGACGTCACAGCCACGATGACCTGCCTCCCCACCGGAAGGTTGAACGATCTCCTAAAAAAAAAAAGGGATTGTTGTATCGACTAGAAGTCTCGTTATTGGGTAGAAATGTAGAAATCGTTTAAGTGGGTTGCTATGTGGGCTATGATAGCCGATATGCCTCTAAAAGAGTTTGTGAAAGTGTTTTTATGTTACATCTTTTCATCTCAGAGTACCTTAACCTTTCTTATCGCGGACTTAAAGCTTCTAGAACAATCTGTGGCTCTCATTTGGTCATGGACGCTTGATTACAAACCATTTTTCAGACAAGCTTCCAATCAATGACACTTCATTTTTGGGGAGATTTGAGGGGGGGGGGGTGGTCATGAATCTGAAGATAACAGAGAATTATCCCTTCTGCATCATGTGATGGAAATGTTTCCACAGTTGGAGAAACCAGAGAATTTAGAATAAAATGTGAGGCGTTAAGAAAGTGTGATTACAAATTAATGCAGAACTGCTGATTCCAGGGAATGTCTCTCTTTATCTCTCTCTATTTTTTTCTCTCTCTTTTTTTCTCTTTCTGTTCTTTCTCTCCTTCTCTCTCTCTCTCACTCTTTCTCTCTCTGCGCTCTTTCTCTCTCTCTCTCTCCTCTCTCTCTCTCTGTCCCTGATCTCGCTTTCTCTCTCTCATTATCTCTTTTATTTTCTTTATGTTCTTTCTCTCTCTTTCTTTCTATCTCTGCTTTCTTTCTATCACTGCTCTCTTTCTCTCTCTCTCTCTCTCTCTCTTTCTGACCCTGCTCTCTCTTTCTCTCTCTTTCTTTCTGTCTCTGCTCTCTTTCTCTGTCTCTGCTCTCTCTCTCTCTCTTTCTCTCTTCTTTCTCTCTCCCTCTCTCTGTGATTTTAATCGATACTTTCAAAATAGTTCTCAATTTTACCATCGATTTTCTCAAAGGATTACAGTTTTTTAAATTGAAAAAAAAATTGATTAAAATATTGCTGTTACCAAAACAGAGTTCACAGACTACAGCTTTAATTCTTTTGCTTTGTATCTGTTCCTGAACTTGGCTCTACCGATGAATTTCTTGCTCGTTCAAGAGCATGACGTGACATTCTAGCGGGATTCTTAACCTACTGTACCATTTCAGACTCACACTGGATTGCCAATACGAGTATACTTCCATCACCACACTGTCGATCATGGAAACTAGAAAAAAGACCTTTTTTTCTGTAGCGAGTCCTGGGGAGTTATTTCCTTGCACTCGAGGCATGTGTGAAAAAAAAAAGGCCTTCGGGTCGACCCAGTCTCTAAAAATTGGGTACCAGAGAAATCTGGGAAGGTAAATGCGGCCAGGCGTGATACTGACCACATCAGACTTTCATGTACCGAAGGTCTTGGAAATGCAGGCCTAACACCGTATCCCCAGTATGTCTTATTGGCATTGAAATGAGAAGTTTACCTACCTACCTACATACTCCAGGCATGTTCGTGTATGTTGGGCTTTCGACATCAGGATGTTCTTCAGTGTTTTCAGGGATATTACTCAGGGATATCACGAAGGTCGTACCTAAAGTCGTGAGCAAAAAAAAAAAAAAAATTTAATCACAGTTTATAGATATAGAAAATATAAATGTATCACCTTAATCTGCATTTTTTGCTTCGCTTTTCAACATAATCTCCGTTTCTCTGCACACATTTTCCCCATCGCTCTGCAAGTTTGAAAATACTCCCTCCGTAGAATTCCATTCCAGCTGACCGAAGGCACAGACGCACTGCTTTCTGGACGTTCTCACCTGTGTCGTAGTGATGGCCTCGCAATTGTTCTTTCACAAAAAGATGATAATCATTGGGTGCGAGGTCGGAGCTATAGGCTGGATGTGGAAGAATTTCCCAACCTATTTTCTAAATTTCCTCAATTGAGTGATGGTTTTTCTCACAGCTTTGTGATCTTCAGTCAAGGCCCAGGGAGCACAAACTTTTCTATAGCCTAGGGGTTCAATCATTTCCTTTACTGCACTGTGTCATATTCCAAGATTTACAGCGATTTCAGATACTGTGGCACGTCTGTCTTGTTTATCATATCTGGCGCCTGAAAGCCAGACGTTTCGGGTAGAAGAGTCTTTTTGGTAGCTCATCTGAGAGAAGGAAAACTCTGATTTAAAACCTACTGCTGGCGAGATTCTTCAGCTGCCGTGCGTGGAGTGGGGTTCCTCCCGGCCAGCGAAGAAAGGTGCGAATGGGGTTGCAGCGCGGCGCCACAGTGGAAAAGGTGAAAGAAGGGATTAAGTGAAGTAATCAGTAGTCTCAGGTCAGGACTGCACAAATAACGGCACCTCTGCTCTGGAGGTCGGCCACGTCCTATCTGCACTCATACCGGGCCTGAACCGGCTTAAACCAGGGGTTAAGACACTGCTAACGAGATTTTTCGGATGCCGCGCGTGGAGTGAAACTCCTCCCGGCCAATGAAGAAAATGCGGAAAAGAAATTAAGGTTGACGTCGATATGAAAAGGTGATGGAAAGGACAAAGTGAAGCTTAATCGGTATGTCCAGTAGTCTCGCAGTGAGAGCTACTCATACCACGGCACATCTGCTCTAGAGGCCAGCCAGGTCCGATATACACCCATACTAGTGAATTTTGCCTAAACCGGCTTACACCAGGGGTGAAACTTGATGGGTACTCATATCACGGTACCTCCGCTCTAGAGGTCGGTCACGTCCTACACACGCCCATTCTGGCATAATACGCCTAAACCAGCTCAACCCAGGTATGAAACTTACTAGTGGCGAGGATTCGTCCTCCTGGACAAAAGCTCCGTCCTGGTCACAACTAGGAAGGGTAGCGGCCACGACCACAAAATGCTGAAGTCGGAGACACTGGACCAGTGCAGTCTAGATAGACAACCACCTCTCACCCGGAGGTGATGTATGCGTATCCTAATCATGCTGAGGTTTTCCAGTGAGAAAGTCCAACGCTGGACCAGATGGGCAATCACCTCTCACCCGGCAGGGATATACATGTATCCCAAAACACGTCGAGGTTTTCCGGTGTGAAAGTCGAACTCTAGACCTGGATGGGCAACACCTCTTACTCAGCGGGGATGTACTGATATCCAAACCACGTCGAGGTCTTCTGGTGAGAAAGTCCAACTCTAGATTAAACTGGTGCAACGAAAACCACAGTGTCACGCAACGCCGCTTCTGCGACCCACCAAGAATTCAGGCCCAAGCCCCGCGATATTCTGAACCTCTTGTGATCCTCTCGGGGATGTCTTTTCGCCGTCTCGGGGACCACAGGGGGACCACGGGACACATCGAGGACCACAGAAGTAAATTCAATAAGATCACGGGGCGATCTTGGTGGTAGAAGAAGAAGAAGAAGAAGAAGAATTGGGTACGCAGGCCCGTCTTACATTCTGGCCTTCATCACTCCAGCTTTCATTCTTCCTTCACACTCGATTTTATACAAGTATACAAATTACATGAGGAAAAAACATATCAAAAGAGTGAAAAATTAAACTATTACATTTACAGAATAAGAGAAGAAATAATTAGCCTAACAAAATCCCGAGCGCACACACGCACACACGAAAACATATACATAAATAAATATACATTATCAGTACAGTTCTTGTAACATATATTCTTTAATAATCATTAAAATAATTTCCAACAAGATCTAACAAGTTACTTTTAAAACTATTGCCTTTTAGAACCTGATGGCTGGCGAGTCATGGGTTGAGAAGCTACTGGTACTCTATAAAGACATATAGTTACAAGCAAGTAAATAATGAAAAAAGGTTCGAGTTAAAGGATAAAGTGTTACTAATGGATTTTAAATTGTAGGGGAGGGTGTTCCAGAGCTGTACTGCAGAGTATGCAAGGCTTTTCCTGTACAGATCAGGCCTGGGTTTAAGGAGAAGATAGTTTTTTTTTCTAATGTTGGCTATGTTTAGTGTTATACGTAAACAGTGACCACAAGGAAGGCGGAGCATTGTGCGACAGAATGCCGTAAACAAACTTTATTTTTCTTTTAATGGCTCTACATTTGAGGGATAGAATTTTGAGTTGTTTGCGCTGATCTACAGTCTGTACTGGGTGTTTGCCACAAATCAGATCTATTGCTCGTTTGTTAAGTGAGTGGAGCCCTTTTGTGTGTGAGACTGAACAGCCATACCAGATTGTGGAACAGTAATCCAGGTGTGTTTGTATATATGATATGTAGTATATGTTTCTCGAATCCTGGTCGATAAAGTGTTTAGTTTTGACTGGTTGGTAAACTTTCTATGCTATTAAGAGAGAGAGAGAGAGAGAAAAGAGAGGGAGAGAAAGAAAGAGAGAAAAAAAGAAAAAGAAAGAAGAAAGAGAGAGAACGAGAGAGAAAGAGAGAGAATGAAAGAGAGAAAGAGAGTGAAAGAGAGAGAGAAAAAGAAAGAGAGAGAGAAAGAGAGAGAGAGAGAGAAAGAAAGAGAGAAAGAGAAAGAAAGAGAAAGAGAAAAAAGAAAGAGAAAGAGAACGAGGGAGAAAGAGAGAAAGAGAAAGAGAGAGAGAAAGAGAAAAAAGAAAGAGAGAGAAAGAGAGAACGAGGGAGAAAGAGAGATAGAAAGAGATAGAGAAAGAGAGAGAAAGAAAGAGAGAGAGAGAGAAAGAGAGAGAGAGAAAGAAAGAGAGAGAGAAAGAGAAAGAAAGAGAGAGAGAAAGAAAGAGAGAGGGAGAAAGAGAGAGAGAGAAAGAGAAAGAAAGAGAGAGAAAGAGAAAGAAAGAAAGAGAAAGAGAGAGCACAAGTAGCTACTCCATGTTAGTACGAGCTACCAGTTCCAATAGCTGGCTAGGAGAAGAAGGCCAAAAAAACATCACAGTCTCCTCCTATTTACCGCAGATCATTTCCTATCTACCAGCTTGTTAAATCCTGTCTTTGTATTAACTCAGGCTTTAATGGCAGCCCCAACTTGCAGCTTTTCGTGTATAACCCGCGCGTTAATCCACATCACAGAAGTATGAAGCAAGAGCTAAAGAAAAAAAACAAACACAACAGAACAGAAGCGGCATGTGACACACAGCAAAACAGTAATGGGTTTGTGGTTTCTAAATTATAAGTTAAATCTATCGGAAAATATATTCTTTAAGGGAAAAAATAATCGACCTCCGGTGGAAGGTTTCCAAAGTCGATTATGAGATTTGCTGAAGATGAAAATAAACATTTACAAGCTTTCATGCCTAGAAAACCATTTAAAGAAATGTGTGAGTGTGTGAGTGCACGCGCGCGCGCATACATATATATAAAAGCGAAGCAATTTAATCATAAAAGCCTGTTGGTCGATTATTGAGCAGCGTTTATATTCTAGATCTTTGAAATAATATCTTCACTTCAAGAGTCACTTTGAAATCGGCTTCCTGTTTTTGTTTGTTTGTTTCACTCCTTTCTTAATCCTTTGACCTTCAAAATGTTTCCGGGTTTTTGGATTTTTGTGTGTGTGTATCGATTACAGTTTTATAAATACAGCAGAATGGCCGGTGGTGTGGGTGGGGGGGAGGTATATCCATGGTAACCTGCTATGGTAACATCACCACCGAGCATAACAGCAAAGAGCTTCTCCGATACAGTAACGAGATTTACCGGGTCCATAACCCACGCCCCCCCCCCCCAATTCTTGGAGAGGTTTTCCCCATCCCCACCCCGAACCTCTTTTTTAATTTTTATTGTTGTTGTTGTTGTTGTCTCTAATACTTCATCCCTTACGGCATTTGCTATGGGACTACCTTTCGTTTTACTTAGAATTTGTCCAGTGAACCTACGCTATAAGAATGTGATAACCACTAGCGAAAGCTATTGTTCCTCGTTCTATTTGTATCTTTTTCTTGTCCTCCGCCTGTTAGGACAAAACAGTCCAAAGCTATCTAACATACAAGCACAGTCCTAGTTTCAACAACAAATGTTATGACCGTGTCAAGAAATCCTCGCACTGCACTCGTACCCCTCCTCGTATACATTCCGGACGTCGAAGATTCCGTCCCTTTTAAAAGAGACCCACATCTGACACGCCAGCGTCGGGTTTGGAGAACCACAGCCGACCAAGACCCTTTCCCACCTTCTCCTTTGGTATCTCCTCTAATAAATCTAGAATGGCTGTGGAGTAGGGATTGCCATAGTCCTCCCCGTGGAGGTGGAGTCTGCTGAAGAAGCACTGCACACTCTTTCCTCTCCACGCAGGAGCTAAATAGAACAGCCCCTTAACCCGCTTTCAATCCGATACGATATCTTGCCTCATCACAAAGAACTCCAGTTTGCTGTTCCAAAGTGAAGAAGATGTAGCTTCCAGTTCTGAGGGGCAAGTAACAGCCATAATGGCCTGGCGATTTGCTTCATGTACCGGGATATTTATGGTTTCTTTCATTTTCTCCCTTCTCCTCATTCGTGCGCAGCTCCTCTCTGCCTCTCTCTGCCCCTCTCTCTACCTCTCTCTCTGCTTCTCTCTCTGCCTCTATCTGTGCCCCCTCTCTCTGCCTCTATCTCTGTCCCCTCTCTCTCTGCTTCTCTCTCTGCCTCTCTCTCTCTGCTTCTCTCTCTGCCTCTCTCTCTGACCCCTCTCTCTGCCTCTCTCTCTGCCTCTCTCTCTGCTTCTCACTCTCTCTCTGCTTCTCTCTCTCTGCCTTTCTCTCTGCCCCCTCTCTCTGCTTCTCACTCTCTCTCTCTGCTTCTCACTCTCTCTCTCTCTGCTTCTCTCTCTCTGCCTCTCTCTCTGCCTCTCTCTCTGCCTCTCTCTCTCTGCTTCTCTCTCTGCCTCTCTCTCTGCTTCTCTCTCTGCCTCTCTCTCTGACCCCTCTCTCTGCCTCTCTCTCTGCCTCTCTCTCTGCTTCTCACTCTCTCTCTCTGCTTCTCTCTCTCTGCCTTTCTCTCTGCCCCCTCTCTCTGCTTCTCACTCTCTCTCTCTGCTTCTCACTCTCTCTCTCTGCTTCTCTCTCTCTGCCTCTCTCTCTGCCCTCTCTCTCTGCCTCTCTCTCTCTGCTTCTCTCTCTGCCTCTCCCTCTGCTTCTCTTTCTGCCTCTCTCTCTGCTTCTCACTCTCTCTCTCTCTGCTTCTCTCTCTCTCTCTCTGCTTCTCTCTCTATGCTTCTCTCTCTGTGTCCCCTCTCTCTGCTTCTCTCTCTCTGCTTCTCTCTCTGCTTCTCTCTCTATGCTTCTCTCTCTGTGTCCCCTCTCTCTGCTTCTCTCTCTCTGCTTCTCTCTCTCTGTTTCTCACTCTCTCTCTCTGCTTCTCTCTCTCTCTCTGCTTCTCTCTCTATGCTTCTCTCTCTGTGTCCCCTCTCTCTGCTTCTCTCTCTCTGTTTCTCACTATCTCTCTCTCCTTCTCTCTCTCTCTCTGCTTCTCTCTCTATGCTTCTCTCTCTGTGTCCCCTCTCTCTGCTTCTCTCTCTCTGCTTCTCTCTCTGCCTCTCTCTCTCTGCTTCTCTCTCTCTCTCTCTCTCTTTCTTTCTTACCGTTCTCGTGTTGTTTCATGTTTTTCTTGAAATGCATAATGGGGCCAGTCATTTGACTTGTTGTTTCTGAATGTAGTGTAATACTGCTGCCACCCCAACCTTTGCGTTGATGATATCATTTCTGACTTTATCTCTTCTTGTTACATTGAGTTTTTACACATCTCATTTATGTCGTGATGATTTTTTTCTTTTCACTTTAGTTCGAGTCCATGTTCGCCATTGATAGCACGGGGTTTGTGAGAAACTTGTGTTGCACAGTGCTCTTTTTTTTAAAGTTCTGCTTGATATTGGTTGTATGCCCCACTAAGCACAGTCTAAAGTAGTTTAAAGTATGGCTTGATTGTATTTTTAAAAAATTGCTTTTCTATAAATTTGTTAGTTTTGAATGATTGCATGTTTATTTCATGTTGTTGCATAAATCAGAGTGTAGAGTATATGGACAAGAGGTAAGTTTATTATTTATTTATGTAATCATTTAATTGTGTCTTCATGATTATTATGCTCATTAACAAATGCTGAATGACTGTGACTGAGTGAAAGCTGTATGATGAAGGGCAGAAAGTTAGACGGGCCTGCGTGCCCAATTCTTAACCCTTTGAAAATAAAGTATGTTTGTTTGTTTGTTCGTTCGTTCGTTCGTTCGTTTCAGGTGTGATGTACTTATTTTTAATTAAAGGTATCATTTGCCGGATGACCTGATTTGTTTTATTGCACCTGTTCTCAATTTCAGCATCGCTTTTCTCAAGGGATTATATTTTGCTCCCTGTGTGTTTGAAATGTTTCATTTGTTTCAAGGGCTGATTGTCCAGGAAGATCTTCTGTGGGATTTCTTCTCTGACAGTTTGTGTTGTTTTTTTTTTCTTTCTCACCACTGAATTTTTTCTATTGTGCTTTTTACATGCCCTTGCCAAGTTATCCATGATCTGCTGTAGATCTATCACAGATTTTTCTATAAATACTTGATCGTCAGCAATGAGGAGTTAATTTATGGGCAACCTATATGGTTGGGTTTCTTTTTTTTTGTCTGAAAGATGTTGAGAGTGTAATGGTATTGATTTTGCTTACAAGAGAAATGACGACTGCGGTAAATCTGGTTCTAGTAATAAAGTTACTGGTACGTATGATTTAGTTTTACAAAGAGACAGAGGAGAATGGGCAGAAACAAGAATAATAGAATATAAAATGAACACGTTTAAATGAAAAATATACAATAACCCAATATTTCGGAGAAAAAAAAAAGAATTTTTAAAGGATCACGTAATAAAAAAAACAGATGAAAACACGAACAACGGATATTAAAAATTAAACATTTAGCTTTTTTAAAAAATCCTCCTTGTGAGAAATTAGACACAGAATGTTTAATATTTAATCCTTCATCTATTTTTCGTGCTTTTATCTGTTGCGTTGTTCTTGTACATGATCCTTGGAAAAGGCTTTTGCCGAAATACTGGATTATTGTATTTTCTTCATTTGTACGTCGTCATCTTACTTTCTGCCATTATTGTTCCTATCCACATTCCTCACTCTTTGTATCCTTTTTGGTAAAACTGAACTGTACACTTCAGTCTATCTTTCTTTCCGGTACTGGATTGTCGGCTCATTCCGAGATGAAATTTTTGCCATGCACGTTGGCTTCTTTGCAGGTGTTGTCAGTATATGTTATAAATAGTAAGGGAGGTTGAACACAGCCCTGCCTCACTCCAGTCTTTATAACGAATTGTTCGGAGTGTCCATTTGTTATAACTCTCCCTTGACTGTTTTCATATTGGCTTTTTGCAATAACTGGTCAGGTATATACTAACTCCATGATCTTGTACGATTTTCTTTGATGTACATAGGCTATGTTTAGTATCTGATTATGTACAACTGACGTTCTGTTAGTTGTTTTAGGAATAAAATGGCATCTGTACGGTATCCAGTTTTCTTAAATGCCATCTAAGTTCCATTTAACTTCATTGCTCGAAGTCATTTCTCCAGAGAATCTTACGGAATATTTTTTTTTGTTCCTGGTATGGCGTAGTAGTGAGACGTTTCTATATTGATTGCAGTCCCATTTACTGCCCTTTTTTTTTCTTTTATAATGGATAACTATAGCATTTTTCCAGTCTTGCAGTGTTTCTTATTTTTCCCAAGTTACAAGCCCTGCGAAGTCAAGCAATTCAAACCTCTTTCGCACATTTAATTAACTCCTCGAGTATTCCATTACATCCTGGAGCTTTGTTCTTTGGGGCAATCTGGGTGGCTTCTCTGATTTCAGCTAGGAGTATGTCTGGATCGGGATTTCCATGAAGCCCTACATCACAACAAAAGCCACCTGACTTTATCTTTTGACCCACGCGTGTATTTGAATCCTGTCTTCCATTTTTTCATTTTCAATTTTGCTTTATTTTTTTTTTTCACGCGTGACCTGGATACAATGAGACCAGCAGTGACAAATGAGACTCAGGTAATTTTCAGCATACCCGTCATTCACGATACCTTACAATGAATAAACTCTAATTACTCTGGTTTCATAAAAAAAATTCTCCACTTCAAATGAAAAAAAAAAACTTTTTAATCACGAAAAGTAACATTTAAAATATTAGATTTACGCCACCGAATTTGTTTTTCTAGTTTTCATTATTAACCGGGGTGGGGGGGGGGAGGGGAAGAGGGGGTGCACGTGAATATTTTGCTTAGAACAAAAGCGAAGAGTGGACTTTCAGCTTGATGAAGCAAAACACGTGTTATGACATGGTTCAATCATATTCGCGGTGAAATACCCCCCCCCCCCATGAAAATGAAAGTGTGGAAATGGCGGGTACCTTAAGGGCAATTCTAACGTTGTATGAGGGTTAAAGTCTGCTGTTTAATCACCCCCTTTCATCTGACCTTTCTCCGGTATAAGAAAATAAAAGTCTTTGTGGGTATCATGGGTTGGGGATCTACAGCATTCCCTCGTGGCGGTGTCTGATCGTGAGATACAGAACCAGACTGGGGAACGGGACAGTTGCATTCGCTCCTTTCTGGTCAAAGTCCCAGTAGATAGTTATAGAAGTGCTTTATCCCATGTTGATGGATACCCTTATGACACAGAACTCTGACCTGTTATATATTTAGCAAGTGAATCTTTACCACGAAGAGCTTTGACGTGGACTCCCCGGAGAGTGAAAGAAGCATCGGACGATCTAAAGAGACTTGGAGACGTGCAGCAGAGAAAACTGCCGGTTAACAAAGGACTGACATGGGAGACAGTCTGGAAAATAGCGAATGATCGACAGAAGCGGGAGTCTCTTGCTACCAGCAGTCCCATGTGTCCTGGACTCTGACGGGACAGGAAAGAGAGAGAGAGAGAAAGAGAAAGAGAGAGAGAAAGAGAGAGAGAGAGAGAGAAAGAGAGAGAGAGAAAGAGAGAGAGAGAGAAAGAGAGAGAGAAAGAGAGAGAGAGAAAGAGAGAGAGAGAGAAAGAGATTTCGCAAATAATAACGGCAGATGATGCCAGGGCCACCCTAACAGCACCGGGGACCCCTGGGCAAAGTAACGTACACCTCTCTATGCAAGTAATGTTGGGAATTCATAGATTTCCATGGGCTAGTCGGGCCCCCCCCCCCCCCCCCCCGCTGCATTTCGAGCCTCTGGGCAGTGCCCAGGTGGACCCACGCGTTAGAAGGCACCGGATGTTATAAGAGTGCTAAAACAGAGATATCTGCAGAACAAACAATGAAGTAATATTTGCAGTTCTTAGAGAAGAAGACGTTAGCTTCTAAATAAAAGAAAAGACCTCATGTGCTAGCATCCCATTATCTATGTACGCTCGGAGAACGTGATATTCTAACATGAGATACGAGTGAGAAATATGCGAAGTCTGAACCCAGGTTGTTTTAATGTGCAGCTTTCAGCGTGAACTAAAATTACTGGTAGCGCACATCTCATGCGAGAACACCTACGTCTCAGCAGAATAAAAACTGCATTTGCTATAGGTCGGCATCTGGCTTTTCTTTAAAAATGTCGAACATCTCTATCACAAAGTGCAGTGTCAGCTCCACAAGGGTTAAAATGGCGTGAGAATACCATCACGAGAAGAACTTGTGAACGTTTTTTTTTCAGAGCTCTTTACAAATGATAATGTATAGTTTACCTACGATCTCTCTAAAGTAGTAGGAACCGAAAGGATTCATCTATACGAATATATTTTAAATTGGCCATTTGGCTGCGTCTGTTTCTCCAGTACTTTGCCTTCGTAGTGAAAATTTGGCGTGAAACTCTATGATATTTTAATGCTGACCATTTGGGGGCTTAATGCTTAAGGCTTCTTCTTCTTCTTCTTCTTCTTTCTTCTTCTTCTTCTTCTTTCTTCTTCTTCTTCTTCTTCAATCCGAGCCACTGAGGCTCATTGCTGCAGATAATACACGTCTCCATTCCTCTCCGTTCTTGATCTTCCCCTGCCAGTTGTCGATTCCAAGGGCACGTATATCTTCTTCCAGGTTGTCTAGGTCTGCCTCTTAGTCTGTCCTCTTTCATCACTTCTGTATGAATCATCTTTATTTGTCTAACCTCCTCCATTCTCTCTAAGTTCAAGTATCGTCTTAGAAAACTGGAGAAAGAAAAATGCAATAGATGAGACGCAAAGGGCCAAAGAACCAAAACTGAATTCTTCTCTTTGTCTCCTGTTTCCCCTCGAACTTTGAGCTGGTGTTCTTTTGCAGCCAGTGCGGGTGAAGATGCTGGGGTCCCAGCATTGTGTCGGACTGGGAGCAGGTTATGGCGGCTATTCTTTTTCAGTTCCCCAGCGCAACTAAAAAACTCCTTTATCAGGCTAACCGCCATGGGGGAACCACGGTGGTCCCTCCCCCGCTCGCCAGGTTAGGGGAAGTATCAATGAGAAGTTGGGCAGCATCTTGGTCCGCTGTGGTTCGCCAACCCTGCCGCTAGCATGTCAGCTATTGGTGGCTGATCGGACAGCTTCTACGCCCCTCAGACTGAAGGTAATTTTGACTGTACAACATCTCACATTTATATGTTTATAATGGGTAATTTGGTCCCAGAAGCAGTGTTTACTAATTTATCTAGTAACCGTACATTAGGCTTTGCTGCAGATCATTATAGATCTTTAGAATGTGTGACGAGTCTACGAAAAGACCATACAGAAGTATGATTTGTGGGACCTTACAGAAGTATGATTTGCGGGACCTTACAGAAGTATGATTTGCGGGACCTTACAGAAGTATAATTTGTGGGACCTTACAGAAATATGATTTGTGGGACCTTACAGAAGTATGATTTGCGGGACCTTACAGAAGTATAATTTGTGGGACCTTACAGAAGTATGATTTGTGGGACCTTACAGAAGTATGATTTGCGGGACCTTACAGAAGTATAATTTGTGGGACCTTACAGAAGTATGATTTGTGGGACCTTACAGAAGTATGATTTGTGGGACCTTACAGAAGTATGATTTGCGGGACCTTACAGAAGTATAATTTGCGTTATGGATGCAAAACAAGGAACGAACAAAGACGAGGGAAAAGATAGAATGCTGCCCACTATGTTATTTGATGTTGTTAGAGATTTGGATACGGGGGAGAAAAGGTTAAGTTTGACAAGTAGAGTTGAGTGAGAGACTTGAAGAAATGACAGCATGTGATGGACGTCTGAAGAGTGTTGACTGGAGCGTGTTGCTTTGACGATGGCTGTATTTTGTATGTTATATATATATATATATATATATATATATATATATATATATATATATTGTATGGCCGTATATACTGTACGGAGATAAAATCAGTTGCCAAACCTGTATGATGTAAGGAGAGCCTGGGAGAGGTGTCGTCGCCCTATCATACAGTGTTATCATGTTTCACTGACCTGCGTTAAACAACTTCATCTGTTATGATCAGTGAATGTTGTCACTTGCCTTTTGTGTGTGGAAGATGATCCTGTGGCTCTAGCATACATGGACCACAACCGAAGGACTTTACGTAATGCCTCTTCTGTACTAATCAATTACTTACATACACTTAAAGGAACACTTATACTCACACACACACACACACTCAGAGAAGGGCACATTATGCTGGGGTCTAGTGTTACAACCTTACAAGTTAAACGTGTACACTAAAGTTTTCGAGAATGGCTTGGTTTTCCCGTTACATTTCATCATCATCATCATCATCATCATCATCATCATCATCGTCATAATCATCATCATCATCATTTCGCTTCGTTTCCCCCACAGAAGGTTGGCAGTAGTGAGTCTCCAATCTGTTCTTTGTACTTGGCATCGCAGTGAACTCGGCCAAGCTGGTTCCTGTCCATCTCTTGATGTTGTCCGCCCATCCATGTCGTTGTTACATCATTAATACATTAATGATCGACTGCTTTTTTAAAAAAAAAGAAATTGAGTGTCGATCAAATCAGTTGTCACAAATAATGAGAAAATCATATACGTTGCCAGCCTGGTTTATTTTAAAGATGGTAAAATAAGGAGACCAATATGGCGAAGAGCAGGTGGAATAGGTCTCTCACCTCATCGAGTACCGTGACAGACCTACTTTTACGATCATGACTGATTCACATTTACGCCTGTCATCCTCGTGTGAAGACGGCCGTTCTGGCTACTACTTACTTCTGGTCACGGACGATAAAACTTTAGCAAAACCAGTCCTATCGTCATCATCATCATCATCATCATCATCGTCATAATCGTCGTCGTGTTTCTCCTAAACAGGAATCTCGATTTTTATTCAGTTAAGTTTTACAGTGACCTGAAAGACGTTGTTGTTTCTGGACTTCTTCTTCTTCTTCTTCAGTCTCCCTGGGACTGCGAGATAGTGTTCTTTGCAGCCAATACGGTGAAGACGTTAAGTCAAGCATGGAGAGGGTCATGGCAGCTACTTTTTCCCCCAGTCCCTGAGCGCCGCTAGAAAGTAGAGGGACGTGCAGTGCTTCTTTAGCACACTCTTGTCTCCGTGGTGCACCATGTCTTCACCCTTCTTTGCCAGCCAGGCTAAGCTTGATTACTAGGGGGTGCCAACAGAGAGACTGGGCTAGGTCTTAGTTAGCTATGTTTCTCCAGAACTACCGCTTACCTGTCGCTTATTGGTCGCTGATTGCTAAGACGGACTCCTACCCCTCCAGGAGCAGTTTGTATTTCTGCTGCCATTTCGCGCACCCAGCAGGGAAGAGAATCTCTGCATCGTTTACATAAGGCGAGAAATGGAGGGGAAAAGCAAGATAAACAAAATGAAAGACAAAAAATTGCCGCACTGAATATGTCATCATCATCATCATCATCATCATCATCATCGCCTTTCACTACCTTGAGAGCATAAGCCACGGATATAAGCTCTCCAAGTCATCCCTGTTCTTGGAATTATTCTCTGCTTCCTTCCACGTGTATCCCTTATCTTCGATCACTGTCACAGTTTCTTTTCTCCAAGTAAGTCTAGGTCTTCCTAGTTTTTTTTTATTTCCTTAAGAATTCCATGTCAGTGCCCGTCTTGCTATGTTGGTGTCAGGTTTTCTCAGAGTGTGGCCAATCCACCTCCATTTCTTAGACATAATTTGTAGGTTCATAAGTTCTTGTCATACCGTATCCTAGACCTCCTCGTTCCTGATCTTGTCCTGCCATTTAATGTTTAAAATCCTCCTCAAGCAGTAGTTCATGAATGTTGTATCCTCTGTTATATTGTCTTGGTCATAACCCATGTCTCTGAACCTTATAGCAGGACAGGCTTTACGTTTGTATTGAAAAGCTTAAGTTTGGTTCTTATTGAATATAACACACAATAGAAATATTACCAAAGAGAAAGTGAATACAAGTCTTATTGGCGAAATATATTCTCGCCTCATGTCACTCACCTAAACTGGCCAATCGGTAGCAAATCTCTGTCTTCGAGCACGTAACTAGTCACGCGCGGAAATTTTCACATTTCTCCTATTGTCAAATTCGAACTAAGACTGAAGGGTTTTCAAAATGATGCGAAGTTTCATAAAGAAAAATCCTTGGTTGCGGGCATGTGTGGTCAAATATTTTGAACGAAATTAACCTCCGTTGATTGTGCTGTGAATACTGAAGATCTTTATTTCACGCTTAAAAATCATTGTTCTTCTATACTGCTAACTGTAATTGCGAACTTGTGTTAGAATTCTTTATCTATCTATCTATCTATCTATCTATCTATCTATCTATCTATCTATCTATCTATCTATCTATCTGTCTGTCTGTCTGTCTGTCTGTCTGTCTGTCTGTCTGTCTGTCTGTCTGTCTGTCTGTCTGTCTGTCTGTCTGTCTGTCTGTCTGTCTGTCTGTCTGTCTGTCTGTCTGTCTGTCTGTCTGTCTGTCTGTCTGTCTGTCTGTCTGTCTGTCTGTCTGTCTGTCTGTCTGTCTGTCTGTCTGTCTGTCTGTCTGTCTGTCTGTCTGTCTGTCTGTCTGTCTGTCTGTCTGTCTGTCTGTCTGTCTGTCTGTCTGTGTCTGTCTGTCTGTCTGTCTGTCTGTCTGTCTGTCTGTCTGTCTGTCTGTCTGTCTGTCTGTCTGTCTGTCTGTCTGTCTGTCTGTCTGTCTGTCTGTCTGTCTGTCTGTCTGTCTGTCAACAACATAAAAAGGACTGAAAAAACTAATTGTGTCGGTCTGTAAAAATAGTGAAGAGCAAAACCTCTATCTTAATGAGAAGAAAACTAAATTGATGACAACTGACAAAACAAACATGGCAGCTTATATATGTATCAATGAGGAAAAAATGGAAGAACTGGAGAGTTTTGAATATTTTGCATCACTGCTAACTAATAATGGAGATACAATGAGGGAAATTAAAAGGAGGCCATCTATTGCTCTTCAGGAAGTAAAACAACTCAAGAATCTGTGGAGAGGAACAGACAGAACTACAAAAATAAGATTTTTAAGGGCATCTTTCCCATCGCAACATATGCCCGTGAGACCTGAGCACTTATCAAAACAGCTGAGAAACACATAAATGCCTTTGAATGTAAATGCTACAGAAGAGTTCTTCAAATATCATGGACACACAAAAGAACAAATATATCTATTCTATAAGAACTTAATATTGAAGAAGTCGCTAGTAAAGAAGATTAAAGAGAGAAAACTTAAATATTTTGGACACATTAAACGTCATGATAATCTAGAGAAAACGTCTTGGAAGGGTACAAAATGGGAAAAAGAAAGAGAGGAAGACCAAGGCGAAGATGGCTGCAAGACGTCGTTGATGATCTGGAAATGGATGCATCAGCAGCAGGCCATCTTGCTCACAACCGAGAGGCCTACAGGAGTGCTGTTACGGAGGCAAAGTTCCGCAAGGGACATTCACATCTATCTATCTATCTATCTATCTATCTATCTATCTATCTATCTATCTATCTATCTATCTATCTATCTATCTATCTGTCTGTCTGTCTGTCTGTCTGTCTGTCTGTCTGTCTGTCTGTCTGTCTGTCTGTCTGTCTGTCCGTCTGTCCGTCCGTCCGGCCATCCATCCATCCATCCGTCTGTCTGTCTGTCCTTTTGATCAGCTGTTTGGTCTCTGTCTACAAGTCTTGATCACATACTTTATATTCTCTTCTCACTCCCTTCTCTCCTCCAGGTTTCATTGTTCTGTTATCAGTTACCGGCTTGCTGTAATATTTGCTGTGGTTTCCAGGCTAATCAGTGCATGAATCATCAGATATTGATATATTCTCCCTTCCCTTCCCACACGCATTTCAAATCACTTACCACTCCAATCTCCATCTGCCATTGAGGTGGTGGGGATGCAGGGGGATGAAGAGGAAGAAGGAGGAGGGAGAGAGGGGGAGATAGCTGGGAAACGGGAAAACCATATTCCTCTACCTTCATATTTCTTCGTCATTTGTGTTTTTTAGAAAACAGTGGCGGGAGCAATAAACGTGTCATTTTCAGGTCAAAAAAAATTATTTCACCTCTTATTATCAAATTAAGATTTATGGCTTATATGGGAGTTTCAAGGGCTCAGGATTGACAGTTTTCATGCCAAATTTACTCCATTGCGGGACCCAAACCGGCAACTTGCTTTTTGTTGTCTCCAGTCCTTACCTTTCCTCTCCCGTTTCCCCTTTCTGGTGTTGGGCTGCAGTTGCCAACAAGGTGCAGATAAATTACTGTCAGTAGCCTTAATACTGGCAGTTATCATCATCATCATCATCATCGTCGTCGTCGCCGTCGTCGTCGTTCTTCAATCGTCCTAGAACTATGAGTCGATGTTCTTTTGCAGTTTATGAGGTAAAGATGTTGAGGCACAACATCATGTCGGTTTGGGAGCAGGTTGAGGCGATTATTCTTTTCAGTCCCTAAATGGGGGAGGGGTGAGTTAGTTCTTTGGTAAACTCCACTGCCATGGGGACTATGGCGATCCCTTCTACATTCTTCATGCTAGGTCTTTTACTGAGGGTACCAACGGAGAGGTGAGATAGGGTCTTGGTCGGCGGTGTTTCGCCAACCCTGATGCTTGCATGCCAGCTGTGGGCACTGGCTGCGAAATCGAACAGCGCCTTCGCCCCGCAATCATCATCATCATTACTTTGGTTAGAATTGGTCGCCTCTCTTTCTCTTGATCAGCAAAAACCACTATCTTGTGTGTCTTCCTTCTCGCACAGATTGGATGTAGATATGAAATATTTAAGGTGTGACAAACGAAACGTGAAACGGTGGTCAGTGACAAAGAGCCAACTGCTAGCGTCAGGGTTCCCGAACAGCAGGTGGCCAAGACCCTGTCCCGCTCCTCCATCCGGCTTCATAGTAACGGGCTCAGCCTGGTTGACTGGTCAAGAATCGCTATACTACCCATGGCTATGGAGTTTGCTAAAAAAAAAAAAGCACTGCGCTCTCTCCTGTTTATTGGCTGCAGTCTGGGTCTGGTAACCCACTACCTATCCAACACGATGTTTGAGCTTCAACGCCTTCACTGCATCAGCTGCAAAGACCATCCTGCTCCTCTTAGTTCCAGAGAGTCAGAATTTCTGTGTCATGATTTTGTTTTCTTTCCTCGTTTTGTTTCCTTGTTTTGTTTCCTCGTTATCTTTCCGGGTTCCACGATTTCTACGAGATATGCTTTGATGACTTCGTTATCAAACACCTTTTTGGGGGTGGTTTTAGAGGTGTGGGAGATAGAGAAGTTTATTTATGCGCTGGTCTGTCGTGGCTAGACGGCAGCTCGTCCTGACGGAGTCCGTGGTTCAGTTCGAAAGCAATTTTCTTGCCATTTTTACTTTCTCTCACGTCCAGAAGCGATACGTTTACGATTTTTGCTAGGACTAACAACACTACATCCATACTACAAAAACTTAATACTTAAGAAAGTTGGCTAGTAAGGAATATTAAACAGAGAAAACTTAAATATTTTGGATATATCAAATGTCATGATAATTTAGAGAAGACAGTCTTGGAAGGGTACATAATGGGAATAAGAAAGAGAGGAAAACCAAGGCGAAGATGACTGCAAGACAAAACTGATGATCTGCAAATGGACGCATCAGCAGCAGGGATGTCTTGTTTACAACCGAGAGGCCTACAGGAGAGCTGTTGGGGAGAAAAAGTTCTGCAAGGGACATGCAAATGACTGACTGACTGAACCATACAAAACTAGGTTTTGTTGCTTTACAAAGGAGTCAGAACACGAACATCAAAGTATAACCAGATCGTCTGCCGCCACGTTATTCCCCCAAACAACACACGCGCACAAACACACCCAATGTAAGTAAGTAGGTCACAAATAATTAATTGATTTGTCCAGACCATTAGCTCAGAATAGATATACATGCGGGATATCACTTTAATCTTTCATTTAGGCTACCCAGTGCTGTCTCTCTAGACGGAAGACAGGTCAGGGCTATAATGGTCAGGAGCTGTGTCTATATTTGGTTACAAACAGAATCAAAGTTTGTGATAATTATATACGGAGGTGGAGTCATAAATGAGCAAAGTTTACGTATTTCCGGCTACTGGAGGATATATATATATATATATATATATATATATATATATATATATATATATATACGGAGGATATATATGTGAGAATGTGAAAAACACATATATACACAGCAAATGCAGCAAAACTGGAAACGCAGCTTCTTGACATAAACGGTACAGTAGAGCGAGCTTTTTTCCTGTCACTCTTCTTTTTAACAATAAACCAGTTTTTGGTTGAAAATTTAAAAACATGGGTTTTAAGTAAAAAAGCAACTATAGAAATATTTTATGGGATGTTGCTTCATATACATCTTAGTACTCGTCTGAGTGGCGAAATGGTTAGTACTCTGGTCTCTCATGGCGAAGATCGGGGGTTCGAATCCGGCCGGAGGCACCCCAGTCACTCAGCTGTAGAAATGGGTACCCGACTTCTTCTGGAGTTACGGAAGGAAAGGCGGCCATACGTGATACTGACCGTATCACCCTCTAGTGTGCTGACAGATCAAGGAAAATATGGGCACTAACACCCTATGTGCCTCTAAGCCATGATAGCATTACTTTTACCTTTTTTTACTTTACCTTCTCTCTCTCTCTCTCTCTCTCTCTCTCTCTCTCTCTCTCTCTGAACCTTAAGTGCCCAGGGCATATGGGGCTTCCGCAAGGGTTTTCCACAAATGCCTGTCCTTTGCCTTTTTTTTCTGCTCTTGCCCAGGTGAGCCCTCTATTGCTCAACATCCTTTCTGTTGTTCTTCTCCATGTCTCTTTTTGTCTACCCTTACTTCTGTTCCCCTGTGGTGTTAATCTTAGTGGTGTTTTGGTAGTGAGGTGTTTACTTTACCTTACTCCTTAAATATTGTTTGTCATGTACAGGACCAAAAAGGTTACTCAGTGGGCGTGAAGATGCTGTCCGGTTCGGCAATCGGCGACCCATAGCTGATATGCTAGCGTCAGGGTTATTTATCATCATGTGCCGTGCCTATAGGCGCCAGCGACCATGTCTCTCTACAGTTTCCGATCTTCCATGCTTTCCGTAAGTTCTGTCACACGTCAGTTTGTCATCTAAGATTCTCCTCTTCCTTTCCTGCGTCCCATTCCCCCCCCCCCCCCCCAGTTGCCAGTTGTCATGATATTTTCGACTCCTCCTCTTCTCATCATACGGTCAGTGAATTTAGACGGTCTCCTCCCCGGTAGTGAAGGTTCGTTTCTCATTGGCTTTTCTTATGCATTCTTCATGTGTTATTTTGGTTGTCCACTGTATTCTTAACATTCTTTTGTAGGAACCATATGTCAGTTGCCTCTAAAGCTCTTGTTGCTGTTGTTTTTATTACTGACCATGATTCGCTCTCAAATAGTAATACTGGCCCGATATAGCATTATTTATTATTTATTTATAGCAGAAAAAAAATGGTTTTATCTGGAAATAAATAAGACGCTCCTAAACGGTATAACCGCCTCCTTCATCTGTTGTACCTTATGGAAGTTAGAGGCGTAAATTATTGTTATTATTCTTAGACATAATTTATTATTATTATTCTTAGAGACATGATTTATTGTTATTATTTTTAGAGACATAAATTATTGTTGTTATTATTCTTAGAGACATAAATTATTATTATTATTATTATTATTATTCTAGGAGACACAAATTATTCTCATTATTTTCTTGTATGCGCGGGACATTTACTGATAGACACAGTGCTTCGACAGCTCTAAGAGTTTTTTTTTGTGAATTCCTTTCCAGGTGTTATAACAGGTGTGTTTTGGCTCTGGGTACCTGATGACATCGACGAGCACTGATGATGATGATGAAAAGGAGAACAGGTAAATGAGTGGACGCACAGCTATATCGGAAAACAAAACGATATCGAGAAAGTGTTAATGCCCCTGCTTTTTGGTTGTTTGGCACTGAAAGGTGGTTCCTGCCGTTGTTATTTTAGCGCCCACCAAGTGATGGCGGTTGCTGTAACTTTCATCACGACGGTCTTCCATGTCACCGTCAAACTGGTGCCGTTGATAACGCATCCTGATACTAAATAGCCACGCGGGTTACTTAAGTTCCGTGAGCATCAGCTTCAACGATGTACCATTGGCGCCCTTACTTAGTTCTCTTTTCTTCTCTGGTTACACGATTGGCCGCAGTGACTGCAGCGTGTCACGCCCAGTAACTATCTACTGTCTTTCCCGGGTATTTGTTTTAAATGTCCGCTTACCGCCCTTTTTTAAAACCATGTTACAACCTCCTCAAAGCGCCCCAACTTTTTTGTAACAGTGTTCTAATTATATTAAGCTGCTTTTCTCAAATGTGTTAAAAGCGGTTCATAAATTAATCGAATCAACTCTGACGTCTTAAAGAAAGCTTTGTTTCGTTAATGAACGCCCAATGCAAGTCAGTTTTTTTTCCTTTAATAATCCACGCGTTTTCATTCTATTCATGATTTTGAAGTTGAGTCTTTATTCCTTTATTTCACAATTCTTTTCTTTTCTCGTTCGCACTCAAAAGGGCGTCGGTTGCGTTATGTCACGGCTTTCGCCCAGGCTGCGGTATTTCCTTCCTTCAGTCCGACACATCCGTCTTCGGCACTGGATATTTTCAAGACCGGATTTATCTTCCCAGTTCAATCCTTGTTCATTTGGCCAGGCTGCTGTCTGTTACCAAGGACATCGCTTCAAGGTAAAATACGGTCTTGGTCATCCTTGTCTGGGTAGCACTGGCGCAAGCACTCACCTTTAAGTCACCGACCATTTACTCACTCCACTTTTCGTACTGCGTCTTCGCCCTCGTTTCATATTCGATTAACTCTTTCAATTCTGAATTAATCTCCACGCTCTGCCAGAATAAATTATGACGAGAAATTTTGGCAGAAAGAAGAGGAAGGAAGTTATACTATAACTTAAAGATATGGGTTGAGTTAGAAATATGATACTGTTTCATTTTATTTAGACTTTGTCGAGTTATCGCTATGAGCATTGATTCCTATAGGTGTACAAGATCTACCAGCACTGCCAATGTTGCTTCGAAGTGAAATAGTTAAACTATGTTTCTTTCTTTTCTGTATAAAAGAAAACAGTGACCAGTCTGATGGTACCACGACATCATCCTGATACTAAATCTTAGTTTATCTTGTCGTGTGAAAATCCTTTAACTCTTTAGAACGGCGAAGATCTTGAAGCACAAACTTCGAGTCTTGCTTTATGTCTCGCTTCTAGACATGCTCCACGTCCAGTCTCGCCTAAAACAGTCAACTGGCCCGCTTCTGGAAGAACAATAAAGAAGTGAAGCAAGGTCTTGATCAGCCCTAGGTCGCTAGCTCTGGTTCTTCTGCTGAATCACTGTAAAAAAATAAAAGAAAAACATTTTTTGGTCACAGCATCACGACACAAATATGCCTAGTTTAACACAAAAAATAAACCTCTCCGCGTAATGCAAATATTTTCCTAGCAGCGTAATCTTTTCCCGTAATAAATGAGAAACGCTTTGAGAAACGTCCCTGCCTGTATGTTTTCATCCGTATAGTCAACGACAGATAAGAAGTTTAGAAGAAAGAAAAAAAAAACAAATGACAACAGACTGAAGTCTTGGAAACCTATGACCCTGTCATGGGAAACAAACGGCTGTCTCTGATCAGGGGGAAGAATTCACACGCTGATTATATCTGGGTCTCATGTCAGCCATGAGTGATTATCTTTTTTCTTTCCTTCTACTGACATTTGCAAAAAAAAAAAAAAAGAGGAAAAAAAAGGGGGAGGGGGGAAGGGAGGAACTTATCTGAACATTTTTTTTTTCAGAAGCGTGTGCGAAGTGAGGCTCGGCACAATGTCACACTAACAGTCCCCGTCACCCCTCGCTACTTAGATCCTGGTCTTATAGCATGGTTTTATAGTCTTTCCTTTCACATGCAAAACTTTCACTGCAGCCAGAAACTACATTTATATGGCATCTACCAGGCTGTTTAATGCCGGTTAACCGAGAGTCTTATACACACACGCACACACACTATATATAAGAACAACAGAAACTAGTTGAAACTATAAGACAAAGACTGTCAAAACTTCTTGGACATGTCATGAGAAGACAAAAGTTGGAGTAGCAAGAAATGGCTGGCAGACTTAAGAGAAGGGGAAGGGGACCGGGAGATCGGAGCAAGAGATGAAGATTAAGAGCA
Source organism: Achatina immaculata (assembly GCA_009760885.1). Taxonomy (NCBI): domain Eukaryota; kingdom Metazoa; phylum Mollusca; class Gastropoda; order Stylommatophora; family Achatinidae; genus Lissachatina; species Lissachatina immaculata. The sequence goes on from CM019702.1 coordinate 16,133,626, forward strand.
AAAACAATCTCCGTGGACTGACCACGTGACATAGAAAAAAGAATAGCGTTTGAATTAACTGGATCTACAAAGGTTCTCCCCCCCCCCCCCCCCGGTGTGGTTACCGGGGCCACGGGAGAGAAAAGAATAGAACCACTGCCACCTTCCACGCATGTTGCAAGAGACGACTAAGGAGGTTGGAGGATAGACCAACGACATGTTATCTGTTAAAAATAAAAGCCCATAGCGGTACAGAAATACGCAGAGGAAAACCAGGAAACTTTGCCTTGGACAAGGAAGGGACTCTGATAACAGAGCGCATGACGTTGTGTGGTCAAAGCCGAAAGCAATCTGCAGAACCAACATCCCAAATGAGTACCAGGAGACATTTTACCATTGCATGTTGGAATGTTAGAACAATGTATGAAACTGGAAAGGCTGCCAAGATAGCGAAAGAAATGAATAGACATAATATAAAGATAATGGGGCTGAGCGATACACACTGGACAGGAACAGGTAAGCTTAGACTAGCAACAGGGGAGACAATCCTGTTTTCATGTCACCAAAACCCAGATGCAGCACACTCAGAGGAGAGGGCGTGGCACTAATGCAATGGAGAGAGTCCCAGAGAGCACTGATGAGCTGAGAGGCAGTCAGCTCAAGGATAATTACAGCCTGCTTTTTCTCAACAAAGAAGAAGGACATTAAGTTGAATATCATTCAGGTATACGTGCCAACAAATGATACAGAAGAGGCAGTAAAGGACGAATTCCACAACACATTGCAGGAAATCCTAGACCACCAAGGGAACAAACACATAACAGTTCTAATGGGGGTCATCAGTGCAAAAATAGATAAGATCAACACAGGTTATGAGAAAGTAATGGGTCCAAATGGATTAGGAATAATGAACGAAAATAGAGAGAGGCTAGCAGATCTATGCATTCTCAACAGCCTTGTCATTGGAGGAAGTATATTTCTACATAAAACTATACACACAGCCACCAGGGTATCACCAGATCATGTCACTGAGAACCAGACAGACCATATTTGTATCAGCAGAAGCTTTCGCGGAACATTGCAAGATGTCTGAGTGAAACGAATTGCAGGTGTAGCTTCTGACCACCACCTACTGATAGCTAAACTGAGAATGAAACTGAATAAGAACCACAAAACAGACATGGCAAGGAAAATATATAATATTTTACTGTTGGAAGACCCAGAAATCGCAAAGAACTTTAAACTGAAACTGAGCAACTGAGCAACTGCAGGAGTTTTATACGACGAATATATATATATATATATATATATATATATATATATATATATATATATATATATCAGAAGTGAACATTGTATGAGATAGTGCTAAAGAAAAGTGGAGCAAATCATGTAAAGAGACAGTGGGATTTAAGAAACCTCAGCACACAAGGTGGATTACATTGGAAACACTGAAGAAGATAGACAGAAGGCAGAAATGAAAGCAAAAATAAATGACAGTAAAACAAGAGCAGCAAAGGCCTCACCTCAGATAGAAACAATTTGACCCATAAAGAGATTAGGAAAAGCGTAAAGAAAGACAGACAGGCTATTTTGACAATATTGCAGGACAGACAGAAGAGGCAGCTTGTAAAAACAATATGAGAGCTCTGTATAAAATCACCAAGAAGTTAGCAAATAGACCATGTAGGACAGAAAAACCATCAAAAACAAGGAAGGTAAGGTAGTAACATCAGAAGAATAGCAGATGCAAAGATGGGTGGAATACTTCAGCGGAATCCTAAATAGGCCAGCAATAACAGATAAAGAGGAGATACCAGCAGCAGGGAATAGTCTAGACATCAACGTAGAACCACCCAGAAAGGCCGAAATTGAGCACGCAATCTCAGAGTTGGAGAGAAATAAGTCACCAGGTCCAGATGGAATTGTAGCAGAAGTGCTCTTAGCAAACAAAGAAATAACAACAGAAATACTACTCTTACTATTTAACAGGATTTTGGAAGAAGAGAAGGTCCAAGAGGACTGGAAGGAGGCCCAGCTTATAAAACTCCCTAAGAAAGGAGATCTATTAGAATGTAAGAACTATAGAGGCATATCCTTGCTCTCAATACCCAGCGAGGTCTTCAGCAGGATTTTGCTAAATAGAATTAAAATATCAGATAACAAAGCTTATAAGGACCATATATGAAGGAACAACTTGCACAATCGTGCATAGAGGAACTCTCACAGAAAGTTTTAAAGTGGAAACAGGCGTGCGCCAGGGATGTTTGCTGTCACCATTCCTATTTCTTCTAGTAATTGATTGGATCATGAAAACTACCACACAAAGAAAAAGAAATGGGATACAATGGACACTGTGGAACTAATTGGAAGATCTTGACTTTGCAGATGATGTGGCACTTCTGGCACACAGCCACACACACAAATGCAAGAGAAACTTCAGATCTTAAGCAAGAATTCACCTAAACTGGGACTATACATTAACAGACAAAAAAAAACAAAGATAATGAAAAGTAATAATGCAAGCAATAGCTTCATGGTAACTGAAGGAGTGCCAATTGAGGAAGTAGAGTATTTCACATATTTAGGCAGCATAGTGGATGAATACGGTGGAACGGAAAAGGATATTAAAAGCAGAATAACCAAAGCCAGGATAGCATTTATCCCACTTAACAAAATATGGTAATGTAAGAACATCAAAACAAGAACCAAACATAGGTTTTTCAATACAAACGTAAAGACTATATGGTTAGGAGACATGGGTTATGACCACGACAATACAACAAACAATCATGAAGGAGGATTTTAAACATTAAATGGCAGGACAAGATCAGAAAAGAGGAGGTTTGGGAAAAGGCAGAACAAGAGAACCTATGAACCTACAAATCATGTCAAGGAAGTGGAGGAGGATTGGCCACACTCTAAGTAAATCCGACACCAATATAGAAAGACGTGCACTGACATGGAATCCTCAAGGAAATTGAAAACGAGGAAGACCTAGACTTACTTGGAGAAGAGAAATTATGACAGTGCTCAGAGACAAGGGATATACACGGAAGGAAGCAGAGAATAATTCCAAGAACATGGATGACTGGGGATCCTTTATCCGTGGCCTATGCTCCCAAGGGAGTGAAAGGCGATGGTGATGATGATGATGATGATGATGATGATGATGATGATGACAAACGATCTCAGAAAACAGAAGCATGGTCGCCAACTATCCTGTACGGTATATAGTGTGTGTGTGTTTGTGTGTGTGAGAGAGAGAGAGAGAGAAAGACATTATTTTATAATCATGTGTATAATTTGTCATGTACTCTGAGAGTCTGAAAACAACCGAACAATAAAAACAAATACACAAAGTATCGGCAAGATATTAAAATCGACATGTAGTAACACTTGTTCAAAAAGCAAAACAAAAAAAAAAACCAGCATATAATGCAAGAAAGGAAATGTATCTACCAGCTGCGCTTCACTATCACGAGAACAAATATATATTCTTTTTTCTGGAACTGAGAAACTAATGCTTTTTGCAGTCGATGCGGTGAAGATGTTGAGGCACACCATCATGTCGGATTGGGAGCGGGTTCCTGCATCTATTATTTTTTTTTTGGGGGGGGGGAGGGCTGAGGGGGGATTTTTTTCAGTTTCCGAGTGCAGGTAAAAAGCAGGGGATGTGGCAGGCAGTACTTATATAGCAGACTCCACCACCATGAGGGAACTATGTCCCGTTAGCCATGCCAGGCCTGCTACTGGGGGGTACTAGCTGAGGGTTGGCTCAGGGTCTTGGCCAGCTGTAGTTCGCCAGCTCTGACGCTAGCATTGGGTCCGCTGGTTGCCAGATCGGTCCTGCACTAAAATTCTTTTCTTTCCCCGCTCTTAAAAGGGCGTCAGTTGCGTCATGTCATGGTTTTCCGCAGGTTGAAGCAAATGTTTTTGCTTTTTTTTTTTTTGACCAGTACTTTAACGAAAACATTCGGAAAGGAAACGACAAAAAAAGAGCAATTTTCAAGAACAAAATATTTCCTACGTCGCTTTCCAAACAAAAGAACATAAAGAAACAAAGACAGATCAAAAGTTGCAGGAAGACTGTCATAAAGACGAAACTGAACCAAAACTGTAGTTTTAAAAAGCCTTTGGACTACTCCGTTTCTTAGATCCCTCTGTTTCTTATACAATTCCACTACGCACTTTCTAGGTAATAAAGAAACTTTAGCTTAAAACGAAACGGCAGAGCTATTTCTTCATGTTCTGTATTTTAACAAGCAAGACTCCACCCTTGTGGTTGAATTAAAATAAACAAAACGTTCCATCACACAACTGGTTTCCCTTGACAAGAAAACAATCAGAATTTCTCCTCAAAAATAAAGGTGGCACCAGCGTCAACATGCTACCATTCATCGTCCATCTCATTACCGCCCCTTGCAGAAAAGATTCTAACGGGCGTGCGTGCATGTGACACATTCGGCGACATGCGCAGTAAACATATCCGGTACACCCTATGTCACACATGGCGGCCTCTGATTTATTTTTTTGCAACCCTAGTTGATACAATGTGTTTCTGAAACAAAAACAAACAGCAGCGAAGTTGTCCATTTTTATTTCAAATGTGGAATTATTTTATTTTCATAAAAATAACGAAATACTTCTTTTTCCTTTCTGCCATTCTTCTTTTTGGACGGCAAACCAGTTTCCGGTTGAAAATTTTTAAAATATTGGTTTTAAATGGCACTGTAAAGCAACTGTAAAATATTTTATGGGACGTTGCTTCATATACATCTTAGTACTCCTTAAATATTATATGTTATGTACGGGACCAAAAAGGTTACGTGATGATGCTGTCCGATTAGGCAGTCAGCGAACCCATAGCTGACCAAGACCCTGTCCCACCTCTCCGCTGGTATCCAGAGTAACAGGCCTAGCCTGGCTAACGGAGCACGGACCGCCATAGTCACCATGGTGGTGGAGTCTGCTAAAGAAGCATCACACACCCCCTGCTTTTTTAGCTGTACTCCGGGACTGAGAAAGTAGCTGCCATAACCCGCTCCCACCCCGATACGATGCTGTAACATCTACAGCATCGGCTGCGAAGAACAACAGCTCGCAGTTACAAGGAGATAGCACAAGACAAGACGTGACTGTTAGACAATGTATTAATAACGTGATAAACTATGTTGGGGGTGAAGACACTCTCCCATCTGCCAGTCAGCGACTCACAGCTGACATGGTAGCGCCAGAGCTTGCGACCCATAGCTGACCAAGATTCCGTCTCACCTGTCAGTTGATTCCCCTTGTAACAGACCCGACCTGACTAACTGGGCAGGAATTGCCTTAGTTTCCCCCACAGAAATGGGTGGGATCTGCCGAAGAAGCACTGCGCATCCCTAACTCCAGCCAGGGACTGAAATAAAAACAGTTGCTGTAACCAGCTCCCAAGCCGATACAATGCTACGCCTCAATATCTTCACCGCGAAGAATACCAGTTTGCAGTTTTTCAGTGTAGTAGTAGTAGTAGTAGTAGTAGTAGAAGTAGTAGTAGTAGTAGTAGTAATAGTAATAGTAGCTTCAGCAGCAGCAGCAGTAGTAACAGTAGTAGCAGTAGTAGTAGTAGTAGTAGTAGTAGTAGTACTGTAATAGTAGTAGTAATAGTAGTAGCAGCAGCAGCAGTAGTAGTAGCTACAGCAGCAGCAGCAGTGTGGTTCGGGTCTTGGTAATTCTCTGAATGCTTTTCTTTTTCTGGCATATAAAGCGCTTTTATTTCATTCTTTTTCAACATATTTTATCTTCTTCTGCTGCTGTATTCTACCCCAAAAGGATGTAGGTTGCGCTGTGTCACGATCTGAAACTATGCTGTGATATCTAAGCCTTTCGGTCCGATATATTCGTCTTCGGCATTGCCTATTTTTAGAATCGATTGATATAAAAAAAAATGAAACACAACCTTTCCATTCTTTTTTTTAGAAAATAAACAAATTACGTGTTTCAAATTTACAAAAAATGTCTTTGAAATGACAATAGAGACATGTGTAAAAATGATATTTCGGTCTTTTTTTTTCACTTCGTCAGGCTGTTGTCTTTTACCTGAAGCACCACGTGAAGACAGAGCAGGGTCTTGGTCATTTTTTTTCTGCCCTGATGCAAGCAGTCAGCTTGGAACACTTGACCGCCACCTCATTAAGCCCGAGTACCCTGTTTTCCCTCTCCACGGTCCCCTCACCCCCCTTACCCGAAAGCGAATTTATTTTATATACCAAAGTACCTTTATTTCCATGAAGGTCATTAATGGCAGGGAAGGTTTGAGAATTACCAAGTAACTAAGCGGATAATTCACATCACATTTCGTAAACAGCAAAGGATGTAACTGACAGATTTAGTGCTATCCTTGAACGCGAACTGGCAAAGCGTAGGCGAGACCGAATTGTTCTGTCATGTGGCATTTTACGATGGCTGGCACCCGCGATCCTTATTTCCACGAGCTGTAACCGGAGGGGGCATAAAGGGCGAGGGGAACTAGCTTGTGTGCTTTTTATTCTGATGGATGAACATGTGAATGAGTTGTAATTGTATGGAGTGTAGTCTTGGAGTGCATGCTGCATGCAGAAACTTATGTTTAGAAGTGGTAATCTTTCAGCGGCCACACAGAAAATCAGGGATGATCGGTGAGTTTATCATCAGTTTCAGAGCTTGGGACACTCCCTCTATAAACAAAACAAACAAAAAAAAACATGTTAGAAGACAGCTTTCTAAAAATGAATGACTTCATACACTACATTGGATACAATAATAAACATACCAATGAAAGTGAGGAGACGAGAAGGTGAAATACACCATCAAGCATAACAGTAACAATAGTAAATAATAATAATAATAATACAGACAAGATGAAGATACAGATGAAGCCACTGACACCAATTATTGAGGAAAGACGCTGGCGATGGTTGGGATATGTGCTCCGAATGACTGACAACTCACTACCAAAAATAGCACTAAGATGGACACCACAGGGGAACAGAAGTAAGGGTAGACCAAAAGAGACATGGAGAAGAATAACAGAAAGGATGTTGAGCAATAGAGGGCTCACCTGGGCAAGAACAGAAAAAAAGGCAAAGGACAGGCATTTGTGGAAAACCGTTGCGGAAGCCCCATGTGCCATGGGCACTTAAGGTTCAGATAGATAGATAGATAGATAGAGAGAGAGAGAGAGAGAGAGAGAGAGAGAGAGAGAGAGAGAGAGAGCGCGCAGATGATTAAGGAAAAGAACAGTGAGAATGGAAGTGGATGAATATAAAACACACAAGTTATTTGACAAAACGTGTGCTACAGATAAACCAGATTTGGCTCGCCATATCTTTTTGAATATCTAAAAAAAGAGCGGTCCTCAACATTTTTTTTTGCGCGCCACCGTTAATCGCCAGCGGTAAGTGACACATGGAAACAGTCAGTCATTTGCATGTACCTTGCGGAACTTTCCCTCCCTAACAGCTCTCCTGTAGGCCTCTCGGTTATAAGGAAGATGCCCTGCTGCTGATGCATCCATTCACATTTCATCAAAGATGTCTTGCAGCCATCTTCGCCTTAGTCTTCCTCTCTTTCTTTTTCCCATTATGTACCCTTCCAAGATTGTTTTCTCTAAATTCTCATGACGTTTAATGTGTCCAAAATATTTAAGTCTTCTCTATTAAGTTCTTGTAGTGTGGATATTTTTTTTTTCAATGCAAACAGAGTTTAGTAAAAAAAAATTTTTAAAACTCATCAAAAATATTCAGTAAGTAGCAGCGAGTTTAATGTAAAGTAAGCAGATTTTCCCAAATGTGTGCCTAAAGTTTAGTGAAAAGAGCCATTCAAGCTACAAGAAAGTTCGCTCTGGAATTTTTTTTTTGTTTTGGAATAGGTGTAATTAAGAGCTCCATGATTTCTTGTAGCTGTACTTGCGCTATCTCCCTGTAACTGCGAGCTGTTGTTCTTTGCAGCCGATGCTGTAGAGGTGTTGAATAACAGCATCTTATCGGAGTGGGAGCGGATTATGGCAGCTACTTTTTCAGTCCCGGATTACAGCCAGAACGCAGAGTGTGTGCAATGGTTCTTTAGCAGACTCCACCACCATGGGGATTAATGCGATCCCTGCCCCAGTGGCCAGGCTAGGCCTGTTACTGGGGGTATCACGGAGAGACGGGACAGGGTCTTGATCAGCTGTTGTTCGCTAACCCTGACGCTGGTATATCAGCTGTGGGTCGCTGATTTTCCTAATCGGACAGAGTCTTTCAGAACTCCAGGATAACGAAGGTTTATACCGTTTTAGTTGTGTGACAGTGAGATTAGTTTTGGTACTTGGTATCTGCGACAGTTAACTCTCAACTGTGAAGTTTGTATACCTATATTAATTTTTCTACAATTTAGAACAAGGAAAAAAATTGTAGACAAATTAATATAAGTGCAAAAAATTTATGTTATTAAAAATATATATAAAAATCGGGCAAGTTAAAAATGCAAAGAGCAAATGCCATTACATACCAGGTATCCCCGCTGCTTTCTCAGCCTAAAATAACATTGGAAACAAGATACTAATTAATACTAATTAACAGCGTATTTATATTAACGTTGTACTGCCAATGTCAAAACATTGGCCACTAACAAAGAAGCAGTTAAATAAAATATTTACATGTGAAATAGGCATCGCTGATGATCTGCAAATGGATGCATCAGCAGCAGGGCATCTTGCTCACTACCGAGAGACCTACAGGAGTGCTGTTAGGGAGGCAAAGTTCCGCAAGGGACATGCAAATGAATGAATGAATGAAATGAGCACGGGAAATGAGATGCCTAAGAAAAGCAGCAAACGTCACTAAGAGGGACAAGATAAGAAATGACGACATGAGACAAGTGCTAGGAAACACATCACACCTACAATACACAGTGAAACAAAGAATTAGTTGGTTTGGCCACTTAATGAGAATGATGTACGTACAGTCGGCAGCGAGGGTCTTCAAGAAAAGAACTACAAGGCACAGAGGAAGACTTAGTAAAAGTTGGATAGATGGTGTTAATAGAAACACGAATTACGGCATAAACATCACTGAGGCCTTTCTTATGGCCCAAAAAACCCTAACTACATCTTCCCCCAACACCTTACAGTTTAAGAGGAGGGATAAACGAAAGCATTAAGTTTTTGTCCCCTTTTTTTTTTTGTATTTGCATAAATGTTTTCTAGCCATCCTACCTCAGACACCCTCCCCTCCCCACCTTTCCCTCCCCTTGACCCTACTGTTGGTCGTGGTCTGGAGTTTCAGAACCTCTGATCAGCAGATTGCAACAGAAAACTAGGGTTCTGCGATACATCATTAAGGGTTCCATGGTTTATCGTAATATCCAATTTAAAAAAGAGCGGTTTAGAAATAGACCACAGAAAACATCATTTTTGACTCGAAAGATCACAGACATTTATTATTAGATAAAGATATCCATATATAATGAACAACATAAGACAATTTGGAGTATAGACATAACACATATGTGATAAAAGAATTCCCGTGGACCTGAAAAGAGCGAGAAAAGTTGAACTCGGAAAGTACTGGCCGCCGACAGCTAGCGGCAGTATTCTAGACTGTTTGTTTTCTGGTTTCGAAGGATTGTAGTTCTCAAAGTTTTTCAGACTTTGGCACATTTGGCAGTACAAATTTCTGTAGCGACGCACCTGTGTTCATATTAATGGTAGTAAAATTTCTGGTATTTCAATGTTGACATTACTCTGAGAGAGGTGTAATTTGACCAAAAAAAATTTTTTTTACAACCAAAAGCTGGTGGAACATTTTTGGCTGTCTTACGACACACCAGCATGTAAGGGTACGTCGTTTGAAAATCACTTTTTTTACACCTAGCTGTAGAAATGGGTACCCGACTTCTTCTGGAGTTGGGGAAGGAAAAGGCAGCTAGGCGTGATACTGACCATATCACCCTCTAGTGTGCTGACAGGTCAAGGAAAATATAGGCACTAACACCATATCCCTATGTGCCTCTAAGGCATGACAGGGTTACCTTTACATTGCTTTGCTTTGATGCCCCTTTAAAAAGATTATGTTCCCTGGGAACTAGTAGTACATTTTCCTTCCTTATAAATCAGTTCCATTTAATGTGAATCATCATCATCATTGTCCGTCACTCCCTTGGGTGCATAGGCCATGAATAGAGTCTCTCCAGTCATCCCTGTTCTTGGATTTGCTCTCAGCTTCCCTTCAACGCGCATCCTTTTTCTCTGAGCACTTTCATAATTTCCCTTCTGGGCCTTCCCTGATTTCTCTTTCCCTGGGGGGGGCTCCACGTCAGTGCCTGCCTTGCTATGCTGGTCTGGTTTCCTTACTATGTGGCCAGTCCACTTCCATTTTCTAGACCTGATTTATAGGTTCACAGGTTCTTGTCCTGCTCTTCCCCCAGACCTTCCTGGTAATCCTATTTGTTATTTATTACCACTGTTCATTGATATGCCTTCTGGGAGCGAAGACGCACTGCTCAAGCAGGATGAGACAGCGGTCAGCGACCCATAGCTGATGGGTCGCAACAAGATTGGCACATCACAACCGGCCAAGACCGTACTCAGTTTCCCCAGTGGTGCCCCTTGAAAGTAGACAGTAAGTCTAGCTAAGCGAATAGAGATCGCTAGTGGGAAGTTTTGAATATCTTGGATCATTCTTAACTAATAATGGAGATACAATGAGGGAAATTAAAAGCTCTTCATAAAGTAAAACAACTAAAGAATATGTGGAGAGGAACAGACAGAACTATAAAAAATAAGATTTTTAAGGGCATGCATCTTTCCCATCGCAACGTATGCCTGTGAGACCTGGACACTTAACAAAACAGCTGAGAAACACATAAATACCTTTGAAAGTAAATGCTACAGAAGAGTTCTTCAAATACCATGGACACAAAAAAGAACAAATATATCTATATTACAAGAACGTAGTATTGAAGAAGGATGGATAGTAAAGAGGATTAAAGAGAGAAAACTTAAATATTTTGGACACATTAACCGTCATGATAATCTAGAGAAGACAGTCTTGGAAGGATACATAATGGGAAAAAGAAAGAGAGGAAGACCAAAGCGAAGATGGCTGCAAGACATCGTTTACGATCTGCAAATGGATGCATCAGCAGCAGGCCATCTTGCTCACAACCGAGAGGCCTACAGAAGTGCTGTCAGGGAGGCAAAGTTCCGCAAGGTACATGCAAATGAATGAATGAATGGGAAGACGAACCTAGTCCTAAAAATGGGCGAGAGCCGAAGTTGTATGCGTTGCTCCGAAAGGCGCGTAACAGCGATACAAAGCAATCAACTCCCTTCTGGGAGCCAGCGACAACAACAACGCAGAAGAAGAAGAAGAAGAAGAAGAAGAAGAAAAGGAAGAAGAAGAAAGATATGCATTCTTTTTATATGAGCACTGTCTGAAGACAAAACAAAAACATAATTTATTATTCAGAGTATACAAGCCACCAGCATTTCACTCGTCTCTTTCTAAAAGGCAAATGCCCCTAATTAATGCAAATCCAGGCGGGGTACGTTAGACGGCAAAGAGGTACTAATCAGGGTTCTGGACGATAAACCATACGGGATATCCAAGCGACGGTGATGCGGGTCATCTCACGTGTGCATTGAAAAGATAAATGAGCAGGCACTGCACGCGCCTAAGTTTCGTTTCCACTGTGACAACCAGGACTGAGAAAAACGTGACTCTGTTTTGTTTTTGTTTTTTTTTTGGGGGGGGGGGGGTAAAAGTTCAGCCTTTTCCTAGTTTTTTTTTTTTGTAAAGGTTTAAATTTCAGCCTTTTCCTAGTTTTTTGTGTGTAAAGGTTTAAATTTTAGCGTTTTCCTAGTTTTTTGTGTAAAGGTTTAAATTTCAGCCTTTTCCTAGTTTTTTTGTGTGTAAAGGTTTAAATTTTAGCGTTTTCCTAGTTTTTTGTGTAAAGGTTTAAATTTCAGCCTTTTTCCTAGTTTTTGTTTGTGTAAAGGTTTAAATTTCAGCCTTCTCCTAGTTTTTGTTTGTGTAAAGGTTTAAATTTCAGCCTTTTCCTAGTTTTTTTGTGTGTAAGGTTTAAATTTCAGCCTTTTCCTAGTTTGTTTTTTGTTTGTAAAGCTTTAAATTTCGGCCTTTTCCTTGTTTTTTTGTGTAAAGGTTTAAATTTTAGCGTTTTCCTAGTTTTTTGTGTAAAGGTTTAAATTTCAGCCTTTTTCCTAGTTTTTGTTTGTGTAAAGGTTTAAATTTCAGCCTTGTCCTAGTTTTTGTTTGTGTAAAGGTTTAAATTTCAGCCTTTTCCTACTTTTTTTTTGTGTGTAAGGATTAAATTTCAGCCTTGTCCTAGTTTTTTTGTGTAAAGGTTTAAATTTCAGCCTTGTCCTAGTTTTTTTGTGTGTGTAAGGTTTAAATTTCAGCCTTTTCCTAGTTTTTTTTTTTGTAAAGCTTTAAATTTCAGCCTTTTTCCTAGTTTTTTTGTGTAAGGGTTTAAATTTCAGCCTTTTCCTAGTTTTTTTTTGTAAAGCTTTAAATTTCAGCCTTTTCCTACTTTTTTTGTGTAAGGGTTTAAATTTCAGCCTTTTCCCAACATGGTAGAAGCTGAAATCCATTTTTTAAAATTCTCTCTTCCCCCCCCCCCCCCCCCAAACCATCTCTGTCAAGTGATTTGTCTAATGCTATCATTTGGTTACTTTTTTTTTAGTTTATAAATAAAATGTGTTTATTATTGTATCCACTGTAGATTACGCACTCATTCACTTTGGAAAGTTGTCTTCTAACATTTTTTTTAGGGTTCCCTCCTCTTAAAAAAAATATTAAAAGACTGGCACCCCCCCCCCTTTTTTTTTTCTCCCCACACCCAACCCCTACCCCGGTCCAAAGCCAGATGATAAAACTGTCGCTATTCTTTTACACTTTCCCAGTCTCTTGATACCTAATTTTTAAAAAATATTCAAAATTTCCCCCATTTTAAGGTATTTTTCGCGGGGTGAGGTCAGTTAGAATATATTTATAGTTATATTATACGACTATATTTATATTTATATTATACTTTTTCATGGACAGCCAAGTAAGCAAATGAAGAGGTTCTAAGTGAGGCTATGCAAAAGAGAGAAATGATGGCAAAATTCAGAACACGACAGTCCAGACTTGTAGGACATGTGTTGAGAAGAGGCAAACTGTAACATCTAAGTGACTACGGGAAAACTGGAGAGACAAAGGGACAGAGGAAGACAAAGAAACAAGATACTTGGCCAGACTGAAAAGAGTGGCATGGAACACAGTCCAAAACAGATCTTATAGAAAGAGCAAAAGAATAGATTATGTTTGTGGAAATCAATGACGACTAAAGCTGATTGGCATGGAACAGAGAAAGGGACAGATACTTTTTCAGAACTTGGTTGACTTTTATCATCATCATCATCGCCTTTCACTCCCTAGAGAGCATAGGCCAAGGTCGATTTAATGGGGGTGTTAAAATCTCTGAAACGTTGAGGTGGGGCATAATAATAATAATAATAAAAGGTTGGGAAACACTGATCTAGCAGACGCATAAATAGACAGCACTGTTTTAAATCTGAGAGATCATGTCGTTTTCTTTTCGAGGACCAACTCCCACTCTCTGTCTCCAACTGTTACTTGCGCTTATCAATCTCCCAGCATGAAATCATTCCTTTCGCGGCAGCTTTATGTCATCAGACTTCTCCAGAGCCCCTCTTACGTATAAAGCCTTCCTTCCTTCTCTAATACTACAAATGGGGAACTGGTACATTTGTGAAGGAACTGGTTCCTTTTCACGAGGCGCTCACAAGTTCAGCGCGATATAACCTTTTTTTTTCTTTCTTTTTTGTTTGTTTGTTTCTTTTCTTTTGTTTTCTTTGGAACACCTCACGCTCAGTTTGCATGCGTACTTCATTCAGACTTTCAAAACTCTCTTTCCAAGTCTTGTTAACATCAGCAACAGCATTACGGACTGACGCTGGTGTTTGATGTTCCCGTCTCAAATATCTCTTGTCTGAGATTCTGGGACTAGCTCTCTTATAGACCTCTGTTTTTATGTCACTGTTTCAAGACATCAGAAGATTGCCTTTCCTATCTCACGTCCTTCTTTGAGTGAATTACCCTTTTTTCCTGACTTATTCTCCCTATGTTGTTATAAGTCTCCCGTTCATGTCTTATGGCCAGGCAACAACAAAAAGAATTATATAAATATAACAGAAATCCTTCTGACAGTCAAAAGTTTTAGGATGTACCCCATATCACCTTGTGATTCCGAGTATCACTGAGTCCATAAGTTTCCGATTATCACTGGGTTCACAAGGTTCCGAGTATCACTGGGTTCACAAGGTTCCGAGTATCACTAAGCCCATAAAGCTCCACCACTGAATCCATAAGGTTCTGAGCATCGCTGAGTCTATTTAACTGTAGTTAAAATCTTTGTTTCGGGTCACCTTTTCTCATCTATTCCCTCATTGGGTTTCTTAACTAGCAAAATCTCTGGGCTCCAAAAAACCAAACCACAACGAAATAAAATAAAAACCAATTAGGCGTTAAGAAATTTAACGTCTGATTAAGCTGAAAAGGTTAAAATTGCTTTTTTTAAACGTAGTAAACACTCGGAACACTGACTGAGAAATGTATAAAACGCTGTGTTATAATAAGATAATGCATTTTCTCGATAAACTCAAACTATTCCATCCACTATAGGAAAACATTTAAATAAAGAGCAGGCGGTAATCACAAACAGCCATCAGGATCAAAAAAAGCTTCATTGATTTCATCAACTTCATAACTCTGGAAATGCAAATTTGATCAATTTAATAAGTCAATACACTCGATAGAGGAACAACGATCGACGTTTTTGAAGTCGTTCAGGAGTTGCAGAGGGCCATCAAATGCCTCGAAGAGGAGGAAGCCATTTAACTGGCATCTTAATTGCTATGGTTACCGCCACCTATTACTTGACCTGACATTTTGTTTCCAGTCTCTTCTCTGAAGAGAAAGGGAGGTTTGAGATAAGATTGGATATAAGAAACGGGGGAGGGGGAGGCAGGTTGAGGATATGAAAATAGAAGAATGTTTAGCAACACAAAAAGATAAGGAAGGTTTGGGGACATGAAAAAAGGAGAATGTTTGGGGATATTAAAAGAGAAGAGGGTTTGTGGGCATGAAAAGGAAATAAGGTTTCGGGACTTGAAAAAGAAAATAAAGTTTGGGGGATTGAAATGAAAATAAGGTTTGGGGGATGAAAAGAAAATACGTTTTTCGGAGACGAAAAGAAAATAAGGTTTGGGACATGAAAAGAAAATAAGGTTTGGGGGATGGAAAGAAAATAAGATTTGAGGGCATGAGAAGAAAATAAGGTTTGGGGGCATGAGAAGAAAATAAGGTTTGGGATCATCAAAAGAAAATAAGGTTTGGGGGCACGAGAAGAAAATAAGGTTTGGGATCATCAAAAGAAAATAATGTTTTGGATCATCAAAAGAAAATAAGGTTTGGGGGCATGAAAAGAAAATAATGTTTGGGGGCATCAAACGAAGAAAATAAGATTTGGGATCATAAAAAGAAAATAAGGTTTGGGGGCATGAGAAGAAAATAATGTTTCGGATCATCAAAATAAAATAAGGTTTGGGGGCATGAGAAGAAAATAAGGTTTGGGATCATCAAAAGAAAATAAGGTTTGAGGGCATGAAAAGAAAATAATGTTTGGGGGCATGAGAAGAAAATAAGGTTTGGGATCATCAAAAGAAAATAAGGTTTGGGGCATGAGAAGAAAATAATGTTTCAGATCATCAAAAGAAAATAAGGTTTTGGGGCATGAAAAGAAAATAAGGTTTGGGGCATGAGAAGAAAATAAGGTTTGGGATCATCAAAAGAAAATAAGGTTTGGGGGGCATGAGAAGAAAATAAGGTTTGGGATCATCAAAAGAAAATAAGGTTTGGGGGTATCAAACGAAGAAAATAAGATATGAGGGCATGAAAAGAGAAAATGGTTTGAATATGTGAATGCCGGCTACTAACAATTAATTTCTTTTTCCCCCTCGGGTCACCCTGCCATTCTTTTAACATATCCTTGACCTGGATTTCTCTGCCAGAGAGGAGGGGCGGAGACCCCAACTAATTTGCATTCAGCCACCATTAACTGACATGCTTGTGCCAGCGTTGGAGAACCATAGCTGATCAAGACCCTGTCCCAACTCATCGTTGGTACCTCCAGTGACAGACCTAGCCTGGCAAACGAGGCAGGGATCGCCATAGTCCACATGGTGGTGGAGTCTGCTTAAGAGGCACTGCACACTCCCTGCCTTTTTGTTTCTTTTATTTCCGCTCATGGACTGAAAAAAAAAACAGCCATCATAACCCACTCCCGATCCGACACCTTGCTGCGCCTTAACACCTTCACAGCATCGATTGCTGCAAAGAACACCAGTTCCTAGTTCCAGAGAGATAAAAGGACAAGACAAGACATGACAATGATCTGGCTTTCTACTCTGACCTGAGCCGTCCAGGTACACATATCACTCAGCTGCTAACTTGCACCTTCCACTCCGAGCCAGACATATAAGAGGACCAGCTTTACAATCACCATATAAAGAGAAGTTCACCAAAACATACACATAACGTGACCTGTCGTTTGACATATAAGCAGGGATATAATGAAAAATCTGTTTCCGCGCATATATTTACAAGAAAGATACATATGAATCATCCAGAAAGAAAGAAAGAAAGAAAGAAATTGACACACTGGCCCCTCTAAATGTCTACACCTTATTGAACACACAGGCCCCTCTAACATCCTGCACTTTATTGAACACACAGGCCCCTCTAACATCCTGCACTTTATTGAACACACAAGCCCCTCTAACATCCTGCACTTTATTGAACACACAAGCCCCTCTAACATCCTACATTTTATTGAACACACAGGCCCCTCTAACATCCTGCACTTTATTGAACACACAGGCCCCTCTAACATCTTACACTTTACTCGACACACAAGCCCCTCTAACATCCTACACTTTATTAAACACACAGGCTCCTCTAACATCCTGCACTTTATTGAACACACAGGCCCCTCTAACATCCTGCACTTTATTGAACACACAGGCCCCTCTAACATCCTACACTTTATTAAACACCCAGGTCCCTCTAACATCCTGCACTTTATTGGACACACAGGCCCCTCTAACATCCTACACTTTATTAAACACACAGGCCACTCTAACATCCTGACTTTATTGGACACACAGGCCCCTCTAACATCTTAATCATACAACTTTCACTCTGTTCCACACATTCTGCGTCGGTTAGTAGGAACATTTATTCACGTAACTAACATAATCACAACAGACAGAACAAAAACTAAACAAAGCATTTACGTTCCCCGATCTTACACGCGCTCAACAGAATAAAGAAAGTAGCTACAAATATGTAGCAAAATTATCCTGGCGAATAGTAACTACTACAGATAGACAGGCAGGCAGACACACAAACAGACAGATAAAATGAATTAATGAATTATCTTTATTTTTAAAGGATAAGCAATTGGGCACGCAGGACCTGTTTTATATTCTGCCCTTCATCACGCCATCTTTCATTCTTCCCTCACAAGTATACAAATTACATGAGGGGGGAAAACATATTAAAAAGGGTGCAAAATTAAACTTGGCATTAAATACTTGGCATCAAGTGGAATGAATTCAAGAACAATGCAGAAATAAGACAGATGACTGAACAACAGCCAGTCTCATGGGTGATCAGGAAAAGGAGATGGACATATGTTAGTCACTTGATGAGAAGAAATGATCAGAGAATCCCAAAACAAGGTATTAGGTGGAACACAACAGGCCAAAGAAAAAGAGGCAGACCGCGTGAAACTCTGAAGAGGACATTGTTAAGAGAGGCCAAATTAATAGGCATAAAATCCTTTGTTGAGGTTGAAAGACTCGCCGAAGACAGGAAAAATTGGCGAACTACTTTGCGAGCCCTATGTGACCCTTTAACGGCACGAGAAGGATATAAGATATAAGATAAGAAAATTAAACTGTTACATTCACAAATATAAGAGAAGAGGTAATTAATCTAACAAGATAGCCCGCGCACACTCGAAGCCACACACATGAACAAAAATACATTTTCAGTACAGTTCTTCTAACATATATACTTCTACACTCATTAAAATAATTTCTAACAAGATCTAACAAGTTACTTTTAGAGCTTGATGTATGGCGAGCCATGGGTTAAGAGGATACTGGTTATTCTATGGAGGCATATAGTTACAAGCACATAAATATTGAAAAAAGTTTGAGTTAAAGGATGAAGTGTTACTAATGGATTTTAAATGGTAGGGGAGGGTGTTCCAGAAATGTACTGCAGAGTATGTAAGGCTTTTCTTGTAGAGATCAAGCCTGAGTTTAGATAGATAGATAGATAGATAGATAGATAGATAGATAGATAGATAGATAGATAGATAGATAGATAGATAGATAGATAGATAGATAGATAGATAGATAGATAGATAGATAGACAGATAGACAGATAGATAGACAGATAGACAGATAGATAGATAGATAGATAGATAGATAGACAGACAGACAGACAGACAGACAGACAGATAGATAGATAGATAGATAGATAGATAGATAGATAGATAGATAGATAGATAGATAGATAGATAGATAGATAGATAGATAGATAGATAGATAGATAGATAGATTCCTATAAAACAAGAAGAGATGTAAGATCGTTTAGACTAAGAAAGTTCTGATCCCACAAGGAGAAAAAAAAATGAGGCGAAATTTGTAACAGATGATGGATTAGGAAAGTAACATTTATCTTCGGCATTCCTCACGCTATTTGATTATCCCAAGTTCCTCGTGTAACAGAAAAATCCCGACGTCGTTTATCGCGAACTAGTCTACACCTTTAGAAAGGAAATAACGCAGGGTATGAAATACGAGCATTGCTTCCAGGGAGGTAATTACTTGTGAGAGAGCTAGCTCCGTCGGTTAAGAAGAACTGCCAGGAAACAATGGAAGTTTTTCTTAAAAGTCATGAGAAATTTTTTGTTTGTTCTTTTACAGTGAAGAGAGGCTTTCCGTGTTAATTTTGAAGCAGTTTTGTTAACAGCTAGATTTTGCTCAATTTGCTAAATCTGTCCTGACATTTATGGAGAACGTGGTAGAGATTTAGCTTCTATATGGTCCATGACCGAAGGAAAGAACATGTTGATGGTTGTTTATATGTTCCCAGCGTTTTTCACGTTCATTCTCTGGCAATCGTATGTTTCGTTTGGGTCTCGATAGCCGTTACAGAGTGGCGGTGCTTTATCTGAGTCTGCGAATCATGCTCGGCTAAGATTTCATCCCGTCTCTCAACAGCGATTCTGAGAGCAGACTTTGTCCTGAAAGGAGATGCATTATATCCCCCACAGTGATCCTGGAAACAGACTTTTTAGCTTGAAAGCGGGCAGATTTTGTATCCTGAAATCAGACTCATCATCTCTCCACGGTGATCTTGAAAGCACACTTTTTATATCGAAAACAGACTCAATATCTCTTCACGTAGATCCTCAAAGCAGATTCTTTATCTCTCTACAGTTATCTCGAAAGCAGACTCTCTATCCTGAAAGCGCATATAATATCTCTCCATGGAGATCCTGAAAGCAGACTCTCCACACGACGACTCTAAAAGCAGACTTCATCTCCCCACGACTATCGTTAAATCAGGCTCCAACTAGGCCGGGGTCATAAGAATGAAATGTTTCTCCTGGTATTGGAACCTTTTGATAAGCCTCTGTCTTAAATTTCCCCTCCTCAATTTAAACTAAAGCCACTGTAGCCTTCTCTATACCATGTTCCTGTGTCGAGGTCTTCAGGCCGTAGGCAGCAGAAAACTCATCCTCGCATGTCCAAGATCCTACAAAGACTAGAAATTATGCCGGAGAAATGAGTACAGATCCCACGTTGTCGACTCGAAGCACAACAGCTACAGTATAATGCAGCAGTCTCTAAGGAAACAGCTATAGATAATCTCTAAGCAATGTAACTATAGCGTTGTTATCTCTAAACAATTTAGCTGTAGGGTAGTTATCTCTAAGCAATGTAGCTATAGTGTAGTTATCTCTAAGCAGTGTAAGTATAGTGTAATTATCTCTAAGCAATGTAACTATAGTGTAGTTATCTCTAAGCAGTGTGGCTATAGTGTAGTCATCGCTAAGTAATGCAGTTACAGCATAGCTAGCTCTCTCTCTCTCTCTCTCTCTCTCTCTCTCTCTAAGCAATGTAACTATAGTGTAGTTATCCCTAAGCAGTGTAACTATAGTTTAGTTATCTCTAAGCAATGTGGCTATAGTGTAGTTGTCTCTAAACGATGTAGCTATAGTGAAGTCATCTCTAAGTAATGCAGCTACAGCGTAGCTCTCTCTCTCTCTCTCTCTGAGCAATGTAGTAATAAATGTATAACAATTATACATTCTTAGTAATCTTTCTAAGCAATGTGGCAGGATTAAGATTATCAAAATATAACAACATACATCGTATTGAGAATGTCAGCCTTCTGTACTTGTATAGTTTATAAAAGCCATTTACGAAAGTCAAATTTAAAAGACAATTGTTACATTCCGGGTTTCTTAATATTGATTTCCCGCTAGTATGGTTAAAAGACTAGGGCATTCATAAGGCCCTTTTGTTGCAGAAATTGTATTGCTCTAAATATCTTTGGAGAAGTAATCAACAAAAGGACATGTGATTTAATTCTTCTCTTGATTATCGAAATGATATAACAGTCACTGAATACATTTCCCTTGGTTTTTTTTTGGAAAGGGGGGAGGGGGGAGAAGGAATGCTTTTGATGAAAAATCGATAGAGTGTATAGAAAATGCGCGCGTCAAAACGTTATACACGAGTGGTGGTGGTGGTGGTGGTGATGATGATGATGACGATGATGATGATTGCTACCTTCACAATCAGCCCGCAAAATCATCACGCATCACTTGGTACATCCACCATACAAAACTTAAAAAAAAGGAAATCTGCTCAAACGAAAATGAGACTCATGAACCGAATCCCACTTGAGGACCTCTAGAACCCTAACTCACTCACTCACTCACTCACTCACCAACAAAAAAAAGGAAGCCATATCCACTCATCCAGAACAGCTCAGCACTTTCTTTCGCCCCCGTGGTCCAGTTTATGGAACGGACGTGAAAAATAAACTGCTCCCTCGTTATCATTTAAACCCCGGCTGGACAAGACTCACGTCGCGTTTATGATCATCCGGCCAACTCACACGAAAAGTTGCTCCTGGCCTCGACATGGCGGGCCACATTTGAAGTGGCGTGCTGCCAGTTTAGTGTGCATGGGTGCAATCTTCATGAAACTGCAACGTGCCTTTCAACAACAAGAAAACGGACATTAATTAACGGCCATTCTCTTCCATATTACGGTCACCAAAAGTGAGCACGTGGTCACTAAATGTATTTTCTTGTCTTAAAATGAGTGCGTTGAACCTTCTGCGCTACCCTTCGCCTCTGCTCAAGCGTAATTAAATTTTGTTAGCTTTTATTTGGGCTCCACGCCCCCCATGGCTGTTTATTCCGCAGCATCACTGAGGAGAAGGGGGACAAAATCGAAAGACCAAAAAAAAAAAAACACTTCCAGCTTTATGGGGCGGTGTTCTTTATACTCAGTCACCTCGGGCGAATGGGTGTCCGAAGTCAGCGGTCCACAATTCCGTGTGATCAAAAGTCAAGTTTAATGAAGCGAGGTAGATTGCCCTTTCTTCAACTCATTTACGTGTGCTCCAGAGCCCAGCATGGGTTGTCTGGCAGGAGCGATAGTATCGGGGCAGGACCTCGTGGAATCGGTTGTAAAAAAAACTTGATTGGATCTTGAACCCAGGATGCGACTCCAAGCCGCAGAGACCACGTGCCAACTTTCCCTGTGATGGGTTCACCCTGACCCCCCCCCCCCATCCGCCCAGGTGTCAAAGATACGATATTCTGCACTGGGTGCAAAAAGAATATCTGTGTATGTGTGTGTGTTTGGTTGGGGGGGGGGGGCCGTGGTGCTTCTTTAAAAAAAAATTCTTTGCGTCTCATATTCTGCTTTCCCATACGAGTTCTCCGTCGGTGAGAATGACTAGCTCAGTGTTTCTCAAACTTTTGTGTGCCCTACTATCCACCCATTTGAATTTTTGTCAAAATGTCATTCGCCCTTTCCAAGACTGTCTGATTCGCAAAGGTGACTTCAGCATAATGTACATTCCAACAGTTCTGAGTCTGTCACTCTGTGGTTCCATCTACACACCCTTTCCAAAACCCTAAAGTTCCTCCGTGCTTAGAGCAATTCCCCCTCTCCCCCTCCCCCAACTTTCCCCGTTTGAGAAACCCTTCCTGGACTAGATCTTATCTAGTTATAGCATGATTAGTACGGCTCATTTAAGCAGCTATACTTGTACTCACAAACACGGGAGGTAATTCTTTTTGTAAGCGCCATTTTAGTAAGTTGGAAAGAACGAAGCTTCTCGCACAGTCAAATGTCAGAGCACTGTCTGTATGTTTAGTCTCGGAAAAGAAAATAGTAGACAGTGCACCTTAGACGTGAGAGAAAGAAATAGCAGTTAAGAGAATAACTGTGACGGGAAGCGTGGACTCCGGTAAAAGGTAAAATTCCCGTTTCCGTGCCACTAAGGCATATTGGGGAATACGGGATTAGCCCCGTATTTTTCCATGACCTTCGGCACATGGAAAAGTGATGTGGTCAGTATCACGACCTGGCCGCATTTCCCTTCCCATATTTATCTGCTACCCATTTTTTAGAGGTTGGGTCAACCCTGTGGCCTTTTTTTTTTTGGTGTCTCACTGCTGGGACTGAACCCGGTACCACTGGGTTAGTAAACCGAGCTCCTAACCACTCAGCCAACAAGGCCGCCCTGGAGGACTCCGATAGAGCGAGCAAGCCGCCTTGCCACGAGAGACTGACGCACTGCCATTTCTGACAGAAGCGAAAAAGCAAAACTGGTATTTTCTTTCAGCACTGTCATAGTAGTTGTAGGGGTCTACAGAGTCAGTGCTGTCCTGGTCCTTGGTGGGGTCTAGAGAGTCAGTACTGTGATAGTAGTTGTAGGGCAGTCTAGAGAGTCTGTACTGTGATAGTAGTTGTAGGGCAGTCTAGAGAGTCAGTACTGTGATAGTAGTTGTAGGGCAGTCTAGAGAGTCAGTACTGTGATAGTAGTTGTAGGGGTCTAGAGAGTCTGTACTGTCACAGTATTTGTAGGGGTCAAGAGACTCAGTACTGTCATAGTATTTGTAGGGGTCTAGAGAGTCAGTATTGTCATAGTATTTGTAGGGGTCTAGAGAGTCAGTACTGTCATAGTATTTGTAGGAGTCTAGAGAGTCAGTACTGTCATAGTATTTGTAAGGGTCTAGAGAGTCAGTACTGTCATAGTAGTTGTAGGGGTCTAGAGAGTCAGTACTGTCATAGTATTTGTAGGGGTCTAGAGAGTCATTACTGTCATAGTCGTTGATGTGATCTAGAGAGTCAGTACTGTCATAGTCGTTGATGTGATCTAGAGAGTCAGTACTGTCATAGTAGTTATAGGGGGTCTAGAGAGTCAGTACTGTCATAGTAGTTGTAGGGTGTCTAGAGATTCAGTACTGTCATAGTCGTTGTTAGAGGTCTAGAGAGTCTGTACTGTCACAATAGTTGCAGGGGAACTAAAGAGTCATTACTGTCACATTAGTTATAGGAGGACTAATGTCTTAGTACTATCACAGTAGTTATAGGAGGACTAATGTTTTAGTACTATCATAGTAGTTACAGAGAAGCAGAAAGTCAGTAATAAGAATATTTTTTTAAAATATGGTACATTAGTACTCGAACGACCCATAACGATCCACTGTAAATGAAAAGCAAGTTCACTCATAACTAATCAATATTAAAATTTGAAAAAAAAAATTTAAAACCGCCATAGTAGTAATGAATTAACCAACACCCAGGCCCCTAGGCTAAACTTAGTAAGCCCCTCCCCTCCCCTCCCCCTGCATAGTCCCCTCCGAAACTATACCGTCCATCTATTTATATGTGGCCTAATTCCCCTCCAGTTGTGATCTCTACTGTTGCTATATGACGCTGTATCATACAGACCAAACACAAACTGACACGTCTCTGTCTTTCGAATAAACACAGCGCGCTAGAGAGCAGCGATAACAGAAATAAATGATAGTCGCGGAAATCAATATTCTCTGTATCTGCGGAACTTTTGCCAAGGTCCTTTTGGCTTAAACCAAGTCTAACGAACTTTCCGCCATTTAGCTATCGGAAAAGTGTCTTCTTCCGTTGTTACCCTTATTATACAAGACTTCGCTGTAGGTTGTCTTAAGGAACAATTTTTTTATAAATAGGAAACTACGAGGCTTTGGTACGGTAAAGTAAGAGAACAAATTTTGTAGGATTGCTACAAAAATGTGTTCTCTTACTTTACTGTAGATTGTCTTGTCCGCTAAGTTGATTCTTCATTAATGTACAGTTTCCACTTCATTATTGTATTGTTTCCACTTCATTAATTGCGTAGTTTCCACTTGTGTCTATCTGTAATGCCGCCGTATGAACTCCAATCGTTGCCCGGGCTCGCTCCCGAAAAAAAAAGAAGGTTAAATTAAAAATAAGTTGACAATTACCAACCTTAGCGAGAATTCACCACTTTTTTGTTTAAGATTGTTTTGACGTATAAATTTAACCTCATTTTAAGAAGAACAGATAGCAGCTACTAGTTTTGGAGAAAGAAAGGACCGGGACAGCGTGAAGGTGGTGGTGGTGGTTGACTACTGATCAGGACACAGTCTATATCTGACTCTCTCGATATATCTACGTTGAGGAAAGCACAAACGAATGCAGACACCCGTGATAGCAACAGATGCTGGCACAGCGGAAACGTCACTTCTCCAGCAGGCAAATAGGCCACTCTAGCGTCACATAAGAAAAACATTCAAATGAATTAAATTAATTTAATTTCAACTCCGTTTCCACCCCCACCCCCCCCCCCAATCCATCCATCCATCCACCCCGTGACAGCAACTTGGAGTTATCCAGCACAATTTAAGAAAAAAGACACACAAAAAAAACAATAGACTCTTCTAAGAAATTGTTTCCTAATGTTCTCCATACTCTTCTCCTTATTTCGCAGTATGTTGGTCTTCTGCTAACCAATTTGAAAACCTCTCGCTGTCTAATCGGAAAACTTTCTTCAGTGTGCGCAGTGTCCAGAGTCTCGGTGGTAACTGGATAGATACAGTCTAGAATTCCCATAAAACCAAGGGGTGGGGGTACAGTCTAGAATTCCCATAAAACCTGGGGGGGGGGGGTGGGGGGCTTGTGAAAGGCTTGGGGGGAAACAAGAAAAAAAGAAACAAACAACAACAACAAGAGAAAGTAGTCACAGCATCAGATTTTTCAGGAGATTTTCCTCAACTTCCAAAGCTGTCCCAATGCGATGACATATTCAGAAAGATCTGTCTTGAGACGAGTGGACATCAAATGATATACCCTGGTAACCAAGCTGTAGAAAAGCCAAGAAGATATGACATAGGATCATTGCCCAGTGTGTTTGTTTGGTTTTTTTTTTCATTGTAGCGTCCCCTGCTTTCGTTTTTTCCCCCGTCTCTGATGACGCTTCTCTCTTGTTACTATGACGAGATGAAATGTCGATGCTTGTTTGAAACTTAGTTCCCGCGCCCTTACACGCGAATTCTTCTACTCCCGACCTCGGACGAACATCACGTATATCTGTCTATCTGTAGATGGCGCTTACACGGGGCGCACCGTGTTTCTACATACGCCAAAGTTAACATGCGCCAAGTTTTAGCAAAGTGGAAGATCGGTAGCTATACTCTAGCAGTTCTGTTCCGAGTGTCTGTCTGTCTGTCTGTCTATGTATAAGAGGTGTACATCTGGCGGCCACGGAGGCTGTTACACAAACATAATTTATGTGATTACAATTAATCTCTCTTTTCATGAAAAAACATTTAAAAAAAACATTTTAAAGACTTTAAATGTTAATTAAATGCAATCAGCTAACCAGTATTTCATAACTGTCACTTTTTAAAATAATTTTATGTAAGCTGTCTAAAATGTAAAAAAAAGGGGGGGGGGGGGAGAGAGGGAGAGAGAGAAGGGGGGGGGGGGGGAAGTCTGGTTGATGAAGCCTGCCACTCGATTTCCGCACAGTTATGGCCCTTGAGGCTGGAGAAGTTACGATACCCAAGATGTCTGTCTGTCTGTTGCTTTGCCGATTGGGTTGGCGAGCATTCTTTCCCACAATTCTCTTCTCTGTATACTGAGTATAAGCCGTACTGGCGTTCTTTTGTCCGTGCCAATTTATTAGTCCATCCAGCATGTTCTCTCTCTCTCTCTCTCTCTCTCTCTCTCTCTCTCTCTCTCTCTACCTCGATTTCTTTTGCCCTCTATCTTTCCTGTTGTCGCAGTGTTTTCTAGCTTGCCTCGCCGTAGAACGTGTCCTATGAATTTGGACTGTCCTCTTTCCGACTTTTGTTATTTGCCTGTCACATCCCTCCAACCTCTCTCACAACCTCCTTTAGCTGTCCATGGTACTCGCAGCGTTCTTCCAAGGAACCATATCTCAGTGACTTCCAGGTGGCGCTATGTTGCTTTTTTCGACTGACTTTGCCTCTCTTCCGTGAAATAAAACTGGCCCAAAATAGCACGAGAGTTCTAAAATAGTTATTTGAAATCTAAACATCTCTCTACGCCTTCATTCAAGTATTCTGATTCTTCTTGTTTGAAATAAATAAATATAAACAGATGTTGTGACAGTCAATACAGGTTAAACAGATAATATTATGAAACCCAAACTTACAGTATTTCAGTATGTGTTTGTGTGTTTCAGCGAGCGCCTCCTAACGCTTGGAACATCTTATTTTATCCTTGGTGTTAA
Source organism: Achatina immaculata (assembly GCA_009760885.1). NCBI lineage: Eukaryota > Metazoa > Mollusca > Gastropoda > Stylommatophora > Achatinidae > Lissachatina > Lissachatina immaculata. The sequence continues at coordinate 16,160,559 of CM019702.1, forward strand.
CGGTGCAGAAATATCGCAGACTACTCTCCAAGATCTGCTGCTTTTTGTCATCGTTTCTCTGGCCATCGGGAGTCTTTCATGGTCTGGAACTCCATCATTGACTATCTTTTCTCTCTCTAGAATACATGCACCAGCCTATATACAATTGTTTAAAAAGTGCTCTGTAGTGTAGACTCCAGCTCATAATGGTTTTGTTGCTAACTCAGATCGCAGTGCCAGTATCCTTTAGCTCTACTTTTCTTTCTTTTTATCCTCACTGTAACCATTAAAAAATGACGATGTTTTTACTCAAAATCTCTCAAAAGGCGCCAAGTACGACACGCAAAAGCTGTGAGTCTAATGTATAACCAAGTATACAGCATCTGCTGTTTGATGTTAGGTATTTACTGCTGTTCAAAAAAAAAAAAGTTAGTACAGTCATTTTAAAGTTATTTCCTTTGACCAGATACCCAATGGCATAAAGGGAACAGACTGTGTGACCATATAAAAATTATGTATAAATTCAATCACATCTACTGCATTCTTTTCTTAAACGTTATTTTTGTCGCTCCTGGTTAAGTTGTGATAATTTATATAGTACTCTCATTCACTACATAAACATTCGCAAAACTCCCCATGTGACTTTACAACTGTTATTTCAATCTAAAATCAACAGTTTCCGTGTTTAAATGTGACCAATCATCATCATCATCATCATCATCATCATCGCCTTTCATTTCCTTCAGAGCATAGGCCATGGACAAAGGCTCTCAAGTTATCCCTGTTCTTGGAATTATCCTCTGCCTTCTTCCATATGTATCCATTGTCTCTGAGGACTGTCAATAATTTCTCTTCTACAAATAAGTCTAGGTCTTCCTCGCTTTATATTTCCATGAGGATTAAATGTGACCAATGAAAGTGGTTAAATTGGTGGTCATAGAGATTCAGTTTTCCACCAATCATGCAGCAGGCTGAAGCCCAGAACGTTGTCCAATGTGTCCCTGCGCCTCTCTCGACAAACTGTGGAAATCATCCGCATCATCACCCAGGCCTGTTAGGTACCAGTATAGTGTTACAGTATTTTAATTGATTTACGTTTACTTTGCACAAACGTGTAGGGGCAGAAGAGATACAAGAAAGATCTCGTCTTCACAAATGTAACAATTACTATATATTTTTTAAATAATGAAAGTTCTCTCCTCTCTCTCTCCTTACAGAGAGTCCTGGACCCCCATCACTTGAATACAATATCCCAGAGGGGCATGGATTCCCCCCTCCCCCTTTTTTTCCTTTAAAAAAAAGAGGGGGGGGGGTATTGAAAGGAAATGCGATACTTTTGGGGTGGAGTCCCTTACTGAAGTTAATGCAATCCTATAATGAAGTTAATGCAACAAAAATTACACAAAACTTTCATACAATTACGCCTTTTAGAATCTGTTTGTATCATGTATCGCTTACGAGGAACAATATATGTTTCATTAGCGCACGGCTCTTAATTGGTGGTGCAGCTATGGCAGATCGTTTCCCACGTCAAATACTGACGTAATGACTAAGGTTTGCGGCATTTTTCTAGCACTGAATGTCTGTTCTACGCCAACTTAACCAGGAATCTCGACTTTTTTTTTTCGTAAAATTCGAACAAAGTGGTAACTATGAACACACAGCCAGAGCTGGCCAAGACCCTAGTCTACATTCTGATGGTGCTCTTTTCAACTTCCAGTGATCGTGTCAGAATCGACGCGTTCTTCGTGAGCTAATGGTGTCGGCAAAGAAACTTGCTCCAGAAAGTCGTCACTCGTGGAAATCAGTCAACATGGCCATTTCTCCATGGACTCGAATTTTCTGCGGTAAGATGTACACAAGGAAGTCGCCTGGAGAAAAAAGCGAAATCTGTAGCTGTGAAGTGCTCTACAATAATAACAGGTTCATTGCAATAACAACACGTACATTTTAATAACATCTTCATTACAATACCAACAGCTTCGTTACAATAACAACAGCTTCATTGCAATAACAACAGCCACAATATAATGACAACATCTTCATTACAGTAACAACATCTTTATTACGATAACAATAGGAACTTGGCAGAAAGGTTTGTTCTTCTAATCTGCTTCAGAAAATTCATCTTCCCTCCCCAAGCTTCTTATTCGCTGTTAATCTCTCTCTCTCTCTCTACCTCTCTCTCTCTCTCTCTCTCTCTCTCTACCTCTCTCTGTCTCTCTCTCTGTCTGTCTCTCTTCTCTGTCTTTCTCTTCCCTTTTCGATATTTCTCTCTCACGCATACACACAAACACTTCGACAGTGAAATTCGTTTTATTTCTTTCTTTATTTCTTCTTGTCTGTCTTTCTCTCATGCACGTACACGCACATACTTTGAAAATAAAGTTGTTCTCTCTATCTCCCTTTGACGCACACATACACATACACTCTGAATATAAGGTTTTTTTTCTCTCTCTCGTTTTCTTTACCACTCTCTCGTACACATATATACTGAACATAATTTCTCTTTCTCTGTCTCTCTCTCTCTCTAGCGCGCGCACTGACACATATTTTGAAAATAGTTTCTATCGCTGTCTCTCTCATGCACCCATACACACTTTGAAAATAAAGTTCTCTCTCTCTGTCTCTCTCATGCACCCATACACACTTTGAAAATAAATTTCTCTCTCTCTCTCTCTCTCTCTGTGTCTCTCTTATGCACCCACACACAAAGTTCTCTCCCTCTGTCTTTCTCATGCACCCATACACACACTTTGAAAATAAAGTTCTCTCTCTCTGTGTCTCTCTCGTGCACACACATACTTTGAAAATAAACTCTCTCTCTCTCTGTCTGTCTCTCTCTGTCTGTCTGCCTCTCTCTCTCTCTCTCTCTCTCTCTCTCTCTCTCTCTCTCTCTTCCATCTTGTCCTCTTCCTAACCTAAAGAAAGCCCTCAGAGATCTCCGTCTGCAACATAAAACATCTTTGAACATTTTTATTAAGAAAAAAAAACAGAAAGAAAAAGAAAAACCGGACTTTCCTCTACTCTTGAACTATCACAACCGTCCTCCTCAAATTAACTCCCATCTCCAGAACCATCCGAGGAACGAAATTCTGTAACAGTCCGGCCCTTCTCAAAGTTTGCGCTCCCAGCGACTCTAAGGCTCATATCTTTATGAATATTCCCCCAGCCAGGAATCCTCTCTGCACGGGTCAATATTGGGCTACTCATGTCACGCACTGGACGTTTAGACTGTGCACCCAGCTATTCCGAGGCAGTGTTTTCTCATAATGGGTGAATGTTTACTCAAGATCTGACGATCGAAAGGGTGTTCATCAAAGTGCCCTTTGTATCGAGGCCGGTCTAAACGTTCGGCTGTTGTCTGTGGAAATTTTACCGGCCACGACAAAATATCTTGTTCCCAATCTTTTGTTTGGAAGTGAAAGACCAGACTCGGCGTTGGTCAACAAATGAAGATCAACTGATGTGCAGATCTGCTCTAGGTTTTTTTTTTTTTTGCTTTTTTTTTTTCAAAACAGAAAGTCGAGTTCGTTTATGAAAACTAGTGTTTCTTTTTCTCTTAAGACCTGTCGTTAGTAGTTTGTCGGGACTAAATGACCGCTACATGGACTTCGTATGGCGTGTGTATGAAAGACTTTGGTTGTTAGTATTCGTGTGCACGTGCAGACAAATAACTAAAGCCAAATTATGCCATTAACAACCGACAAAATTAAGACAAATTGCAGAGACGTTTCCCAATAAATCTTGTTTTCTTTTCTATACAACGTACTCAGCAAAAGAAGCTACTCAATGGTCCATTTTTGCATAAACAATTAAAACCAGACGGCGTAGAAACGCTTTTTTTCCAATAATTATAAATTTAGTACTACTGGCAATTATAGCTTTTTTTTTTTTTAGTTATTCAGAATGTTGTGGAACCAGTCATTTTGCATTGTTTCCTTAATCTTTGTTTTTGTCGCTCCTGGTTAAGTTGTGATAATTTATATGGTATTTTCATTCACTACATAAACATTCGTAAAACTCCCCATGTGACTTTCCAAGTGTTATTTCAATCTAAAATCAACAGTTTCTGTGTTTAAGTGTGACCAATCATCATCACCATCATCATCATCATCATCATCGCCTTTCACTCCCTTGAGAGCATGGGCCATGGATAAAGGCCCTCCAGTCATTCATGTTCTTGGAATTATTCTCTTCTTCCTTCCATGTGTGTCTTCTAACGAAGAGGATAAAGCTGTGAAATCAGTCACTTTGCTGTTATATCTAACTAACAAGAATATGGCTGTGGAATGAGTTACTTTGCTGTTATACCTAAGAGGATAGGGCTGTGGAATCAGTCACTTTGCTGTTATACCTAAGAGGATAGGGCTGTGGAATCAGTCACTTTGCTGTTATACCTAAGAGGATAGGGCTGTGGAATGAGTCACTTTGCTGTTATACCTAACTAAGAGGATAGGGCTGTGGAATGAGTCACTTTGCTGTTATACCTAACTAACAAGAATAGGGCTGTGGAATGAGTCACTTTGCTGTTATACCTAAGAGGATAGCGCTGTGGAATGAGTCACTTTGCTGTTATACCTAACTAACAAGAATATGGCTGTGGAATGAGTCACTTTGCTGTTATACCTAACTAAGAGGATAGCGCTGTGGAACCAGACAATGCTGTTATATTTAACTAAGAGGATAGCGCTGTGGAACAAGTCACTTTGCTGTTATACCTAACTAACAAGAATATGGCTGTGGAATGAGTCACTTTGCTGTTATACCTAACTAAGAGGATAGGGCTGTGGAACAAGTCACTTTGCTGTTATACCTAACTAACAAGAATATGGCTGTGGAACAAGTCACTTTGCTGTTATACCTAACTAAGAGGATAGGGCTGTGGAACAAGTCACTTTGCTGTTATACCTAACTAACAAGAATATGGCTGTGGAATGAGTCACTTTGCTGTTATACCTAACTAAGAGGATAGCGCTGTGGAACAAGTCACTTTGCTGTTATACCTAACTAAGAGGATAGGGCTGTGGAACCAGACAATGCTGTTATATCTAACTAAGAGAATAGCTCTGTGGAACAAGTCACGCCCCCCCCCCACCCGGCACCCATTTATAATGTTAGTTATTGTGTTGGCGCGTCTGCCTGTATTTGAGCTACCGACCGGACCATGTCTTGTCTTGTGTCTCCCTGAAAACTGCAGTCTGGTGTTATTTGTAGCCGATGTTATGAAGGTGTCGAGACACAGCATCGAGTTCGCCAGGGCACCGACTATGGCGGCTATTAATGTGCAAAACTTCTCTAGCAGACTCCAACCACCACGGCGATCTCGATAACCAGGCTATACCTGCTACTGGGAGCGCCAACGGAGAGTTGGGACAGAGTCTTGATCAGTAGGGCGACCATGAAAGATCAGTTCCTTGTTCAGGACCTCATTCTTGGTGGTAGGGCGACCATGAAAGGTCAGTGCTGTACCGATTTTATTTCCAGGAATTCTTACATTCAGTCAGAGAATTTTCCGAGAATTTCACGTTGTCTATGTTGTTAACAATATCCCAGCCTCTAGGCGCCATTTAATGTCTTCTTAGAACGCGCACTGGCAAAAAGGTCCTTCTAGCCTGTGGGTTGGCGAATAGATCCTCATATCCTGCAGGCTTGCAAATAGGTCCTCCTAGCGTGCGAGTTGGCAAGTAGGTCCTACTATCCTACAGTCTTGCAAATAGGTCCTCCTAGTGAGTGGGCCGGCAAATATGTCCTCTTAGCGTGTGGGCCGGCAAATAGGTCCTCTTAGCGTGTTGGCCGGCAAATAGGTCCTCTTAGCGTGTTGGCCGGCAAATAGGCCCTCCTAGTGAGTGTGCCGGCAAATAAGTCCTCTTATCGTGTGGGCCGGCAAATAGGTCCTCCTAGTGAGTGGGCCAGCAAATAGGTCCTCTTAGCGTGTGTCCCGGCAAATAGGTCCTCCTAGCGTGTGGGCCGGCAAATAGGTCCTCTTAGCGTGTGGGCCGGCAAATAGGTCCTCCTAGCGTGTGGGCCGGCAAACAGGTCCTCTTAGCGTGTGTGCCGGCAAATAGGTCCTCCTAGCGTGTGTGCCGGCAAATAGGTCCTCTTAGCGTGTGGGCCGGCAAATAGGTCCGCCTAGAGTGTGTGCTCGCAAATAGGTCCTCCTAGCCTGCGGGTTGGCAAGTAGGTCCTACTATCCCTTAGGCTTGAAAATAGGTCCTCCTAGCGTTTGGGCTAGCAAATGCGGAATCAGAGCAGATAAAAAGATTGAAGAGTCTTGAATCAACGCGCGCACACAGACACACATTAACAAACCCACACACACACACACACAAACACACAGACACGCAAGATTCAAACATCGTTGAACTAAAACTCCAAAAATGTAATGTACAAAGAAAAAATAAGCTACATGAATAGTACCAAAAACGTTTGATGAAACTACATTGTGTACACAAGGAACAAGAGGGGGAAAACAGATCATCTATAAGACACACAGCATAAATTGAATAATAGAGACATTAAATAAGTACTAAATGCCAAGGCGAAGATGGCTGCAAGACATCGTTGATAATCTGCAAATGGATACGTCAGCAGCAGGATATCTTGCTTACAATCGAGAGGCCCACAGGAGGGCTGTTAGGGAAGCAAAGTTCCGGAAGGGACATGCAAATGACTGATTGACATGGCATTTTAATTTTCTAGGCTTTAAATTACTGACTAATAAAAAATAATACAATACATCTCTAACAAAAAATAACACAACACGTCTCTAACATAAAAATAATACAATACATCTCTAACACAAAATAACACAATACATCTCTAACACAAAAATAACACAACACATCTCTAACACAAAAATAACACAACACGTCTCGAACACAAAAATAACACAATACTTCTCTAACACAAAAATAACACACCACATCTCTAACACAAAAATAACACAATACATCTCTAACACAAAAATAACACAATACACACTGCTTTACTGCATCGGGATTCAGAACAACATCTGAAAGTTTATAAATATTTAAAACCTCTCGCTTACACTTTGGTATCAGCGACGTTTTCGTGAAAAGAGTAGTACACTAACAGAGATCCTACTATCTGATGTAGTGGGAGTAAGATGTTAACTAGACCAGTGACGAGTTTAGTGGAGGAGGAGGAGTACAGAGAACATACTTTTTAAAAAAAAAAAAAAGAACTTGTCTTTTCTTGTCTTGTCTTGTACTATCTCCTCGTAACTGCGAGCTTGTGTTCTTTACAGCCGATGCTGTAGATGTGTTGAGGCACAGCATCGTATTGGCGTGGGAGCAGATTATGGCAGCTACTTTTTTCAGTCCCAGAGTACAGCTAAAAAGTAGGGGATGTGCAATACTTCTTTAGCAGACTCCACCACCGTTTGGACTGTTGCGATCCCTGCCCCGTTAGCCAGGGTAGGCCTGTTACTGGGGATACCAACGGAGACGTGCGACAGGGTCTTGGTCAGCTATGGTTCGATAAACCTGACGCTAACATGTCAGCTATAGGTCGCTGATTGCCTAATTGGATAACGTCTTCATCACAAATAGAACTTAAAATTGTATTAGGGAGTCACATCCTAAATTAGAAACCGAAAGAGAAGATGCAAAGGGTACACAGTGCACATAACTCTTCTGTGCGTTAGAAGAGAAAATGGTACTCAACGTAGAATTTGGTGTTGTGTGTAGAGGAACTAGGCCCTACGTTTTGAAAACGGGCGGGAAAGGAAAAAAAAATATGTCTTCTGGCTTTGTAAGAAAATCTACTAGTACAGACAGCGCAGGTGCGCAATATTCGGAGTTTTAAAATACTTTCTCTAAACATAATACTAGCAGATGCTGTTGTGTTTGATTATTCTGATGCCCAAAACTTGCAATTCTTTCCTAAGCTGTTAGAGTCTGTTGTTGATGATGGCTTCACGAGAGACCTTGCCTAGTCAATTTGAGTCAAGCGTTCCTGGTTTTAAAAAAAAAACAAAACAGTGTTACAGCAATCACCGCTGACGCTGAGGAAATAATTACACTGGGCTAACTGAAATGTTGTAACTGAAGACTGGAAGCTGAAACTATATGCTATACGCTCACAGATAAGCCATAGCTTGAGTGGGAGAAGTAAGCGTATATCTGGAAGAGAAAGAGAGAGAGAGAGAGAGAGAGATCTGAATTAATACCATCGCGGCTTCTCAGACTTAAAAGCGGTGAGTTCTGCCCCCCTGTCCAACGTCGTCGCTTCCCTTCGTCAGCTTTCTCGCTGGCACTACGGAATATTCGCATCGTGCTGGGATTCTTCCTTCAGGGGATGAGATCGTACCGTGCCTGTACTTGTCTGAAGCGCAGAGATGCTAACAATTCAACAGCTGAAATGTCTGCTCCCTCAATTCTGCCGTTTCTTCGAGACTTCATGCACATACAACTCAGCAGTGAGGTTTCCTCTCACATGCAAATAAGGGACAACTGTCCAAAGCAGACGCTCGATTAATTTGAATATGTCAATCAACTAAAAGCTCAATTAACGCCCTACAGAGTTTCAAACAATTCCTATCACTTTTGTCCATTCCCAACCTCAAGGCTTCACAATACCGTCCATCTTGTGGTTTTCTGAATGGTCACTAAGCAACGAGAACGCGTACTCTCTTTCTGTGGCTTCCTCAGACCAGGATGTCCATTTGCTTTAGTCCAGATCTCCTTCATCTCACACATAAACAAAATACTCTCCATTCTTTATTGTGGCTTCCGCAGGAGGCCATATTTATTTAGAGAAATTTGATTTCCACGGGCATATCACAGAGTGAAGTCCCTTGGTTGCCGGAGAAATATTTACATCCGGGTACAAATGCGCCGTGGAAGAAATATTTCGGTTCAACTATCAGAGAAATGGGCAGAATGTGGTCAGTGTAATTAGAATGTAAACTACAGTCGCCGGGTGCCTAGAAACTGGTCCTGGGACACATAAGCGTGGTATGGAGAAACTAGGGACCATTTGAAACGTGGATAAACCCGAAAACAAAATGTGCCAGACAAAAGACAGACAAGCATAAGAGCTGAGAAATTAGAATGTTTTGAGTGTTGAAAGATGGCTATAATGAAAACCAGACTTCATGGAAACTTTGATGGAAGACAATGGAAGATGAAGTCAACTGCCATATATATATATATATATATATATGGAGAGATAGAATCGAAACAACGAACCGTTAGCAGCCAAACCACGCCCGCTGTAAGAGGAAGGGACATATTAATTAGAGATCCTTCGTCTTGTGTGGAGATGATGATGATAACGACGATGACAATAACGACGATGACAATGTCGATGATGATGATGATGATGATGATGATGACAAGACTGCCTTGTGTCCAATTTGACAGGATTAACAAGCATAACAAACGAGAGGGGCAAAAAGGTGTAACTAAACGATAATTGAGGACTGTTCAACTTTGAAGTTGAAAAATCTAACTCTCTCTCTCTCCGCTCTCTCCTCTCCTCTCTCTCTCTCTGCTCTCTCCTCTCCTCTCTCTCTCCTCTCTCTATCCTTCTATTACATAACATTTTCTTGATGGATCCCATCATTACCCCCCACCTCTTTCCTTCCTTCCTCACCTAAGGGGTAAATGAAAGATGTAGACAAGCCTACAACTTACCTTTTTTTTTCTCTCGTCATACCAAAGATTCCAGCTTTAATTCCGTACTTAACAAAAGAGTTTACCCAAACAGACAGGGATATTTTGTCATGTTTGTGATCGTAATATTGTTTTTACTTGTTTTTTTAAGGCCATTACATGATGTTGTGGGCTGTTGTAGGCTGTTGTAGTTTGCATGCTGGACTCAGGGCTGGCGAATCATAGCTGACCAAGACCCTGTCCCACCTCTCCGCTGGTGCCCCCCGCCAGTAACGAGCCTAGCCTGGCTAACAGAGCAGGGATCGCCATAGTCCTCATGGTGGTGGAGTCTGCTAAAGAAATATTACCACCCCCACCTCACCCCACTCCATTTTTAAAGCTGCACTTAGGGGCTGAAAAAAATAACTGCCATAACTCGTTCCCAAGCCAAGACGATGCTATGCCTCAAAACACCCCACAGCACCGGCTGCAAAGAACACCAGTTCGCAGTTTCAGGGAGATAAAATACGAGAAAAGGTTGACATGAGGTAGCTTCTGATTTTAGACTTTGGAAGAAAGAGTTCTGAAGGTTGTAACATCACATGCAAACTGTCACTGTGGGTACGGGTGCTTTAAACAGGGAGTCGTTAATGTCCTGCTCTTAGTCCAGTTTTTTACTGCTGTTTCATCACTTGCAAATGTCACCCAGTTTTTGACTGCATCCGAATGGAAAACAGAAAAAAGAAAGTTATAACATTTTTATAGATCAAAGTCTTTCCTTTCAGTTGACGGAAACATAGAGAAACATAGGTTTTGCATTTTTTTTTTTTAGTAAATCTTTGGTAGTCTTAGGATTCTACGCAACCACTAGAAATTTCATTGGAAAGTTATTTGTGCTACCCTTCTTCTTCTTCCTCTTCTTCTTTTCTTCTTCTCCTCTTTCCTGGAAATGCCGGCTGGTGTTCTTTCCAGGCAGACGCTGTGAAGACGTAAGGGCAAAGCATCGTGTTGGATTGGGAGTGGGTTATGGCGTCACTGAGTACAGCTAAAAAACAGGGTGTGTGCAGTACCTCTTTAGCAAACTCCACCGTTATGGGAATATGGCGATCACTGCTCTGTTAGCCAGGTTAGGGCTGTTACTGGTAAGGGGGGGGGGTACCAACAGAGAGATGGGACAAGGTCTTGGGTCAGCTATGGATCATCAGCCCCTGGCATGTTAACTATACCTTACTGATTGCCAAAACGCCAGCGTCTTCGCGCAACTCCCCCCCCCCCACATTTTGTGCTGCCTTAATAAATCTTCTCTGCTTTTCGTGATTACTTTAAGGAACATGTCTTTCTCTCTCCACTTGTCTGTACAACATGGACACTGGTCAGTCTCTCCTGTTCTAATTTCGTTTCTAAGGGGGGGGGGGAGGGGAAGGGTTGGGGGGAGGGGTATTAGAGGCATAGCAACCTGCTGCGACTTGTAAGGAGCCTCAATATTGAAATGTGCCTGCTCTGATGGGGTTTGTAACAGAGCAGCACTTTTATGATGTCCCGGTCCTCGTCCACTTCTTCTTAGTTATAATTTGCTCACACTCCTACGGCCCCAGTTTCTTTCTCCGGCTCCCGTTTATCTGCTTCGTGAAGTAGTACAGAGTACGCTTGCGAGCTGACAACTTTCAGCGTTTATTTCAGTACATATAAATAAGGATTTGTTTCATCTTTTCTTTTGATGTTATTCTTAGCTATCCCTTTGCTGTTGTTGTTGCTGCTGTTGCTGTTGTTGATGTTGATGATGATATTCCTTTCACGTTTTCCATCATCGTATCAATCATTTAATCACATATCATGGAATTCCCAGAATCAGTATCTTATAAAAGGTAGAAGTTAATCCCCATTTTCAAGCTATTAAGCCATATTGGGGATACGGTGTTAGGCCCGTATTGCCAAGATCATCGGTGCATGAAAGTGATAACGTCTGGCCTCATTTACCTTCCCAGATTTCTCTGTCAGTATTTTATATTATGGATAAACACTCTACAGCAATTAGACGTTTCGGTAGCTAAAGATGCACTCAGGATATTAATGTGTTTCACGCTGACCTGGACTTCATTGTTTGGCCATTTAGAGCAAAGCGTTCGGAAAGCAAACAGTTTCCGCTATGGAGATCTGAACTGCCGCTATAAACCAAGGATAAGGCACTCAGACAAAACATTTTCAATGGTCTCGTGTCATCAGCGCCATCGTCGTTTGATCGTAGATAAATCCAACCGTCAGACCCCAACAAAGGAACATCGTACGCGAGGTATCTCATTAGTGCGGTGGAAATAGAAAGTCAACATGACAGCCTCTGGCCACCTGTCCTTCAGGGTGCTTGTTTTGAAGTCCTTGAAAGTTCGATTTCCTTTCTGGCATTGGGAAAACAGGACAAAAGTGTGTGTGTGTGTGTGTATGTGTATCTGTATATGAAAGAGATGAGGGAGGGAGGGAGAGCAGGAATTTTAATGAAGGATCACTCAGCTGACGTCCAATTATGGTAATTCTGTTGATGAGTCTTTTTCCTACTATATTCCAAAAGTTTGCTCGAACGTTCCCTCCAACCGAGCGCCTATGTGCGATGAGGGAGACGAGTATCTGCCCCATTTATTAACGTAGGGTATACATTAATGATAGAGTAAAGGTGAGTTTACATTTACATTTGGTTACATTTAAAAGTTTTAATTTTTTCGTGAGTGGTGGAATGGGGTGGAGGGGTTGGAGTGCTAGAATAACAGATAAACATTGTAAATGGTTGTCCCTCTGTAAAGTTTGGCGCTTTAAACCTGCTGTTAAATTCTATATAACTATTGCGGTTCACAAACATTTATATATTGTACCAAAAAAAAAAATAAATAAATAAAATAAACGCAACACTACAGTAGCCGTAATGGACACCAAATTCCACACTTATATCAATATTTTATTTTACGGAATTAAAGTTTCAATTTTGGCATGAAGAAACTTTAAGACTTACCAATGAAATGATGTTCATTAAATTTGGTTTGGACTTTTATTCTTTGCGACTGAGGCCTCCGTTTCAGTAAGGTGTATGGCCTCCTCTGGCCTGTATCAGAGAACATCTCCTTGACATGGATCCGATTAGCCGTTGGATCTGTTGTTGTGGGATGGCTGCCCACTCTTCTTGCATATCGACACTTGCATAACAAGAGACAGCTGTCGGAGATTGGTTGGCGTCACGTCTCGATGGTGGACTTGTCTGTTGAGTTCATCCCATATGTGTTCTACTGGGTTCATGTCTGATGACATGGATGGCCACGGAATGGTCTGGACATTGTTGTCAGCGAGGAACTGGGTGGTGAGTTGTGCCACAAGAGGCCGAGCGTTATCCTGCTGACAATTATCCCTGGTGCAGCCAGAAGTGGAAGGACGTGAGGATGAAGAATTTCAGCAACGTATCGTTGGGCATTCAGGCATCTTTCAATCTGCATCAGGACACTTCTTCCCATGAAAGTGATCGTCTCCCACACCAGTACACCCCCACTACCATGTGGAGGAGCCTCATCCATGTAGTTCTGGGCGTAGCGATCATGGACTCTGCGGTAAACTCTTCTCCATCTATCGTGTCGCTGGAGCAGAAAGAATGATTCATCACTAAACCAAACCCTTCTCCAATCATTCACAACGGTCCATTGACGATGCTGGTTCGCCCACTACAGTCGGTTCTAGCGATGCCGGTCCGTAAGAACAGGACCTCTGAGGACGCAGATGCAAATCGATTACTGAGGTGACGCAGACGTATGAAACAGTCCCCGGCAGGAGTTGTGACTATGGGTCTTCCACTGCGCGGCCTGTCTTCAACTGAATCAGTTTCTTGAAATCGTCTTCAAAGGTGGCTAATGGTGCTTCTTACCACATTAAATTGTCTGGCCACTACACTTTGTGACTTTCCAGTCTGTAAACGTCCAATGAAGATGAGTCGTTATTCTGTAGTGAGATGAGCCATAATTGCGCATTGAATTTTCAAATGAATTGATTCCAGGAGCGTCAATCTTTTACAGGCATTCGATAACATGGTCAGTGAGTTTTGTGTTCAGTATGTTTCACGGGATTCTCGTGAACCTGTCATGAGTTATTGTCAAAAAATACTTTTTTGACTAGTGTGGCGTTTCTTTGCTCATAAATCATCTGCCGAGTACAATTCAGGGCAGGACGTGAAGCTGATATCAAATGAACGTTTCAGGCAATTTGCCCTTGTCTGATCAGCAAACTTCAGTTTAAATCGTAACATCGTATTTGTTGCGTTTCTTTTTTTTCTTTTCGAACAGCATACATAAAATGCATATGAGTAAAGCATATGTGTAAGAAAGTACTTATACAAAGTGGTGTGTCAAGGGACGTAACCGATGAAAATTATATGAAAAAACTCAAGAGCGAGTCAAAAAGTCTTTTCATATATATTTTTCAGTGGTTACGCTCCTTGATTTGCCCTTTACTTTCTGACTCGCCCTCATATTTCTAACAACAGACATATACAATCTGTATGTCTACTTCTGAGTTCAGTTTTCATATACGCGATAATGTAGACAAAGAGAGGGGTCATTATTATGTATCATAATGTTTCCGGTAATTCTACATCCCAGTCCCGTATGTTTTCTGTCTACGATCTTTTCCTGGGGGCCAGGTTTGGGCTCGTAAAATTTTAATACAGAAGGCAGGTTTGCTGAATGTGGTCACTGCTTTTTATGACCTGGGATGTGTGGAGGGAAACAGCGGAGGTGTAGTTCCTACGAAGAATGATGAGAATACTATGGACAAACCAAGAAAACAAACGAAGAGGTTCTAAGTGAGCCTGGGCAAAAAAAGAGAGAAATTGTGGCAAAACTCATAACACGACGATCCAGATTTGTAGGACATGTTTTGAGAAGTGGCACACTGGAACACCTAGTGACTACGGGAACAACTGAGGGGAAAAAAGCACGGATGAAGATAAAGAAACAAGATGTTTGACGGACAAAAACAGTGGCGTGGACCACGATTACCCGCACATCTTATAGAAAGAGCAAAGTACAGATGGTTGTGGAAGTCAACGGAAACCAACGTCTGATTGACATGCCCCAGAGAGAGAAAGAGAGAGAAGGAGAAAGAAAGAGTGAAGTTCTGACATTCTTCCATTTTATACAGCATTAGCTGATTACCCGGCTGCTCTTGAATGATTTCAGTAGATCTAGACATATTTAGACGACTGCAGAAGTAGTTAGGAGTGGTTAGGAGGTTAGTTCAGACATTCATTCAGCGAGAATGCAATACAGAGTCACAATACGAGATTGACAAGTAGATCTACACATCTAAGATGGTAAGTAGGGGTAAGTAGCGCGGATCTAGACCTAGCCGGTGGTGAGCTGGCCACAATCAGTGTCTAAAAACATCACCTTACTTCTTTTTTTCCTAAAAAACTCTGCATTTATGAAATTTTCATTCATTTAGCTGTACTTTGAAACATTAAGTATACGGAAGTACATGGAACTACTGTTTTCCATTCCATTTTACAACTAGACCCCCTTACAGTCAAGACCCGCGTTTTTACTCCCGCATCCAACGACACGTCCGTGTTTTTCCTCCCACATCCAACGACACGTCCGTGTTTTTACTCCCGCATCCAACGACACGTCCGTGTTTTTACTCCCGCACCCAACGACACGTCCGTGTTTTTCCTCCCGCACCCAACGATACGTCCGTGTTTTTCCTCCCGCACCCAACGACACGTCCGTGTTTTTCCTCCCGCACCCAACGACACGTCCGTGTTTTTCCTCCCGCACCCAACGACACGTCCGTGTTTTTCCTCCCGCACCCAACGACACGTCCGTGTTTTTCCTCCCGCACGGGAAGAGTTAATACTGCGGAGTAGATCTGAGACCGCCATGTTTCTCCCACGGACAACCTTATGTTCCTTGTTCAAGAATGGGTTCACCCAAGAAATTATCTATTCTTGCTCCTGGAGGTGAAATTAAAAATGTTGTATGTAATCAAGTTTTGAGTTAAATTAATATTATAGTGAATTTGTAAAAGACTTTTGCTCTATAATGTGTAGACTGCCCCCTGTGACTTGTTGATCGTGATCGAGAACGCAAGTCTCACTGGAAATTGCAATCTCTTAAAGTTAAAAGTCGGAATGAGTGGTATCCGTGGGATAAAAACTACTTCACCCTCTCCTTGTCCTGTTAAGATAGTCGCGTCACCTACATTGCTCGGCATCCTCTTTACACACAGCATTGTGCCGTTGCAAAGTTATTGGGGGATCGAGGTTCCATAGTAAAATAATTGGAGATCCCACCCTAATTTTCACCACCTTTCACCCCCCCCCCCTCATGCCGATTGAAGCTGCATTTGAATGTAAACGGCATTGGGAGTGTCACTACTCATCTCAGCGACCCCGAAAACTGTGGAATCGACACTAATATCGGGATAAAAACTGCTTCACCCTCTCCTTGTCCTGTTAGGATAGTCGCTTCAACTGCAGTGATTTCTAACATCATTACATCTAAGAACCACTTATCCAACTACATGTAAGTTTCGGACCATCAGCTTATGTGTAATACTGTAGTGGTACAAACTCTTAATTGTTTTTATACAACAAAAGGTAATGGCGAAATTTCCCTTTTCCATGCATTAATTACATACGGAGGGATACTGTATTAGGCCCGTATTTCCACGACCTTCAGCACATGATAAATGTGATATGGTCAGTATCAAGCCTTGCTACATTTACCTTCCCAGATTTTCCTGAACCCATTTTTAGAGACTGTGTGGACCTCGGGGCCTATTTTATGTGTACTTAAAAAAAAAAAAAAAATCCCACTGCTGGGACTTGAGGCGGGTACTACTGGATTAGTAAACCGAGCTCCTAACCTCTCAGCTAACCAGGCAGCCGTTTTTTATACCATAAATGTCACTTAACGTCAAATACCTAACGTAGGAGTAATTGTCCACTACCTGGCAACACTCCGAGGATTACTTGTGGTCTGTGGGCTTCAGATTGAGAATCACTGGCAAAAGGGTGTTTTCAAATAAAAAAACTGGAAAGTACAAAAAAAGAGGTGGGGGGGGGGGGGGTGGGGAAATGCACGATTGCTTCAAGTAAATAAAACAATGATTTCTCTGTTACACGGACACTGTTTACAAATTCAAGAGAAAAGAACGTCCCACTATTTGCAAGCTCATCTGTTAAGAAATGCAGAAAATGGCTACTAGTTTTCTAACTAGATGAAGGGGGGAAAAAAAGGTACCCTTTTTCATTTGCTTGGTCGATGTTGTAAAGCAGGCGAGAAGATTACATGGCGTCATTTAACTGTTTCCAATTATTCATTAATTTTTTTTTATGTTTAAAATTTCTCTTCCTTCCAAAGCTCAGTTGCGGTATAAATTTAAAAATTCTTGAAATGCAAAAGACAGTTTGATTAGCAATCGACTGACGGAAGAGAAGAGAATCAAGGATTTCTTCTTCTTCCTGAAACTGCAAACTAATGGAGATTTTTTTATACTGTGGATGCGGTGAAGACGTAGAGACACAGCATCGTGTCAGTGTGGAAGCGGGTTACAGCGGCTGTCTTTTTTTTTCCGTCCCTGACTGGAGCTGAACTGCAGGGAGTGTGCAATACTTCTTTAGCAGGTTCCACCGCCATGGAAACTATGGCAATCCCTGTCACATTAGCCAGGCTAGGCCAGTTACTGGAAAAAGGGGTGTGGGGGGGGGG
Organism: Achatina immaculata; assembly: GCA_009760885.1. Taxonomy (NCBI): domain Eukaryota; kingdom Metazoa; phylum Mollusca; class Gastropoda; order Stylommatophora; family Achatinidae; genus Lissachatina; species Lissachatina immaculata. Next base: position 16,177,894 of record CM019702.1, read on the forward strand.
GGTAACCAGCGGAAAGCTGGGACAGTGTTTGATCACCTGTGATTCGCCTACCCTGATGTTAGCATGCCAGCTATGGGTTGCTGATTGCCAAACTGGGCAACGTCTACGTCCCCAATCCAAAAAAAAAAAAAAAATATATATATATATATATATATATATATATAAGAAGACACAGGTTTATCAATAAAGTATAAGAATCTTTGGAACACATTCTGTAAACCTGAATTCCAAGATGTCAGAAGTCAAAGCTGTTCCATTCTGGTCTACAGCCTACTTCCTTCCGTCCTTTGGGGGGGGGGGGGGGAATACTTTTGTTTGGTTTGTTTCCAAAGGCGGCCTGGTTGGTTGACTGGTTAGATGTTCGGACTGCTAATCTGGTCGTACCGTGTTCAAGTTCCAGCACTGGGATTTTTCTTCTGGTACTGTGATACCAAAACGGCCCCGGGGTCCACCCAGCCTCTAGAGAAATCTGGGAAGGTAAATGCGGCCAGGCGTGATACTGACCACATCACACTTTCATGTGTTGAAGGTTGTGGAAATACGGGCCTAACGCCATTCCCCATTAAACTTTAATAGCATGCAAACGGGAACTTTACCCCCCCCCCCCCGCCCTTTCCCAAAAATATTCGTTTATAATCTTCTTGAGCTGACATATTTCTCATAATTCTAGAGAATTAAGTAAGGCTTTGGTTTTTGTTTTTTTTTCATTTAAAAAAAAAATATTCCCAGGGGGTTTTCCCCATGTATACTTCGTCAATGGGAATTTCCGTGGCGCCAAAAGGTATACGAGTGTATTACGCGCGATTATATCCGCGATTGCGTGTGAGAACATGCGCGCGTGGAACCTACACTTTAGCGAACGTGTCTAGCATAGAAATTAACTATTATTAGTTTAATATGCCAGACATACGCACATTTTTCAGGTGCTATAAAGAGTTTAAGCACCATGATTGATGTGGTTTGCCGACATACAGAGCCAGGTTCTGCACGCGTCGTTTGTGGGGGACGTGACGGGTCGTTTGTCTCAGTACGTCACGTTGATTTATTTGTGCACGTTTCCGAGTTTGTGTATGTTTGTGTGTGGTGGAAAATTTAGTATAAATGAGAAAGAAGGGATGTTTATATTGCAAAAGATAGGTTTATACTAACTAAAGCTGATAATTAAACTAGGTTTATATTGCCTAACATAGTTCCATGTTTACTATAAATCTAGGCTAACCCAGGTTTATACTTATTGAGCTAGATTTTCAGATTTATCTTAACCTACTCTTAAGTCTAAATTACTAAGCTAGAGTTATACTGACTAGGCTGGGTCTGTATTTACTACGAGAGATCTATATTACTAAGCTAGAGTTTTACTGACTAAGCTAGTTCTATATTTACTACGAGAGATCTATATTACTAAGAGTTTTATTAACTAAGTTAGGTCCATAATTACTACGCTATGTCTATATTACTAAGCTAGTGCTTCATTGACGAAGCTAGGTCTATATTTACGACGAGAGGTCTTTATTACCTAGAGTTTTTTTACAAAGATAGATCTATATTTACTACGGTAGATCTATATTACTAAGCTAGAGCTTTATTGGCTAAGCTAGGTTTATGTTTACTACGAGAGGCCTATAATGCTAAGAGTTTTGATTAAGGTCTATATTTACTACGCTGGGTCTATATTTAGTACGAGAGGTCTATACTACTAAGAGTTTTATTGATTAAGCTACGTAGGAATTTACTACGCAAGGTCTATATTACTAAGAGCTTACTGACTAAGCTAGGTCTGTATTTAATACGAGAAGTCTATATTACTAAGAATTTTATTGACTAAACTAGATCTATATTACCAAGCTAGAGTTTTACTGACTAAGCTGACTCTACGCTAGTTCTATATTACTAAGAGTTTTATTGAGTAAGCTAGCTCTATATTTACTACGCTAGGTATACATTACTATGCAAGACCTATATTGCCTAAGCTAGGCCTATATTTACTAATCACTTTTAAATGGTTTTCTTTCGCCTTTTCTTTCATCATCTTTTTTACACTGCCTAATAATTCTATTCCTTTGAATGTAAATGCTACAGAAGAGTTCTTCAAATATCGTGGACACAAAAAAGAACAAATATATCTATACTACAAGAGCTTAATACTAAAGAAGGCTGGCTAGTGAAGAGGATTAAAGAGAGAAAACTTAAATATTTTGGACACATTAAACGTCATGATAATTTAGAGAAGACCGTATTGGAAAGATACATAATGGGAAAAAGAAAAAGAGGAAGACCAAGACGAAGATGGCTGCAAGAAATCGTTGACGATCTGGAAATGGATGCAACAGCAGCAGGCCATCTTGCTCACAACCGAGAGGCCTACAGGAGTGCTGTTTGGGAGGCAAAGTTCCGCAAGGGACATGCAAATGAATGAATGAATGAATAATTCTATATGTTTCACTTTCTGCGCATACGTTATATATTTCTTCATTCCAATGGTTCATTGTTTCTGACAGCTTCTACAGTTGCATTTTCTCTTTACCACTTACCAGATCGTCAACTTCTCTTGTCAAACTATCGACGCCCGACTTTCTTATCTTTTGAATGACATAACAGCTTCTTCAAAGAAGATATAAATGGAGATATATTCTCCAGTGAAGTAAATATAAACTTCACGTAGTTCATTCTCTTGCTTCTCACCCAAGTTAAGTACCTCTTTGTTTCCAGATGTGGAGTATTTTTTTTTAACAGGCATCTCATAACAGACATAATGCGCTTAAGACATGGCTTTGGCGCAAAGCCCATAACATAAGAGTGTTGTGAAAAAGTTGAAAACAGTAATCTAAGAGCTTGAAAGCCGAGAAATAAGGAGGTTTAAGTAGAGATCTAGCTATCTTGAGGGGGGAGAAATGATAACAGCATCATGCCTTTATGGATAGGTGAGCCACTCTTTTGCAGACCTTAGAGCGTGGATTAGAGGGATTCACGTATAATATTTAGATCTTTCTTTTGTATTCCTTGACAGATGTTAAGAGAAATTAGTAATAGCTGGAAAAATCAAGGGTAAAAGAAGAAAATGAGGACCAAGAGAAAAAATATCTTCGCGAACTAATTACGTAGCATGGAAAAAAAGAGCAAGGATCACCATAGTTCCTAATGGTGGTGGAGTCTACTAAAGAAGTATTGCTAGTCCCCTATCTTCGGGGTGGGGTGGGGGGGAGGAACGACGACTCCCGCCGTATCCTGCTCCCAGTCCGATATAATGCTGTGCCTCGTCTCAACATCTCCATCGTATCAGCTGCAGAGCTGTCTGTAGTTCCAGGGAAGGAGAAGAAGAAGAAAAGATTTTAGCAGTCGTACATTTCACACTTCTTTTCTCGTGTTTGTTCTTTTTTTTTAAATGATGAACTGTTTAGCTACTCATTCTTTGATGAACTCTAATTCTTCTCGATTTTCCTTTGTGAGCTAATTTTGTGAGACATACGAGATTAAGCCAGTGCAACACGTGTACAGCACTTTCTTTGCATCATTGCCCAGATGAAATAGGAACATCCACCTGCCCAAACTGCCGTCGGCACAACAAAAGGCTATTTGGGAAAAGGGTAATACCCCAAAACTGGGACTGATGGGCTGGACAAAAATATACGTAAGCTTTAGATATCATCTTTTCCCTCAGATTTTTTTTTGAGGGGGGTGGGGCATAATCGTGGTCATTTTGTTGTTTACATTCTTGTTCCTTGTTTTCTCTCTTTTTTATTATTTGTCTTGGTTCTGTTTCATAGATTGTTCTTTATCTTTATGTGTTGCCTGAATGTAAATTTCAAGCTCTCTCTCTCTCTCTCTCTCTCTTCCTCTTTCTACATCTCTCTCTCTCTCCCTTTCTCTTTCTACATCTCTCTCTCCCTTTCTCTTTCTACATCTCTCTCTCCCTTTCTCTTTCCACATCTCTCTTTCCCTTTCTCTTTCTACATCTCTCTCTCTCCTTTTCTCTTTCTACATCTCTCTCTCTCTCTTTCTCTTTCTACATCTCTCTCTCCCTTTCTCTTTCTACATCTCTCTCTCTCTCTCTCTGCCCCCTCTCCCTTTCTACATCTCTCTCTCGTACCGGCGAGCTCTCTCCCTCTCCTCCTCTCTCTTTCCGGCTCCCTCCCCATCTCTCTTTGTCTCTTCTTCCTCTCCCCTCCCCACCCCATCTCTTTATCTCTCAATTCTCTCTCTCTCTCTCTTTCCACATCAGTTCCTCCTCCCTCTTTCTCTCTCTGCATCTGTCTTTCTTTCTTTCTATCTCCCTGTTTCGTTGTGTATCTATTTCGTGCATAGTACATTATTATTAAGTTGATGTGGAATGTCAGTGACAATAACAGAAGAGGTGCATGATGTCAGACGATCCTGGGCACTCATTTATACACTGTTTGAAAATGAAATTGATCTGTTTGTCCACGGATAGGAGTGAAACGTACACATTTTATTATCTCAGTTTTATCCATGTTCCTAAAATGTATAGTTTTCTTGTGGTAACTAATGCGAAGTGCCTGCGATACACTGAATGTTGAATGATACAGAGAAGAAAGGGAAAACGGTCCCTGAATGTTGAATATAATATTCGTTCCCTTCCATCTTCTGCTTCTCCCCCCCCCCCCTTTCCTTTCTCTCTCTGTCTCTGTCTCTCTCTCTCTTCTTCTGCCTCTTTATGTCTCTCTCCATCTCTGTCTCTATCCGTCTCTCTTTTCCCAGCTTATTCGTTTCATTTTCTTTGTTATTCTTGTTTATTCACTTCATTTTTTTATGTTCAGATGAAGTTCTAGAATTAACGGAGAAGAGATGAAAGAACAACAACAACAAAAAAAACCAAGTAGTCTATTAGGATGTTAACAAAGAAATAAGAAGGCTATGCACGGAAAAGAAAGAGGGGGTGGATGTTAGAACAATGAAATGAAACTGAAAAACAATTTCAAACTGATAAAGAATTTCATAGAAAGATACAAGAACTTCGTAGGAAGGGAACAAGCAAAGCAACACACCGTTCGAAAACAGGAGGTTACAGTTATTATGGAAAAAAAGAGGAAATCAGAACACATAAGCATATAAGCCATCTGAGAAATGAGTAGTACAATGTAATCATTAATAAGGAACGACCACCTTTACCAGAAATGGAAGTAAGAAATGCACTCAAGCAAATGAAGCAAAGAAGGCACCAGGAACCGATAACTTCACACGAGAAACGATCACGACCCCAGGAAATATCGGCATAGGAAAAAAAGTAACAAGCCTCTTAAATATGATCCACGACACAGGACATATACCATCAGATCCACGACACAGGACATATACCATCAGATCCACGACACAGGACATATACCATCAGATCCACGACACAGGACATATACCATCAGATCCACGACACAGTACATATACCATCAGATCAAGGACACAGGACATATACCATCAGATCCATGACACAGGACATATGGCATCAGATCCATGACACAGGACATATGATATCAGATCCATGACACAGGACATATGGCATCAGATCCATGACACAGGACATATGATATCAGATCCATGACACAGGACATATGCCATCAGATCCATGATACAGGACATATGATTGATTGATTGATTGAGTGAGTGAGTGATTTTTATTTCAGAAGGGTTAAGAATTGGGCACGCAGGCCCATCGAACGTTCTGCCCTTTATCATTCAACTTTCACTCATTTCCAGTCATTCTACAAATATGCTGCTCATGTAACAAACATAATTAACAATAACTACATACAGATATAAATGACTATCTACTAAACAAAAATTTTAGTACTATTCAGAATAAAAAATTAACTGAATTCTGCGTCTGAAAGAGCAGTCTAAAATAACTTTTTTCAGTTTTATGATTCATAGAGGCATGTATATAACATTAAATAGATATTGGAAAAGTTTGTAGTTGTAAGAAGGAGTATCTCTCTCTCTCTCTCTGAACCTTAAGTGCCCAGGGCACATAGGGCTTCCGCAAGGGTTTTCCACAAATGCCTGTCTTTCGCCTTTTTTCTGCTCTTGCCCAGGTGAGCCCTCTATTGCTCAACATCCTTTCTGTTGTTCTTCTCCATGTCTCTTTTGGTCTACCCTTACTTCTGCTCCCCTGTGGTGTCCATCTTAGTGCTATTTTTGGTAGTGAGTTGTCAGTCATTCGGAGCACATGTCCCAACCATCGCCAGCGTCTTTCCTCAATAATTGTTGTCAGTGGTTTCATCTGCATTTCTGCCAATAAAATGTTATTTCTTATGGTGTTTGGCCAAAATATTTTTTTAATTCTACGTAAACATTTAGTCTGGAATACTCTCCCATCCCGTATAAAAAATATAAAGAAGGAGTATAGTTTATATTTTTTATACGGGATGGGAGAGTATTCCAGAGATAAGCAGCAGAATAAGTAAAGCTTTTCTTTTAAAAGGTCAAGTCTAGGTTTTGGAAGACGTATGTTGTTCAAGCGTTGGTTGCACTTTGGGCTAAATTTAAACAGGTTCTGTAGTTTAAGGCGGAGCATGCTGTGAAATAATTTGATGTACCAGCTTGGCTTTGTTGAAGAGGAACCTGTTCTTAAGATGCAGTATTTTGATACGTTTGTGCTGGTTAGCTGCTTGTGCTTGATCTTTGTCACTAATAAGATTTACTGCTCGCTTTTGAAATAAGATTTACTGCTCGCTTTTGAAAGAGCAGAAATAAGCGGGATCAATGATATGGTTGAGTATCAGGATATAAAAACGAGACATAAGACGAGGCTCTTATTGTAAACTGATTTATTCTCATTATACTGTGAAAGCATCATAAGAGGTATTAAGAACATGAAAGGAGTTAAAATAAGAGCCAATAATATCAATAACCTGAGATATTCGGATGACATAATTCTAATAACGGAAAACAAAAGCAATTTGTAGAAACTTTTGATAAGATTATTGAAGAGAAAATTATAAAGAGGTCTAGAGACAAGCGGGTGTCTGAGTGGCTAAGTGGTTAGTGCACTGGTTTCTCGTGGCGAAGGTCGGGGGTTCGAATCCTGCCGGCGGCACCCTGCAGAAATGGGTACCCGACTTCTTCTGGAGTTGGGGAAGGAAAGGCAGCCAGGCCATATCACCCTCTAGTGCGCTGACAGGTCAAAGAAAATATGGGCACTAACACCATATCCCTATGTGCCTCTAAGGCATGACAGGGTTACCTTTACTTTACTTACTAGAGACAAACAGCGACAAGGCAGAAACAATGGTATTATCGAAAAGAATAAAAAAATACCAAAATGCAAAATCCTTTCAAACAGGAAGACACTGACACAATTCACTTACTTGGAACAACATTAACAGCTGATGGCAAGTGCACTGATGAAATAAAATCACAAATAGGTAAGGCAATTACATCTTTTTTTATGGCATGAAGACGATGCTGAGGAAATATCCCTAAAAGTCAGGAAAAGTGCTATATAGAACCGGTATTGTTTTACGATTGTGCCACTTGGACAATCAACAACAACAACAAAATGATAAAAAAAACTGTAGGCCACAGAGATATGGTTTTGGAGGATAAAAAAATACAACAAATACCTTGGACAAATAGAAAAGCAAACGATGTGCTCCTCGAAGAAATTTGAGAAAACTAGTTAAAATGATAAAAAAAGACAATCAAAATTTCTTGCTCTTGTCATGAGAGAAGACAAAAGTTGAAGAACCTAGTCAGTCAATCATTTGGCATGTCCCTTGTGGAACTTTGCCTCCCCAACATCTCTCCTGTAGGCCTCTCGGTTGTAAGCAAGATGCCCTGCTGCTGATGCGTTCATTCGCAGATCGTCAACCATGCCTTGCAGCCATCTTCGCCTTGGTCTTTCTCTCTTTCCTTTTCCCATTACGTACCCTTCCAAGACGGTCTTCTCTAAATTCTCATGACGTTTAATGTGTCCAAAATATTTTAGTTTTCTCTGTTTAATATTCCTTACTAGCCAGCCTTCTTCAATATTAAGTTCTTGTAATATGGATATCCTTGCTCTTTTTTTCTTGTGTCCATGATATTTGAAGGACTTTTCTGTAGTATTTACATTCAAAGGCATTTATGTGTCAATTTATGTGTTTTTCGTAGCCTTCCTTTCTTTCTTTCGTTTTCCCTTGAATTTTCCAGAAGAACGTAGTAATGACTGGAGAATTCAAAGGAAAAAGAAGAAAGACCAAGACAAAAATATCTCAGTGAACTGACCAACTGGCGTGGAAAAAGAAAAACGTCTTAACTATTCAGAAATGCCAAGGACAGCACAACATGGAGAAGCAGGATAGTCAACGCTATCTGGCCCGGCACATAATAATAATAAGAAGAAGAAGAAGAAAAAGAAGAAGAAGAAGTTGCTGCTCTTGTTTTCCGTTATTATTTATTCACTTTACTTTGTCTACTGTCCATGTTTACTCAGTTTATTTTTTCTGCTGTTTCTGCTCATTCGTTTTACTTTGTCTGTTGTTCTTGCTTTTTCACTCCACACTGTCTTCCGTTCCTGTTTATTTATTTTACTTTTGCCTGCTGTTCATGCTTACCCTCTTTGTTTTGTCTGCTGTTCATGTTTACCCTCTTTGTTTTGTCTGCTGTTCATGCTTACCCTCTTTGTTTTGTCTGCTGTTCATGCTTACCCTCTTTGTTTTGTCTGCTGTTCATGCTTACCCTCTTTGTTTTGTCTGCTGTTCATGCTTACTCTCTTTGTTTTGTCTGCTGTTCATGCTTACCCTCTTTGTTTTGTCTGCTGTTCATGCTTACTCTCTTTCTTTTGTCTGCTGTTCATGCTTACTCTCTTTCTTTTGTCTGCTGTTCATGCTTACTCTCTTTCTTTTGTCTGCTATTCATGTTTATCTTCTTTGTTCTGTCTGCTGTTCATGTTTACCCTCTTTCTTTTGTCTGCTGTTCATTTTTGACACTTTTTGTTTTGTCTGCTGTTCATGCTTACTCTCTTTATTTTGTCTGTTGTTCATGTTTAGCCACTTTATTTTGTCTTCTGTTCTTTCTAAATTCCATGTACGCAAGAGGACTCTAGACCTTTCTAACTTCTATGTACACAAAGGGACGCTAGACCTTTCTAACTTCCATGTATACAAGAGGACGCTAGACCTTTCTAACTTCCATATACACAAGGTGACGCTAGACCTTTCTAACTTTCATGTACACAAGAGGACGCTAGACCTTTCTAACTTCCATGTACACAAGAAGACGCTAGACCTTTCTAACTTTCATGTACACAAGAGGACGCTAGACCTTTCTAACTTCTATGTACACAAGAGGACGCTAGACCTTTCTAACTTCCATATACACAAGGTAACGCTAGACCTTTTTAACTTCCATGTACACAAGGTGAATCTAGACCTTTCTAACTTTCATGTACACAAGAGGACGCTAGACCTTTCTAACTTCCATATACACAAGGTGAATCTAGACTTTTCTAACTTCCATGTACACAAGAGGACGCTAGACCGAACTCTTGCTTGTATTTATTGTAAAACTTTAAAACCTTATCCACAGTCCTTGCATATGAAAACTTTTCTTGCTTTTCAGACAAAAATTCTAATTTTTCACTCATATTTCAGTAAACACTCACTCCCTTTTGTTTTATTTTTTTTTCTTTTCTGTAAGTCCAAAAAATGATAAAACACAGTTTATCTCAAGATTAATTTAACCGTGGTAAAGTTTGTGGAAGAAAGATTCTGACCAAGAGAACTTATCATAACCTCTCTTTTCTTTTTTGTTTCTATCTTCTGCACACACCTCCCCCCCCCCCAACCTTCCCTCTCTCAGGTGCCCCTATAAAGTCCAGGTCTTTGTGGTTTGTACAGGTGAGCTACAGAGTACGTACTAGGTTACGATGTACCCGGTCACTTTCAGGTCAGCGTGCTCAGCTGCCGGGGCGAGCGAGAGTACAGACCCCACTCACCCGACATTCATAAGACACAATAATGTATTCTTCCAATTTGCTAGTGGGTTTTTTTTTTATGTTTGTGTGGTATGTTAGAGCGCATTCATTTGTGGTCAAGCCGCGATGCTAAAGGAAAAAAAAAACAAAAAAAAAAAAAGCCCGTTCCAGTACCGTAGGTTTGTCATTAGAAAAAGGTAAAAGGTCAAATTCCCGTTTCTGTGTCATTAATGCATATTGGGGACACAGTAATAGACACGTATTTTGTCAAACTTCAGTATTTTACCACAAAACATTCTTTCCTTTGACTATGTGCATCAAACAGCGACCACAAATAACTTTTTATTCATATTCTTTAACTTTGTCAAAAGACCTTCTTTTAGACAAACCAGTTTATGGCGTCTTTTCTTTTTTCAGAACTTCCAAGTCCTTATATTGAACTTTCTTGAACATGTGACTGAGTTTAAAAACAAACAAACAACGTTCTTAAAAAACATATAAGAAAGAGCAATTCATTCAGTTTTATGCGTGGTTCATTTTCAAAGCTAAATATTTATATACCGTATAAATCATAAATAACACATGCAGAACTTTTTTTTATGTAAATAAATCCTAAACGAAAAACACAACGATGCTGTTGTCAAACTGAATTCTGCAGCAAAGTTGAGCTTATTATTCAACCACTGGATGATGATGCATGTACAGGTGTGTACAGACAGAGGATGACAGCTGAAACGCATCGAAAAAAAAACAGCATAGAAAGAAGGTAAATAACATAGAAAAGTTAAAGGATACACAGCGAGAGAGAGGAAGAAGAAGAAGAAGAAGAAGGACTAATAATACTAATGATGATAATGGTAATAATAATGATAATAATAATCTAGTAGTAGAAGAAGAAGAAGATGATGATGATGATGATGAAAAGAAGACAAGACATAATAATAATAATAATCTAGAGGAAGAAGAAGAAGAAGAAGAAGATGATGATGATGATGACGATGACAGTGACGGTGACGATGACGACGATGATGATGATGATAATGATGATGACTAAAAGAAGACAAGACATAATAATAATAATAACAATAACATTAATAATAATAATAATCTAGAAGAAGAAGAAGAAGATGATGATGATGATAGAACAAGACACAAACTCCTGAAAAAGTTTACATATTTTGTTTTTTTGGTTGTTACTTTTCTTTTGTTAGACTCAGCCATAATCCTGGGTCTCTCGTCACTTTACCTACAAAACTCAAGTACTCTACGACAGCTTGGGTGATAACTGACGAAAAGAAGAAGACGACGAAGAAGAGAGGACACCCTCCCTCCCTCCCTTTCGTTTCTCCCCCGGGCCAAACACACACTCACACACATTCACACACACACACACACACTCTCTCCATCTGCAGATGATGATACGATGGGCTACCCATTTACATTAACTTCAACAGACAACCCACAAGGAGACAAGCCGCAGACATCGGGAGCCAAGGATTAAACAAAAACAAAAAAACAACAAAAACAAAACCTTGAAAACAAAAGTGGAGAAACCCACCGCCTAATGATTATAACGACCTACAAGAGGCGCGCGAAAACACGTGTGTGCGCGACGGGTCAGAGGTGATAGGTTACTGTAAGGTTATGCGCACGTGCGACAAAGAAGCGTAAGCGGGAATAAGAATACGCTAGGGGAGTGGGTGATTTGTGGGGGGGGGGGGGGGTGTTAAAACTTCGAGAGGGGTTGTTTTTTTCCGCCTTGAGAGGAGGATGGGGGTAGGGGTTGGGGGTTAACAGGAGTTCCCCTTTTTGGCGCCTTAATTCTATTTTTAAAGATACGCATCCAATCACGGTCCAAACAAAGCGCGTCTGTTCCTTATCTTTTACTGCTTGGCGAGGACAAGTCTCCAGATTAGAGTGGCCTCCTCTCACCTGACATGAATGCAAAGTTCTCTCCCCTCCTCAGACCTGTCTGTTTCGTCCCGTTACAATAGGCAAGACATAAAAGCGTGATATTAATAAGATTATTTCTTTCTCTGTATATGATATCCAGACAGTTTATCCTCTAGTTCTTTCCGCCTCTCTCGGTCCCTGCCCGACAGGCGTACGATATCATGTCCTTCCACAACTCTTGATCCCTTTTTTCATCTCTACAGGGTTGTCACTGAGCACATCACGGAAGCCATACCATCAAACCTCTTTTCTCTCTGCATCTCTTCGATCTTCCATGTTGCCATTAGGTGCTCTAGCCCGCCTCTCCTCTAAGCATTCCCTTATATTTGGATTGCAGTTTTCTAACCCTCGTTATAATCTTTCTCGGTCTGTCCTAAATAATGAAAAATACATATTATTAAGTGTTTTCCTCGCACGATTTTATTCCCATTTTCAATTTTAGACTTCTAAAATTATTAACAATTCTCACTCTATAGATTTTATTCCCGTGAATATGATTCAAGTTATGTCACACTTAGATGTGACCATTCCGCATAAAGTCGACTACACATTTATATACTTCCTTTCATCCTACTGTCCGTATCCAAATAGAAAGTATGAAAATTAAAAGAACCGATTTCTATAAATACCTAGGAATAATATTCAGTCAGTTCATTCATTCATTAGCATGTGCCTTGCGGAGTTTTGCCTCCCTAACAGGTCTCTTGAAGGCCTCTCGAGTGTAAGCAAGATGCCCTGCTTTTGACGCGTACATTTGCAGATCATCAACAATGTCTTGTTGCCATCTTCATCTTGGTCTTCCTCTCTTTCCTTTTTCCTTTATGTACCCTTCCAAGATTGTTTTCTCCAAACTCTCATATATGTCCGAAATACTTCAGTTTTCTCTATTTAATCTTCTTTACTAACCAGCCTTCTTCAATATTAAATTCTTGAAGTATGGATATATTTGTTCTTTTCTGCGTCCATGATATTTGGAGGACTCTTCCGTAGCATTTACATTCAAAGGCTATTCAGTAGCTCCAGCATTATAAGAGATAAAGAGTTAAAATACAAGTTGGAGACAAGACAACTGTTACAATGAAAATTATGTCCCACAACACCAAACTAAACAAATATAAGACACAAATTAGACGAGCTGTACTATATGGGTCATAAACATAGAATAAATCTAAACAAAACCTTCAGTTTATTTCATGTCAAGTTCAATTCATTGTTAAAAACAAAACCTGTCAGGGCTCATACTTTAGCTTCATCTGTTCTTGAAGAGGAATTGAAGAATTTTTTTTTCCTGTACAATACATGTATTAGAATCAGTCGGTCAATCAATCAATCATTATTATCATCATCATTGTCATCTTCACCAAGCGCCATGCCAGCAATAGAAAGTAACTCAGTTACGTATCATTTCTAACCTTCCTGATACGCAGAGCAAGGTAATATGTACTGAAAACTAATAATAATAAGGAGAAGAAGAATAAAAGAATAAGAATAATAAATATTAACTGCCGCTGTTGGACACTTAACAAAACATCTGAGAAACACATAAGTGCCTTTGAATGTAGATGCTCTAGAAGAGTTCTTCAAATATCATGGACCAAAAAGAAAAAAAAGAATAAATGTATCCTTACTACAAGAAATTAATACTGATGAAGGTTGGTTATTAAAGAAGATTAAACAGAGAAAACTTAAGTATTTCGGAAACATCAAACGTCATGAGAGTTTGGAGAAGACAGTCTTATAAATGGTACATAACGGTAAAAGGAAAGAGAGGATGACCAAGGTGAAGATGGCAGTAAGACCTTGTTGATGTTTGCGAATGGATGCATCAGCAGCAGGACATCTTGCTTACAAGAGAGCTGTGCGGAAGACAAAGTTCCTCAAGGGAACGCGGTAATGAATGAATGAATGAACGAATAACTGCCGCTGTAATCAGCCAATGAGGTCAGTGGTCAACAGGACTTGCATGGAGTTCTTATTTAAAGTCGTAGCTTGAAACACGTGGTTTGTTACCTGTCTGACCCAGCGTAAATTCGTGCCCCGATGACGCATGCTGGAACCCATTTGCCAAGGAAATCAACGCCTTTTATCTTCTGTCCTCTTCACAAATTAACTAACTAGAGGAGATGTCGTCAGTGTTTTTACCTGCAACCATTGTGACGTAACCGCCATTTAAACTCCCCTCTCCCCCCCACACCCCATCCCCCCACACCCCCACTCCCCTCCACGTCGCCTCCCATTTCTTGTATGCGAGAAAAGAGTTATGCACCCCCTCACTGACAGTAAAACAGTGAATGCGACTTATTTGCAGCGGTTATGGTTCTTGCTGATTACGGTTCTTTGTGATTATGGGCCTTGGTGAGAGGGCAGTCATAAACCCCGAAACATAACTTCAGAAACCTGTAATTTTCTCGTTACCTTTTAGCACTGAAGAAATGAAGAAATCCATTTCATTAAAGGACGCGCAGCTACGACTGAAGCATCATAATCTAAGATGTTGAGTCTCGTGGGGAAAATGTTCAACCCGTGTACAAAAGTATTCTCTAAAACTACAACAACAAAAAGTGTGCACGTGTGAGTCTTCATGTGAAATTAGAGTATAATTTTAAACTTCTCATAGAAAAAGAAAGTATATATTAAAGTTTAAATAAACCCAAAGACTAACTCAAATAGCGCTGTCACACTTCTCTTCGGCGCTGCTAAAGCACAGGGTAACGTCATCAAGGAAGTGAAAAATAAGAGTATATATAGCGGTCCAATGGATAAACGTCTAGACGCTAAGTCTACTAATCCGGTAGTACCGGGTTCAAATCCTAGCAGTAAAAAAAAAGAGGGGGGGGGGTCTTTTCTAATACCAACACACACCAAAAGGCCCTGGGCTTCATCCATCCAGCCACTGAAAATGGGTACCAGAGAAATCTAGGAAGGTAAAGGCAATCAGGTAATGATACTGACCACATCACACTTTCATGTGCTGATAGTCTTAGAAATGTGGGCCTACCACAGTATCCCCAGTATATCTTAATGGAATGAAAACTTGGATTTTACATATATCTATATATATATATATATATATATATATATATATATATAAGGTTAGACAATTAAGTAACGAGACTAATTACATAAAAAGTAAAATACACAACAGTTGAAGATATAACCTGTATTTTAGTCAAAGTAAGCCCCTTGTGCATTCATACAGCGAGTGGCACGATCTAACAAACACTGGAACGACCTCTGCAGTTCTTCTGTTGGTATATTCCTTAAACTCGATGTTACGGCCCTTTGGATGTCATCAGTATCGTCAAAGAAGCGTCCTTTCAATGATAACTTTAATTTTGGGAATAGGAAATAATCACAGGGGACAAATCTGGGTGATAGGGTGGATGGCTGAGAACACACACTTGTTTTGGGGCCAAAAATTCCTGTACAACTACCGCCCGGTTAGCCGGTGCATTATCATGAAGAAGGAAAAAACTGCCTGGTGTTGAATACTCGGGTCGGACTCGGAGAATCATTTTCAGTAGGCGTTTCGAAATACTTAAATAAACTTTGGCAGTGACAGTCTGTCCCTCTGAAATAAATTCTTTATGAATAACTCCTTTGCTGTCGTAGAAGCACATCAACATTGTCTTCACTTTCGACTTTTGAAGATGAAATTTTGTCCCTTTTGGTGATGATGACTTTCACTGAGCACTTTGGTGTTTAGTTGTGGGATCATAGCGGAAAAGCCATGTTTCATCCTCTGCAACAATCAAACTTAAGAAATGTTTATTTCTGCGACACGTTTTGATGATGTCTTTTGCGTACTCAACACGTTGATGTTTTTGGTCATCAGACAAAGCATGTAATACAAACCTGGAAGCCACTTTTTTCTTGTCCAAATCTTCCATTAAAATTTTACGAATGGTCTCTCGGTTAACACCAATATCATCTGCCATCATCATCACAGTCAAACAACGATCTTCTTGTATCCGTTCTCTGACTTTTGCAATGAGTTCCTCAGTACTAACAGAACTTGGGCGTCAATGTCTAGTTGCATTTGTAATCGTTTCCACACCACTTTTGAATCGTGAATACCACCTGAATATCTGTGCACGAGATAAACAATTATAGCCATAAACTTGTGGCATCAATTCAACTGTCTCAATGGCACTTTTTCTGAGTTTAAAACATAATTTAATGTTAGCTTTTTTCTCCATGCTGATTACGTGACAATGCACCTCTACTACGTCAACAAAATGGCGGCTTGTTTGTCGTCTGCTTATCGGGCGGCGATGAAAAGTTGCCAGATCATAGATGAAGGATGCCTCTTTGGATTCCATGCTTTACTTCATAGATGGCATTTTTGTCTTGACCATAATAAAATCAGTCTCATTATTTAATTGTCGGACCTTGTGTGCGTGTATATATATATATTGTATACCAACATCTTGTACGTCTTTGAAGGGTACATAATGTGGGTGGAGACAGGGGAAAGAGGAAGACAAAGGCGTTAATGATCTGCGAATGGACGCATCATCAGCCGGGCATCGTGCTAACAACCTAGAGGCCTACAGGAGAGCTGTTAGAGAGGCAACGTTTCGCAGGGGACATGCAAATGATTGATATACCAACGACATAAACACTGAAGCAACATCTAACGTGAACAAGGAAACGCTGACGTTTTATTTATGAGCAGAGAAAAGGCTTGAGTGTTTTCAGGTGAGTTTTCTTACACACGTAGTAATGAACATCAAGAGGCAGGAAGAAAAATTGATGTGTCTTTACCTTTGTTACCTTTTCTTTCTTTTTGGCAACATTCACCGGAAGAGATGTAACGTCGGCTTTTGTGTCTTACAAGAATAAACAAGAACAGTATTGCAAGAAAAGCAAAACAGCATTTAAACTTCATCTTTCTGTCTTCTAGTCTCAGACGTCTATTTTTATTGACCAGATAAATTGCTCAGTCTTCTGGAGGTCATGCCTTGTGCCCCAGAGTTTGTCTTCCAGTGTAGTTAGCTCCCTGTGGCCAGAGATGGGTTCAAGTTTCTTGGTCGAGGGGACAGAGCGGGGTTCAAGTTTCTTGGTCGAGGGGACAGAGGTGGGTTCAAGTTTCTTGGTCAAGGGGAGAGAGCTGGGTTCATGTTTTATGGTCGAGGGGGACAGAGCTGGGTTCAGGCTTCTTGGTCAAGGGGACAGAGCTTGGTTCAGGTTTCTTGGTAGAGGGGACAGCTGAGCTCATGTTTCTTGGTCGAGGGGACGGAGCTAGGTTCAGGATTCTTGGTAGAGGGACAGAGCTTGGTTCAAGTTTCGTGGTCGATGGAACAGAGCTAGGTTCAGGATTCTTGATAGAGGGGACAGAGCTAGGTTCAGAATTCTTGGTAGAGGGGACACAGCTAGGTTCAAGATTCTTGGTAGAGGGGACAGGGCTAGATTCACTGTTCTTGGTAGAGGGGAACAGAACTAGGTTCAGGATTCTTGGTAGAGGGGAGAGAGCTAGGTTCAGGATTCTTGGTAACGGGGACAGATCTAGGTTCAGAATTATTTGTTGAGGGGACAGAGTTAGGTTCAGTATTATTGGGTGAGGGGACAGAGTTAGGTTCAGGATCCTTGGTAGAGGGGACACAGCTAGGTTCAGGATTATTGGTTGAGGGGACAGAGCTAATTTCAGGATTCTTGGTAGGAGGGGGCAAAGCTGGGTTCAGGATTCTTGGTGGACGGGACAGAGCTGCAGTATGTACCCTGGAATCTGGATGTCTGTTTCATATGCGCAGTCAGGGGCGTGAGGACTGACCGAGGCTATGCACGTGTTCCTGCAGTCAGCATTGTCATGTTCCTAGTCTGAAGATGGTGGTTTGTCCTTGACTTGAAAGTTGCGGCATCTGGGACGTTAGACTGTGGGGTTGTGCTGATTGGTATACAGCATCCTGTATAAATGCCTGATTGCAGCTTTGGCTTTCACAGCATGAAACAGGGTGTAGATGTCGTAGTTGCCTGCTACTGTATTTGGCAAGTCTGTCAGCTTCTTCGTTTCCCAACAGAGTACAGCGTGGTGGGATCTACTGGATCACAACCGGCTTTTCCTGAGCATTTGCTTTCTGTCTCCTTCTAGGCGCTCTTTTGGGCGACAGCAGACTTTGCTGTCAGTAAGGAAGACAATGTGATTGCAAGTCTGGGCTTTGGTGCTAACTAGTCTGACAGCATCTTTGAGAATAGTGATCTCAGCTCGATAGTTCGTGAGCAAGAAACCGGCGGCCAAGATGAAAATCACTGACACTCAACGGAGAGACAAGTGGCTCCCTTAGGAGGAATTTCAAGTCTAAAAGGAAGGAATTTCTCCTTGGTAAATTGTCTACATTTCGATAACCACCAGAGTAAAAAGAATGTATCATTGCGAAAGTCCTTTCAGGATGATGATTAAACATATACAGTCGAGGAATCGAGGGCAGCCTGGGTTGAAAAGGGATAACAGGAACGAAGGACGTTGAAAACAATTGGTGTACACAGATCCCCTGAATAAAGTTATCTGTAAAGAAATATGTGATAAATTTGTCCATAGTCATCACAAATTATGAACAGTGATTGGTTCCCCCCCCCTTTGCCCCACCCCTACTCACGCCAATGAACATAGATATCATCATCACCATCATTATCATCATCAGGTGCTGTGCCGACTGGCGTTGGCTATTATGCTCCTCCAGAGTACCTATCCTTCATGCAGGCCATCAGCTCAGTTGGTGATCTCCTCTCACACCATCTCATTAGACTGTCCAGTATCATTTCTCTTGGTCTTCCCCTGGCTCTTCTTCCTTCAAAAAATGGCAACACGTGTTGTATGACATAAATCAGGCAGAGGGTAGTTATAACTACGCTGGAGTGCCAACCAGAGCTGACCAAGACCCTGTCCCACTTTGGCAGTTGTTGCTCCCAGCGAACAGACTCAGGCAAGTTGACGGAACAAGGTTTCGTCGTGGACCCTACGGTAGTTCGAGTGTGCCAAAAACGAAAAATTCGATTTTTTTTTGTGTGCATTTCTTCTGTGAACCCAAACCAAACTACCGTAACCCCATTCCCAATACGTTATAACGCTCTGAACCAACATCTTCACGTCATTGTCTAGTACAAAACATCGTGCATGCAGTTCCTGTGGGATTTTTTTAAAAAGACAAGAAGAAATCAAACAACACAGTCAGTGAAAGCATATATGAACTTAAAACTATGATATTCTTTGCAGCCGATGCCGTGAACCCGCTGAGAGATGTGGTGAAGGTGTTACGGCACAGCATCGTGCCCGGTGGAGCACGGGTTATGGCGACTATTTACTGCACCCTGCGCGGAGTTATAAAGCAAGGGGAATGCAATACTTCATTAGCCGACTCCACTATTATGGGGGAGTAAGGCAATCCCTCCTCCGTTAACCATTCTTAATCAGCTAGTCGGTATGCCAAATGAGAGTTACTGCCACACCAGAAAGTGAAATGGAAAGTAAAACGAAGTTTCACAGTCGTGAGTGCACATTCCTTTCAATAGACAGGCATATTTTAAAACATGAAAGTAAACTAAAGAGATCTTACTGTCCTGCTATATGGTTCGGAGACATGGGTTATGACCAAGGCAATACAACAGAGGATACAAACATTCATGAACTGCTGCTTGAGGAGGGTTTTAAACATTAAAATGGCAAGACAAGAATAGGAACGAGGAGGTCTTGAACCTACAAATCATGTTCAGGAAGTGGAGGTGGATTGGCCACACTCTGAGGAAACCTGACACCAACACAGCAAGACAGGCACTAACATGGAATCCTCAAGGAAACAGAAAACGCGGAAGATCTAGATTTACTTGGAGAAGAGAAATTATGACAATGCTCAGAGACTTGGTATACACAAGGAAGGAAGCAGAGAATAATTCCAGAAGCAGGGATGACTTGAGGGCCTTTAAGGCATGAGAGGATTACCTTTACCTATGCTCTCAAAGGAGGGAAAGGCGATGATGATGATGATGATGATGATGATGACGATGATGATGAAAGAGATCTAATAAATTGTCCGAAAACTTTAGAATAAATAGCTTTCTATTAAATAAATGCTGTGTCATCATCATTATCATGTGCCGTGCCGACTGGCGTTGGCTATTATGCTTCTCCAGAGTATCCGATCCTTCATGCAGGCCATCAGCTCAGTTGGTGATCTACTCTCACACCATCCCGTCAGACTGTCCAGTATCATTTCTCTTGGTCTTCCTCTTGATCTTCTTCCTTCTATTTTTCCTGTTGTTATAATATTTTCAATGCCCCCTCTTCTCATTGCATGTCCTATGAAAGTACATTGTCTTTCTCTTATCTTTTTGACAAGGTTTTTTGTCTCTCCAGCTCTTCTCATACATTCTTCATTAGTTATTTTTGCTGTCCAGGGGATTCGCAACATTCTTCTAATAAACCACATTTCTGCTGCTTCCAATGATTTTTGTGCAGACTTGCCTATTGTCCATGATTGACTTCCATATAACAAGATAGGTTCAATATAGCATTTTAGGACTCGTTTTCTAACATTCATTGATAAGGATGTGTTGGTTAATATGTTTCTCATTCT
The DNA here is from genome assembly GCA_009760885.1 of Achatina immaculata. Lineage (NCBI taxonomy): Eukaryota > Metazoa > Mollusca > Gastropoda > Stylommatophora > Achatinidae > Lissachatina > Lissachatina immaculata. The sequence continues at coordinate 16,198,321 of CM019702.1, forward strand.
CTGAAATGCAGTCTTTGCTTGGCCTATTCTGTTCCTAATTTCTGTTCTGCATTTCCCATCTGAAGTTATTACTGCTCCAAGGTATTTGAATTTCTGCACCTGCTTTAGAATAGTTCCATTTAATTTTATACTGCATGCTGGTGGATTCTGTTTCTTAGATATAACCATAGTCTCTGTCTTTTTGATGTTCAAAGTAAAGCCTTTCTGTTCACTTTCTTTGGCGACTTTATCCAAGAGATTTTGCAGGTCTTGTTGGTTCTCAGCTATCAGTACTGTGTCGTCAGCATACCGAAGGTTGTTAATATTGTATCCTCCAATTTTTATGCCTGGTTCTGTGATGATTGTTCTTAGAATATTCTCGCTATACAGAGAAAAAGGAACTGGAGATAGTACACATCCTTGTCGCACCCCTTGTTTTATAGGTTGATATTTTCCAATTCTATTTTCAACTCGAACTGCTGTTTCTTGCTGCCAGTATAGATGTTTTACAATCCTCAGGTCTTTGCCGTCTATATTGATGTCTTCAAGCATTTTAATAATTTCATTATGTTTCACCTTGTCGAATGCCTTGGTGTAATCAATGAAGCATATGCTGTGTACTCTCTTTAAAAAAAATGTAAAGTTAAAATATTAAGTCATACTATTATTACTACGCTGATAATCGGAAGAACGAATTGTCGTGAAGTGGAGCGCCGGACAGCGGAAACATTATGTATACATGTATGTAAGAGAACACCAGTTTGCAGGCCAACGGATATAGAATAAGAATAAGACTTCATAATGAAAAAACTGCTGCACAGGTAACAGAGTTATTGACTGGGTACATCGGACTCAACTAGAAGATCTTGATTTTGCTGATGACATAACTCTTATCAGTAACAATGTGAATTCCATGCAAGAAAAAAAAACAGATACCCTGTCTTCATTGGCTAGCAAAATAGGACTTGAAATTAACAAGGACAAAACAAAAATAATGAAAATTCCCATTAATCACAATGGAAAAATACACGTAGAAGGGACAGATATTGAAGGAGTCAATCAATTTACATACCTTGGCAACTACATAGACCAGGATGGTGACACCAGTAAGGAAGTTAGAATTGCAAAAGCAGCATCGATCTTCAAGAATCTTGGGAACATATAAGTTATAAGCACAAAAACCAAGTTAAGACTATTCAATTCAAATGTAATATCCACCCTCATTTATGCATGCGAAAGCTGGAAAACAACTAAAGAAACAGACAAGATATTAGACTCTTTTGAAAACAAATGCCTAAGAAAAATACTCAGCATCAAGTGGAACGATCAAGAACAATGCAGAGATAAGACAGATGACTGAACAACAAGCAGTCTCATGGGTGATCAGGAAAAGGAGATGGACATATGGTGGTCACGTGATGATAAGAAACAGTCAGAGAATACCAAAACAAGCTGTCAAGTGGAACACAACAGGCCAAAGAAAAAGAGGCAGACCGCGTGAAACTCTGAAGAGGACATTGTTAAGAGAGACCAAATTAACCGGCATAAAATCCCTTGATGAAGTTGAAAGACTCGTCGGAGACAGGAAAACTCGGCGAACTACCTTGCGAGCCCTATGTGACGTTTAACGGCACGGGAAGGATATAAGACATAAGACGGAAGATATATATGTATATATTGCAAATTTAATAAAACAACTACTAACGAACAAATCTACTTCACCAATGACCAGCATACGCTCACTTACAAACCTACTCCCACCCCTGGCAGATGTTTTCGCTCACGGCTGTTCATGACTTCACGAACTTTTTAACTTTTCTCAGCATTTTTTGTTAACCTGACCACGAAGATTCAAGGTCGAACTGTTCTTTTTTGTCCTTCCCCCCCCCCCCCCCACACTTCCAACTACAACCACCTGTCATACGGCTGCGACTGATCACAAAGATGAGATCAAATGGTTCTGAAGAGATCTAGCGCCGATCCCCGGAGGCGGGGGGGGGGGGGGGGGAAAGGGGGAGTCACGTGCGCACAGTTCATTCACTTAAGTGAGATCGTTTGGGATGTGGCGAAAACCTCTTGCAGTGCCATCTGTTTGAAAGTAAACATATGGGGAACTTAACACTTCTTTTTTTTTCTTCTTCCTTTTCTTCTTCTTCTTTTTCTTCTTCTTCTTTTTCTTCTTCTTCTTCTTTTTCTTCTTCCTCTTCTTCTTCTTCTTCTTCTTTCTTCTTCTTCCTCCTCCTCTTCCGGAACTGCGAGCTTATGTTCTCTGCAGTCCATACTGTGATGGCGCCGAGACACAACATCATGTCGGATTGAAAGCGGGTCATGGCGTCTATTTTTTTTTTCTTTTCAGTCCCGGAGTGAACAGGGACAAGCAATACTTCCTAAACAGACTCCGCTACCATGGGGGTTGTGGTGATCCTCACCCCGGCAGCCAAACCAGAGCTTTTACTGGGAGTACCAATGAAGAGTTTGAGATAGGGTTTTTATCAGCTATGGTTTGCCTGCCCTGACACTAGCATGTCAGTTATGGTTTGCCTACCCTGACACTAGCATGTCAGCTATGGTTTGCCTACCCTGACACTAGCATGTCAGCTATGGTTTGCCTACTCTGATACTAGCATGTCAGCTATGGTTTGCCTACTCTGATACTAGCATGCCAGCTATGGTTTGTCTGCCCTGACGCTAGCATGTCAGCTTTGGTTTGCCTACTCTGATACTAGCATGTCAGATATGGTTTGCCTGCCCTGACACTAGCATGTCAGTTATGGTTTGCCTACCCTGACACTAGCATGTCAGCTATGGTTTGCCTACCCTGACACTAGCATGTCAGCTATAGTTTGCCTTCTCTGATACTAGCATGTCAGTTATGGTTTGCCTACTCTGATACTAGCATGTCAGCTATGGTTTGCCTGCCCTGACGCTAGCATGTCAGCTATGGTTTGCCTACTCTGATACTAGCATGTCAGCTATGGTTTGCCTGCCCTGACACTAGCATGTCCGCTATGGTTTGCCTGCCCTGACACTAGCATGTCAGCTATGGTTTGCCTGCCCTGACACTAGCATGTCAGCTATGGTTTGCCTGCCCTGACACTAGCATGTCAGCTATGGTTTGCCTGCCCTGACACTAGCATGTCAGCTATGGTTTGCCTGCCCTGACACTAGCATGTCAGCTATGGTTTGCCTGCCCTGACACTAGCATGTCAGCTATGGTTTGCCTGCCCTGACACTAGCATGTCAGCTATGGTTTGCCTGCTCTGATACTAGCATCTCAGCTATGGTTTGCCTGCTCTGATGCTAGCATGTCCGCTATGGTTTGCCTGCTCTGATACTAGCATGTCAGCTATGGTTTGCCTACTCTGATACTAGAATGTCAGTTATGGTTTGCCTGCTCTGATACTAGCATGTCCGCTATGGTTTACCTGCCCTGCCACTAGCATGTCCGCTATGGCTTGCTTGCTCTGATACTAGCATCTCAGCTATGGTTTGCCTGCTCTGATGCTAGCATGTCAGCTATGGTTTGCCTGCTCTGATGCTAGCATGTCAGCTATGGTTTGCCTGCTCTGATACTAGCATGTCCGCTATGGTTTGCCTGCTCTGATACTAGCATGTCCGCTATGGTTTGCCTGCTCTGATACTAGCATGTCAGCTATGGTTTGCCTGCTCTGATACTAGCATGTCAGCTATGGTTTGCCTGCTCTGATACTAGCATGTCAGCTATGGTTTGCCTGCTCTGATACTAGCATGTCCGCTATGGTTTGCCTGCTCTGATACTAGCATGTCCGCTATGGTTTGCCTGCTCTGATACTAGCATGTCAGCTATGGTTTGCCTGCTCTGATACTAGCATGTCAGCTATGGTTTGCCTGCTTTGATACTAGCATGTCCGCTATGGTTTACCTGCCCTGACACTAGCATGTCCGCTATAGTTTTCCTGCTCTGATACTAGCATGTCAGCTATGGCTTGCCTACCCTGACACTAGCATGTCAGCTATGGCTTGCCTGCTCTGATAATAGCATGTCAGCTATGGTTTGCCTGCTCTGATACTAGCATGTCAGCTATGGTTTGCCTGCTCTGATACTAGCATGTCCGCTATGGTTTACCTGCCCTGACACTAGCATGTCCGCTATGGTTTGTCAGCTCTGACGCTAGAATATCAGCTATGTTTTGCCTGCCCTGACGCTAGAATATCAGCTATGGTTTGCCTGCCCTGACGCTAGAATATCAGCTATGGTTTGCCTGCCCTGACGCTAGAATATCAGCTATGGTTTGCCTGCCCTGATACTAGCATGTCAGCTATGGTTTGCCTGCTCTGATACTAGCATGTCAGCTATGGTTTGCCTGCTTTGATACTAGCATGTCCGCTATGGTTTACCTGCCCTGACACTAGCATGTCCGCTATAGTTTTCCTGCTCTGATACTAGCATGTCAGCTATGGCTTGCCTACCCTGACACTAGCATGTCAGCTATGGCTTGCCTGCTCTGATAATAGCATGTCAGCTATGGTTTGCCTGCTCTGATACTAGCATGTCAGCTATGGTTTGCCTGCTCTGATACTAGCATGTCCGCTATGGTTTACCTGCCCTGACACTAGCATGTCCGCTATGGTTTGTCAGCTCTGACGCTAGAATATCAGCTATGTTTTGCCTGCCCTGACGCTAGAATATCAGCTATGGTTTGCCTGCCCTGACGCTAGAATATCAGCTATGGTTTGCCTGCCCTGACGCTAGAATATCAGCTATGGTTTGCCTGCCCTTGCCCTAGCATGTTAGCTATGGTTTGCTTGCCCTGACGCTAGCATATCAGCTATGGCTTGCCTGCCCTGACGCTAGCAAGTCAGCTATGTTTTGCCTGTCCTGACCCTAGCATATCAGCTATTGTTTGCCTGCCCTGACACTAGCATGTCAGTTATGAGTCGCTGATTGCCACATCGGACAAATATGATAAAAGATTCAGCAATTTAGCACAACGGGTTAACAACGTGGCCATCAGCAAATCGGGTCCAGCTTTCTAAATTATTATTATTATTATTTATACATCACAAACAACCTAAATTATTATTATTATTATTTATACATCACAAACAACCTAAGTCTATGGTCTAAACATGTGAATACTCCAAATATGTACAAATCTGTCCCCAACCTCTCCGTTGGTATCCCCAGTAACAAGCCTAGCCCGACTGACGGGACAAAGGTCACCATCGTTCTCTCTCTCTCTCCCCCCCCCACCCCCATGATACTAAGGTGTGCTAAGGAAGCACTGCACACTCCCTTGCTGCTTTTTTTTTCTTCCTTCTTTAGCTCCCCAGACAGGCTGAAAAACATTCGCCGCCACAACCCGCTGCCAGGCTGCCACGATGCTGCGCCTCAATACCTTCATAGCATCGGCCGCAAAGATCACGCTAGGTCGCAGATCCAGGAAGATACAAGGCAAAACAGGGCAAGACAAGACATCCTATTTAAATACTCGGCTATTTGATGTGCTTATATTTCCTCAAGGAACAATTTTTTTATAAATAGGAAACTACGAGGTTTTGGTACGGTAAAGTAAGAGAACAAATTTTGTAGGATTAGACCTTGAAAAAATCGTAGACAAAGAACTTTAGTGAGGCATGAGAGAAAGAAACATCACAAGAGAATTACCTGGGATTCGAACCACGGACTCCAGTAGGACGAGCAGCCGTCTAGCCACGAGAGAACAGCGTACTATCGACTTAGCCAACTAGCACTAGCTAGAATTTTTCTGTCTCTCACGTCTCACTAAAGTGCTTTGTCTACGATTTTTTTCGAGGTCTAATCCTAAAAAAAATTGTTCTCTTACTTCATTATATTTCCTAACTCCATCTCCAGTTTTTAAAGTATTTTTCTATATTATCTTTTTCCCCCCAGTTCTATTCACAAAATTATTGCCCATTCTTCTACATATCCGATTTCAATGACATATTTGTTCCGCGCTATTCCTCTACTCCCCATTTTGTTTCAGTTTGCCGAAAAGCTAGAATAGCTTCTCTCAACTCCAAACTCCGCCTTCTCCTCGTGTTTTACGTCTGTTCCGTGACCTGTAACAAAATCAGTTCTGTTTTAGTTGTATCATCAGCGGCGTAAGCTAAAACACAACTGCCGTGAAATTAGCATTTGAGACGTCGAATGTCAGCGGCGGTGCCAAATATTACCGCCCTTGGTTTTGTCTGGCTTACCTGGCATATAAACAGAGCAATCAACAGTTAAAGTAAAAGATAGCTTTTAGCTTAGCTGTGCTTTTTTATGTGAAGGCGTATATGTGGACCCTTGTTCTTGGGGTGCGGGGGGAGGGGGGGGGAACCATCAATGGCTATACAGCATTCTATGCCAGTGTTTCCCAATACGTGGCGTACGCCCCACGGAAAGGTGGGGGGGGGGGGGGGGGGAGGCAGTTAGAGTATTGTATATATTATACATTTTTAGAACTTGGTTGAGTATTATGTTTTTTTATTGGGGGGGGGGGGGGCACAGAAGAGTAAGCGGGCATCAAAATCTTCGAGGCATTGAGGTGGGGCATAATCCAGAAAGGTTGGGAAACACTGCTCTGTTCCAATCCAAGAATTATATCTCAAGAAGATTATGAGCACGTGGCTGATGAAACACATTTACAATTTTCTTCCACACAACGTCTTCTTGAATCATTTTACATTTTCAGTAACATCCATGACCCTCTTAAGATCTTGCTTGTCACAGAATGACACTTGGCGCAGACTTTTTATAAACTTTCTGCGAATACTCGTAAGTTCTTGTGTTTTTGCTAGCACGTGCCCTGTCGCCATTTTGTCCGTATAACGGGGACGCTAGTCTCTAGTTCTCGTTCTGCGGGAGAGGTGAGCTCTTATTTTGTCAGGTCATAGTTTATAACATAAGATGTGCTCTTCGATCGAGGCGACGTTGAGCTCTTGTTGTTGTTTTCTGGATTCTTCATCTCTTTGTCTTTCTGTCTCTCTTTGTTTTTTTTCTCTTTCAATTTCTTTCTTTCTCTCTCTCACTCTCTCTCTCTCTCTCTTTCTTTTCACACTTTCTCACCTTTCACTCTTTGCCTGTTACTTTCTCCCTTTTCTCTTTTTTCTGTCTCTCATTCTTTCTCTTTCTCTCTTTTTCTCCATATATTTATCCATATATTCTCTCTTTCGCTAGCTTTCTCTTCTCTCTTTCTCCATCTTTCTTTCTCTCCGTACTTATCTCTCCCCCTTTTTGTATATTTCCCCCTTTTTCTCTATCGCTCTTTCTGTTTTGGCAATCAGCGACATGGTGACATGCTAGCGTAAGGGTTGGCGAACCATAGCTGATCAAGACCCTGTCCCACCTCTCCGTTGGTACCTCAAGTAACAGGCTTAGCCTGGCTAACGGGGCAAGGATCGCCATAGTTCCCCGTGGTGGTGGAGCCTGCTAACGAAGCACTGCATACCCCCTGCTTTTTTAGACGCACTTCGGGACTGAAAAAACAGCTGCCATAACCCACTCCCAAGCCGACATGATGCTGTGGCTTCAACACCCTCACGACATCGGCTGCAAAGAACACCAGCTCATAGTTCCTGTTAGAAGACAAAACAGTTCTCTCTCTCTTTCTCTCTCTGTCTCTCTCTTTATCCTCTCTCTTTCTCTCTCTCTCTTTCTCTTTCTGTGTGTGTGTGTGTGTGTGTGTGTGTTTCCCACTTATTTATTTATGTGTGTAGTCAAAGGTTTCAAAGAAGTCATTTCTTGTACCACTCCGATGTTAACTCCCTCCTGCTTCTGCTGGCTGCACAGCTTCTTCAGTTCCCGGAATCGTGTAATATGATGGTATCCGCCGTACCACAGTGTTCCTGCGGGTCTGGAACAGCTTACTGGGTGCTGCTCTTATCACTTTGTCTTCTCAGCACAGTCATCATTGATCTAGCAGTCAGAAAATACTAAACAACGACGAACGAGCGAACTACATTAGCAAACTGTTCTGCCCAAGGGATCACGCTTACTATACTTGCTGAAATCCCTAGTGATTACGGCAGCTGAAAATATGGACTGCACGAACCATTTCGTTTATCTCAGTGGTTCTCAACCTGGGGGGGGGGGGTCATTGGGCCCCCAAGAAAGTGCACTGAAGAATTTTTGGGGATCCAAGGGCCGATAAGTGGATTCTGATAGATTAAAAAAAAGTTATAATCAGCTGAGTTCTATTTATTGCTTTAATTTTTAATTATGGGTCAACAGCTGTTCTCAAGGCTCGGAAAGGGGGTACAAGACCCCCTTCCAAAAAAAAAAAAACATTAAGAACCACTGATTTATCTTCAATGTTGAAAAGGAATTTGAAGGTTCCTTGAATTATCCATAGTTCTGTATGGGTAGTGACAATGCTTATAATAAAAGCTAAAAGTAAAATCCCCGTTTCAGTGCCAGTAACCCATATTGCGGATAAGGGTGTTAGGCCCGTATTTTCACAATCTTCGGCACATGAAAGTGTGTGATGTGGTCAGTGTTACGCCTGGTCGTATTTACTTTCCAAGATTTCTCTGCTACCCATTTTTTAGAGGCAGAGTGGGCCCTGGGACCTTTCTGGTCTGGTGTGGTGCCAGGAAAAAACAAAAAAAAATTCCCCCAACACCGAGCACCTAACCACTCAGCCAACCAGACCGCGTGCTTGTAGTAATGGCATGAGAAACTTCAACTCTGTTCCTTCCACGGGATAAAGGCACCAGCCAAAATGTCTCGGACTATATATATATATATAACATGTCTGCACGGCGCCTCATAAAAGAATGAAAGAAGTGCACGGTTAATTATAATGTAAATTGTGTAAATTACTACGCCATGTGAAAAAAAAGTAGTAGTGCCAGCTTTAGTCTGTAACTGGAAGAAGATAATGCGAAACACGTTGGTGAAAGGGGAGAGTGTCAGTTGTTCTGGTACTAGATAGAACCACTCTGTCTTCGTCAGCAACGCCAGAAAAGACAACAACAACAACAACAAAACAGTGGCAATTTTTTTTAATCAAAGAAAACGTCAAACTACATACTTCATTCACGTACAGATTTAAGAGCAGCCACCGCACATGCAGACTCTTGATCTATTTGTGTAAAATATTTCAAAAGAACTTTAAGATAAAACAAAACAAAACGAAAAGAAAAACGAAATTAGAAACATAATAAAAAGGAGAGAGAGAAATTGTTTTTTAAAGTAATAATTAAAAAAAACACACTTAATTTTTTTTTTTTGGGGGGGGGGGTATCTCATTTCCCGGGTCGAGATGTCCTTGCTCGCTAACTTCGCACATTGTAAGCGATGAGATCTTCGCTCTTCTGATAGTGTAAGCGATGAGATCTTCGCTCTTCTGATAGTGTAGGCGATGAGATGGCTATCATAACGAGAGGCAGACACAAGCTAAATAAATGCGTGTCTCAGCTGGATGGAAACGCACCATGCACTACATAAACATCTACATAACTTCGTTGCAGATCAAATACACTGGAAGATAACGCGTAGATATACGTATACTAGAAGATAACGCCTGGATATACGTATATTTTTTTAATCAAAGGTAATCTTCCTTTTAACAAAAAAAAAGGAAACATATCAAATGATTCAAGAAGAAAATTGTGTGGAAGAAAATTGTAAATGTAATTCCCCAGCCACGTGCTCATAATCTTCCTGAGACATAATTCTTGGATTGGAATAGAGCAGTGTTTCCCAACCTTTCTGGATCATGCCCCACCTCAACGCCTCGAAGATTTTGTTGCTCGCTTACTCCTCTGCGCCTCTCTCCCTCAAAAAAAGCTTAATAGTCAACCAAGTTCTAAAAAAGTATAATATATATGCTAACGGCTTCTCCCACCTCCACTCGTACGTCACGTGTTGAGAAACACTGCATTAAGTGCTGTATATGCAGTGATAGTTCTCAGTGTGTTATAAAAGTTGATTGCTCTGTTCATATGCCAGGTAAGCCAGACAAAACCAAGGGCGGTATTATGCTCTCACTCCCAGTTTGTTCATTTAGATCTCATTTTTTGATGTAATATTCTGTGATTATCATAGAAGTAAAACTGAGAAGTCAAACAAAAAAACAAAAAAAACTCATGCATGAAGATTGTTTCATTCTTCTTCTACAATCTTATTGCAACTGCGAGCTTGATGCAGCCGATGCTGTGGCGACGGTGAGGCACATCATCGTGTCGGCTTGGGCGCGGTTTATGGCGAGTATTTTTAAGTCCATGAGTGCAGCTAAAACGCGGTGCGGTGGTTTTAGGAGGAGGGGGGGGGGAATGCATTGCTTCTTTAGCAGACTCCACCGCCATGGGGACTATGGCGATCCCAGCCCCGCTAGTCAATGTAGGTCTGTTACGACCAAGGTCCCATGATTGTTTTAATGTCTTGTTTTCCCTTCTGTGATTAACTTCCAAACATTTTGCTGTTCTATGTACAGCACAAATCCACCCCCACCCCCCCCCCCCACCCCCGGGGGTGAGAAAGAGAAAGGCGATGCATCATTATTTGGTGAGTACAGAAAGCATGCATGTGGGTATATGTGCGCGTGTGTACATTCTTTGCGTGTCGTTGGAAAATTATTACCAATATTGTTTATTTAATGTGCTGTGGTTCGTATTTTCTGATTAATTTCCGCACGTATGCGACGCTAATTTTGCGTTCTGTTGCTAACTTGAAGTGATGGTAAACATGTCTGTTGATCTTAAAACATGCTCTGGTGTTGAACTGTACTCAGTGTCTGGCTATCTCCTGTAACGACCGACATACGACCACCAATGTTCCCTCTAAGGCTTTGTGGTCTGTGTGCAAAATGTTCAAATCATGTGCAAAAAAAAATTGTCTGTGGTGCAAATGTGCATCGTAACATATATATATATATGTTACTAAATGTTTACGAAGAATTAGAAAAATATTTTGGCCAAACACCATAAGAAATAACATCTTATTGGCAGAAATGCAAATGAAGCCACTGACAACAATTATTGAGGAAAGACGCTGGCGATGGTTGGGACATATGCTCCGAAAGACTGACAACTCACTACCAAAAATAGCACTAAGATGGACACCACAGGGGAACAGAAGTAAGGGTAGACCAAAAGAGACTTGGAGAAGAACAACAGAAAGGATGTTGAGCAATAGAGGGCTCACCTGGGCAAGAGCAGAAAAAATATATCCCTGAACCTTAAGTGCCCAGGGCACATGGGGCTTCCGCAAGGGTTTTCCAAAAATGCCTGTCCTTCGCCTTTTTTTTCTGCTCTTGCCCAGGTGAGCCCTCTATGTTATATATATATATATATATATATATATATATATATATATATATATATATATATTGTAAAGGTCTGTACATTTAATAACAAGATAAACCTGCTGTACTTTTCAGTTACTGGTATTTAGTTAATTGCAATGATGATTCCTTTGTTTACTTATTCAGTGATTCTGCCACAGTTCTAACGAAACTACGCGACAAAATGCCAGGTGAAGCATCCGATCCGAAAGTAATTTCTCAACAAGAAAGAAACAGTAAAGGAAAAACATGTACCATCATTGTAGTTTTCTTGATCACAATTATAGCCCGGAGTAACATCTGGAAACTGGAAAATAAAAGTAGCAGTTTGTGCGCAGTACGATTTTTTTTCTGTGCGCGGTCGCGCAGCTTAGAGGGAACAGTGACGACCACATCAACTTACAATTCCTTTCCACCCCCCACCCCCCACTCCTCAAAAGCTATGGTCCCCAAACTCAGCCCTAAGTCGGCCCATGTCTGTACATCTAAGAACATTGTTTGGCTGGAGACCCCTTATTTAGATATTATGTACTGAAGGCAAAATAAAAAAAAATTCAGTCATTCATTAAGTGTAGTGTTAAGCCTGCCTGATATGTGTTGTAATTATTTTATATGTATACATAAGTTACATGTCTTGTCTTGTGCTATCTCCCTGTAGCTGTGAGCTGGTGTTCTTTGCAGCCGATGTCGTGAAGGTGGTGAAGGACAACTATCGGCGTGGAAACGGGTTATGGTAGCTATTTTTTTTTCAGTCCCGGAGTACAGCTAAAAAACAGGGTGCAACGCTCCTTTAGCAGACTCCACCACCATGGGGAACTATGGCGATCCTTGCCCCGTTAGCCAGACTAGGCATGTTACTGGGGGTACCAACGGAGAGGTGGGACAGGGTCTTGGCCAGCTGTGATTCACTAGCATATCAGCTATAGGTCGCTGACTGCCTAATCGGACAGCGTCTCCAAGTTATGTGTACATGTACATGTCGGCCTCTCTGTCTCTTTCCTTCATACACAAAAAAAGACACTGAAAATGGGTCAGCCATGTGCTCCGTGGGGAGTCCAGCAGCATCACTAAGACAGCCATGAGACGGACAGTTGAAAGAAAGAGAAAGAGAGGCCGACCAGAGGCTTACCTGGAGCAGAACTGTGGGCCCAGGGATGAGTAGCGGTACAGCTAGGGCGCAAAAGAAAACCTGGCCGCAAACGCAAACCGTGAGAAGTGGAGAGAATCTGCTCGATACCACTGGGGCGTACAGCACCCTGAATGTTTAGCCGATGAACGACCACAATGGATGGATGGATGGATGGATGGATGGATGGATGGATGGATGGATGGATGGATGGATGGATGGATGGATGGATTTCTTTTCCTGAACGTTCAGTTCTTTTGTACACAGAGAAATAGCCACTTAATTGTCTCAAACATGCTGTCGTAATTTTCTTCTTGTGTCTCACTGATTTGCAAGCTGATGTTCTTTTGCAGCAGATGCGGCGAAGATGTCGAGGTACGGCACCGTGTCAGCTTGGGAGAAACCTATGATGGCTATATTTCTTTCAGTCCCTAAGTGGAATCTGTACGATCTAATCTTTCCTGTGGAAAAACCAAATTCCCTGCTGATGACAGTTTTTCCTTCCATGCTCGAACAAAGAGAGACTCTTAATGAATTTCTCAGTGCACAAAGGCACATCTCTTGACCCTGGAACAAAATCCTAAGGCATCTGCTCTCTAACTGCAATGTACTCGTATGCACTATATGAACTGCTGCAGTAGCTATGATCAGTCACAAGAGAGAAAGGATGAACAATAAATGCTTACAGTTGTTTCAAAGGTCGTCGAGGTGTCCTACTAAGAGCATTGCTAATAACAAAGTTCGATGATAAAATTGCATCTGTACTTCTTGTATGGCGGCCTGCTTGGCTGAGTGGTTAGGCGCTCGGTGGTGCCGGGTTCAAGCCCCAGCGGTGGGAATTTTCTTCTGCTACCACCACGCCAAAGAGACCCCCACTCCCCGGGGGTCCACCCAGCCTATAAACATGAAAAGAAATCTGGGAAGGTAAATGCGTGAAACTCTGAAGAGGACATTGTTAAGAGAGGGCAAATTAACAGGCATAAAATCCCTTGATGAGGTTGAAAGACTCGCCGAAGACAGGAAAAATTGGCGAACTACTTTGCGAGCCCTATGTGACGTTTAACGGCACGGGAAGGATATAAGATATAAGATATAAAAAATGCGGCCAGGCGTGACACTGACCACATCAGACTTTCGCCTAACACCATATACGCAATATGCCTTAACGGCATTGGACGAGAGGATTTTACCTTTATTTCTTGTATGGTCAAGGTATACCAACCGCCTTTGAGAGTAGGTCTCTAGATGAAGTTTTATGTAACAGTCTGTATGCAGGAGGAAAACAAGATTCCACAGAGTATCGACAGAGAGACACTGCAGTAGTCTTCGTATATCTCAGAAAGCCACTTATCATTACCGCCGCCATAACAACGGTGGCCATGATAAAAATAATAGATAAAACTCTTCTTTCAGCGAAAACCCACACTTAAGTGACATTTAGTTTCTGGACCTACGTTCTACCCAAAAGCTACTGTGCCTTCTTCCATGAAATCACCTGTGATAATGTTTCCCACCAGTTGTTGTGAGTTCCTTGGCCTCTTTCATTCTTTCTTTCTTTCTTTCTTTCCCAACAGCCCACAGAAGTCTTAAATCCGACCGCAGTCAAATTAATGTTGTGACAACCTTGGCCCCTCCTTCTCAATATCTCGATGCTTTTGTTCCAGTAGCTAGGAAATCTCGACCTTTCATCCGAGGCCTGGCACGTGACTAGAGAGAACCTCGGCCTGATGTAGAATGGTACGGCTGGCTGTGCTGTCTTTTTACAAACAAACAAAATTCAATATTTTTATTTTCAGTATTTTTAAGCGTCTCTAAAGCTGAAAGAAAATTCAAAGTTTTGGTTGGGATAGAAACAAAATGGCTGACAGACTTCATATTTTACGAAACAGGGTTATTCTACCATCGTACATGTAGACAAATGTAGATAATAGGTGTCACATTATTCTTCCATCACAAATGTAGATAATAGGTGTCACATTATTCTTCCATCACAAATGTAGATAACGGATGTCAGATTATTCTTCCATTACAAATGTAGATAATGGATGTCAGATTATTCTTCCATCACAAATGTAGATAACGGATGTCAGATTATTCTTCCATTACAAATGTAGATAATGGATGTCAGATTATTCTTCCATCACAAATGTAGATAATAGGTGTCACATTATTCTTCCATCACAAATGTAGATAACGGATGTCAGATTATTCTTCCATTACAAATGTAGATAATGGGTGTCACATTATTCTTCCATTACAAATGTAGATAACGGATGTCAGATTATTCTTCCATCACAAATGTAGATAATAGGTGTCACATTATTCTTCCATCACAAATGTAGATAACGGATGTCAGATTATTCTTCCATTACAAATGTAGATAATGGATGTCAGATTATTCTTCCATTACAAATGTAGATAACGGATGTCAGATTATTCTTCCATCACAAATGTAGATAATAGGTGTCACATTATTCTTCCATCACAAATGTAGATAACGGATGTCAGATTATTCTTCCATTACAAATGTAGATAACGGATGTCAGATTATTCTTCCATTACAAATGTAAATAACGGATGTCAGATTATTCTTTCATTACAAATGTAAATAACGGATGTCAGATTATTCTTCCATTACAAATGTAGATAATAGGTGTCACATTATTCTTCCATCACAAATATAGATAATAGGTGTCACGTTATTCTTCCATCACAAATGTAGATAACTGATGTCAGATTATTCTTCCATTACAAATGTAGATAATGGATGTCAGATTATTCTTCCATTACAAATGTAGATAATGGATGTCAGATTATTCTTCCATTACAAATGTAGATAATAGGTGTCACATTATTCTTCCATCACAAATGTAGATAATGGATGTCAGATTATTCTTCCATTACAAATGTAGATAATGGATGTCAGATTATTCTTCCATTACAAATGTAGATAACGGATGTCAGATTATTCTTCCATCACAAATGTAGATAATGGATGTCAGATTATTCTTCCATCACAAATGTAGATAATGGATGTCAGATTATTCTTCCATCACAAATGTAGATAACGGATATCAGATTATTCTTCCATTACAAATGTAGATAATAGATGTCAGATTATTCTTCCATCACAAATGTAGATAACGGATGTCAGATTATTCTTCCATTACAAATGTAGATAATGGATGTCAGATTATTCTTCCATTACAAATGTAGATAATGGATGTCAGATTATTCTTCCATTACAAATGTAGATAATAGGTGTCACATTATTCTTCCATCACAAATGCAGATAATGGATGTCAGATTATTCTTCCATTACAAATGTAGATAACGGATCTCAGATTATTCTTCCATCACAAATGTAGATAATAGGTGTCACGTTATTCTTCTACCGCAAATGTAGACAATGGGGCATCACAGTGTTGTCCTTCATTCTACAGTCTAACACCAGGAAGCACGCACATACGGATGCGCAGACCTCCATAACGCGGATGAGATTTTTCTCCACTACTCTGTAACTGCACAATACACCTCGTCCAAATAAGCGGGCCCTTGAGTGAAGATTGATGACAACACTGGTGGCCTACAGAATAAAGTTTCAGAAACATTGTTTCTGGGGGGAAAAAAAAAGAAAGAAAGAAAATTCTGCTTGTGACTGCACAATGGAGATGTTCTCTGCCCGCTTGCCCATCTTATATCTGTTCTGTGAGGGGAAACAAAGGCGCTGGTACCGAGGGAAGAGCTCTTTCTCCTAATTCTTCTTTTTTGTCCTCTACCAAAAGAACCAAAGAGTACAGTCTCTGGCTGAGTCGTAATTCAATATTTTACTTGAAGAAAGGGGACTGTGTCATCACAATATTAACTTCTATTTTTTTTAAAACTAAGCCCTTGTTACTGGCACTGACACGGCCCTCATTTTCTTGTCGCAAAAGACCACAAAGAGGATGTGTGACCCTCAAGAAACCCAAAAAGACGCCCCTGGCTTGTGTTGAAAAATACGAAGTGATTTAGCTGGGGAAAAAAAAAGGAAATGAAAGGCACCTGAAACCTCACGCGGGTTTGACTGCTTGCGTAAGGCTTCCGTGAAGGTATTCAATGCTCCACCATCTCTTCCGCTGTTGAAAGGAAGACAAGACGAAGGACCACGAGGCTTCTGCAGGAATCGCGTTTACCAATGACAGTGGATTGACGCACTCAGTGGGGTCATTTATGACATTGTCATTCATAACCGCCGGCAGAAAACTCACCCATCTGTGAAAGAACGTCAGCCAGGTCTGGTGAACTGCTTCAAATGACAGGGACAATGAGTTCTTCTTTGTACTTTGCCAAGAACGGTAATCTTACGTTGTGAGGGGGCAGATGAAAGCGCGTTTGATCACCAGTCCCGCCTTCTTATTGAAATCCGTTCGTCCTTAGTTCTTCCTTGAAACATTATTCCTCCATCTCCTCCTCCTCCTTTTTTTCCCTTCATCTTCTTCTTTCCACTTCTACTACAAGAGTCCTTCAAATATCATGGACACAAAAAAGAACAAATATATCCATACTACAAGAGCTTAATATTGAAGAAGGTTGGCTTGTAAAGAAGATTAAACCTAGGTTTAAACTTAACTATTTTGGACATATTAAATGTCATGAGAATTTAGAGAAGACAGTCTTGGAAGAGTGCATAATGGGAAAAAGAAAGAGAGGAAGATGACTGTAAGACATCGTTGATAATCTGCGAATGGACGCAACAGCAGCAGGACATCTTGCTTACAACCGAGAGGCCTACAGGAGAGCTGTTAGGGAGGCAAATTTCCGCAAGGGACATGCAAATGACTGTACTGACTACTGCAATTTATTCCATTTGAATTTCAAGGTTATTCATATTTGCTTTATTAAAAATCATTTACTAAAATTTTTACTAACATTTTTTTTAATAGCGGGATCTGGGCTCTGAGCCTCCAGGAATGAACCCTTGATTGTGGATGTGTGTGTGTCTGTGTGTCTGTGTGTGTGTTCTTTTTTCAATTTACAAATTCTGGAATCAAAATAAGTTACGATTTTACAAAACCGTAGTCAGATCGACTGGACACAATAGAAGACCTCAGAAAGAGCTACCTTGGAGGCTCTCTACGACATCTGTAACAGACGAATTCTATGTCGGTACAATGACAGCATAAATCATTTTTCCGGGGAAACCCATCAATAGGTTTATAACAAAGAAAGGAAGAAAAACTATGAGTGATAGAGCTGCCATTTTTTTTTTTTTTTTGTCATCGCTGTCCGGGAGGTACACCAGGTAAATCGGTGACTTCCCAGGGAGTTGCATTTCCGAGCTTCCCAGAAGACCATATCACGGTGGAAACTCTATCCGTCTGTAACTCCTCCTCAAAAACTGCTTTAGCTCAGCGGGGAGGAGTTCGTGTTTACATTGTTTGTGTTAAACAGGATCTTGACCGCTTACAGTTTTACCAGCCCTGAGATTGGAGTGAAATCTCCCATACTCATTAACAGACAGATTTTCTTTTTCATTCAAAAAGAAACCTGGCTCAGACGTAAAGCGAACAATGAAATCTATCCACCCATGTCCTTGGTCGGTGATTGGTTATCTAAGCAATCACCGTCCAGTACGCCTTGTGGTGTCTTGCAGTGCAGCAACACGTTCTGTCTGCTGTTCACTGTCTGCGGCCAGCCTTTGTATTGTGCCCTAGCTTTGATGCATGGTGAGCATTTCTGCTTCTACAGTTCTCCACCGGGAAACCTTGGATCTTACTTTTTCTCCTCGGGTGCCCGTTGCATGGCTGGTTCTGACTACATGACCAATCTATTTTCAGCGCTTTTTTTATCATAACGTGCATGTCTTCTTGTTAATACAGAGAAAACTGAACACTGCTGTCATAACATGTACGTCTTCCTCTCAACACAGAGTAAACAGAACGCTGCTGTCATAACATGTACGTCTTCTTCTTAACACAGAGCAAGTAGAACACTGCTGTCATAACATTTACGTCTTCTTCTTAACATAGAGCAAGTAGAACACTGCTGTCATAACATGTACGTCTTTTTCTTAACACAGAGCAAAAAGAACACTGCTGTCATAACATGCACGTCTTTTCTTAACACATAGCAAACAGAACACTGCTGTCACAACATGCACGCCTTCTTGTTAACATACAGCAAATAGAACACTGAAATAAATGAATCGAACCGCACCCAAAGAAGCGTCCTTCAAAAATTATGCGCATAATTTCACAACCACAGGCACGTTGTAGAGGTCACCGTAACCCACCTCCTGCGTCATCCTGCCCACCTGACCACTGGTGATCGTGTGTGAGTGCCACCGCTGACCACAGATGACCAGTAGGTCAATAGAAGCAGCAGGAATCGGGTCAAGGAGCATCAGCACAGTCAACAAACCGATACTAGAGCCCCAGACATGGAGGTCGGGGCCATTGTCCAGAGCTGGATGGACGCTGTGACGTCACGGTAGCCGGGGTTCTGGTCTGAGAAGTCCACTTGCCACCTGTTCATGTTCGCAGCTACTGGAACACTAGCTCCAGACAATAACTTTTACACGACAAAGATGACTATGTTCATAATACTTTTTTCCCTCCTCATTTTTTATCGTCACCTTTGTTTTTTTAACAGATTCATTTTTTTTTCATTCACAATTCACAATAATCTTTTTTTTTTTTGTTTAAAAAAATATCATCTATCAGAGATTTCATCATCATCATCATTTTCTGTCGTGCGCTTCCGAATCACGGATTTCTTGCAAAATCTCCTGCCCGTCATCACCTTCCCAGTCGACAAGGGTCTCGCAGGAGCTACGGAGTTTGTGCACCATGATGAGATACTCCATCACAAGTTCATACCAGAGCACTTATCCATTTTGTATGACCCGCGAGATGATAACCCGTCAAAATTTTAATATTTTTTTTTTGTGCTTAACTTCAGTAGTTTTGGTTCGCCATATATACACGAGGTAATTCTAAGAAAGTATGTGAGTCCAACATTCTAAATCAAAAAGTTCCATCAATGGAACTGCTACGTAGGCGCCTTCAGGAGACGTCAGAACTAACTGAATGAAAAATATAATTGGGGCCATATGGGAAAGCTATAAACGAGACCTGGAAAGCGAAGGGGCAGCAGCTCGAACATTTTTGGGACTCCTGACCAGGGCCGTCTTAACAGCATCTGGTGGGGCGGGGGGGGGGGCGCTAGGCAAAGTAATGCACTGCCCGCCCCCCCCCCCAACCATTTCTCTCTAACCTATGCAAGTAATTTAGGAATTGAAGTATACATAGTAGAATTAAGCATATTTTATTATTACTGTGGGCTGGTTGGGCCCCATGCACTTGAGGCCCAGGTGGGCCCATGCATTATGACGATACTGCTCCTGATCTGAATTTAACACACACACACACACACACACACACAAATGAAACCGTAACTTCGTTGTCAGTGTATCATGTCCGGTCATAATTTATGTTCAAATTATCATATTTTAATTTGCCGACGAAAATATTTTTTTTAGAATCATCATAACGTGATATACTATTTCCATAAGTAGACCACACGCAACTGGAGCTAAGCGTTTTAATTTCTTATTGAAAACAAAACAAAACAAAACACAGAAACAGTCTCAAGCAGTCAAACCCTGGACACGTGACCCCCCAACGGACTTATAAGTTGTGAAATGAAAATCCAGACACGCCTACACGTCTATTCTCAGAGATCAGCTTTTCTGCCCCAGACTTGTTTGTTATGGTTACCTCCCCACCAAAATCAGTTCCATTTTTTTTTCTCTGCGAGGTTAATTCATAATCTTCGGTAATCAATACCTGTTTTCAACCTCCCACGCTCTGCCTTGTACCCGCTATAGAAAATGCCCCTCAAGAGTTTATAGTCTACATCAGTGTTTCTCAATTCTTTTGGATCATGCTCCACCTCGACACCTCAAAGATTTTTATGTTCCCCACCCCACCCCACCCCCACACCCTTTTAAAGCAGAATATCTACTATTTGCCTGAAACCCTATCATCGCCACATTAACATTTGATATAATGTATAATTTCCTGCTCTATAAATTATTCTCTGCTGTATTAGCTGCAAACGTCTAATTCTGTGGAAATGTTATGTTCACACATTGGATACTACTACTGCTTTTCTCAAGATATCTGATCTTCTCTTATGTTACTAGTTAATACTAACTTTACTTCATTTACAGTCGAGGTTCTAACTCTTTCAGCTACAGTCGAGCTCAATCTCTTTCTACGTCTGTTTAACTACTCTCTTCACAGACTTACTTTCCCAGGAACGATCATGCTCTCAGTGTGGCAAATAGCAGTACAGTAGCAGCGATATTAAGTTATGAAGACTTTATTGGTGCACGGGGTGACGATGACGATGAACGATGTGACGGGTATAAAAGTGACATTACACAATCTAAGAAGACATGACAGGATGAAATTCCAACTCAAAACAACATAGAAATAGTTCCAAGCGGCTACTGACCTCCCTATGGACTTCATCGTCATCAGAACTTCTACTACATTTCTATTCTACTAACCTACCACACTACACATCTTCAAAAACTAACCTACGAACTGCCCTATCCGAAACTCAAACTTCAGCTATATGACAAATCATCTCGTTTCAATCTCACAACTTTTCTTTCTCACAAACTATACGTGAAGCATGCCCGGCACGAGATATGCAAGAATCTGACTTAAAAGGAGAATAAAGCTAAGCACAAAGCTGTTGATTTCTATGGCACCTAATCCTTTTTATCCCAACTTTCCAACTCTATGATGAGTTGCCTAACTTTAATTCTATAAATCTATATTCTGTTACGCTATGGCTCCTTCCCCTCCCTTTCACCGCCCCCGCAGCATAATATTCAACCAAGTTCTGAAAAAGCATAACATAAAAATATTCTAATTGCCGCCCCCCCCCCCGAAAAAAAACCAAAATATTCAAATTTCCCTCCCTCCCTCCCTCCCCCCTCTCCTATGGGGCGTACGACCCACGCTGGGAAACACTGGTCTACATGAATGATAGATATACAGAGCTTATCAAAAACCGGTGACGTCAGTAAATCCTAAAACTCTGCGCCCCCCCCCCCCTTTCAAACTACCAACAATTAATTGCCAAAGCTATACTTTCCTAGTACAGTAATTAACACCCTCGCATTTCGCTCACGATCTCCGGGATAATGACCGAGCAGTTGCCGAAACCCTCGCTGTGTTTTTTTTTTCGTTTTGTATTGTTTTTCAATGGTCCATTTGACGCCAAAAATAACAACTGAGTCATGTCATGGCAACGCCCTGACAAATGGGGAATCAATAGAGAGGTGTATAAATAGAAGTATGGGATTTCCTGCTCTCTCGTGTTAGAGATAAACAGGCGAGGGCTGGTAAGGTCAGTGGGATTTTGTATTAGGTGATATTGTTGCTTATCACCATCATTATCATCATCATCAGCTTCAACAGCATAATGTGCCTTTTTAGGACGTGAGAGATAGGAGAAATGACTAAGGTAAAACTGGTTCTAGTGATGAAGGTAAATAGATGTATATGGTTCAGTTTTACACACACACACACAGAGAGAGAGAGAGAGAGAGTTAGAGAGAGGGAGATGGAAAGAGTGAGGAAAATTGGTAGAAACAACAATGGCAGAAAGTAAGACGAGTACATATAAATGAAAAACACACAACCCAATCTTTTGGCAAAAGGCCTTTTTTTCAAAGATGACATACAAAAACAGCTACACAACAGATAAAGATACGAGAAACTGATGAAAAAGTAAACATTTAAGCTTTTTATTATCTTCCTTGAAAAGAGAGATGGTCACAAAATGCCCTCAAAGAGACGTCGAAAATGAGGGGAAAAAAGAGAGAGAGAGAGGAAATAGAATATATGGTCTTCTTCATCATACAACTCATAGAAAACTATTCCTAGAGTAGACGAACGCACCTTTCCACCTGGTACAAACACCTAGCACACCTTGGCATCTCCTTTTGACCGAGGCATGACCTGGGAATCACAGATTGCAAAATGTCAACATTGAGCCAAAACAGTCAGTGGCACTTATGAAAGAAACATGGAGGAGGTACAAGATG
The DNA here is from genome assembly GCA_009760885.1 of Achatina immaculata. Taxonomy (NCBI): domain Eukaryota; kingdom Metazoa; phylum Mollusca; class Gastropoda; order Stylommatophora; family Achatinidae; genus Lissachatina; species Lissachatina immaculata. The sequence continues at coordinate 16,220,807 of CM019702.1, forward strand.
GGATGCACGTAGGAAAGCACCGAACACATTACACACATACACTCCCTGGGTTATGTTGCTGCTGTTATATGGTCTGAGTTGTCCAAGAATAAAAATACAATAAAATAAAGGGGGAGGGGGTGTGATGTGTGTGTGTGGGGGGGGGGGGTATCTTGGCTGAATTAGAGACTTTAATATTAAAAAATGTCTTCTTCTTCAGCATCATCATCTTCTTCTATCTTCCTGGGACGGCGAGCTGGTGTTCTTTTGCAACCGATGCGATGATGATGGTGTTAAAGAACAGCAATTATGTTGGCTAGGGAGCTGGGTAATGGTAACTTTAGTCCCCGCGTGCAGCTAAAAAGCCGGGGGGTTGGTATGCAATACTACTTTAACAGACTCCACCGCCATGAGGGGGGGTAGAGGGAGGTGGGGGTGTGCAATACTACTTAACAGACTCCACTGCCATGAGGGGGGGTAGAGGGAGGTGGGGGTGTGCAATACTACTTAACAGACTCCACCGCCATGAGGGGGGGTAGAGGGAGGTGGGGGTGTGCAATACTACTTAACAGACTCCACTGCCATGAGGGGGGGTAGAGGGAGGTGAGGGTGTGCAATACTACTTAACAGACTCCACCGCCATGGGGGGGGGGGTAGAGGGAGGTGGGGGTGTGCAATACTACTTAACAGACTCCACCGCCATGGAGGGGGGTAGAGGGAGGTGGGGGTGTGCAATACTACTTAACAGACTCCACCGCCATGGGGGGGTAGAGGGAGGTGGGGTGTGCAATACTACTTAACAGACTCCACCGCCATGGGGGGGTAGAGGGAGGTGGGGGTGTGCAATACTACTTAACAGACTCCACTGCCATGGGGTTGGAGGGGGTGGGGGTGTGCAATACTACTTAACAGACTCCACCGCCATGGGGCGGGGAATATGGCGAGCCCCTACCCACGTTCGCCAAGCTAGACCTGTTACTGGGGGTACCAACGGAGAGGGTAGGGTGGAGTCTTGGTCAGCTATGGTTCGCCAACCCTGATGCCAACATGTCAGTTATGGGTCGCTGATTTATCAAATCGAACAGCGTCTTCGCCCCTCCTTCCCCCCCCCCTTTTTTTTTTGGTTTCTCCCTCCCGCTCTTCCCTCCCCCTTGACCCAAAAAAAAACATCCAGAAGATATCGACAACCCGAGGTTGATCACTGTGTTCTTCTGGGATATCCAAGTTCACATCAATGAATCTTCTAACACGAGGGAACGCCATCTTTAAATAAGACGGAATTAAATAAATTCTGGCACTGAATACAGTCTCTGAAATTATAGAATACAGGCGTGCAGGGCGAAGCATACTGGATTGCGCTGTAGATATAAATGCCAGTAGGTGGAGGTAGAGACTGAAACCACATACAACTTCGTTGTATAAATAAAGCATGAGAAGTTCATTTCCATTAATAAATCATGTGCAGCTCACTTCCATAAATAAATCACAGCTCTATAAATAAATCATATGCTACGTAGTTGTATGAATAAATCACAAACAGTTCACTTCTGTAGATAAATAACATACAATTAAGCTCTATAGATAAATCACATACAATTCAGTTCTAAAGATAAATCACACACAATTCAGTTCTATGAATATGCAGGTTTATCTAAATCACAGTAAATGTGAATAAAAAGTGGGAAAAAAAATCCAACTTTGATGCAGTTATATTGTAGACAAAGAATATTACGATATCATAACAATTGGAGGTTATGAAATACCAGAGATTAGATATGCTAATGACACAGTATTACTGTCCACAACACAAAAAGGAATGGGAAAACTAATTATGTCAGTCCGTAGGAATAGCGAAGAGCAAAACCTTTACCTTAATGAGAAGAAAACTAAATTGATGACAACTGACAAAACAAATAAGGCAGCTTATATATGTATCAATGAGGAAAAACTGGAAGAAGTGGAGAGTTTTGAATGTCTTGGATCACTACTAACTAATAATGGAGATACAATGAGGAAAATTAAAAGGAGGACATCTACCGCTCTTCAGAAAGTAAAACAACTAAAGAATCTGTGGAGAAGAACAGACAGAACTACAAAAATAAGATTTTTAAGGGCATGCATTTTTCCCATAACAACATATGCCTGTGAGACCTGGACACTTAACAAAACAGATGAGAAACACATAAATGCCTTTGAATGTAAATGCTACAGAAGAGTTCTTCAAATATCATGGACACAAAAAAGAACAAGTATATCTATACTCCAAGAACTTAATATTGAAGAAAGCTGGCTAGTAAAGAGGATTAAACAAAGAAAACTTAAATATTTTGGACATATTTAAACGTTATGATAATCTAGAGAAAACCGTCTTGGAAGGGTACATAATGGGAAAAAGAAAGAGAGGAAGACCAAGGCGAAGGTGGCTGCAAGACGTCGTTGATGATCTGCAAATGGATGCACCAGAGGCCATCTTGCTCACAACCGAAAGGCCTACAGGAGTGCTGTTAGGGAGGCAAAGTTCCACAAGGAACATGCAAATGAATGAATGAATGAATACTGCATCCACCATCAATCAATGAGAGCACATCAGCGCAGCCCACGTACAGAGGGAAACACTGCCATAAGTGTTTAAAAAATCGAGTGATTAAGGTCCCGGTCTCAAATTAAGACTCTTAATGAATTCCTTAATACACAAACCACATCTCTTGATCTTGAAAAAGAAAAAGGGCTACGGAATCCGTTCTCTACCTGCGATGAATCGTTTAAACTGCTAAGGTAGTCATGAGAAACACTGTAGAGTAAATGATCCGGCCTATGGGCTTCCAACTTACTGTCCTGAGTTTCGTTATCAATTTACTTTCAAGTGCCATATTGTCAATAGAAACAATGATTTATGGCAAAGCAAAACTGCATATAAGATGACAGTCCGCAATTTATATGTAACTGGAAAAGTGGTCTTTCGATATATGATCCTGCGAGATTAAATGCTTAAGAAAAATTCTAAACAAGACAAGAAATGATCAAGTGCGAAATGAAATAATCCAGCAAATGGTGGAAACAACACTATTTTTGAAAATAAGACTACACTGAAACTCAGAGAGTTATGGGATTCGGAAATATGAACCACATGAATCCAGGACAACCAGCTGCACGTAGCTTCAAAAACATCAGGATATAAGGCGCGGGGACGACCAAGGAAAAGGTGGATAGATTACGTGAAGAGCACACTAAGGAAGCATAACATGACAGCTACCCAGGCCTCTAACCTTGCTCTGGACCAATGTCAGAAACTCCCAGCGACCTTAATGGCATAAGCAGACAGAAGAAGTTTTTCAGAGTAAGAAGGTTGGGTATCACTGCTTTAAAGCTCAAATCAGTGAGCAATACCCTGAAACGTCTTCACACACTATCTCTTGTTTACTCGTATTTCATTACTGTAAGTAGTTCTTTGAAGCAGCTACAGAACACAAACCCTTCCAAATACTGTTCCTGAAGGAACCTTGACTCGCCATTGATGCATTGTCGCCAAAACACTTTCATTTGGAAACATTTTGTTTTCCTTTTGGTTGGAATGAAGAACAAATCCTGCTGCAAAAATAAATAAGAGTTTTCATGGCCGCTTCTACGTGGCGACTTTTGGGCATCTCTTGGTGACATTCTTCTGAATCCCATAGTACTTCACAGTCAGTCAGTCATTTGCATGTTCCTTGCGGAACTTTGCCTCCCTAATAGCTCTCTTGTAGGCCTATCGGTTGTGAGCAAGATGCCCTGCTGCTGATGCATCCATTTGCAGATCATCAACGACGTCTTGCAGCCATCTTCGCCTTGGTCTTCCTCTCTTTCTTTTTCTCATTATGCATCCTTCCAAGACGGTCTTCTCTAAATTACCATGACGTTTAATGTGTCCAAAATGTTTACTTCACAACGTTTGACATTTACTGTTGCCAGAATGTGCACCCCGTTCATTTATACATTTTCCAAATCAATTTAATATCTCAGATGTTAAAATCGACTGGAAAGAGTTTCCTTCTTGGGTCCACCCCTACGCCCACTCAAAGTCCACGTCAATGATGTATGTGAATAAGCAGCTGTGTGTCTCATGAAAATATGTGCCAAATTATGCTCATTAAAAAGAACAGTTTTGTACTGGTTGCTTCGTAGCATAGATGCCTGTTACCTCTGTTACCACTATATAGCCGCCAACAATCTCACGACCACCTGCCCGGCGGATGGTGCAGGGGGAACAATCCATTAATATATTCAGGTTTCATTAAAACCAGAGTTTTGAATCCATAACAGGTAGTTGGTGAACAGGACAGTAACTTTAAAACAAAACCAGTGTTTTGTGGGGAGATTCAGTGTGTGTGTGTGTGAGAGAGAGAGAGAGAGAGAGAGAGAGAGAGAGAGAATGAGACGGGAAAAAACAATAAAATGGATGGATGGATGGATGGATGGATGGATGGATGGGTGGGTGGGTGTATCAGTGGATAGACAGACAGACAGACAGATAGATAGATAGATAGATAGATAGATAGATAGATAGATAGATAGATAGATAGATAGATGGTTGGATGGATGGATGGATGGATGGATGGATGGCATAAAAACATACGTGATTTAAAATCTTTTTTTTTTCCTTTTGGTTGGAATGAAGAACAATTCCTGCTGCAAAAATAAATAAGAGTTTTCTTGGCCGCTTCTACGTGAGCCAGGTTTGGGCATCTCTTGGCGACATTCTTCTCAATCCCATAGTACTTCACAACGTTTGACATTTACTGCTGCCAGAATGTGCAGCCCTTTCATTTATACAGTTTCCAGTTCGATTTAATATCTCAGGTTTTATAATCGGCTGGAAAGAGTTTCCAACTAAAGTCCACTCCAACGCCGACTCAAAGTCCTTGCCTCCCATCAATATATAACCTAAATCACGACCCCGATTTAGATTTATAGATCTGTTCTTGTTTTCAACTTCAATCCCCACTCAAAGTGGCAGCAGTTTGTAGCTGTCTTATTTGCCCTAAACATAGATGGGCCCTGGCCCAGACCAGCTGATATCACAGTATGAAGTTTTATCACTACTGTCTTTAGGGACTGGCCTGTATGCTGCACTTAGAACAATATTTTCGCTTCACTAGCAAGTGCGCAAATGAATGAATGAAGCAAGTGCGCGTATCAATAGAAGACAGGAGCTCGGTTAACCTGCTCATTCATTCATTAATTTGCATGTCCCTTGCGGAACTTTGCCTCCCAAACAGCACTCCTGTAGGCCTCTCGGTTGTAAGTAAGATGGTCTGCTGCTGTTGCATCCATTTGCAGATCATCAACGATGTCTTGCAGCCATCTTCGCCTTGGTCTCCTCTCTTTCTTTTTCCCATTATGTACCCTTCCAAGACGGTCTTCTTTAAATTATCATGATGTTTAATGTGTCCAAAATATTTAACTTTTCTTTGTTTAATCCTCTTTACTAGCCAGCCTTCTTCAATATTAAGTTCTTGTAGTATGGATGTATTTGTTCTTTTTTGTGTCAATGATATTTGAAGAACTCTTCTGTGGCGTTTATATTCCAAGGCATTTATGTGTTTCTCATCTGTTTTGTTAAGTGTCCAGGTCTCACAGGCATATGTTGCAATTGGAAAGATGCATGCCCTTAAAAATCTTATTTTTGTAGTTCTGTCTGTTTCTCTCCACAGATTATGTAGCTGTGTTACCTTCTGAAGAGCGATATATGCCTTCCTTTTAATTTCCCTCATTGTATCTCCATTATTAGTTAGTAGTGATCTAAGATATTAAAAACTCTCCACTTCTTCCAATTTTTCCTCATAGATACATCTTTCAGCTGGCTTGTTTGTTTTATCAGTTGTCATCAATTTAGTTTTCTTCGCATTAAGATAGAGGTTTTGATCTTCACTATTCTTACGGACTGACATAATTAGTTTTCCCATTCCTTTTTGTGTTGTGAACAGTTATACTGTGTCATCAGCATATCTAATCTCTGGTATTTCATAACCTCCATTTGTTATGGCATCGTAATATTCTTTGTCTACATCTTCTCTAACATTCCTCATTATATTTTCAGTATACAAGTTAAATAATTAAGGCGACAATATGCACCTTTCATGGACCCCTTGTTTTATGTCAATACAAGTTGTTGGATAACCTGCTAATCAATGGAAGATTTAACAGAAACAAAACAAAATTTAAAAAAAAAAGACGGAAATGAAGAGAGAAATATTCGAATGCCCAGACTTCGTGCTGCAAAGACAGAAAGACAATTTGTCTTGTTAATGGCAACTAGGACGACAAAAAAAGGTGAGTTTTTATCACCAACACAGTGCTTGGTATAAGAATCTACAGCAGAGTACTTGGAGGGTCTACAGCAGAGTACGATGAAAGAGAATCTACAGCATAGTGTACTGTAGATTCTCATTTCAAGCAATCTACTGTAGATTCTCTTTCAAAGTACTCTGCTGTAGATTGTCTTTCTACGTATTGTATGTACACTCCATGTACACTACTGTAGACTGTCACTCCATGCGCCCTGCTGTAGATTGTCTTTTCATGCACTCTGATGTATATTGTCACTTCATGCACTTTGATATATATTGTCATTTCATGCACTCTGCTGTAGATTGTCATTTTATGCACTCGGCTGCAGATTGTCACTTAATGCACTCTGCTGTTGATTGTCACTTCATTGCACTCTGCTGTAGAGTGTCACTTCACGCACTCTGCTTTAGACCCTCACTCCATGCACTCCGCTGTAAACCCTCACTCCATGCACTCTACTGTAGAGCCTCACTCCATGCTTTCTGCTGTAAACCCTCACTCTGTGCACTCTACTGTAGACCCTCACTCCATGCTTTCTACTGTAGAGCCTCACTCCATGCTTTCTACTGTAGACCCTCACTCCATGCTTTCTACTGTAGAGCCTCACTCCATGCTTTCTACTGTAGACCCTCACTCCATGCTTTCTACTGTAGAGCCTCACTCCATGCTTTCTACTGTAGAGCCTCACTCCATGCTTTCTACTGTAGAGCCTCACTCCATGCTTTCTACTGTAGAGCCTCACTCCATGCTTTCTACTGTAGAGCCTCACTCCATGCTTTCTACTGTAGACCCTCACTCCATGCTTTCTACTGTAGAGCCTCACTCCATGCTTTCCGCTGTAAACCCTCACTCCATGCTTTCTGCTGTAAACCCTCACTCTGTGCACTCTACTGTAGAGCCTCACTCCATGCTTTCTGCTGTAAACCCTCACTCTGTGCACTCTACTGTAGACCCTCACTCCATGCTTTCTACTGTAAACCCTCACTCTGTGCACTCTGCTGTAAACCTTCACTCTGTGCACTCTACTGTAGACCCTCACTCCGTGCACTCTACTGTAGATTGTCTTTCCGTGGACTCTGCTGTAGATTGTCTTTCCATCCACTCTGCTGTAGATTGTCTTTCCATGCACTCTGCTGTAGATTATCACTCCATGCTCTATGCTGTAGATTGTCTTTCCATGCACTATGCTGTAGATTGTCTTTTCATGCACTCTGCTGTAGATTGTCACTCCATGCACTATGCTGTAGATTGTCTTTCCATGCACTCTGCTGTAGATTGTCACTCCATGCACTATGCTGTAGATTGTCTTTCCATGCACTATGCTGTAGATTGTCTTTCCATGCACTCTGCTGTAGATTGTCACTCCATGCACTATGCTGTAGATTGTCTTTCCATGCACTCTGCTGTAGATTGTCACTCCATGCACTATGCTGTAGATTGTCTTTCCATGCACTCTGCTGTAGATTGTCAAACCATAAACGCATAAAATAAACACGCTATAATTCATCATAAAACACAGCAGCCGTGATGTTTGATTACATGCGCCTTGTATGTTGTTTACACTTGATTGGTTAAGGAATGTCTCCCTGAATTTCTAGACCCCCTCTCCCAGGGGCACTTTTCCCCTTTCCAACTAACAACCCTAGTCGGACATTTATTTTTGCTATAGGGGTGAGCTGGTTGCCACATCATTCAAACGACCACCTGTTGTATCTACGGTGAAAGGGGCAACAACCTGCAGTTTTATTACCACCACTTTGTTATCACGATTAGTCTCACCTTGGGAATGTGGTGTTTTTTCCTTTTTTTTTTTTCTTTAAACCGATTAAAGAAAGAAAAGCAATTATTACACACACATTCACATACGCACATCTAAAAAGCTCACATATTTATCATTTTATCGTACGCATACAGCGTAAGATTTAGGCTAAAGTTAAACAAGCTTAAGACCTCACAAAGCTTCATAAATGGTGTATAACTTTCGTTAACAACGGGGCAAAATCGGCCTCTTGGCTAAGATCAAAGTGGACTGGCACGGAAGATACTGGGATAAAAAATCTAGTACTTCCAGGAAGGCACCATGAAATAAATTTTTTAAAAGGTGGTCTTTCTATCCAGGTTAAGTTTAATCAACAACCCTCACCACACACGTGGTAAAATTATCTAGGGAGTCCATGCGGGCATTAAAAAAAAAAACAAAGTGGACGAGGTCAAAGTGTACTCTTGGCAGGTACCCTGGTCAATGTGCCCTTTGGTTAAGACAAAAGCGACAATATTTTTTAAATTAAACGAGATGCATGAGGCCTGACCTGCACATTGAATGCCGGGGGTATGGTCCACATCTCGTTACGGGTGGACCCAGTTTGCAGTACCACCGGGTCACGGCCTATTGTTTTCGTCATCTAAAAAAAAAACTACGAATGTGAGTCAACAAGTAACCGCAAATACAGGGAACGTAGCCACTGGAAAAAAAAACGATATATGAAAAGACTTTCTGACTCGTCCTCGAGTCTTTATATATACTTTTTTTTCGTTGGTTACGTCCCTTGATTTGCCGATACTTTTTTAATTAGCCTTCGTAGCTTTGGGCTTCGTCGAGTCTAAATCCAGGCACTGTATATATACATATAGCTTTGAGCATATACTTATATACACAGTTCAACAATTTTGTATGATATATATATAAGTTCTTTCATTTTATCTGGCAATTTCTTAACAGACATGAAACCTTCTTCTTCTGCTTTCGGTTTCTCGTGCTCAGCTTTCTAAACAGGGACCTCGGTCGCCTCCATGAATCAGGATGTCTTCGTAGGAACCCGATTGTTTCTCCTCCATGCATCTCTCTCGGGGGCCATACCTGGGCTCTGAGAGACACATAGCAAAGCCGAAAGAACATGTGTACTCCCTACGCTCCACGTGCTCTCTTTTGATCCAGTGTCTACCCGAGCATAGAGCAATGAACCCTTTCATAATTTTACAACCGTCAAGTGATCATAATTTGGTTTACATCTTGCATCTTACATCCTTCCCGAGTCGTTAAACGTCACATAGGGCTCGCATGGTAGTTCGCCAAGTTTTCCTGTCTTCGGCGAGTTTTCAACCCCATCAAGGGATTTTATGCCAACTAATTTGGCCTCTCTTAAAAATGTCCTCTTTAGAGTTTCACGTGGTCGACATTTGGCCTGTTGTGTTCCACTAGACAGATTGTTTTGGGATTCTCTGACTGTTTCTTCTCATCATGTGACCGATATATATCCATCTCCTTTTTCTGCTCACCTATGAGATAGGTTGTTGTTCGCTCATCTGCCTTGTCTCTGCGTTGTTCTTGAAATCGTTCCACTTTATACTAATATTTTCCTTAGACATTTGTTTTCACAATATTCTAATTTGTTGTTTATTCTCTAGTTGTTTTCCAGCTTTCACATGCATAAATGAGAGTGGATATTATATTGTTAAAAAAACGCAACACTACCGTAGTCGTAATGGACAACAAATTTCACATTTGTATCAAAATTTATATAGATTTTGAGAAAGCCTTTGACAGTGTCAACAGATATGCACTGTGGAACATCCTAAGATGGCATGCCCTCCCCCATAAAATAGTTAATGTAATCAAAGCCCTATACGAGGGTTTTCAGTGCAAAGTTATCTGTGGAGAACATACCTCCAGCAGCTTTAGGGTACAAACAGGAGTGAAACAGGGATGTGTACTATCACCAACATTATTTGTCTTGGCAGTAGACTGGTTAATGAAGGAGGCAACATCAGACAAACGCAGAGGATTACAATGGACCCTTGACACAGTGCTGGAGGACCTTGACTTTGTGGACGACATTTGTCTATTATCAAGCAGTCACAAAGATATGCAAGATAAAATAAACAAGCTAACTCAGAATGCAAACAGCATAGGACTAAAGATCAACCTAAGAAAGACAAAGTTAATGAAGCAAAATGTGAACAACAGAAATGTACTCAGAGTAGATAACAAGTTAGTGGAGGAGGTCAACGAATTTGTATACCTTGGCAGTAGAGTAGTAGAAAATGGAGACAGCACAGAGGACATCAACAGCAGACTTACTAGAGCAAACCAGGCTTTTGCAATGCTGCAGACTATATGGAAATTTAAAAAAAACTAAGCATAAATATGAAAATCAGGATATTTAAGAGTAATGTTCTAAGTGTACTACTCTGTGGAAGTGAATGCTGGAAAATCACCAAAACCATAGAAAACAAGTTGAATTCTTTCCAGACTAAATGTTTACGTAGAATTAGAAAAATATTTTGGCCAAACACCATAAGAAATAACATCTTATTAGCAGAAATGCAGATGAAACCACTGACAACAGTTATTGAGGAAAGACGCTGGCGGTTGTTGGGACATGTGCTCCGAATGACTGACAACTCACTACCAAAAATAGCACTAAGATGGACACCACAGGGGAACAGAAGTAAGGGTAGACCAAAAGAGACATGGAGAAGAACAACAGAGAGGATGTTGAGCAATAGAGGGCTCACCTGGGCAAGAGCAGAAAAAAAAGGCGAAGGACAGGCATTTGTGGAAAACCCTTGCGGAAGCCCCATGTGCCCTGGGCACTTAAGGTTCAGAGAGAGAAATCAAAATTTTATTTTACGGAATTAATGTTTCAATCTTGGCATGAAGAAACTTTAAGACTTAACAATGAAAAAAAATTTAAAATTCATTAAATTTGGTTTGTACTTTTATTCTTTACGACTGACGCCTCCGTTTCGGTAAGGTGTATGGCCTCCTTGACAAGGATCCGATTATCTGTTGGATCTGTTGTGGGATGGCTGCCCACTCTTCCCGCAGTGCAAGAGATAACTGTCGGAGATTGGTTGGCCCCACATTTCCCTGGCGAACTTGTCTGTTGAATTCATCCCATAAGTGTTCTACTGGGTTCATGTCTGATGACACGGATGGCCACAGAATGGTCTGGACGTTGTTGTCAGTGAGGAACTGGGTGGTGAGTTGTGTCACATGAGGTCGAGTGTTACCCTGCTGAAAAATCGACCCTGGTGCAGCCAGAAGTGGAAGGACGTGAGGACGAAGGATTTCAGCGACGTATCGCTTGGCATTCAGGCGTCCTTCAGTTTTCTCCAGGTCACTTCTTCTCATGAAGTTGATCTCCCCCACAAAAGTACACCTTCACCACCATGTGGAGGAGCCTCATCCACGCAGTTCTGAGTGTAGCGCTCATAGACTCTGCGGTAAACTCTTCTCCGTCTGTCGTGTCGCTGGAGCAGAAAGACTGATTAATGTCTAAACCAAACCTTTCTCCAATCATTCACAACGGTCCATTGACGATGCTGGTTCGCCTACTGCATTCGGTTCTGGCGATGCCGGTCCGTAAGAACAGGACCTCTGTAGGGTCTTCCATCCCAAAAACCAGCGTCGTGCAGCCGGTTCGTGACCTTTTGATCTGAAATTCGACGAGCTGCTGTCATTGGCTGGACTGTTGAGGACGCAGCTGCCAATTGATTCCTGAGGTGACCCAGCCGTATGAAGCGGTCTTCGGCAGGAGTTGTGACTATGGGTCTTCCATTGCACGGCCGGTCTGCAACTGGTCCAGTTTCTTGAAATCGTCAAATGGTGCTTTTAACCACATTAAACTGTCTGGTCGCTACACTTTGTCCTGTCTGTAAACGTCCAATGATGGTGAGTCGTTATTCTGTAGTGAGATGAGCCATACTTGCGAACTGAATTTTCAAGTGAATTGATTCGAGGAGCGTCAACTTTTATAGACATTCAATAATATAGTCAATGAGTTTTGTGTTCAGTAAGTTTCACGAGATTCTCGTGAACCTGTCATGAGTTATTGTCAAAAATGCTGATTTAATTAGTGTCGTTTTTCTGTGCTCATGAATCATCTGCTGAGTACAGTTCAGGTCAGCACGTGAAGTTGATGTCCAAGTGAACGTTTCAGGCAATTTGCCGTTGTCTGATCAATAAATTTCAGTTTAAATAGCAACAACTTATTTGTTGCGTTCCTTTTTTTTAACAGTATACATTTCACCTGAACAGGTGTGAAACAAGGATGTATACTGTCTCCTTTACTTTTTGGGATTACAATAGACTTCATAATGAAAAAATGCTGCACAGGCAACACAGGTATTGACTGGGCACATGGGACCCAACTAGAAGATCTTGATTTTGTTGATGACATAACTCTTATCAGTAATAATGTGAATTACATGCAAGAAAAAACAGATAGCCTATCTTCACTGGCTAGCAAAATAGGACTTAGAAATTAACAAGGACAAAACAAAAATAATGAAAATTCCCTTTAATCAAAATGGAAAAATACACATAGAAGGGACAGAGATTGAAGAAGTCAATCAATTTGCATATCTTGGCAGCTACATAGACCAGGATAGTGACACTAGAAAGGAAGTTAAGATCAGAATTTCAAAAGCAGCATTAATCTTCAAGAATCTTGAGAACATATGGAATTCAAAAGTTATAAGCACAAAAACCAAGTTAAGACTATTCAATTCAAATGGACTATCCACCCTCATTTATGCATGCGAAAGCTGGAAAACAACTAAAGAAATAGAAAAGAAATTAGACTTTTTTGAAAACAAATGCCTAAGAAAAATACTCGGCATCAAGTGGAACGAATTAAAGAACAATGCAGAGATAAGACAGATGACTGAACAACAACCAGTCTCATGGGTGATCAGGAAAAGGAGATGGACATATGTTGGTCACTTGATGAGAAGAAATGATCAGAGAATCCCAAAACAAGCTATCAAGTGGAACACAACAGGCCAAAGAAAAAAGAGGCTGACCACGAGAAACTCTGAAGAGGACATTTTTAAGAGAGGCCAAATTAACCGGCATAAAATCCTTTGATGAGGTTGAAAGACTCGCTGAAGACAGGAAAAATTAGCGAACTACTTTGCGAGCCCTATGTGACGTGTAACGGCACGGGAAGGATATAAGATATAAGATACGATTTCAACTGAATAATCTTAACTTGATTTTTATGCTTATAACTTTGGAATACTATATGTTCTCAGGATTCTTGAAGGTCAGTGCTGCTTTTACAATTATTATTCTAACTTCCTTTCTGGTGTCATCATCCTGATCTATGTAGCTGCCGAGTTAAGCGAATTTGTGTACTTCTTTAACAGCTGTTCCTTTAACGTATATTTTTCCTTCTTGATTAATGGGAAGTTTCATTCATTTTTTTCATTGTTAATGTCAAGTCCTGTTTTCCTAGCCAGTTCAGACAGTGTATCTGGTTTTTTTTTCTTGCATTGTTTACGTGGTTTACATGGCACCGCATAAATCGGTTAACGCATGTGAAGACATCCCCCTCCCGTGATAAGGTTGGCTGCCTTTCTTCCTCTTTACACTAGAACAACAGAGTCAACTCCTGGAAATTGTCTGTTTTATCCTGGACTCCCTTCCGTACTCATCTAGGCTCCACCCATCATGAGAGGCAAAGACTCCATCATTTCCGTCTCGATTTTTAAAACTTTACCCCAATCCCCCATCCCCCACTCACCACACCCCCCCCCCACTCCCACCCTGAAACCCACTGTTTTCTTTACTTTTCTCGCAAAAACAAAACAAGAAATTACTTTTACGTGGTCGTAACGAGGAATACTTAGACTTACTTGGAGAAGAGAAATTATGACAGTGCTCAGAAACAAGGGATACACATGGAAGAAAGCGGAGAATAATTCCAAGAACAGGGATGACTGGAGAGCCTTTATCCGTGGCCTATGCTCTCAAGGGAGTGAAAGGCGATGATGATGATGATGATGATAATGATGATGATGATGATGATGATGATTACTTTCTTCACAGATCCTGGTTATGGGTTCCTGATCGCCAAATTTGACAGCGTTTTCGCCTTCTCAGAAACCTTTACCTTGATATTAGTCTCTATCCCATTTTCTTGTTCTCTCTCTCTCTCTCTCTCTCTCTCTCTCTCTCTCTGTGTGTGTATACCTCGATCTCTTTTGCCCTCTATCTTCCCAGTTGTTACAATATATTCTAGCTTACCTGGCCGTAGAATATGTCCTATGATTATGGATTGTCTTTTTTTCTTACTTTTGTTATTGCTTTCATCATCTCCCCAGTCTCTCTCAGCACTTCCTCTAGTGCCCCAGAACTGGTATATGGCTAGAGACTGAACGAACGAACAAATAAACGAACGTGCTGTTTTCAAAGACCCCCTCTGGCAGATCTACGAGTGTCATATCGAAAGTAGTGAGCAAAAACATTTTTTTAATCAGAATTTATAGATAGAGAAAATATAAATGTATCATCTTAATCTGCATCCTTTTCTTCGCTTTTCAACATAATCTCCATTTCTCTGCACACATTTTTCCCATCGCTCTGCAAATTTGAAATACCCTCCCGGTAGAATTCCGTTCCAGATGACCAACGCCACAGACGCACTGCTTTCTGGACGTTCTCTCCTCTGGGACCCAGCAGGCAGAAACTTTTCTATAGCCTAGGGTTTTAATCATTTCCTGTACTGCACTGTGTCATATTCCAAGATTTACAGCGATTTCAGATAAACATCTGTTTAATGATGTCGTCAACCCTTTCCATGTTGCTTTCAGTGGAGGCAGTTCGAGGGCGACCGTTGCAAGGCATATCTTGGATGCTCGTGTTTCCATCTTTGAAATGTTTCACACACTTCCTAACACTGCTAGCACCCATGCATACATCTCCATAAGCAAGTTGAAGTATTTGGTGAATTTCAGCAGCGGGGATTTCCTCTTTAAACAGGAACTCAATAACAGCACGTTGACGAAACTAAACTTCACGTGACACATGAAATGCAAAGAATGCAGGTAAGGTGATACATTTATATCTTCTCTTTCTATAAATTCTGATTTTTAAAAAAATGTTGCTCACTATTTTCGGTATGACCCTCGTATATATACCTGACCTCAGCTCTAGAAAATAAAAACAGGTCTTCTTCACAACAGCCTGACGACAGAGAGGTCAACATCGACTTGGTTCCATCGTTCTTAATGAACAAAACTGAATGAAACGTCTGGCAATGTATTTCGTTGAGAGGTTATCGACCCGTTTCTTAGTGGAAGGCTGGAAAAGCGGGGGGGGGGGGGGGGGGAGGGGGTAAAGAAATCTCTAACCCCCTGCTGCCATCATCATCTATTACCATCGACATCATCATCATCATCACTAATACTAAAAGCAGTAGGCTGATTACCACACAGTGTTTAAGGAAATGACGGAAAGGCAATAAAGTCCCTATTCAACAAATTAAACGATCACTCTGTACCACAAAGATCATCTAGGATTAAGGACACACACAAAAAAAACCCACTTCACTGACTGAAGTGTTTCCCTTTGTTTTATGACCCCTTTCGAACACACCGGTACATGTAGGTGGTTTCCGGTTTGAAAGGAATGTCACGTCTAAAAATATCAGTTCTTTGTGTATTCTGCACAAGCTGGTTCACTGGACAAATATAAATGCCAAACAGTTGGGGCGGGAGGTTGGGGGGGGGGGGTGTCTGAAGATCACTCGTAATGGGTGTCCTTACCTGTTCTGTTATATCTATGGGATGTTGTACTTACTGAGTGACATGCTTACAGACGTGGGCCCGTCGAGTACACCTACTGAGACAGGTCTTTGACGTCTCTAACAGGCCTTTCCCAATCCAGCCACGTGTGACGGTTATAGCCTATCTTTCTTTGTCCAACACGCAGTTTTTCCCCCTTTCTCTTTATTATTATTATTATTCCAACGGTACTATCTGTTCACATCATTCCAGACTTGTCTTCTGTCGGCATCATGATCAAAACACTATCTGTTCTCGTTATTATCAAAATGGCGGCCTGGTTGGCTTACTGGTTTAAGCGCTCGGAGATTTTTTTCCTGGTACACACCAAGAAACCCCGCCCCGGGGGGGGGGGGGGAAGGATCCACCCAGCCTCTAAAAATTGGTAGCAGAAAAATCTGGGAAGATAAATGCGGCCAGGCGTGATACTGGCCATATCACACTTTCACGTGTCCGTGGTCTTGGACAATACGGGCCTAACACCGTATCCCCAATGTGCCTTAATGGCGTGTAAACCGGGACTTTACCTTTACCTGTCATTATCAAAATGTTCACATTATTCCCCCCAAACATTATCCTTTCACGTTATTCCCACGATGCTATTTGTTCAAAGTATTATCAAACTGCAATCCGTGCATGATATTTGTAGAATTGCTTCTGCCCAAGTTCTTTTGATCCAGTCAAGTAATTTGATCGTCTCAGACCGTTCACAGACTGTGACTACCTTCCTCGTTCTGTCTCAGTTTCTTTCAGTGCCGTGTCTCCGCTGTCCAGTACAGCTCTCACTTTACTCGTTACTTTTCTCACAAGCGTATAATTATGTACGGGATCAAGGTAACACGTTTTTCCCCCTCGCTGCATTAAATAGTCTTTTGTTTAAGAGGGAATGTATTCTTCCGTCCAGGTTTGGTAGAGCATTACCTGGAACCAATCACTGCATTCTGAGCTTGTGAAAGGAAGTCGAGGTGGCTTTAATCCAGAATCAGAGCGAAAGATATTGTAAGCCACAGCCTTAAAGAAAATCTATAAATAACTAAACTTAGAGCTTCAAATAATAATGACTTTTAAAGAAAGAAAGAAAGAAGTTAAATGAAAGGGAAGCATTTTGCCTGTAAATGTAGTACGAACCAGACTAGAGGGTTTCGGTAATGGGCCATGAACCCGCAACCTTCCGAATAGAGCTTTCCTACGCCCTAATACAGCTATCCCGCGCCCTATTACAGCCAGACCGCACCATAATAGAGCTTTCCTACGCCCTAATACATATATTCTGCGCCCTATTACAGCCAGACCGCACCATAATAGAGCTTTCCTACGCCCTAATACAGCTATCCCGAGCCCTATTACAGCCAGACCGCACCATAATAGAGCTTTCCTACGCCCTAATACAGCTATCCCGCGCCCTATTACAGCCAGACCGCACCATAATAGAGCTTTCCTACGCCCTAATACAGATATTATGCGCCCTAATGCAGCAAACCTGTACCATAATACAGCTATCCTGGGCCCTAATACAGCTATCCTGGGCCCTAATACAGCTATCCTGGGCCCTAATACAGCTATCTTGCACCCTAATACAGCTATCATGCGCCTGAATACATCAAACCTGTACCTTAATACAGCTATCCTGCACCCTAATACACAAGCCTGTACTTTAATACGGCTATCCTGCTCCCTAGTACAGCAAACTTGTGCCATAATACAGCTATCTTGCGCCCTAATACAGCGAGCCTACGCCCTTCAATACAGCGAGCCCACGCCCTTCAATGCAGCGAGCCCACTCCCTTCAATGCAGCGAGCCCACTCCCTGCGTGCCTTATCTTTAACAACATTGTGAGTTATGTTTCTGAGACAGTTTTCATGCCGCATACATGGCCAAGATATTTTCTTTTTGTTATTATTCGTAATATTTCGTTATCACTGGTATTATTATTATTATTATTATTATTATTTGAAACACACGTAAGTTTAATTTATTACAGTCTTCGATAAAGAAGTACAAGCAGTGACGGATTACCCCCCCCCACCCCCAACCCCAACCTCCTCCGGCTATCCATGGTTAAGGCTAAGGGTCCAAAGGAACAGAGGGCCCAACGTAATGGGAATAATGTTAATATAGGTTATTGTTTTTATGAATCTTTATCAGAAGATAACAGTATAGTTCGGAGGCTGGGGGCGGGGGGGGGGGGGAAAGAGGGCCCGTATAGTATAGGTTCAGCTCGGGATCCTGGGCGATAGTTAACTCGTCACTGAGTGTACTTACTTTAAAACCATTAAAACTGTTTTAAGCATAAGCGACAGTTTGTGACATATGATAATTCTGAGACACTGATGTATTGGATCATCAGATAATAAGTTATGACACCCTCCCCCCCCCCTCCTCCTCCCAAAAAAAGACAATTTTTAATGAAACGAAATTCATCTTTTGGTGGTCATTTTTTTCAGACTTAATTTCCTTCTAACGCTTCTAAAAATAATTCTCATCTGAAACAGGCTTCCGCTTGAGTGATCCTCGATATCTGCGTCACATTATGGGTATTTATGTCACATTTAAGGGCATGCATCTTTCCCATCGCAACATATGCCTGTGAGACCTGGACACTTAACAAAACAGCTGAGAAGCACATAAATGCCTTTGAATGTAAATGCTATAGAAGAGTTCTCCAAATATCGTGGGCACAAAAAAGAACAAATATATCTATACTACAAGAGCTTAATATTGAAGAAGGCTGGCTAGTAAAGAGGATTAAAGAGAGAAAACTTAAATATTTTGGCCACATTAAACGTCATGATACTTTAGAGAAGACCGTATTGGAAGGATACATAATGGGAAAAAGAAAAAGAGGAAGACCGAAACGAAGATGGCTGCAAGACATCGTTGATGATCTGGAAATGGATGCAGCAGCAGCAGGCCATCTTGCTCACAACCGAGAGGCCTACAGGAGTGCTGTTTGGGAGGCAAAGTTCCGCAAGGGACAAGCAAAGGAATGAATGAATGTCACATTATAGATATTTATGTCACATTATAGATATTTGTGACACATTATAGATATTCTGTCACACTGTACCATTATACTCATAGATAAAATAGTTAAGTCAAGGATAGCGTCAATTTCCCATTAACGGATCGTAACTTGTGAATGTTCCGTCCACCCCCTCCCCCACTCTCTCCCTCTCTCTATCTCTCTCCCTCTCTGTCTCTATCTGTCTCTGTCTCTCGTCTCTCTCCCCCTCCGTCTCTCTCTCTCTCTCTCTCTCTCAAGTTTTTTGAAGGGCAGAATGTAAGACGGGCCTGCGTGCCCAATTTTTTACCCTTGAAAAATAAAGATTATTCATTCATTCATTCATTCTCTCCTCCCCTTTCCTCCATTCCATTGTTTTTTTCCTCGACTGAACCTGCAGTACTGGAAATAATCCGGTTTAGCCTGTATCTAGTTCAAACAAAACTAGTCTTGTAAAGAGAAAAGGGGTGGGAAGGGGGAAACTTATCCTTCACGCTTTACTTAGGCTCGTTTTGTCCAAAACTGAGAAGGAAATCTCCTCTACCTGATCTTTAAAAATAATACACTCGTTTTTTGGTTTTTTTTTTTTAACAAATCAAGTAACTAAATAAAGAATACTTTCCGTGAAAAAAATGGGGACTCCATATCTAAATCTCAAGCTCTATATTTGGAGCAGTGAAAAAATGAACAGAAGCGCTCTCTATCGCGTCTATGAAATCAATATCTGGAATATGGGGGGGGGGGGGGGGGTGGCCGTTGAGTTTCCGCATAGAACCGGCCCAGAACAAGCTGTAGCGCTACTAAACGAGAATGGAGGGGAGGGAGGTGGGCGTAATGGCTGAAAGTAAACCCCACACGGTGGCTGTTTCTCTGTGCTTGCATCATCTGGACATCCAGGTAAGTTTAAACCAACAAAAAAAAGTTCAAAAATAACTTGTATTTTTTTTTTGTTTTCTCAGGCCGTGACAGTTTTAATTGCCGCGACCGAAGGAAGATTTTGTATTTGTAAACAGGTGAACGCCGCTGGCTAGTAGGATGATGATCTGTCTCATAGTTTCTGGCTATCTGCTTTCACACTGTTTCATCATACATCCACGGCGAGCCACAGTAAAAGACTATAGACTTCCATGGTGACTCGTTTTCGTTATAGAAGGCGGTTCATGTGGATGCTTGCTGCTTCTGATACTTTCCCAACTCAACACTGAGCGTGTGTGTGTGTTTTTTTTTAATTTGCTGGACGATTTCATTCATTGTTGCTTCTACCAGTTTCTGTTTTTAACTTAACTACCCACAACTAAAAGAAAAAAAAAGTTCATGTTTTTGCCATGACCGATCGTCTTGTCTTGTCTTGTCTCCTTCGTCGGTGTTGAGCGGGACAAATAGACGTCTTGATAGCTCTCAGCGATTTGCTTCATGTAAAGGAATATTTACATACTTCTGGTTTTTCAAGAACGAGTCCATTAGTTTAGTTTCATCATCATCGTTATCTCATCTGTTTATTTTGCAGTTTTCTTGCTGTTTATCAATCATATAGAAACATCAATAAAGATTGGGTGATAATAACTTCATTAAAAAAAATACATTGGATATGCTTCTTGAGTATGCTGTAAATAATTCCCTTTCCATTAATCATGTTCTTTGTTCTATTACTCGTTTGAAGACTCTATCTAGCGGTGTACCGATAGTTGGGGGGGGGGGGGATGGCCTGAGCCCCGCGTGGGTAAGGGGGGGGGCGCCAAATCGAAGCATATCTTCTTCTTCTTCTTCATTAGCTTTGCTTATTCCTAGCAAATTGTTATAAATAAACTATCTAAATAAAGTAACTTTTATGGCTCTTGGCTTTTTTTTTAAGATGGGAGGGGGGGGGGGGACAGGGGCGGCGGAATTTGTCAGGCTCACCCCGGTCGACATCAGCCATTGGTAGGCTACTGACTCCACCTTGGCTATTCATTTTTATCTTTATCTGTGTTTTATAAACTTGAAAGTCACTTAAATTCATTGTTAAAAGTTTGTCTGAAGATCTTTAGAAAAACAAGCTGATTGCCTAATCGGAAAAGCGTCTTCACCCCTAGAGAGAGAGAGAGAGAGAGAGAGAGAGAGAGAGAGATTGCGACCGTTATATAACTAAATGTCTCAAGCTAAATAGTAGTCTGCGTCCCGTACCTGCTTGCTTCCGCCAGGGTTAGCTGACCAACACCCTGTTCCACTTCCACATGATGCCTCTGGTAGTAGACAGCAGTCTGACCAAGTGAATAGGGGAGGCAAAACTGGGTTGTAGAAATATGCCATGCCGAAGACAGATGTGTCATGTTCGAAAAGCGCAGATACCACAGCCTGGTTGCAAACTGTGATAGTGACGAACGAAAACATCTTCCTTTTGGTGGCGACCGCAGAAGTAGTGGCAGTATAGTAAGGTAGGGGTAGTTGTAGTAGTAGTAATAGTAAGATAGTAGTAGTAGTAGTAGTAGTAGTAGTAGTAGCAGCAGCAGCAATAGTCGTAGTATTAAAGTAGCAGCAACAGCAGCAGCAGCAGCAGCAGCAGCAGTAGTAGTAGTAGTAGTAGTAGTAGTAGTAGTAGTAGTAGTAGTAGTAGTAGTAGTAGTAGTAGTATCTAAAAGTGAAAAGCATTTAGATCTTTGCCAGGAGAATAGAGCTAACCCACAATGCTCAATGGTCTTATGATTCATGAAGAAGACCCTAAACAGTTAACAGGCTCAAATGTCTCGTTATTTATCAGGACTCCATGTCAGTCATTTGGAGGTCCCTTGCGGAACTTTGCCTCCCTAACATCTCTCCTTATATGCCTTTCGGTTGTTAGCAAGATGGCCTGCTGCTGATGCGTCCATTCGCAGATTATCAACGATGTCTTGCAGTCTTTCTTTTTCCCATTATGTTTCCTTCCAAGACTGTCTTCTCTAAATTATCATGACGTTTAATATGTCCAAAATATTTATAAGTTTCTCTGTTTAATCTTCTTTACTAGCCAAGCTTCTTCAATATTAAGTTCTTGTAGTATGGATATATTTTTTCTTTGTGTGTGTGTGTGTGTGTCCATGATATTTCTAGGACTCTCCTATGGCGTTTATATTCAAAGACATGTATATGTTTCTCAGCTGTTTTATTAAGTGTCCAGGTCACACAGGCACGCGTTGTCCACGGGATCGTCCAAAACATTTTCGGTATGTAGTGAAACTAATTTTCCAGTTTTTTTTTTAACCCTTTGTTACTTTATTTGCATTACCTTCAAATGTCACCTTTGACCTTTGACCGACCTCCGATTCTGTCGAATTCATTTTCGTCTGAACTGAAATTTTATCGTCACACGTGGGGAAGAAAAAAATAGATCCACGCTCATCGTGACTTAACATTTTAACATTATCAGGCCTGGTCATCAAGTAAACAAATTACAGGGGACCCTTTGAATGAGCAGTTGCCTGGCTTATCTACTGACCTAGGTCTGACGTGTATCCTTTCAGCTGTAGCTCCGTCCTGGTAACGGTAGATAAAGGTAACTCTACCATGCTTCAGAAGTACATCGGAACATGGTGTTAGTGCCCATACTTTCCCTGACTTGTCAGCACATTGGAGGGTGATATGGTCAGCATCATGCCTGGCCTGACCTGTCAGCACACTAGAGGGTGATATGGTCAGCATCATGCCTGGCCTGACCTGTCAGCACACTAGAGGGTGATGTGGTCAACATCATGCCTGGCCTGACCTGTCAGCACACTAGAGGGTGATGTGGTCAACATCATGCCTGGCCTGACCTGTCAGCACACTAGAGGGTGATATGGTCAGCATCATGCCTGGCCTGACCTGTCAGCACACTAGAGGGTGATGTGGTCAACATCATGCCTGGCCTGACCTGTCAGCGCACTAGAGGGTGATGTGGTCAGCATCACGCCTGGCCTGACCTGTCAGCACACTAGAGGGTGATGTGGTCAACATCATGCCTGGCCTGACCTGTCAGCACACTAGAGGGTGATGTGGTCAACATCACGCCTGGCCTGACCTGTCAGCACACTAGAGGATGATGTGGTCAGCATCACGCCTGGCCTGACCTGTCAGCACACTAGAGGATGATGTGGTCAACATCACGCCTGGCCTGACCTGTCAGCACACTAGAGGATGATGTGGTCAACATCACGCCTGGCCTGACCTGTCAGCACACTAGAGGGTGATGTGGTCAACATCACGCCTGGCCTGACCTGTCAGCACACTAGAGGGTGATGTGGTCAACATCATGCCTGGCCTGACCTGTCAGCACACTAGAGGGTGATGTGGTCAACATCACGCCTGGCCTGACCTGTCAGCACACTAGAGGATGATGTGGTCAGCATCACGCCTGGCCTGACCTGTCAGCGCACTAGAGGATGATGTGGTCAGTATCACGCCTGGCCTGACCTGTCAGCACACTAGAGGATGATGTGGTCAGCATCACGCCTGGCCTGACCTGTCAGCACACTAGAGGATGATGTGGTCAGTATCACGCCTGGCCTGACCTGTCAGCGCACTAGAGGGTGATGTGGTCAGCATCATGCCTGGCCTGACCTGTCAGCGCACTAGAGGATGATGTGGTCAACATCATGCCTGGCCTGACCTGTCAGCGCACTAGAGGATGATGTGGTCAGCATCATGCCTGGCCTGACCTGTCAGCACACTAGAGGATGATGTGGTCAACATCATGCCTGGCCTGACCTGTCAGCGCACTAGAGGGTGATGTGGTCAGTATCACGCCTGGCCTGTCTTTCCTTCCTCGAATCCAAAAAAAGTCGGGTACCCATCTCTACACCTGGGTGACTGGGGAGCCCTCTAGCCAGATTCGACCCCCCCCCCCCACCGACCTTCGCCATGAGAGACTAGTGCACTAACCACTTAGCCACTCAGACCCACTCTATCCTATAACTCTTCTCTTATTTTGCTTATCAGGTCCAGCCCGTCAACCCCACTTTTAAAACTAAACTTTCTGCTCCCGTTGAAACTGTGTGTAGAGTTCTCCACAGTACATTTGGGTTATATCTTCATGAGTTCTTCACAGTACATTTGTGTATGTCTTTATGTCTTCTCCACAGTACATCTGGGGTATGTCTTTATGTGTTCTCCGTGGTACATTTGAGTGTGTCTTTATGTCTTCTCCACAGTACATTTGGACATATTTTTATATGTTGCATCACAAAGAAGTTATGTATACGTGTCCACGTTCGACCGACAGGAGGGAAGCCTTAGAGAGACCTGCAAGCACTTATTTGTGGTGGGGGGGGGGAGAGGGGGAGGGAGGGAAGGAAGATGCTGCTGAATCAGAGCTGTGGGTTGCCAGGTCGTGTAAGGCTCGCCCAATTTTCCTTCTAATTTAGAAACACTTCTAGTGCTGTCTCCTTGACGCTGTCTGTCATTTAATCATTAGATTTTAAGTGTCACGGTTTCAAGACGTCTCTGAAGTCCGCTTTCAGCCTTAAGTAACTAAAAAATTTTAAGAGTCACAAGAAGAACTGTCAGTCAATATAGTGATGACTAATGTCATCAAGGCACTGTGCGATGGATGATATACCGAAGTGGAGATTGGATCCCGTGTTGACTTTTTTTTTTCCCAGAGTGCAAAGATCATGTGTCTTCATCAGGTGCCAGGTTGTTCTGCTTCCGGGTCCCTACAAAGCTAGTTCTGTATCTGTATCCTTCCCGTGCTGTTAAACGTCACATAGGGCTCGCATGTTAGTTCGCCAAGTTTCCTGTTTTCGGCGAGCTTTTTAACCTCATCAAAGGATTTTATGCCTACTAAACTGGCCTCTCTTGGCAATGTCCTCTTTAGAGTTTCACGTGGTCGACCTCTTTTTTTTTTCTTTCGGCGTGTTGTGTTCCACTTGATAGCTTGTTTTGGTATTCTCTGATTGTGTCTTCTCATCATATGACCAACATATGTCCATCTCCTTTTTCTGATCACCCATGAGACAGGTTGTTGTTCGCTCATCTGCGTCGTTCTTGAATTCGTTCCATTCTATACCAAATAGTTTCCTTGGGCATTTGTTTTCAAAAGAATCTAATTTCTTGTCTATTTCTTTAGTTGTTTTCCAGCTTTCACATGCATAAATGAGGGTGAATATTAAATTTGAGTTGAATAATCTTAACTTGGTGTTTGTGCTAATTAATGTGATTAAAAACTGTGTCCTCAGGGGGTCAGTGCTCCATCCTTCTGATGTCTGCTATCTAGGTCGTTGCTTTGCTTGGACTAAGAGCAGCACCACGGGCCTGGTCATGAACAACTAAATTTTTAAATGCTCACTGGATTATGGAATACCCTATACTTGTAATCTTCCAAAGAAGGGAATGA
The DNA here is from genome assembly GCA_009760885.1 of Achatina immaculata. Classification (NCBI taxonomy): domain Eukaryota; kingdom Metazoa; phylum Mollusca; class Gastropoda; order Stylommatophora; family Achatinidae; genus Lissachatina; species Lissachatina immaculata. Next base: position 16,246,010 of record CM019702.1, read on the forward strand.
TATCTCTAAGCTCAAAGAATGGAATGGTATCTCTAAGCTTAGAGTCACGAGGAAAGAATCTGTGAAAACATTCCAAACAACTGATCAGACAAACAATATGCAAATATGGACAACTGAATAAAAAACAACAACACTTCGCTCATTTCGTAGGATCTACCGCATGTTTGCAAACAGCCAGTTAGAAGATGATGTTTGTAAGACAACAACTCCAGGAAGAATGATTATGTAACAGAGCACATTTGCTACAGATGAACGTGTGAATATAAATGTATCAATTTCCCTGCGGATTAGTTCATTTGCCCACATTTCTTTTTTTTTTTTTTTTGCATTTATTTTGTTCTATCTTTCATACCTCTTTCGGGGGCGAAATGCCAGTATTCCAGATGAACGAGATAACTACTCAGGGGATTGCGAACCATAGTCGACCAAGAACCCAGTCTACCTCCTAGTGCTGCCATTTGAAATAGATAATAGTCTGGTCGAGTGAATAGGGATCGAAATTTGAAGACCAACCCGACCCTAAAAAATACACTTGAGTGTGTCTTTATGTCTTCTCCACAGTACATTTGGACATATTTTTATATGTTGCATCACAAAGAAGTTATGTATACGTGTCCACGTTCGACCGACAGGAGGGAAGCCTTAGAGAGACCTGCAAGCACTTATTTGTGGTGGGGGGGGGGAGAGGGGGAGGGAGGGAAGGAAGATGCTGCTGAATCAGAGCTGTGGGTTGCCAGGTCGTGTAAGGCTCGCCCAATTTTCCTTCTAATTTAGAAACACTTCTAGTGCTGTCTCCTTGACGCTGTCTGTCATTTAATCATTAGATTTTAAGTGTCACGGTTTCAAGACGTCTCTGAAGTCCGCTTTCAGCCTTAAGTAACTAAAAAATTTTAAGAGTCACAAGAAGAACTGTCAGTCAATATAGTGATGACTAATGTCATCAAGGCACTGTGCGATGGATGATATACCGAAGTGGAGATTGGATCCCGTGTTGACTTTTTTTTTTCCCAGAGTGCAAAGATCATGTGTCTTCATCAGGTGCCAGGTTGTTCTGCTTCCGGGTCCCTACAAAGCTAGTTCTGTATCTGTATCCTTCCCGTGCTGTTAAACGTCACATAGGGCTCGCATGTTAGTTCGCCAAGTTTCCTGTTTTCGGCGAGCTTTTTAACCTCATCAAAGGATTTTATGCCTACTAAACTGGCCTCTCTTGGCAATGTCCTCTTTAGAGTTTCACGTGGTCGACCTCTTTTTTTTTTCTTTCGGCGTGTTGTGTTCCACTTGATAGCTTGTTTTGGTATTCTCTGATTGTGTCTTCTCATCATATGACCAACATATGTCCATCTCCTTTTTCTGATCACCCATGAGACAGGTTGTTGTTCGCTCATCTGCGTCGTTCTTGAATTCGTTCCATTCTATACCAAATAGTTTCCTTGGGCATTTGTTTTCAAAAGAATCTAATTTCTTGTCTATTTCTTTAGTTGTTTTCCAGCTTTCACATGCATAAATGAGGGTGAATATTAAATTTGAGTTGAATAATCTTAACTTGGTGTTTGTGCTAATTAATGTGATTAAAAACTGTGTCCTCAGGGGGTCAGTGCTCCATCCTTCTGATGTCTGCTATCTAGGTCGTTGCTTTGCTTGGACTAAGAGCAGCACCACGGGCCTGGTCATGAACAACTAAATTTTTAAATGCTCACTGGATTATGGAATACCCTATACTTGTAATCTTCCAAAGAAGGGAATGATATCTCTAAGCTCAAAGAATGGAATGGTATCTCTAAGCTTAGAGTCACGAGGAAAGAATCTGTGAAAACATTCCAAACAACTGATCAGACAAACAATATGCAAATATGGACAACTGAATAAAAAACAACAACACTTCGCTCATTTCGTAGGATCTACCGCATGTTTGCAAACAGCCAGTTAGAAGATGATGTTTGTAAGACAACAACTCCAGGAAGAATGATTATGTAACAGAGCACATTTGCTACAGATGAACGTGTGAATATAAATGTATCAATTTCCCTGCGGATTAGTTCATTTGCCCACATTTCTTTTTTTTTTTTTTTTGCATTTATTTTGTTCTATCTTTCATACCTCTTTCGGGGGCGAAATGCCAGTATTCCAGATGAACGAGATAACTACTCAGGGGATTGCGAACCATAGTCGACCAAGAACCCAGTCTACCTCCTAGTGCTGCCATTTGAAATAGATAATAGTCTGGTCGAGTGAATAGGGATCGAAATTTGAAGACCAACCCGACCCTAAAAAATACACAGAGCCGAAGTTGGATGAATCGGGACGTAAGGGGCATAACAGCAACACAACGTAACTAACGCCTCTTTGAGGGCAAACGCTGAAGAAGAGGAATTACCTCCACCCGTACGTTTAATACAGTAAACCTGCTCCCTCTTGGGGGGGGGGGGGTCAGTAAGGGTGACATCCCACCCGAATGTCTGAACTTGGTCGGGTGTTGATTTCATTGTGCTGCATGAACGCGTAGAAAATAATCTTCGTATAAGCTGCCATTGGCTGTTGCAATATAGGGTCGTGAAACTAAGATCTTGGCGACATTGATTTCCTTATTCTTCTTCATCTGCGTTCGAGGTTGTTGGTCACTTCAGATCCTGATCCCTATCGACATGGCAAAGCCCGAAGACCTCTCCAGATCATGATAGGAGTCCCAAAGCTTTTGCCCCAAGCTTGTTTCCTCTGGCCATGTCTCACGCCTCAGGTCTGCATGGTTTAGGCAGTCTTGTAGGATATATTCTGGAGTCTGGACTCCACTGCCACATGGACACTCGTCTGTGTGAGACGTTTTGAGTCGATGCAGGTGGCTCAGTAGTCTGCAGTGGCCTGTCCTTAGGCTAAAAAGAGGATGGTTTGCTGATGTCTTTGTAGGTGGTGTATTGGATCAGGTTCATTGTTGCATTTAAGTTTCTTTTTCCATTCAGATTTGATTTCCTAACTTGGCGGATGTTAATCTCATGCTGTGTTTACACGTATATTGTGAACTGGGTAGAAGAGTTTTGTAATGCACAGGTCAGTCCATGAGTTACATTTTATGCACGAGTCAGTCCATGAGTTACATTTTATGCACGAGTCAGTCCATGAGTTACATTTTATGCACGGATCAGTCCATGAGTTACATTTTATGCACGGATCAGTCCATGAGTTACATTTTATGCACGGATCAGTCCATCAGTTACATTTTATGCACGAGTCAGTAGTTACATTTTATGCACGGGTCAGTCCATGAGTTACATTTTATGCACGGGTCAGTCCATGAGTTACATTTTATGCACGAGTCAGTCCATGAGTTACATTTTATGCACGGGTCAGTCCATGAGTTACATTTTATGCACGGGTCAGTCCATGATTTACATTTTATGCACGGATCAGTCCATGAGTTACATTTTATGCACGGATCAGTCCATCAGTTACATTTTATGCACGAGTCAGTAGTTACATTTTATGCACGGGTCAGTCCATGAGTTACATTTTATGCACGGGTCAGTCCATGAGTTACATTTTATGCACGAGTCAGTCCATGAGTTACATTTTATGCACGAGTCAGTCCATGAGTTATATTTTGTGCACGAGTCAGTAGTTACATTTTATGCACAGGTTAGTCCATGAGTTACATTTTATGCACAGGTCAGTCCATGAGTTACATTTTATGCACGGGTCAGTCCATGAGTTACATTTTATGCACGGGTCAGTCCATGAGTTACATTTTATGCACAGGTCAGTCCACGAGTTACATTTTATGCACGGATCAGTCCATGAGTTACATTTTATGCACGGATCAGTCCATGAGTTACATTTTATGCACGGATCAGTCCATCAGTTACATTTTATGCACGAGTCAGTAGTTACATTTTATGCACGAGTCAGTCCATGAGTTGCATTTTATACACGAGTCAGTCCATGAGTTACATTTTATGCACGAGTCAGTCCATGAGTTACATTTTATGCACGAGTCAGTAGTTACATTTTATGCACGAGTCAGTCCATGAGTTACATTTTATGCACGGGTCAGTCCATGAGTTACATTTTATGCACGAGTCAGTCCATGAGTTACATTTTATGCACGGGTCAGTCCATGATTTACATTTTATGCACAGGTCAGTCCACGAGTTACATTTTATGCACGGATCAGTCCATGAGTTACATCTTATGCACGGATCAGTCCATGAGTTACATTTTATGCACGGATCAGTCCATGAGTTACATTTTATGCACGAGTCAGTAGTTACATTTTATGCACGAATCAGTCCATGAGTTGCATTTTATGCACGAGTCAGTCCATGAGTTGCATTTTATGCACGAGTCAGTCCATGAGTTACATTTTATGCACGAGTCAGTCCATGAGTTACATTTTATGCACGAGTCAGTCCATGATTTACATTTTATGCACGGATCAGTCCATGAGTTACATTTTATGCACGGATCAGTCCATCAGTTACATTTTATGCACGAGTCAGTAGTTACATTTTATGCACGGGTCAGTCCATGAGTTACATTTTATGCACGGGTCAGTCCATGAGTTACATTTTATGCACGAGTCAGTCCATGAGTTACATTTTATGCACGAGTCAGTCCATGAGTTATATTTTGTGCACGAGTCAGTAGTTACATTTTATGCACAGGTTAGTCCATGAGTTACATTTTATGCACAGGTCAGTCCATGAGTTACATTTTATGCACGGGTCAGTCCATGAGTTACATTTTATGCACGGGTCAGTCCATGAGTTACATTTTATGCACAGGTCAGTCCACGAGTTACATTTTATGCACGGATCAGTCCATGAGTTACATTTTATGCACGGATCAGTCCATGAGTTACATTTTATGCACGGATCAGTCCATCAGTTACATTTTATGCACGAGTCAGTAGTTACATTTTATGCACGAGTCAGTCCATGAGTTGCATTTTATACACGAGTCAGTCCATGAGTTACATTTTATGCACGAGTCAGTCCATGAGTTACATTTTATGCACGAGTCAGTAGTTACATTTTATGCACGAGTCAGTCCATGAGTTACATTTTATGCACGGGTCAGTCCATGAGTTACATTTTATGCACGAGTCAGTCCATGAGTTACATTTTATGCACGGGTCAGTCCATGATTTACATTTTATGCACAGGTCAGTCCACGAGTTACATTTTATGCACGGATCAGTCCATGAGTTACATCTTATGCACGGATCAGTCCATGAGTTACATTTTATGCACGGATCAGTCCATGAGTTACATTTTATGCACGAGTCAGTAGTTACATTTTATGCACGAATCAGTCCATGAGTTGCATTTTATGCACGAGTCAGTCCATGAGTTGCATTTTATGCACGAGTCAGTCCATGAGTTACATTTTATGCACGAGTCAGTCCATGAGTTACATTTTATGCACGAGTCAGTAGTTACATTTTACACACGAGTCAGTCCATGAGTTACATTTTATGCACGAGTCAGTCCATGAGTTACATTTTATGCACGAGTCAGTAGTTACATTTTATGCACGAGTCAGTCCATGAGTTGCATTTTATGTACGCGCTTTTATGTGTTTGTGTGCGTGCGTGCGTGTGTGTGTGTTTTTTTTTCATAAAACTGTGACTACGCTGTACGATCTGGTGATCAGTGACCCAAAACTGACCATGCTAGAGTCAGGGTTAGCGAACCATAGCTAAAGAAGACCCTGTCCCACATCTCCATTGGTGCCCCTAGTAACGGACTGAGCCTGGCTAACGAGGCAGGGATCGCCATATTCTCCAAAGCATTTCATACCCCCCCCCCTCCAAAACCTTTTCGGTTTTTTTTTTAAACCTCCTCTCAAGGACTGAAAAAAAAAAATAGCCGTTATGGTCTGCTCACAAGTCGACACGATGCTGTTGCCTGGACACTTTCACAGCATCAGCTGCGAAGAACGCTAGCTGGCAGTTCTAGAGAGATAAAACACAAGACAAAAGAATTCAAAGTTTGTAGTTGCGGGCACATTATGGGCCCCTTGTTTCGTGTTAAACCCCAGCGACGTATTCCCATGTGACCCATATATCCCATAGACATACAATTCTGGGTTTTAAAAACTAATCAAGCTGGCGCTGAGTGTTCGTAATGGCTGATAGTCGTTGCTGTGGTATAAAGTGTACGACCTGTCAGGCCACAGTTCTTCGTCGTCGTCGTCATCATCATCTACGCTGTCGTCGTGGCATTTGCGTGAAACAGAATCACTTTACCTCCAGCTAACATTTCTTCGTCTTCTTCTTCTTCTTCTTTCTTCTTCTTCTTCTTCTTCTTCTTCTTCTCATTCAGCGTTCGCCTCGTTGCACTGTGTCACAGTTTGTACTAGGTTGTAATATCCGCCTCTTTCGCCCCCCACGTATCCGATTTCAGCCTGAGTTATTTTTACAACCGTTTCTGCCTTTCCATTTCTATTCCTGTTTACTCTGCCGGGCAGTTGTCTATAACCAAAGGCCGCCGCTTGAGAGCAGAACTCGTGCTGATCTGTTGTTTTACCATTCATCCTGTCCTCGACAAAAGCATAATGCCGAAATATTGAATCTTTTTTTTTTAAATCTCTGCCTGCTTATCTGATTATTTATCACAATCTTTCAGTCGCCCTTTGTTTTCTCTTTGTCTCTTCACTGTGAAAACTGTACACCTTTGGCTGTACTTATTATTTGAAGTTAATAACATCCTGGTGTCTCATATTAAATGAACCTCACATGAGTGTACTGACATTCTACCAAGATTATACTGACATTCTACCAAGATTATACTGACATTCCGCCAGCTTTTATTAACTATTGTTATTAAATTTAAACACTTCTGCATTAGTTATCCTTTTACGGTCTCTACGTTTGCCCTAGCTTCCTCTTATATTTGTCACTTATGTGTCATCTCGTTTGCTGTGCCCTCGCAAAACAGGTGCATTTGGGCGTAAACATGCCCATTGACATGTCGATCATTTCACTCAGCAAACCTTTTCTTCACGCGTGCGTCCGGTGTTATCTTTCCTACTCAGCTGTTGATGAACCTGCTGGAAAATTCCAGTTCACGCCACACCCACAGCTTACATTTTGGCGCACGTTTTGTGCTTCCTTTCGATACATTTGTATTGAATTTAAGCAACCCAGCTTTGATTCTTAATAACTTTAAGTACTTTTTTTTTTTACTTAATCCTTCCCGGGCCGTTAAACGTCACATAGGGCTCGCGTGTTAGTTCGCTAAATTTTCCTGTTTTAGGCAGAGTCTTTCAACCTCATCAAAGGATTTTATGCCTAATAAACTGGCTTGTCTTAACAGCGTCATCTTTAGAGTTTCACGTGGTCGACTTCTTTTTCTTCGGCCTGTTGTGTTCCACTAAATAGCTTGTTTTGGGGATTCTCTTTTGAAAAGAAAAATTACTTCAGAAATTTAGTGAAAGACAAAACTAAATCAGTTTGGAAAGGGATTAATACTCTTGTAAATAAAAGTTAGCAATCTGACCCACAGACACTTAATGGTAAAAATACTTGCACTAACTTCAGTGAACATTTGAGGGAAGAAATTCATATTCTAAAATCTTCATTACCGATCCCAAATTGCGATCTTAGTGTGTTGAAAACTTACAGCTACAGTAAATGTGTAAAGCTAAAACAACTACGCATTCCTTTTCTCACAGTCAGTGAGGTTTATAACTGCATCCGGTCTTTAAAGAACAATAACTCAGCAGGATGTGATGAATTAGTAACAAGATACTACGCTACGCTGCACCAGTTATTACAGACCCACTAACATATATATATAATTTGTGTATTGACAAACACTACTTCCCTGACACGTTTAACTTCGCCAAAGTGTTTCCTCTTTTTAAATCTGAACAGACTAGTGACCTCTCAAACTATAGACCCATATCCTTTCCGTCATCATTTTCCAAACCTCATGAAAAACATATACAAAAGTTAACACTTCTACACATGCAAGAAAACAATCTACTAATAGACAGTTAGTCAGGTCTTAGACCAAATCACTCCTGCCACGCAGCATTAACTAAAATGACTGAAAGCTGGCTGTCTAATATAAATGATGACAAATTGTGTGGTACTGTCTTTGTAGATTTCAAGAAAGCCTTCAATATGATTGATCATGAAATTCTTGCAAAAAGCTGGAAGGTTATAGATTACACCCTGACCTAACAAAATTTATTACATCTTTTCTCTCAGGTAGAAAACAAGTAGTTTGCTTTAGAAACAAAATAGCTGACTCTTCTGTGGTTGATACTGGTATTCCTCAAGGCTCCATTCTTGGTCCTCTTCTCTTTGCTATCTATATTAACAATTTACCACTATATGTAAAGCACTCTTCATGTGATCTTTTTGCTGATGACTGTACTGTTTACAGTAGTGAATATGACATCAATAACCTGCAGACAACGCTCAAAAACGATATAAACAGTTTGGTTAAATGGAGTAATAAAAATGGTATGTTGATAAACACCAACAAAACAAAATCCATGCTCATCACTACAAGACAGAAACTGCAGAATGCAACAGAAACTTCGCTACAGCTTTGTGCTGAGACTAAGGCAATAGAAAATGTTTATGAACATAAAACTCTAGGACTCATCAGTGATCAACATTAAACTTGGAATTCTCGCGTATATAACATAATAAACTTGACTGCACAGAAAGTTTACCAACTAGCCAAAATTAAACACTTTATCGACAAAGACACAAGAAAGATACTACATATCATATATACAAACACACTTAGATTACTGTTCCACAATCTGGGATGAATGCTCAGTCTCAAACACAAAAAGGCTCCACTCACTTCACAAACGAGCATTAAATCTGATTTGTGACAAACACCCAGTACAGACTGTAGATCAACACAAACAACTCAAAATTCTACCCCTCAAAAATAGAATAATTTTTAACAAAATTAAGTTTGTTCACAGGATTCTGCCGCACAATGCTCCGCCTTACTTGTGGTCACTGTTTACGTATAACACTAAACATAGCCAGCGTTTAAAAAACTGTCTCCTTCAGGCTTGATCTATACAAGAAAAGCATTGCATACTCTGCAGTACAGCTCTGGAACACCCTCCCCTATCATTTAAAATCCATTAGTAATACTTCATCCTTTAACTCAAACCTTTTTCGTTATTTACTTGCTTGTAATTATATGCCTCCATAGAATACCCAGCACTCTCTCAACCCATGACTCGCAGCCATCAAGTACTAAAATAACATAGTTCCAAAAGTAAATTGTTAGATATTGTTAGAAATTATTTTAACGCTTGTTAAAAAAAAACATACAAGTATGTTAGAAGATCTGTACTGACAATGTATTTTTGACAGACAGACAGACAGAATGAATGAATGAATGAATGAATGAATGAATGATCTTTATTTTTAAAGGGTAAAGAATTGGGCATGCAGGCCCGCTTACATTCTGCCCTTCATCACTTCATCTTTCATTTTCCCCACACACTCGATTTAATACAGGTATACAAATTACATTAGGAAAAAAAAACACATCCAAAGAGTTTAAGATTAAACTATTACACTCAAAGTAAAAGAGAAGAAGTAATTAACCTAATAAAATAGCACTCACACAGACATATACATAAACTAAAATACATTGTCAGTACAGATCTTCTAACATATGTTTTTTAACAAACATTAAAATAATATCTAACAATATATAACAAGTTACTTTTCGAACAGATGGGTAGGTAGGTAGGTAGGCAGGTAGGTAGGCAGGCAGGCAGGCAGGCAGACAAAATTCCTCTCCGTGACCCTGTCTATTTGATACTATATTTGAAAATTTAAAAAAATGAGCTGTCCCTTTCCATCGGATATCTTTCAGTAAGTTATACATGATCATTTATCACCCCCGTTATCACACGGCGTTTGTTTACCACAGATGTTCTCTCTGCTTGTTACACAAATGTTCTCTCTGCTTGTTACACAAATGTTCTCTCTGCTTGTTACACAAATGTTCTCTCTGCTTGTTATACAAACGTTCTCTCTGCTTGTTACACAGATGTTCTCTCTGCTTGTTACACAAATGTTCTCTCTGCTTGTTACACAAATGTTCTCTCTGCTTGTTATACAAACGTTCTCTCTGCTTGTTACACAAATGTTCTCTCTGCTTGTTACACAAATGTTCTCTCTGCTTGTTACACAAATGTTCTCTCTGCTTGTTAAACAAACGTTCTCTGCTTGTTACACAAACGTTCTCTCTGCTTGTTACACAAACGTTCTCTCTGCTTGTTACACAAATGTTCTCTCTGCTTGTTACACAAATGTTCTCTCTGCTTGTTACACAAACGTTCTCTGCTTGTTACACAAATGTTCTCTCTGCTTGTTACACAAACGTTCTCTGCTTGATACAAAAATCGTCTGTAGCTTGCGCTATAGTGCATCAACTTCGTGCTTACGGAATGGAGTATTATCACAGAGCCAGGAAAACAAAATATAATCAGGGACGGGGTACTATCATAAAGCCAGGAAACCAAAGATAATCAGAAAGGAGAGTCGTAAGCGTAGGGCCATGTAGGGCCATGTAGGGCCGATGAGAGCCAGGTCATGCACCTCGTGTTATTAACTCTCTCTCTCTCTCTCTGAACCTTAAGTGCCCAGGGCACATGGGGCTTCCGCAAGGGTTTTCCACAAATGCCTTTCCTTCGCCTTTTTTTCTGCTCTTGCCCAGGTGAGCCCTCTATTGCTCAACATCCTTTCTGTTGTTCTTCTCCATGTCTCTTTTGGTCTACCCTTACTTCTGCTCCCCTGTGGTGTCCATCTTAGTGCTATTTTTGGTAGTGAGTTGTCAGTCATTCGGAGCACATGTCTCAACCATTATTAACTACCATGTCCCAACAGTTATTAACTACCTTACCCAAAACTGTAGACGGAACTTCAGAGTGTTCTCCTGAATTTTGTCCTTAGTCTCTAATAAGAAAAGAAGGTGTCTCATATTAAATGAACCTCACATGAGTGTACTGACATTCTACCAAGATTATACTGACATTCTGCCAAGATTATACTGACATTCTACCAAGATTATACTGACATTCACGCAAATGCCACGACGACAGCGTAGATGATGTAGGTGATGGGGGGGGGGGGCAAACACCGGGTCCCCCAACAGTCCAGATCTTAGGCTTAGCATCCACGCTTCTCCACCACGCCCCCACCACTTTTACTCAGGCTTTGGGTGGGTGGGGGGGGGGCGCGAGAAACCAAGGCGTAGCAGAGAGATGAGACACAGGACACCAAACTTAAGCAGTTAAGATCCAACCTGTTCCCTTCCCCCCCCCCCCCCCACCCAAGCTGTGCTCTCGCTACACAGGCCAGTGTGACATCAGAGTGTGTTATGTCCCTTGTCCATCATATCCTTAGCCGGGGCTGGGATCGATGTTTTTTCACACGGTAAATGGAGCGTGTTAAGAAGATGGTTCCATGAATTGTGAAGAAATCTGTCACAGCTCTCTCTCTCTCTCTTTCTCTCTCTCTCTCTTCATCCGATTAAGATGCCAGTGCTGTGAGATCTTCACCCCACAAAAGCTTCCCTCAAGTTCGCATCTACTCCAGAAGGATTTACTGCCGCATCAAGGCGGAGCGACTATGTGGGTTAACTGGACGGCACGACGCTTGAAGTAATAGAAGATGCACTGTGCGAGTGCATGTGTGGGGGGGGGGGGGGGGGCCAACGTACTGCTTGAATGAATGTGATGGCTTTAGACTTGCTAACCCTATTGTTTACATATCCGCCCATGTTTTGTTTACTTGCGTAGCTGGTTTAATTAGGAAAACATGTTCTTCCTTCTGCATGTCCGGAATGGTTTCAACTGCCATTCGTTTGTGCGTCGTATGGTCTCGGTGTTTCTGTACCGTATTTCATTTTCAGAAATAAAAAGGAGTAGGTGGAGCAGTTGAAAACAAACAAACAAACAAAGATGAGGGAACTGAAAGAAATGGCAATAAACAGCAGGAACAACCAAATATTTTGGTGAAACGCCTTTATCAAGGATAATAGGACAGAATAATAATAAACACCCTAAAAAAAAAAACAACAACAACAGAAACTTACAGGTCTGTCTTGAGCGAAAGTAAAACATAAACATAAACTTTACTACATGAACAGTTTCTCCATGGCCTGCCAATATTCTTACCCGCTACCCAAATACTCTTACATCTTACATCCTTCTCGTGCTGTTAAACGTCACATAGGGCTCGTATAGTTGTTTGCCAAGTTTTCCTGTTCTCGGCTAGTCTTTCAACCACTAAACTGGCTTCTCTTAACAATGTCCTCTTTAGAGTTTCACGTGGTCGACCTCTTTTTCTTCGGCCTGTTGTGCTCCATTTGATAGCTTTTTTTTTTTTTGGTATTCTCTGATTGTTTCTTCTCATCACATGGCCTACTTATGTCCATCTTTCTTTTTTTTTTTTAATTTCCCATGAGACAGGTTGTTTGCTCATCTGTCTTATCTCTGCGTTGTTCTTGAGTTCGTTCCACTTTATACAGAGTATTTTCCTTAAGCATTTATTTTCAAAAGAGTCTAATTTCTTTAGTTGATTTCCAGCTTTCGCATGCATAAATGAGGGTGGATATCACATTTGAACTGAATAATCTTAGCTTGGTTTTTGTATTTATAACTTTTTAATTCCATATGTTCTCAAGATTTTTGAAGGACAATGCTGCTTTTGCAATTCGAATTCTAACTTCCCTCCTGGTGTTACAATCCTGGTCCATGTAGCTGCTAAATATTACTATAAAAAATATATTTACGTCTTTTAGATGTAAAAAAGGTAGATATTATATTAGCTCCTATATTTTCCTAGTCAGGCTGACACACTTGAGAATGTGGTCATGGACACGCCTGGCCACACTTACTTCCCTAGCATCAAGGGAAAAAAAGCCAGGTACTCATTTCCAGAGCCGGAGTGACTGGGGCTTCCCAGGGGAGAAAGTGAACCACTTACCCGCCCATCGTGAGAGAGGGTAGTTCATCAACCACTTCGCTACTCTGGTGCCCTCTTTTAGATGCGGCTCCCAGAAATTTATCGTGCACCCCCCCCCCCACCCACCCTTTATGGGTCGCACGATCTTCTTGGAACTGACCATATAACAATCCCCAAAATCTAAGAAAGCAAATCCTTTTGGTAGCATTGAAACTTCTCAGTCACCATCACCATCATCATCATCTGTAGATGTGGTCATACTTCTCCCAGATCTTGATGCTTAATATTTTCCAGCAGTTCAGCTGGTGACCTTTTAATTGTGCTATCATGCTAAAACTGTCCATGTGTTGGCCTTCCCCTGCCTCTATTCCTTTTATCTTTCCTGCTGTTATATTTTCATCCTTCTCATTATATGCCCAACGAAAGGATGACTGTCGTCTTCTTGTGGATTTAACTGGGTTCTTTTCTATATTTCCTTGTTTGTGGTTTTAGCTATGCAGGCAACTCTTGACACCAAATCCTGGTGGTACCTGGTTCAAGTCCCAGCAGTGATTTTTTTTCAGGTACCACCACATTAGAAAGTCACTGGGGTCCGCCCATCCTCTAAAAATAGGTACCAGAGAAATATGGGAATTTAAATGCGACTAGGCATCAGACTTTCATGTGCCGACGGTCTTGACAGTTCGGGCCTAACACCGTATCCCCAAGTTGCCTTAATGGCATGGAAACGGGGATTTTATCCTTTTTTTTAAAAAAAACAAACAAATCTCTGTCTTCCAGGTATTTGAAAGAACTGAAACTTGTAACAAATCTAATCATGTTTTCGCCTGAAAGGAGACTACAGCAAGATTATAAATTCTCTCCCCTGGATATACAATTTTGCCTTATAATCCAGTCTCAACGAGTTTAGTCCAGCTAAAGAAACTTGTGAAGAGAACGCCCAACGGAGCAGCGCAAACGATTCTTTTGATATAATGAAGAATGTAATCTTGGCAACCTTTTCTTACTTCTTTTCAAAATCGAGTGAGTGAGGGAGAGAGAGAGAGAGAGAGAGAGAGAGAGAGAGAGAGAGATCTCAGGCTATTGAACTCATTACGCACCCGATGCCGTGGCTGGTTCAAAAAAGCCTGGGAGGACTGTGTCGGTCAAGTCGAACGCGCACGTATCTGGTTTTGTTTACTGTTGATAGCACAGGTTCGTGGAAGCTCAGAGAGAGAGAGAGAGAGAGAGAGAGAGAGAGAGAGAGAGATGGGATGTCTGCCAAGTTCAGAGTGTATTTCACAATCAATATTTACCTCGATAGCCCTCTCCCCCCCCCCCACCCCACACCTTTTTTTCCAAGGACTACAAGTTTACTTGTTCAAGAAATCCTGATTTGAAAGAGGTAAAGTTTACCAAAGACTTGGCGATATGTTTTGCACAAGTTTTCTGTTTCATCGTTTCTAACTTTACCTCAGCTATCATGGAAATGATGTGAGACTAGGGTTTCTCGATCCCTTTTTTTTCCCCCCAGATCGTAACTCCAGCTTACGCATTAAAATTCTCTCTGTTTTCCTTCTTCTTCTTCCTTCTTTCTTTCCTCTTCTCTTTCCCCCAGTGCTGTTGCTATTGAAAACTATTGTCTTCATCTTTTAGCTGTGACCACTGGATTTTCGTTGTAGCGTTAAGTAGGGTTATTGATGTTAATTAAATGGGCATGTAAGTGCTGTGAGACTGTGATTAAACTGTAATCATGTCCTGTTTGAGCAGAACCTCTTTTCTCTTCCTCTCTCTCTCTCTCTCTTCCTTCCTCTCTCCCTCTCTCTCTCTTCCTCCCTCCCCCTCTTCTTATCTCGCTCACTCTCTTCCTCTCTCTCTTTCTAATCTCTCCCTCTCATTCTTTTCTTCCTATCTCCCTCCCTCTCTTCTTCTCTCTCCCTCTCTTCTTCTCTCTCCATCTCTTCCTTTTCTCTCTGCTTCTCTTCCTCTCTCTCTCTCTCATTGTCTCGTTTCATCTCTCTGTCTCTTCGTCTCTTTCTCTTCCTCTTCTTACCCCTCCTCCCTCTCTCTCTCTCTCTTCCTCCCTCCCCCTCTTCTTATCTCGCTCCCTCTCTTTCTCTCTCTCTAATTCTCTCCCTCTCATTCTTTTCTTCCTATCTCCCTCCCTCCCTCTCTTCTTCTCTCTCCCTCTCTTCTTCTCCCTCTCTCTTCCTTTTCTCTCTGCTTCTCTTCCTCTCTCTCTCTCTCATTGTCTCGTTTCATCTCTCTGTCTCTTCGTCTCTTTCTCTTCCTCTTCTTACCCCTCCTCCCTCTCTCACTTTCTCTTCCTCTCTCCCCCTCCCCCCAACCAACCATCCACCTCCTTCAGCTTGCAGAACCAATAACCTGTTTACTGATGAGAAATGAATTCTCAGGTCACAAACTCCAGGTATACTTCCAGATCAAAGCGCATTTCTATTTCGGCAGAGCTTAATATAGAGCACAATGTTCACGAGTATTTTCTGTGCAGTGCAAAAGGAAAGAAGTACGGGTAATCGTTTTCCATGAAGTCTCAACTTCTTGAAGTTGAAATAAAATGATAGAATATGGGACAAGTTTTATGCTGATTTGGTGGAAATTTCCTTGTTCCTTTGACCACAGTGTGTCACGCCTGGTAACCTCCGTACAGAAACCACTAAATGAAGTTGGTAGGTAATCAACTACCAGCACCTTCATGAGCATATTTTTAGAGGATTCTACGAGTACTGACTGTACGAGTAAGCAAATATTCTCTACCTCAGTGGTTCCAACCTTGTGATACTAGGATTACAAGTGGTCCTCTGAGAATTATCAGGTGGCCTCTCCTCTTATAGGGATATCAACAGCTGACGTGCATTAAAAAAAAATGAAGATGAACTGCACCAAGACATTGTATCACATGTGCCAGCAATAACCTGCATTTATCAGCGGTTTTTAAACGCCCAGCTTTGCATTAAAGGTAAGTCAAAAAGTAATATTAATTCTGCACTTTAAAAAATCTGAATCGTGTAGCAGGCAATTGTACTATAGACATTTTATGCCATTCATCTCTAGGCGTTTGTATGCTGAGGCGCGTCGGTCATCAGGGACATACGCATATCAGATTTTTAAAATGGCCGCTCTCTTGGAAGCGTGTACGAGAGAAGAACAGCGCGCAGAATGAAAGCATATAAATTGCACAGAAGGTTTAACAACGTGTAGCAATTTTGGCTGATGCAGCTCGCTTCGGCCGACTTCACACCGTGATTGGCCTGACGCTGACACGTAAGTGGAACGAGTGATACGGGAAAACGGGAGGATAACATTCGATGAGATGGCTGGAGAAATAAAAAAAATTAGTCATGGTTTGGAGCAGCACATCATTCAGGAAGTGCTGCACTACAGAAAAATCTCCTGCAGATGGGTGCCAAAACAACCTGATCAGGAAGAATATGTTTCTCTTTTACGACGTTTTCGAGCTGAAGGCAATGGCTTTCTACTTCGTATAGTCACTGGAGACGAATGCTTGGTACTTCCAGCCAGAGAAACAGCGAACCAGCAAGACGTTCTTCCTCGACGAACCAACGAAGCTCTTTACAACTCCGTTGGCCGGAAAATCGATGATCACGCTCTTCTAAGACTACTCAGACCCAATCATGGAACATTACACGCAGATAGGAACCACTATCGATAGGGATGTATGATGTGATTTGTTTTAGAACCACTTGAAACCTTCAGCTGAAACATCAAAATCTAGTGATTTGCTCAGTTCTAGTGTTTTGTTACACCACGACACTGCATCACGTGCAATAGTTCAAGAAATTACAAATGTGCGTTTGGAGTGTCTTCCACATCTTCCATATGAACTGGACCTCGCACAATGTCATTATCATGTGTCTGGGCGCTTCAAGAAGTCGCTAGATGAGAAGAAGTTTAGTACAGACGAAGGGATTAAAGTGGCCCTGCATATGTGGCTACAGGATTATTCAGAAGATTTGTTTTCCCCTCTAGGATTCCAGGCACTGGTGACGCGATGGCATACTGGGTGGGGACCGTGCTGAAAAATGATAAGGAATTTAATCCAAATAATAAACAATCGAGGTTAGTTTTTTACTCATCTTCTTATTATTGCTACACTAAAGCGCATGTTGTCAGCAACATATCGGCAGCCATATTTGGTCTCTGTACTACAAAGTCTTTTAGCAGCAGCCGAGATCACAGCTAGAGAAGAAACAGGCCATATTTTCTTTCCACCTTTTCTTCTAGTATGGTCTGGGGGTCAAGACGCCCGATAAGGTAATCAGCGACCCATAGCTGATATGCCAGCGACAGGGTTAGCGACCCATAGCTGATATGCCAGCGTCGGGGTTAGCGACCCATAGCTGATATGCCAGCGTCAGGGTTAGCGACCCATAGCTGACCAAGACCCTGTACCACCTCTCCGTGGTACCCCCAGTAACAGGCATAGCCTGGCTAACGGGGCAGGGATCGCCAGAGTCCCCATGGTGGTGGAGTCGGCCAAAGAAGCATTGCACACCCCGTGCTTTTTTAACTGTACTCTGGGACTGAAAAAGTAGCCGCCATAACTCGCTCCCACGCCGATACGATGCTGCACCTCAACATCTCTACAGCATCGGCTGCAAAGAACAACAGCTTGCAATTACAAGGAGTTCGTACAAGTACAAATCTAGTGTGGTCTTCAATATATTTTTATGTATTTTGATATGGCCAAAGTATTTTTGTTTTCTTCATCCTTATTTCTTTGAGAAGTTCACATTGCACTTGGGGCTGTTCTAAAACTTATTCATTTGTTCTTTTCATTCTCCATGTTAAATGACCTAGTTTTCTGTAGACCCACATATCTGCTGCATTAATCTTTCTCTCCATCTTTTTGCTTAGAGTCCTGCTCCATAGGGTACAACAAAACAGATATAACATTTTACACATTTTAATTTTGTTTTTATAGACATATTCCTGGATAACAGCACTGTCTTCACGGTGCTGAACGTATATTGTGCCATTCCTAGTCTTTTCTTTATCTCCATCTCACATCTCCCACCTTCAGTTAGTGTTTGTCCTGGATAGCTGTAGTCCGTCACTTGTTCCAGTCTCTCTTAGTTTACGGCTATACCCATCTGTGGGTTCTGGTCTTTCCTGCTGAACACAATCACTTTGGCCTTCTTGATATTGATCTCGAGTCCCCCATTCTTGGCTTGTAAATTAAATAAATAGTCATCAAGAAAGAAAAACAAAAGGGGCGGATGTGAACAAAGAAACTCCGACGATTTTACTAAATTAATCTGAATTTTATTAGGGGTGATGCAACCCCCTTGCAAGTAACAGCTGAGCTCTTGCCATAGGCCAGGGGCTTGCGTGCAGCGTATGGGGGGGGGGGGAGGGGGGAACGAGGAAAAACAAAACACACGAAGAGCAATGAATCCGGCACACGACTACAACCACTTGCTGATGCAATGAATATGCGGGAGAGAAAGCATTGCCCAATCGTTTTGGCTGCAGGTTGGCGCATGGTGTCCCGATTGGCTGGTGTGTAGGCAGGGAGTCGGTCGATACCACCACGCAGTCGGTGTGTGAGGGAAAAAAAAAACTGCGAAGATTATAAAATGTCCACGGAGTGCAAAAGTTAGTCCTTTTTTCCCCCTGTTATTCTGAGGGTAATATTTCTCGTATATGGAAACTACACTGTACTACACGTTGGTAAGATTCACATGTTGTTTTTTTCCTTTCCCAGCTTTATTTACACTCATCCCCCACCCCCCTCGATTTACCGTGTCCCACTAAACCAGCTACACTTAATTTAACGCTATTGGGGTTAAGTATAACTTCTAAAAGTGGATATCAATTATGTGTACTTTAATTTTCGTTAAATTGTTACGTTTTTTAAAACATTATATCAATTACGGGTTATGTAACATCTAGTTCTTAACAATATAAAGCTGAATTCTGAATACAGCCGTTGTTTAGTATCAGCTTGATAGAAAAGAATGATTATCACTTAAAGAAACGGCGCGTGTGAGTTCAAATCAATACACCTATTTCCATTCATTGGGGGGGGGGGGGGAGAGACGTAAAGATTCACAGAGTTTCAATCATATTAATCTTGAGAGTGTCTTGAGTAATATTTATCCAGCTTTGCCATCAGATCCTTTCTGTTACATCTTCCTACTTATCTTCTCATCCTACATTCTTCAAAATTACTATAATTTATAGCAAAGAAATAAAAGAGGCTAAAAAACTGTGACCAAATTTCGTTTCATTACATATTAAAGTTTCAGTTCTGCCGTTCGAGTGATTTACTATTTTGCCCATGTAAATGTCCCATGGTGATGATGATGATGATGGTGGTGGTGGTGGTCGTTAGCATGTTATCATGTCGCGCATAACCCGGGCAGCTTATGTAAGAAGATGGGTCGATATTCTCTTAACACTCAGCAGGCTTTCGCCAAGATTAGAGTCACGTTGTTCCATATCTCCGTCTCCCATGCTCGTTTGGCGAGTAAGTTTCCAAGGAGAACTTTCGAGGAACTGGGGTACGGTCTTAAGCTCCGGTCCCCTTTACTGTTATCAAAAATTCTTAACTGTAGTATCTGGTATTCACTTTTTAAAGGAATCGAGAATCATATGTCGTTTCTTCTTCATTTAGTTTGATATGCGCGGCATCCGGTAAGTAATGAGACTGATTTGTTCGAAATATACTTACATATGGTTAAAATTCCTCGAAATAACATCCTTGAGCATCAGTACACCGTTGCCTGCGGTTCTGCCATGCGTCATAGCTTGCCTGGAAGTCTTGAACAGGGGTCTCTTCAAAGCACTCGTCACGGCAGCTTGCACGTCATTAGTAGTCCCCAAATGTTGGCCTTTCAAGCTTGATTTGAGCCGGGGAAATAAAAAGAAGTCCATGGCTGTAGGGAGTTTGGCATAGCGTTGCCACGGTTTGTTTCGCCAGAAACTCTTTCACTAGCAGCGACCCATGTTACGGCGCATTGTCGTGGTGAAGAACCCATGTGTTGGCGATCTCCGGGCGGACGCGCCTGACTCTGTTCTTCAGCCGTTTAAGCACTTCCACGTAAAATGCTGCGTTGACCATTTGTCCAAGTGGTACGAACTCCTTATAGATACCACCTTAGAGTCAAAGGAGACCACGACCATCGATTTCGTCTTCGATTTGCACATTTCATAGGCGCTCCGAGCGTTGTTCATCCTCGACGCTCTCTCTTCCTTCGTTGAACGTCTTGTGCCACCGAAACACTCGTGCTTTCGATAAAGCATAGTTCCCGTAGGCTTTCTGTATCATAGCAAGCGTCTCTGTCGCGGATTTTTCAAGTTTATCATAAAACTTTACCGTTGCTCGACACTCCTGCATTTTTTACCGTCGACGGTTAAACAGCTGTCCACTTCGCAAGCGATCCGCACTGTGTAAAAGCTCAGAGCCAAATGATGAGATATCGACCCTTTATCTGATAGCCCCCACTAACATTCAGGTCCGGAGAAACCGTCCCCACCCTGTGCTGACTGGCTGAATAAAATGTCTCATTGCTTACCGGACACACGTTGTGTGTGCATCAGGACGCAGGAGTCTTCATGTGTGTCCCCACAGTCTTTCCCATCCTTTCTTATTTTTATTTCTTGGACCAAGGTCGAGCCATTCAGCCACTGTGATGACATGTTTGCAAGATGTGTTATGGAGTTCGGAGACCGTGTCTTTTTTATATAGATGGGCTTGTAATTTGTAATATTCTGTTACCTGTTGTTTCAAAATGATTACGCTTCAAATTGGAGTTTTCCTACTATCTCCCACAGAATAGGCGAAGCGCAGAGGTTGTAACGGAACAACTGCTTTATCTGGCACTGCTAGCATCACATTCTCCCCAGCCATGGAAAAAGTCTCGCACTGGCAAACGGCCACGATCAGCCAAGAAAGCGACACTGCTTCCTATACCCATGACATGGACACGGTCCTGAAGTTGCTGGGAAAGCATCCAACCATCTGGGTCTTTGGTTACGGCTCGTTGCTTTGGAAACCAGATTTCCGCTATAAATCCAAGCGGATAGGCTACATTGAAGGCTATGAGCGTCGTTTCTATCAGGGAAATATTACCTTCAGGGGAAAACCTGGCCAGGTGAGAACTTGTAAATGGAAATATGTCAATATTTTCACATTACCTGTTTCCTTTGTTTCTGAAAGCTTTTATTAGATTATAAAATGGCATAGTATACAGCTTTTGTTAGAGGCTAATATACAGCTATTGTTAGAGGCTAATATACAGCTATTGTTAGAGGCAAGGACACTTAATTCTGACAGTCAGTGACCCATAGCTGGCATCAGGACTGACGACCCATTGCTGAACAAGACCCTGTCCCACTTCTCCACTGGTGAACAGGCCTAGCCTGGCTAATGGGGCAGGGATCATCATAGTCCCCATCGTGGTGGAGCCTGCTATAGACCACCACCTGCCTTTTAGCTGCCACACAGGGACTTGGAAAAAAAAAAGAAACTACCATGATCCACTCCTAAGCTGTCCAGTGTGTGCTTGCTTTCAACATCTTCACTACATTGTCTGCAAAGAACACCAGCTCACAGTTCCAGTGAGACCAAAGAAGAAGATAGCATTTGTCACATAGGATGAGTTGCCCCTACAGAATGACTTCAGTATTTGATTACATAAGATGCTTGGTCTTACACAGGACTGTTACTAGGATCTTCAGGCAGTTGTTGCATCCATTGCCAGTCTGGGCACTCAGCAAATATGTGTGGGGCAATGCTGTAGGTCCCCTCTGACAATGAGGCCTATAGGACAAATAAAGGGGGGGACCCAATACAGTATAAAATAATACTCTGGAATGAGAGGAAAGAAATTCTTTTTTTTCCTTGTAAGAAAAACTATGTGAATTTGAATTGTTACACAAAAGAAATGAACATATAATACCAGTGTCCTTGGACGGCGATCATTTAAGGCAGTAACCGCCATCTGTGAATTGTTGCTTCTTGTAAAGACAGCAATGAATTCCACTTTTGACAGTCATTATATACATGTAGAGGTTTAATTTTGTATTATGAATGAACACAGTGAACTTGACTAAATATG
Source organism: Achatina immaculata (assembly GCA_009760885.1). Taxonomy (NCBI): domain Eukaryota; kingdom Metazoa; phylum Mollusca; class Gastropoda; order Stylommatophora; family Achatinidae; genus Lissachatina; species Lissachatina immaculata. The sequence goes on from CM019702.1 coordinate 16,268,048, forward strand.
TTACTAGAGCTCTATTGTTCATCACCATGTTCTATTAAAATTATCTTAGCCAAAAGCTGTACTGTATATTCACAATGCTTGGTATTCAGATCTGTTTTCTTCTATATTTTGTTTCCAGCCAGGTAGAGTGGCTAACTTAGAGGAAAATAAAGAGGTAAGCATAACCTTTTTTTTAACCTTATATTCATAATCATCAGTCCTCTGTACTCCCAGTGGAGCATAAGGCATCAACAAAGGTTCCTCCCAGACAGTCTTGTCTTGAGCAAGTTGGGAGGACACCTCAGATCATGTCTTTCTCACTTCTTTTAAGTTCTTCCTGTATTGTGCATCACCATGTTTCTAATAGCCTGCCCCTGTCTTTTTTTTTCCTTAAGGCATCTGAGGTGGTATAGAGGTGTCTTGTTTTTTTTTTCCCATTTGTTGTATATGGCCCAGCCATTTCCATCTTCATCATTTGACTTTTTTTAGTAATATTCTCAATGCCCATTCATTTAACATCCTTATATTTACTTATAACTTGTTAACATTTTTAACAGTGCATTTATCATACTTGTTATCAGGGATTTCTGAGCTACAGTATGTTAACTCAAGACCCTGTTCTGCTGCCACGTAGTACTTCTGGTAAAATGCTGCTGTATTTACGATATACAAAGATTCATGATTTGTACCTGGTGATGCATTCTATTGGAAACTTGTTTTGTTTTTGGTTGATGTGGTCAGACAGAGGAAATTGGGGGGTGGGCGGAAGGAGAATGATAAGTGTCTTGTCCTAGAAAAGGAAAGTAAAATAGTCCACCATAATATACTGGTGCAATGCCTTTATTTATTTAAGTTTTTTTTCTCCTGGTATTGAGAGCATCTAGTTCATGTCACAGGATCACTGCTGGCGAGATTCTTCAGATGCTGCGCGTGGAATGAAGCTCCTCCCAGCCAAGGAAGAAAATGTAGAAAGGGGTTGCTGTATGGCGCCGATGTGAAAAGGTGATGGAAAGGATAAAGTGAAGCTTAATCAGTATATTCAGTAGCGAGAGCTACTCATACCACGGCGCCTCTGCTCTAGAGGTCGGCCACGTCCGTTATATGCCCATACTGGTGAAATGTGCCTAAACTGGCTTACACCAGGGGTGAAATTTGATAGCTACGCATGTCATGATACCTCTGCTCTGAAGGTCGGTCACGTCCGATATACACCCATCCTGGTGAAATATGCCTAAACCGGCTTACACCAGGGGTGAAATTTGATAGCTACGCATGTCATGATACCTCTGCTCTAAAGGTCGGTCACGTCCGATATACACCCATCCTGGTGAACTATGCCTAAACCGGCTTACACCAGGGGTAAAACTTGATGGCTACGTATGTCACGATACCTCTGCTCTAGAGGTCGGTCATGTCCTAAATACGCCCATACTGGGATAATATGCCCAAACTGGCTTAACCCAAGGGTGGAAGTCACTAGTGGCGAGGATTCATCCTCCTGGACAAAAGCTCCGTCCTGGTCACAACTAGGAAGGGTAGCGGCCACGACCACAAAATGCTGAAGTTGGAGACACTGGACCAGTGCATTCTAGACAGGCAACCACCTCTCACCCGGCGGGGATGTATGCGTATCCTAATCACACTGAGGTTTTCTGGTGAGAAAGTCCAATGCTGGAACGGAAGGGCAACCATCTCTCACCCGGAGGTGATACACGGGTATCTCAGAATACCTCGAGGTTTTCCAGTAAGAACGTCCAACTTTAGCCTGGATGGGCTACCACCTCTCACCTGGCGGGAATATACTGATATCCAAAACACGCCGAGGTTTTCCTGTGAGAAAGTCCAACTCTAGATCAAATTCGTGCAACGAAAACCATGGTGTTACGCAATCCCGCTTCTGAGACCCACCGAGAATACAGGCTCATATCCTGCGATATTCTGAACCTCTTGTGGTCCTTCTCGGGGATCACGTGTGGTCTTTTTGGGGACCACAGGACCTATAGAGGATCACAGGTGTAAATTCAGTAGGATCACAGGGCGGTCTTGGTGATAGAAGTGAATGAAGAAAAAGAAGATGTCACAGGATAGCAATAATCTCAAAACAATGGGAAAATTTAGAAACATGAAAATTGTAAAAGAAAATTGCAAAATCTTAGAACCTTAAGTGTCGTAAGAAACAATGTAGTTTTTTTTTAGTGAATTTCTGTGGTAAACTCAAGCCAATGGACAGCATCGAAAAAGATATATAAAGCTAGGGAAAATTAGAGTACGAATCCATAGTCCTTTTCTGGAGTCCAGAGTCTTGTCCAAAGTCCTAGTCTAGAGTCTTCTTCTTCTTCGTTCGCTTCTACCACCAAGACTGCCCCTTGATCCTATTGAATTTATTCCTGTGGTCCTCGATAGGTCTTGTGGTCCCCGAGAGGACTACAAGAGATCTCCAAGAGGACCACAAAAGATTCATTGTATCGCGAGGCTTGGGCCTGTATTCTTGGCGGGTCGCAGAAGCGGGATTGCGTGACACTGTGGTTTTCGTTGCACCAGTTTAATCTAGAGTTGGACTTTCTCACCAGAAAACCTCGACGTGTTTTGGATATCAGTATATCCCCGCCGGGTAAGAGGTGGTTGCCCATCCAGGCTAGAGTTGGACTTTCTCACCAGAAAACCTCAGCGTGATTAGGATACGCATATATCCCCGTCGGGTGAGAAGTGGTTGCCTATCTAGACTTCCCTGGTCCAGTGTCTCCGACTTCAGCATTTTATGGTCGTGGCCGCTACCCTTCCTAGTTGTGACTAGGGCGGCGCTTTTGTCGAGGAGGACGAATACTCGCCACTAGTAAGTTTCGCCTCTGGGTTAAGCCGGTTTAGGCATATTTCACCAGTATGTGTGTATATCGGACGTGGCCGGCCTCTAGAGCAGATGTGCTATAGTATGAGTAGCTCTCGCCGCGAGACTAATGGACATACCGATTAAACTTCACTTATCCTTTCCATCACCTTTTCACAGCGGAGCCGCACGGCAGCCCTAATCGCATTTTCGCATTTTCTTCATTGGCTGGGAGGAGTTTCACCCCACGCGCAGCAGCCGAAGAATCTCGCCAGCAGTGTCTTATTTTAACCTCTGGGTTAAGCCGGTTTAGGCAATCTGCCCCAGTATGGGTGTATATAGGACGTGACCGGCCTCTAGCGCAGAGTGCCATGATTTGAGTAGTCCTGACCTCGAGACTACTGGTACTTCACTTAATCTTTTCCATAACGGCACTGCGCAGCAACCCTAATAGCATTCTTCTTCATTGGCTTGGAGGAGTTTCACCCCACGCACGGCAGCTGAAGAATCTCGCCAACAGCTGTTTTTAAATCAGAGTTTTCCTTCTCCTAGATGAGCTACCAAACAAAACTCTCATCTGGTTTTCAGGCGCCAGATATTCGCCTTCGCCCCTTCTCCTGTCAGTTTGGACAGTTCAGCCACGAGGCCAGGAGCTGGACTTGGACTGTCAGTGGCTATTTGAGACGCACGCCTTGGAGACATTTAAATGGGGTGGAGAGTGTATCCCCGACCCCATCTCAGACTAAAACAGTCCTTAGAATCAAAGTCCTAGTCTAGAGTCTTAGAGAGTCCAAAGTTCTAGTCTAGAGTGCAGAGTCTTAGTCTAGAGTACAAAGCTGTACTCTAGAATGCAAAGTTCTGGTCTAGGATTTTTTTTAAAAGTCTTAGTCAGGGGTCTTCAGTGTTAGTTCTTGGTGAAAGGTCTTCAGTGTTAGTTCTCGGTCAAAGGTCTCTGGTGTTAGTTCTTGGTCAAAGGTCTTTAGTGTTAGTTCTTGGTCAAAGGTCTTCAGTGTTAGTTCTTGGTAAAAGGTCTTCAGTGTTAGTCCTTGATCAAGCAGTAGGCTGTAGTAGGTCTTCTGTTTATTTTTCCCAAGAGTTGTCTGAAGTCTAGTTCTCTCTCTCTCTCTCTCTCTCTCTCTCTCTCTCTCTCTCTCTCTCTCTCTCTCTCTCTCTCTGATGTAACTTTTCTGTGCAGTACAGTCAAACATGTTCTGATACTGGTACTACACTGATATTGAAAAAAATGTGTTAGAATGAAAGTTAGGAGATGAAGGGCAGAATATTAGACTGGCCTGCCTGCCCAGTTCTTCACCCGTTAATAAGCACGTTGTGTTTAAAACCAGCTTTGAAATAGCACTGCCTGACACGTATGTGTTGGGGGAACCCAGAAGTAAAAGCAGAGAATATCCATGTCGAGATGCACAAGAATTCACTGAAAGTGATCTTTGTGCAGATGTCATTGCTGTTAGAGAAATAGCTTATCGTGTATAATGAAAATAGTACTTCTCCATTGGAAAATAGTATATCTTCGTTTGAAAATAGTACTTTTCCATTGGAGAATACCACCTCTCTAAAGTCCACAGAGGATAAATCAGGGTAGAAATATCATCTCAAAACAGATCATTTAGTCCTCGTTGGCTTGAAATAGGATAGCTTCCCTTGAAAGTCTGACATGGCCGTTGTCAAGCTGGGAAAATAGTACAGCTCATTAGAAAAGTCACATGACAAACCGTCATTTTGCAGTGCATCATCTAGACCCAGGAAATATGGCCAATCGTAAAACTCAGGCTAAAAGAGACCGTTTATAAGAGGTAACAGCTCAGTCCACGGTACATAACAGCAGGACTTACTACATCTAAAACACTAAATATAGACTGTGACACGGTACCATGGCCGAGTTCTTGCTTATGTAAGATACACTAAAGAGAAAGTAGTGTAAAAGTATTTAGTTCAGAATATTATACGCGAGAGAATGTCACAAAATATTTTTTAATAAAATAAGAACTCCCAGAAGATGAAGTGCAATCGACGGTTCTCACATTTTTCATGCCTGCCTCCCCCTTGCCTCTCGAGCAACTTCATGCCGTTCTCTTCTCCCCTCCCCCCCCCCCCCCAAAAAAAAAAAAACTTTTTTCACTCAGTTGTCCACCCCACCCCATATCTTCCCAATGCTCCCCCCTCCCAAAGGAGGCGGTACTGCAGTTGTAATTACGTGGAGAAAACTCCATAATGGGACATAACGCCACCATGACCCAAAAAGCACAAACGCTTGGATAATAAGTACAAAATATTTTATCTTTACCTGCTCCTTTTTTAAAAATGAAATGCGCCAGAAATGAAATAGCGCCCCTGATTCCAATATTTTAATTTGTCAGGATCCAGTGTTATGTAATGACAGCTGCGGATCATTTTTCCACTTAAATGCCCATGTCCCCCGTTTCTCTCCCCCCCCCCCTCCCTCATTTCTTTTTTCTTCATAAAATCAGTCTCTTTTTTAATAAAAGGGAAAAAAAAACTGTCTCGTATATTTGAGACCCGTGGGGAGTTTGTCAGTTGCCAGTTTGTCCAGATTTATATCTTGTCAGCCAAACTTTTTTTCTTTTCTTTTTTCCTGTAAGCAATCTCTTGAAATTTTTTATATTTGAAAAATTACGCATGTTTTTTTTTTAAATAGTTCTCCAATCGGGGAAAAAATAGAAGCAAAGCTCGATTAGTGTCGAAGACTATGCTGATGTTTCTGAATTGTAGGTAGGTAAGAAGGCAGCCAAAACGGTAGATTTAAAAAAAAAAAAAAAGGTAAAATTCCCATTTCCATGTCATCAAGCCAAATTGCAGATACGATGTTAAGCCTGTGTTTGGAAGATCTCCAGCACATGACATTGTGATGTGGTCAGTTTCACGCCTGGCCGCATTTATCTTCCCAGATTTCTCTGGTACCCATTTTTAAAGGCTGAGTGAACCCTGTGTCATTTTTTGGTGTTGTGGTACAAGGGAAAAAAAATCCTCACTGCTGGGACTTTTCTATAATGACGTGAAAAATATTTCATTCTGTCCCGAAATTGAGTCAGCAGTTTCTCTCAGTGCTGTCTGTATTCACAGTTTCAGAGAATAATAGGGTTGTGTTATCGGAAACTGTGACTAAAAACAATAACTTATCGCGTATCTGTTGCCAGAGTCACTTTAGCTTATTAGAGTCACTTCAGCTGATCAGAGTCACTGTGTTGTTGTAAATGTGGAAGCTAACAACTCAGAGTTTTTTTTTTTTGGCTGGGGTTTATGAGATCATGTTACACAATCAGCTTTTACCAGTGTAGCAGTTTTAATTACTTTGTTTTCTGATCTCTCGTCTCCCTTGTTTGTCCAGATAGAATTTGTCAGCTGAAATGTGCCTCTGAGAGCCCTGCAAATAGACAAACGAAAATATATCAGACTGATGCGGGGGAAAAACACACGCAAATGAACCAGCGGCGGTGGAGGGTGTATTTCGCAAGAGCGATTTTGTTTTTCCACCGGTTGTGAAATCTAATGTAGCCCTATAGTGTAATCCTGTAATGTAGCCCTATAATGTACCCTGTGATGTATCCCTATAACATAATCCTGTAATCTAGCCCCATAATATAATCCTGTAGTGTAGCCGTATAATGTAATCCTGTAATGTAGCCTCATAATGTAATCATGTAATGTAGCCCCATATTTATGAGGGTGTTTTACGCGACATGCAGTTTCCCATCATGTAAGGAGATTTGTTGTGTGCTACCGTGCACAAGCAAACAGATGTTCTCCGTTTTGATTCGCTGTTAGTGGTGTTTCTATCTCCAGCACTGACCAATCATAAGAAAGGCCCCGGTGTCCACCCAGTATTATAGGAAGTCTGGGAAGGTACATGCGACCAGGCACTGACCACATCACAATTTCATGTTCCGATGATCTTTTAAGTACGGGGGCCTAACACCGTGTCCTCGGTGTACCTTAATGGCATGAAAATGGAGATTTTATCTTTCCGTTGTTCTTTTTTTTTAAAAACTTACTGACTGACCATCTGCGTTCTTTATATTCATAGGTGATCTTGTTAGCTCTTGAGGCAGGTAACTTCATTATATAGGTTGTCTAAGATTAGAAGATATCAGAAGGTCTCTTCTTTTTAATGTTCTGACTACAGAAACTTCCTGGATCACTCCTTCTTCCCAGTTCCCACCAGAGTTACAACACAGGTGGGTCAGGTACCCATTTTTATAGCTTGGTCAACCGGCGTGGGGAGGGGGCGGCGGTCTGAAACCCACAACCTAGATGCGAGAATCTGTTCTTTAGAATGTCCTATCCGCACCCACTGCACAGGATACCCAGAAGTTCTCAGAGTGGGCTGTCGGAAGATCCAAGGGGGTGGTGGGTGAGGGAAAGGCGAGTGGGTAGGTGGCATCAGAACCTACTGTATGTATGGAGGCTGCAGGTATGTGGTCTATGAGGCGGAAATTGGGGAGGGGGGATGTGGAGCAGCCTAGAAAAATGTGAAAAGTCTTAATGAACAGTTTAAGCACAACAAATGTTCAGCAGTGACCGTGTCTACAGTCGTCTCATTGGAGATAAAGTGAGTAGTGGATGTTACTTATGACAGTCAGCGTGAACAAAAAAATGGAGCAGATTTTGAAAAAAAAAAAAAAGCAAATGAAAAATCGAGATGATTTTATCGACACTCTGTGTGTATGTGTTTCTGGTATATGGAACCACATCCCTTGCTGTTAAATTTGACATTTTATGTTACGTTTTTCCCCCCTACTTTTAGATTTTGGACTTACTTTATTCCCAGTAATTTACATAAAGCACACTGTAGTGTATTACTGTACAGAAGTACTGTGATATTACATAGTTCGGAGTATCACACAAAGTGCGATGCCGTCTATTTGCCTAAATATTTTTTTTTGCCCTCTCCACAGAGCCGGACCTGGGGTGTGGCATACGAGATCAGCGGCCAAGAGGAAGTGACGCAGGCCCTGCAGGCTCTGTACACCCGAGAGGCCACTAGTGGCGGATACGTTACCAGGGTTACAACCTTCTACCCGAGAGAAGAACACAACTGCAAGCGTACAGTTCTGGTGGACAGAGCCAGTAAATCAAATGTGCACATCAGCGGATTCACCGAGCATTCTCGCGGCTTTCAAGTGGACCAGGAGTATCTTAAGAAAGAAGTCAAGTCTGCCATCTTTAAAACCAGCGCCGATGAGTTCTTCATTAACGATGTGACAGATGTAAGTGATTACGACGATGATGTGTTTGTTGATGACGAAAGCAGCAGAGAAAACCAGCTTGGTTCCAGCAAGGAGAACAATGATCTAATGCGTTACTTCTGTGGTTGCAGTAAAACTGACCGAAAAATTAACCTTTCTCGTGAAAATATCAAAATTGTTGAAGATTCCCATCTAGACAGTCTTTCAGCTTCAAACAGTCCTTCAAAATCAGCCAGACAAGAAGCAGGTGATGTTAAAAACAAGTCATCTCACTTGCCTGTTCAAGTTCTCTTATATACAGCTACCTCAGACAACGACCTTTACCTTGGCCCCGACGACATCGCAAGTATGGCGCGCCAAATCGTCAGCGCTAGCGGAACTGCCGGCTCCAACGTGGAGTATGTCACAAAAATTGCGGACTACGTAAGAAAATACATTCCGGAGGACCTGGACAGCCATCTTTTCGTTCTTGACGCGAAGGTCAGAGAAGAGGTGTACCGACAGCAGGCGATGGACGCCACGAGGCTGCAGCTAGGTCTGGCTGACCTCAGCCGCGATCTGCATGACGTGGAGCATGAGATCATGGCAGAACCTGTCATGGCATCCTAGCGGCGAAGATGGCTTTGGTAGGGTGGGGGGGGGGGGGAGGTTTGTTTCGCAGAATTCATATCATTTTCATATCGCTCTGTCGCTACATCACGTTTACCACGTTCTTTCAGATAGCTTATATATCAAGATAGGCCTGCTTTGTGCAGATTTTTTGGTTTGTATAATGTCGGTGTTTCCCAACGTGGGCGATAACGCCCCCTGTGGGCGTTGGAAAGTACGAGAGGGGGTGCGATAAAAGAAAAAGGCTCAATAGGGGAGCAATGGGAAAAAAAAGGGGTGGGGGCGTTAATGGAAAATGAAGCAGTAGACGAGGGCGGTAACGTCTTCCTTTTTGGCATTTTTCAACCTGATATTGAGAAACTTCTGTCAATACATGAAACTCATCCATCACATTCGAAGCTGAGAAAATAACGCAGTAGGTGAGTTATAAACGTACTCCTTCATATTGTTAAATAAACTGGTTTGCCAGCTGAAGTTTTTAGTTGTGTAATGCATATCCTAGTTTAATAGATCACTACGAGCAATGCATATTGGAGGGGAGGGGGGAGCTCAAACAAGCTTGGGAAACACTGGTATATGTTGATAGAAATTTGTTATAAAGGCGTAACACTAGGCTAACTATGCAGATGGTGTTTTTTGTCTGCTCTCATACATACTGTAAATACAACATAAAACCACTTATATGTAAACTCTTTGCAACTCTCCCCCCCCCCCCTTCCCTCTAGTATCCCTGGCAATCTCAGTTTTATTGAGGTCACACGGTTAGCTCTGTATACCTTCTGAACAGCGGATACTAGGATGCAGTCTCACTGCGGTTCCATCAGTAAGGATCATGGCCCACCTGTGGCAGTTACCTGGACTATGCGATGTGATAACCGGCCTTGGAAAACCCGGAATATCTGCCAGCAGTCATAACAAAATAAAGCTACAGAACTCTTAGGCGTATCCGTAAGTGTAGCGAGGAACAGCGCTTATTCACATCAAAATCGGCTCTGTTGTTGCAGGCCCAAAATATCATTCCTTCCACGTTACAGGTATCTTGGGATATGCTCTATCTGGGTTGAACCCATGCGTGTTGTGCCAGGCGATCTATATTTGTATATAATACAGTTATGTGTTTCTCTGAGACCAATATTTGTCGTTCACGATAATGGGGAAAATGGGGGGTCATTAGCTGATTAGTTTAGTTCAGTACGGTTTAGTTTAGAAGTTGAAGCATAAAAGTTAATATTGTGATATCACGCTTAGCCTTTCAAGATGAGATCATCTGTATAAACCACGGTTATGACAAGAAGATGTTTATCTCCCCCTGTTGTTCAACCGCTCTCCATCCTGTAAAACGATATGCACCGCTTTCAAACATCTGCTAACGAAAGTTTAGCTACAAGTTTATTGTGTAACCCAGTGGTTCTCAAAATATTTAGGGTCATACCTCCCAGGCCCACATCAAAAATTGGCTGTGATGTTCCCTGCCGCTACCTTTCGTCGTTTTTTTTTTTTGGGGGGGGGGGTGGGGTCTTCCCACTTCCCGCAGTAGAAACTGCTGGAAAATGCAGAAGTGTATGTGAAGTACAAATAACTACATTCATTTTTAAAATTTGATTTTTTAAAATACTATTAACCTGGAGAATGACACAGGTGAATGTTAGGATTTAAAAGAAAGTGTAAGGCAAGGGTACGTACTGTCACCTGATCTATTCTCATTATACAATGAAAACATCCTGAGAGGCATTTTAAAATGTGAAAGGAATTGAAATAAGAGGCCATAATATGAATAACCTGAGATACGTTATACTTCTGCTCTAGCAGCAGAGAGTGAAAGCAGTTTGAAGAAACAAGATTACAGGAGAGAGAACTAAAAGAAATCTAGAGCTAAACAGCAACAAGACAGAAACGAGGGTAATATCGAAAAGAATAAACATACTAAAGTACAGCATCCTTTTACGTAGGAAGGCACTGACACAAATAAATAACTCAGTTACCCTAGCTGATGGCAAGTGCGCAAGTGAAAGAAAATCACGAATAGATAAGACAAATGCAGCTTTTTATGACATGAAGAAGATAGTACTAAAGAAGAAAATGTCACTGAAAGTGAGGAAAAGAGTACAACAGTGCTATATAGAGCTTATTTCTATATGACCGAAACTTGGGCAGTCAACAAAGTAAAAAAAAAATGAAAGAAAAGAGATTGGGAGCAACAGAGGTGTGGTTTTGGCGAAAGATGCAACAAATACCTGGACAGACCCAAAAAAGCTCCTTTAAAAAAACCTTCAGAGCAACAAAAAACTAGTTAAAATGATAAGAACAAGATTTATTGAACATATCATGAGAAAACATAAATTGAAGAAGCTAGTGTTGACTGGAAAATTCAAGGGGAGAAGGGAAAGCCAAACAAAAACCAAAAAAAGCAATAACTCAGTGGACTGACCAAGTGGCACGGGAGAAAGAAAGGCATATTAATTAAATGGAAACACCAAGGACCGTGCATTATGGAGAAGCATGATCACCAACGCTGTCCGGCACGGCACATAACAATAACCAGGAGAAATCGCCGTCGAAAAGTTATGACACTCAGGGGAGAGTATACAGTCTGCTGTACCCTCGTTCTGCTTCAGCTAGTTATTAATGCGACAGTAACTTTGTTTTGTGCACCAATTATCTCTCTCTCTCTCTCTCTCAACCTTAAGTGCCCAGGGCACATGGGGCTTCCGCAAGGGTTTTCCACAAATGCCTGTCCTTCGCCTTTTTTTCTGCTCTTGCCCAGATGAGCCCTCTATTGCTCAACGTTCTTTCTGTTGGTCTTCTCCATGTCTCTTTTGGTCTACCCTTACTTCTGTTCCCCTGTGGTGTCCACCTTAGTGCTATTTTTGGTAGTGAGTTGTCAGTCATTCGGAGCACATATCCCAACCATCGCCAGCACCAATTATACCCACAGCTTAATGAGAATGACAGGATTATTCGTAACAAAAACACTTATTATTCAAACTGTCACCAACGATGTACTGGTATTTATCGTTCTTTCATGTTTAATTCGGGTCACGCCCCCCCCCCCAAACAAGGTATAGCGTTAGAATCCCTGATCAGAACTGAAAGCTTCTAAGTTAAGAAAGAGAAACACAACGAGCTCTCACATGAACAATAAATAAATGAGGATGTTGGCATCTTGAAGAGACGGGGGTCACTGAAAATCGTCGCATATAAGTCTATAAATGCGAGACCTTGACTTCTCTGTAAGCCAGGGTTTTTGTTGTTTTGTTTTTTTTTTCTTTGAAGACACGCGGGGCACGTGTGTGCACGAGGGTACCTGCCGGCTCAGGGTTGGCAAGTCACGTGATTGTGCAAGCACTCCTAGACCGTGATATGCGTCTGCCCGCGTTTCTGGACTCCGACATTTGCTGCAGAAGTTTTTTTTTTTTTTTGAGGATATACTTGTATATGTGTCCTGACAAACCACAGAAATATGTCGGTAGTCCACCGGGTTGGTGGGGAGAGGGGGGGGGCGGGTGTTTGAAGAGAGAGAATTTATTTAAAATCAAACCTTGTTTTAATATTGCTAAAATACTTGTATATACTTGTGTGACACCGGTGACTTGATGATGCGATTGTTTTGAACTTTCCGCTGAGCTTACATATAATGTACAATTTGTAACATTAAATACAGAGTTTCTTTGAATTTTAACTTTTTCTTATGTTGTTGATGTTCGTATGTTGATGTTGTCTGTACCAGTAAGACGGTAAAAGATGCTCACCTGTCAACACGTCCATGTTTTTTTTTAAACAGGTACGTATTGCTGATTGGCTAGGTGCACGGCCTACTAATCCTGTGGTACAGGATTCAGGTCCCAGCAGTGGGTTTTTTGTGTGGGTTTTTTTGTTTTGTTTTTTTTTCTGATACTACTACGGCAAAAAACGGCCCCGGGGTACACTCAGCCTCAGGAAAAAAAAAATGGGTACCAGAGAAATCTGGGAAGATAAATGCGGCCAGGCATGATACCGATTACATCACGCTTTCATGTCCTGAAGGTCTTGGAAATACGGGCCTAGGCCGTCGTATCCCCAGTATGTCTCAATGGCATGGAAATTGGAATTTTACCTTTACCTTGCCTTATGTATTACTGCTTGCTTTTTGACCTGGTTGCAAGACAATACACTTTCTGCATGTCTGTCTACGTGCAGTAACAAAATATGTGCTATCATGTTATGTAATGCAGAAGCGTGTAACAAAGACCTGACTTGTTTCTTTGTTCACAGGGCGACAGGAAAGGTCAGTGACTCTTTGTTCACATATTCATACCCCCAGTATTTTCATCCCCCAGCAATAGAAAAGAGACTAGACGCTTTTGAAAATAAGTGCCTTCGAAGACTGCTAAATATCTGTTGGCACGACTTCAGATCAGTTACATCAATAAGACAAGAAACTAAACAAGACAACTTTATCAGAAGACGTCGCTGGAACTACATCGGCCACGGACTTAGAATGGACGAAAAACGACTCCCACACTAAGCATTTACGTGGTCACCAGGGGGTAAAAGAAAGCGGGGAAGACCCAAAGACAAACTAAGAAGAGTTATCACCAAGGAGTGTTCAACAATGCTCATCAGAAACACTGAAGATCTAAAGCAAGTAGCAAGGAATCGCCAGACATGGAGAGCCTTGTCCTCCGCCCTATGCGCCGTCTTTGGCCCAAGAGGATCAACTGAGTATTTTCATAGCGCGACCCTAAATCTCCAATGATACGTAACCCGCGACCCTTTAAAAAAAAACCCAGACTATTGAAGTTCAACAAAAATTAACTAATACTATTTCACTAATCACAAAAGTATATATAAGGTCAATTCATAGATAATCTAAAATTTATCAAGACATTATCAAATACACAAACCAAATCGTTAATAAGAAAAAAAATACTAAACATTTCAATGAACAGTAGGGAGCGTTGTTATTGTTATTGTAATAATTAAGCTTGAAAACATAACAGTGGTAGGATTTCCCTACCTCAGAAACTATTTGGGTCGCAAAATGAGTACACGTTTTGCGATAAAGTCCTAACATCAAAATTAAGTGCAACCCCGTGCGGATAGAGGCAGCTGTCCGATGTCACCCAGAAACAAAAACAAACAACAACAAATCCACCCAATCAGTAATACTTTTGGGACCACCGCTGGCATCGTTGCAAAATCTGACGGGTTCATTTCGCGGAGCTAACCAGGTAAAGAAAGGAGGGCTTGAGGGATGTTCTGGCACTTTCGCAGAAGCTCCTTAAGTAATGCGAATTCTCGATGAAGCCGCAGAAATATGTGCTTAAGCTCATCAAATACCTTGTGGACTGCTGCCACGTTCGGGGACTTTTCCTCTACCCGCTGCTAGTTGTCCAGATGTGTACGCTGTAGCTTTTCTCGGGTGATTTTGTCCACAAGATGGCGGGCGCCGCTCTGCTGTAGAGCTGCTCTAGGTGCTTTCGGTTTGCTGAAACTACTCAGTGTGCCAGCTCATAATTTTCATCAGAGTCCTGAATGGCCGCTCTAAAATGACCACCAAATGTGTGCGATGATGTGCGTCCTCCATATCATTACGCCTTCTTTGTCGTACGGAACTCACTCCAAGACGTAAATGTCTGCTCAGCGGTCCCTGCGCCGGCAACACACACACACACACACACACACACGCATGCACGCACGCTCACACTGGCTTTAGACAGTGGGATCCTGGACTCGTCGAGGAAATGTAGAACAAAATGGTGCTGTCTGGCTCACTGTAAGCTAGCACCACAAGGACAAGTCGTAACTTTAGGTCGTACGAAGTCTGGACGATGAGCCCGAAGCCCATTCTCCTATGGTCGACGCTTTACAGTATTACTGCTGATTCAGCGCAGACAGGAGAGACTGGCAGCAGTGACAGCAGCAGGCGGAAGTCGGGCAGGTAAATAAGACACGACGTTCCTGCTGAAGAATAAGTTAAGTTACTCGTGGACGGGCACATCTGGGGCAAGCCGTGGGTGCTCCCACTGTCCTAGGACAACCACTAGCACATTACAAAATGAACGCTCCACACCAGTCAGCCGCGGCTGACACAGTGCAGTCTCACTGTAGCATTAGCAAACAGCCCTCAGTCTGTCATCCAGCTGTATTCTCGAAAATGTGCTTTTATTAACATGTCTGTTTTTTTTCCACACAAACCCGGAGAGATTCATTCAAGAAAGGTTGTACTGTTCTCACATACATGTTGTGAGTACACCGATCTGGAGACATTAAGTTGTGCGTGACCTTCAGATAAATCTGCGAGACAAACATGATAGGCTGTATCTCGTGATCTGTGGCTGTTTACTGAAAAAATACTTTCACGATTTTTTTTTCCGTTTCAAATAAACCCTACAGTTACTAAAACTGGCCAGTTACTTATAATATCGAATATATTAAACTGTAATAACAAAGTACAAACTATTAAGTTGTGAGGACAGCATTCAAACTATTAAGTTGTACTAACATCATTCAAACTATTAAGCTGTGATGACATCATTCAAACTATTAAGCTGTAATGACAGCATTCAAACTATTAAGTTGTAATAACATTATTCAAACTATTAAGCTGTGATAACAGCATTCAAACTATTAAGTTGTAATAACATTATTCAAACTATTAAGCTGTGATGACATCATTCAAACTATTAAACTGTAATGACAGCATTCAAACTATTAAGTTGTAATAACATTATTCAAACTATTAAGCTGTGATAACAGCGTTCAAACTATTAAGTTGTAATAACATCATTCAAACTATTAAGCTGTGATGACATCATTCAAACTATTAAGCTGTAATGACAGCATTCAAACTATTAAGTTGTAATAACATTATTCACACTATTAAGCTGTAATGACATCATTCAAAATATTAAGCTATAATCACATCACGCAAACTATTAAACTGTAATGGCATCATGCAAACTATTATTAAGCTGTAATAACATCATGCAAACAGTTAGGCCCGTGGCTCGGCTGCCGTTAACTGGGGCAAACTCTGTCTTACAGCAGGAAGTGCCGGGTCATCTGCGGAAACTCTCAGCCATGACGAAGCAATTCTAGTCCACGACCGATAACCCTTATCAAGCATCGACCTCAGGACATTTCTGTTCGCTGGTACTCACATACTCCTATGGGAAAGAGAGAAAAAAAACAACAATACCAAAGCTCTTTTCTTGGTCATGTCTCTCGTTATCACATGCTGAAACAAGTTCTCTTAAACTACATTTTATTATTTTTTTAAAGATGTTAGTGCGAACACAACAAATGTCAGCTGTCATTTTCTCCAGTGGGCTGCAGGCCAGCAGGGTGTCATTTAACAGGGCCACACTAATTGTTATATAGCTGGATATTTCTTTTCTTCTAGGCAAGGAAAGGAGTGTGGGGGGGGGGGGGGGGTGTAATAGAGAATAAAAGGTGAACATGAGGAGGGAGTAAGGGTAGACCAAAAGAGAAGAACAACAGAAAGGATGTTGAGCAATAGAGGGCTCACCGGGGCAAGAGCAGAAAAAAAGGCGAAGGACAGCCATTTGTGGAAAACCCTTGCGGAAGCCCCATGTGCCCTGGGCACTTAAGGTTCAGAGAGAGAGAGAGAGATATGAGGAGGAAGGGGAGGGAGAGAGAGGGGAGAGAGTGTGAGAGAGAGAGCGTGAGAGAGAGAGGGGTGAGAGAGAAGAGAGACAGAGGGGAGAGAGGGAGAGGAAGAGAGACAGAACGCTAAGACGAATTTTGTTGTTGGTTGCAGTATTGCTGTTGTAGTTTTGTCTCTTCGAAGCTATGAACAAGGATCTTCTCAGCAGCCGACCACATGCCTTCTTCTTCTTCTTCCCTAGAACTGCAATCATGATTTTCCTTGCAGCCGATGCTGTGAGGATGTTGAGGCATAGCATCGTATTGTATTTGGAGAGCAGGTTATGGAGGCTATTTTTTTTTTTCAGTTCCTGGGTGGAGATTTTAAAAAAAATGCAAGCTCTTCCCTAGCAGACTTCACGGCCATGTTAACTATGGCAGTCCACCATTCGCCAGGCCTCAAACCGCGCTATACACATTTCCTTATATCATACTCTCCTCAAACCGCGCTATAAACATTTCCTTATATCTTACTCTCCTCAAACCGCGCTATAAACATTTCCTTATACCTTACTCTCCTCAAACCGCGCTATAAACATTTCCTTATATCATACTCTCCTCAAACCGCGCTATAAACGTTTCCTTATACCATACTCTCCTCGAACTGCGCTATAAACATTTCCTTATATCTTACTCTCCTCAAACCGCGCTATAAACATTTCCTTATATCTTACTCTCCTCAAACCGCGCTATAAACATTTCCTTATATCTTACTCTTCTCAAACCGCGCTATAAACATTTCCTAATATCTTACTCTCTTCAAACCGCGCTATAAACATTTCCTTATATCATACTCTCCTCAAACCGCGCTATAAACATTTCCTTATATCTTACTCTCCTCAAACCGCGCTATAAACATTTCCTTATATCATACTCTCCTCAAACCGCGCTATAAACGTTTCCTTATATCCTACTCTCCTCGAACTGCGCTATAAACATTTCCTTATATCTTACTCTCCTCAAACCGCGCTATAAATATTTCCTTATATCTTACTCTCCTCAAACCGCGCTATAAACATTTCCTTATATCTTACTCTCTTCAAACCGCGCTATAAACATTTCCTTATATCATACTCTCCTCAAACCGCGCTATAAACGTTTCCTTATATCCTACTCTCCTCGAACTGGCTATAAACATTTTATATCCTACTTTCCTGAAACCACGCTATAAACATTTCCTTATATCATACTCTCCTCAAACCGCGCTATAAAAGTTTCCTTATATCCTACTCTCCTCGAACTGCGCTATAAACATTTCCTTATATCTTACTCTCCTCAAACCGCGCTATAAATATTTCCTTATATCTTACTCTCCTCAAACCGCGCTATAAACATTTCCTTATATGTTACTCTCTTCAAACCGCGCTATAAACATTTCCTTATATCACACTCTCCTCAAACCGCGCTATAAACGTTTCCTTATATCCTACTCTCCTCGAACTGGCTATAAACATTTCCTTATATCTTACTCTCCTCAAACCGCGCTATAAACATTTCCTTATATCTTACTCTCCTCAAACTGCGCTATAAACATTTCCTTATATCTTACTCTCCTCAAACCGCGCTATAAACATTTTCTTATATCTTACTCTCCTATAAACATTTTCTTATATCCTACTCTCACCAAGCCACGCTATAAACATCTTATATCCCACTCTCATCAAGCCACGCCATAAACATCTTATATCCCACTCTCACCAAGTCACGCTATAAATATCTTATATTCTACTCTTATCAAGCAACGCTATAAACATTTTATATCCTACTTTCTTCAAGCCACACTATAAACATTTCCTTATATCCTACTTTCCTGAAACCACGCTATAAACATCTTATATCCTACTTTCTCCAAGCCACGCTATAAACGTTTCCTTATATCCTACTCTTCCCCCCCCCCCCTTCCCAAACCACACTTTAAATATCTCATTATATTCTACACTCATCAAACCTCCGATATCGAAGATCTCAGAGCGTCTCTATAAAACAACAGCTGATATCCCATTCAGTTTGCAACTAAGTATTCTATTATCACCCACGACTTATCATTTAACCCTTGGGTTGGGAAACATTGCTTGAAGCGAAGCTGTAAACAAACGAGAGGGGGTGGAGACTGCATGGTGGGATAATCGAGCAACAAATACAGCGCGAGGAACGCGCGAGAGCGTTGACCCAAAACTGTTTTAGCAAAGTGCAGCCAGTAGTGCATCAGATAGTGAGTAAAAGGAAAGTAAGGGGAAAAAAAATTTAAAGTGGCAAGCGTTGTTTGCGCTAGTAAATTAGAAACAGTTGTCAAGTTATGATTTCTTTTGCAGCAAATGGCAATGTCGTGTGGCAACAAACTTACAAAGTGCATTCAGATTGAGTGATTGAACATGCATATATATATATATATATATATATATATATATATATATATATATATATATATATATGATATATATATATATCATATATATACATATATATACGAACTATTTTAATCATTATATGGATTACTATTGTAACGTGGATTAATGAATGCATTATAGGATCTTTAAAAAAGTGATGACCGGACGTGGATAGGGTGAGGTTAAGAGAAGGAGGGAAGGATGTTTGATTTAATTTAGTTTAATTTAACTAATCTGCGTTACAGTAGCGATCCACTTAGTGATTAAGTTAGCTTGGGTGTTATTTTTCTGTTATTATTATTATTATTATTATTATTATTTTATTGATAACTGCCCGGCATTTTCGGGAGATGGCAAAGATTCCTCGCCGGATATTCCATTTCTCTGAAAACCTCACTGTAGTTTTCGTTGTCTTGTCTTTTCTTGTGCTATCTCCCTGTAACTGCGAGCTAATGTTCTTTGGAGCCGATGCTGTGGAGGTGTTGATGCACAGCATCGTATCGGCGTGACAGCGGGGTTATGGCAGCCACTTTTTTCAGTCCCGGGTACAGCTAAAAAGCGGGGGGGGGGGGTGTGCTATGCTTCTTTTAGCAGACTCCACCACCATGGGGACATTTAGCGATCCCTGCCCCGTTGCCCAAGCTATGCCTGGTATTGGGGGTACCAAGGGAGAGGTAGGACAGGGTCTTGGTCAGCTATGCTTCGCTAATCCTGACGCTAGCATGTCAGCTATGGGTCGCTGATTGCCTAATCGGACAACATCTTTACCCCCATGGTTTTTGTTATCAGGAGGTCTGTGTAGACGTTGAGTGGACATTTCATACATCCTGGCATCCTCATCACTGAAGCTTGGCTGCAGTGGATCCCCCAGATCGTTCTGTCTCTTGTCTCAGAGCGCAGCATACTAGTCCGAAATGTCAGAAAATAGATAAAATAACGCTTTGGTATTCCATATTGTTACCGTGGCGTGCGCGGGTTATTTTCGTTGCTGTGAAACTGTTTACCTGCTGCGCGCGTCTCGCTTTGTTCTGTAGATACATTTTGTGTTTTTTACTGTAACATGGCTATTATTTCTTTCTTCATTTCAGCCATTGCATATTTTCTGTACTGATGCTTACTTATGAAAAGTGTAACAAACACAAATATCAGAATATTTCAACGAAATGGTGACAGTATAATTTCTGTCTGGACCTTCAATCAAGCGATGTGGAAGCAATGGAACAGAAAAGAAGAAATGACCGGACTGAAGGCTGTTTAATCAAGCTCCGAAGGGAGGGAAAGAAGGGGGTGGGAGTATGAAGGTAGGGTGAGAGTTCAATATGGAACAGAGGGGAGGGAGGGGGGATCAATGGTTTTCAATCCTTTTCAAGTCATGGTCTCTCAAGGCAATGGTGTCTTTACGATTTTCTATATCTTCTTACAATCCCCCCCTTCTTCCCCCCCCCCTTTTCCCCACCACATCCCCGCCACCACTTGTCTGGTGGTAGATTAAAAACAATCACACGTTTCTGGTATTCTACACAATGCAGTCTAATTATCTGGACACCTCCGCTTCACACCCCTCACCACACCCCCCCCCCCCACCCCCATCTGACCCTTCGCAGACCCTCCCAGACTTGAAACCTATGGGTTAGATCTTGCAAGCATGAACTGGTACGGCAATTTGGCGTTTAATGCTTTTTTAATGATTAATAAACTTTCCTCTACGTCTAAACATGTAGTGATCTGCAATCATTAAAAAGGGTGGCAATTACATAGTTCTTCCAGTTGGTGGACCCTTTCTAGAAGTCTGATTATTGTTCTTCAAATGCCCGAACACATTTATGTGTAGTTTAATTTTTTTTAACTGTCACATGACGTTATAAAATTCTTTAATCTTTGATGTTGCATGTACATTTTTAGTTTCTTATTCATTAAAATATTTTTTATGTGATCAAAGAGAGCACGTGATCGATTCTAGTTTCTGTATTACAGTGGCTTTCGAACAAAATTTAAACGTGATACAAAAGTATATAGTCAGCTGTGAAGGTGTTCTCATATCTTTTTCGTGAGACACATCATCGTGTGTGGGCGTGGAAGCGGGTTATAGTGGCCTTTTTTTTCAACCTTCAGTACAGCTCAAAAGCAGAGGTTGTGCAATACTTCTTTAGCAGACTCCACCACTATGGGGCTATGGCGGTCCCTGCCCCGTTAGCCAAGCTAGGGATGTTACTCTGGTACCAAAGGAGAGATGCGACAGGGTCTTGATCAGCTAAGTTCGCCAGTCCTGACGCTTGCATGTCAGCTATGGGTCGCTGATTGCCAAAAGAAAACGGAGAGCGTCTTCACTCAAAACCCACCCACCCCACCCCCACCCCCACCCCACCCCCCATGTATATTTGTAGCCGACGATAAAAATCAGTGGACGTCTGAGTGACATAGTGGCTGATGCAACTAGCCCTAACTAAAAGCGGGCGGTTCAAGTCTGACCAGATATACCATTGTTAACCAGCCGTAGAAGTGGGTGCCTAGCTTCTTCGGGAGCCTGGCCCTGGTGTAGATGCTACCCGCGTCACTCACTAGTCTCCCATCAGGCCAAGGAAAATATGAGCACTAGAATCTATTCCTAGCTGCCTGTATAGTATGTTAGCACTAAAATCTACTTCTACCTGACTGTAGAGTATGTGAGCACTAGAATCTATTCTTAGCTGCCTGTATAGTATGTTAGCACTAAAATCTACTTCTAGCTGACTGTAGAGTATGTGAGCACTAGAATCTATTCCTAGGTCACTGCATAGTATGTGAGCACTAGAATTTATTCCTATGCCACTGTAGAGTATGTGAGCACTAGAATCTATTCCTAGGTGACTGTATAGTATGTGAGTAATGGAATCTATTCCTAGGTGACTGTACAGTATATGAGTACTAAAATCTACTCCTAGGTGACTATATAGTATGTGAGCACTAGAATCTATTCCTATGTCACTGCATAGTATGTGAGCACTGGAATCTGTTCCTAGGTGACTATAGAGTATGTGAGCACTGAAATCTACTCCTAGGTAACTATATAGTATGTGAGCACTAGAATATGTTCCTAGGTGACTGTATAGAATGTGAGCACTAGAATCTATTCTCAGGTGACTGTGTAGTATGTGAGCACTAGAATCTATTCTTATGTGACTGTATAAGTGCGTAAGCACTGGAGTCTATTCTTAGGTAACTGTATAGTATGTGAGCACTAGAATCAATTCTTAGGTGACTGTATAGTATGTGAGCACTGGAATCTTCCCCTAGGTGACTGTATGGTATGCGAGTACTAGAATCCATTGCTAGGTGCCTGTACAAGAATCTACTTCTAGGTCACTGTATAGTATGACAGAATTCCCTTTATCTTTCTTGCTCTATAAAAAAAAAAACGCGTCCGAGGTTTCAGTGTTGTAAGATTGTATCATTTGGTGGTGCTAGATCTTTCTGTTACTGCGAGCTAGAAAGCTCTTGGAAAATGATGCCACAGTGAAGAACTTTTGACTGTCCTTTGTTCAGCCTTGAAAGACAGACAGTCGTGAACTATAGGGTTTCTTGGAAGCAGTTTTATTCGTAGTTCATCGAGTTCGGGGCATTTATGTAGGAAATGTTCAACTGTTTCCTACTCATTATAACAGTGACTGAAATTTGGACTGTGCGTGTTCTTGGCTTTTTTGTTAGATGTTTGTTTAGGGTGATATGCCTTGTTCGTATCCTGAAAATGTTGCTTTGGTGTTTGTCTTTTTAGTTTGTATGATTGATTCGTCATGTGGCTCGTATTTGCTCATGTGTTTGTACAGGGCTCGCCAGGTATTCCCTTGTGCCCACTTGTTCGGCCATTTTTATTTTGCTGATATCCTCTAAGGATTTGCTGGACTGTGTGGTAGCATACTTCATTGTTTGGTTTGAAAGGGGGGGGGGGGGGGGGGTATGGGGTCACTGTGCGCCATGTTTGTCAAGGTTGTCTCCCTTCTCATTACCAGGGATTCCACGGTGACTTGGTATTCACTTTAGTGTGACTGATATTCCATATTCTTTGTACAGTTTTTCTACAAGTTACATTACTAATTCTATATTACAATGTATCGTATACCTCGGTGGTTCCCAGCCTCACATTGCAGAGAGTCCCAAGGGAGACTTCCAAAGTGCTATTGTGAAAAATGTTAGAAAAATTAAACTACAGGATTTTTGGGGAAATCCTTCTAAGTTATCTTCTTCTTCTTCTTCCGTTTCTACCATCAAGATCGCCCTGTGATCCTACTGAATTTACTCCTGTGGTTCTCGCGACAGTCTCATTTAGGATGGAGGCTCAGAACATCGTAGGGCTTGGGCCTATATTCTCGGTAGATCACAGAATCGGTACTGCGTGACACTGTGGTTTTCGTTGCACCAGTTTAGTCTAGAGTTGGACTTCCTCACTGGAAAACCTCGACATGTTTTGGATATCAATATATCTTCGCCGGGTGAGAGGTGGTTGCCCATCCAGTCCAGAGTTGGACTTTCTCAGCGGAAAACCTCGACGTGATTTGGATATGAATATATCCCCGTCGGGTGAGAGGTGGTTGCCAATCTAGACTGCACTGGTCCAGTGTCTCCGACTTCAGCATTTTGTGGTCGTGGCCGCTACCCTTCCTGGTGGTGAACAGGACGGAGCTTTTGTCGAGGAGGACACCCCTGAGTTAAGCCGATTTAGGCGTATTATCCCAGTATGGGTATATATGGGACGTGACCGGCCTCTAGAGCGGAGGTACCATGATATGAGTAGCCATCAAGTTTCACCCCTGGTTTAAGCCGGTTTAGGCATATTGCCCCAGTATGTGTGTATATAGGACGTGGCCGGCCTCTAGAGCAGAGGTGCCGTGGTATAGTAGCCCTCACCGCGAGGCTATTGGCCATACCGATTAAACTTCACTTAATCCTTTCCATTACCTTTTGCACAGCGGCGCCGCGCGACAACCCTAATCTCATTTTTCTTCATTGGCCGAGAAGAATTTCACCTTACCCGCGGCAGCCGAAGAATCTCGACAGCAACATCTTAGTTTAACCCCTAGGTTAAGCCGGTTTAGGCATTTTACCCCAGTGTGTGTGTATATATAGGACGTGGCCGGCCTCTAGAGCAGAGGTGCCGTGATATGAGTAGCCTCACCGCGAAACTACTGGGTAGACCGATAAAACTTCACTTAATCCTTTCCATCACCTTTTTTTCCACTGCAGCGCCGCGCGGCAACCTTAATCGCATTTTTCTTCATTGGCCGGGAGGAATTTCACCCCACACACGGCAACTGAGAAATCTCGCCAGCAGCGCTTTACTAGATAAAACTGCGATCGAGCGCCAGCTATCCTTCTAAGTTATGTTTTCAAACCTATATATTAAAACAGCAACAAATATACGGTACATGAGAAAAGTTTTATTGAGTTTTAGTATTTTATGAACAAAGTTTTATGGGTCGCAGAGGTTACATCCCGTTGCTTGTTTAAGATTGCAATTTTTTTTAAAAATCGGAAACCGCTGCCCTTCTTCTTCTTCTTCTACTTCTTCTTCTTCTTCTTCTGATTCGTATGCTCAGCTTTCTAAACGGGAAACTGGGTCGCCTCCATGAATTCTGCTGTCAGCAGGAGGTCTTCGCAGAAACCCCAGAGTTTCTCCTGCATGCTTCTCTCTCGGGGCCACACCTGGTCTCTGAGGTCTCTGTATATGGTGCACGTCTGTAGTATGTGTTCAGGAGTCTGGGAGGGGGAGCGCGTTTTGACACATGCATTGCCTTTATCTTTTGGAGATGAAGCTAAGTATTCTATTCGCGGGATTTATTGTCTGCGACGACGCTGATAATGTGAAAGAAAATTATCTATCCTGACAAAGAAATTGCGTTTGTTTTTCATCACAAAAACGTGAGAACAAAGTTCATTACAAATTCATTTCTTGCAATACATGACAGTTATGTTTTAGAGTCTTTTTTTTTCAAAAACATAACAAAATATATACCTTGAATTTATCATTTAAATAACGAGCACATTTATAAACGCTATAAATTTAAATTTTAAAATTTTTTAAGCGGTTGGGGGGGGGGGGTTGAATAATTCTCTTTAGGTTCTCAATCTATTATCTGCCAAGGGTCATGTGGGAGATCGCGAAGAGTCGTGTGAGTGACCACGAAGCGTCATATGAAAGACCACGAAGCGTCATATGAAAGACCACGAAGCATCATATGAAAGACCACGAAGAGTCATATGAAAGACCACGAAGAGTCATATGAAAGACCACGAAGAGTCATATGAAAGACCACGAAGAGTCATATGAAAGACCACGAAGAGTCATATGAAAGACCACGAAGAGTCATATGAAAGACCACGAAGAATCCGCGTAACTGTTGCAGATGAGAGAAAGGTGGGGGCCGGGGTAGGTGAATTACTCTAATTTTTATGCATTTACAAAGAGCTCCAGTTTACAAAATGAATTATCCTTGGCTGGAAGTGTTCGCAGTCTGACAAAAGCTTGGGAACTCTTGTTAGAAAGCAGCGACCCTCCCCTCCCCCCCCCCCCTTCCCAAAAAAAAAAAGAAATCATCCTGATATGAACCTCCCGGCAACTGGATTTTAGATCCAACTTTTATTCTGTTTGAATGAGTAGAAAATACTTGCTGGTGGAAGACTTAGATGAAATGGTGCTGCACTGTAGGACTGTATATTTGAAGTTTGTTATGAGGCTGGCCCTGGTGTCCTTCAAAACAAGTAACAATTCATCATGTTCATGTCCGTCCACAAAGTATGTACCTGTTAGCCAAAGTATTTTTTTTATTAAAAAAAAAAAATTTAAAAAAAAACACCTTGACACACCCATTCAAGCGAAATGGCACGAAATGGCTGAATGATATTTGGTAGCTCATCTACCGCTGCTGGCGAGATTCTTCAGCTGCCGTGTGTGGAGTGGGGCTCCTCCCGGCCAGTGAAGAAAGTTACGAATGGGGTTGCCGCGCGGCGCCACTGTGGAAAAGGTGAAAGAAAGGATTAAGTGAAGTAAACAGTAGTCTCGAAGTCAGGACTGCTCAAATCACGGCACCTCTGCTCTGGAGGTCGGCCACGTCCTAAGTGCACTCATACCGGGCGAATTGCCTGAACAGGCTTAACCCAAGGTTTAAGAAACTGCTGGCGAGATTCTTCCGATGCCGCGTGTGGAGTGAAACTCCTCTCGGCCAATGAAGAAAATGTGAAAAAGCAATTATGGTTGCCATGCGGCGCCAATGTGAAAAGGTGATGGAAAGGATAAAGTGAAGCTTAATCGGTATGTCCAGTAGTCTCACGGCGAGAGCTACTCATACCACAGCACCTCTGCTCTAAAGACCGGCCAGGTCCGATATACACTCATACTGGTGAAATATGCCTAAACCGGCTTAAACCAGGGGTGAAACTTAATGGCTCCTCATGTCACGGTACCTCCGCTCTAGAGGTTGGTCACGTCCTAAACACGCCCATACTGGTATAATATGCCTAAACCGGCTCAACCCAGGTGTGAAACTTACTAGTGCCGAGGATTCGTCCTCATGGACAAAAGCTCCGCCCTAGTCACAACTAGGAAGGGTAGCGGCCACGACCACAAAATGCTGAAGTCGGAGACACTGGACCAGTGCAGTCTAGACTGGCAACCACCTCTCACCCGGTGGGGATGTATGCGTATGTTAATCACGCTGAGGTTTTCCGCTGAGAAAGTCCAACGTTGGACTGTATGGGCAATCACCTCTCACCCAGCAGAGATATACTGATATCCAAAACACGTCGAGGTTTTCCAGTGAGAAAGTCCAACTCTCATTAAACTGGTGCAACGAAAACCACGGTGTCACGCATTCCTGCTTCTGAGACCCACCAATAGTACAGGCTTAAGCCCTGCGATACTCTGAACCTCTTGTGGTCCTCTCGGAGATTTCATGTTGTTCTTTCGGGGACCACAGGGGGGACCACGGGACCTATCGAGGACCACAGGAGTAAATTCAGTAGGATCATAGGGGGGTCTTGGTGGTAGAAGCGAAGAAGAAGAAGAAGCTGAATGATACTACAACAGACACTATGTCTTCTTCTTCTTCTTCGATGATCGTTCTCAGACGTTGACTTGTATGCTTTAGGAAGTAACCGGTAGTCGGTTAAAGTTAGCCGAGTCCCTATGCATGCTGTACTCGAACTGATGCAACCGTTGGTCGCACGTTTTGTGCTCTTGCCTCTGCACCTCGCATGTTGGGCACTCTCGGCACACACAGTCAGATCCATGGATGCACCCCCTACCCTCCGAAAGATCATTTATCTTTCAAATAATATAAAAATCAGTTAATAAAATCGATCCAAGAATCCACACCCGAGGTAATAATGAATGTAGCTCTGTTACTTTATTATTATTATCTTTTGTTCTGTTTTTATTTCTCTCTGTTTCTGACCTCTCAGAAGTGGATTTACAGTACCTACATCTCTCCACTTCCTTTCCCTGCTCTCCCTTCCCTCTCCCCGCCCCCGCCAATCTTCTACCTGACGTGCTCACCCCACTTCGTCTTCATCCGTACAGGTTTCTTTTTTCCTCACTTCAAATTTCTGCCTCCGACGGAATAAATAGTTCGCACTCAGCGGTTCCCCTTCTACTATATCACGAGTTCTTAAAATTTGTACAGCTACAGTTCTCCCTCCCCTCCCCACCCCGCCCCCACCCCCAATCCCCTCCTTCTCCGTTCCACCCTTCTTCTCCCCAGTGGATTGCCGAAATGTCCCATAGCCCCTTTTCAATACCTTCATAATTATCATCATCACTTGCCCTATTTGAACCAGTATGGTTTCACAACATGTTAATAGCTTCCTTTCACTGTACGTATGAACAGCTAGGGTCACCACCGGATAAGATAAAAATCACTGTTTCCATGATATTAAGGCACGCTGGGATACGGTCTTAGGCATGTAATTCTAAGACCTTCGGCATATGAAAGTGTGATGTGGTCAATATCACGCCTGGCCGAATTTACCTTCCCAGATCTCTTTCTCTCTCTCTCTCTCTCTCTCTCTCTCTCTCTCTCTCTCTCTCTCTCTCTCTCTCTCTGAACAGCATGTCTGTAGAATGTCTGGAATAGAGTGAAAGATGTATGATAAAGGGCAGAATGTCAGATGGGCCTGCGTGGCCAATTCTTAACCTTTTTGAAATAAAGATCAATCAATCAATCTCTCATCCATTTTTTGTGGCGAGATCGATCCCGTGGCCTTTTTGGTATGGTAGTACCAGAAGAAAAAAAAAAACCAAGACTGTTGGGTCTTGAACGCCGTACCAAAGGATTAGCAGACCGAGCTGGAGTCACTATATCTGAAAGAAAATTCCTATAATTTTTTTTAAATAACTGATCGAGTCCATACCCCCATCATTTCGGCTCGATACCCCCAAGGGGTAATTATTCCCCAGGATAGGAACCCCTGTGTTAGATCTTTCATTGTCTTCAGATACGCCATCCTAAATTTCTGGACGGTTGAATCCTCGTTTTTATGCATGAATTCCCACGCAAAAGATAAAACACCAAACAAATGCAAATTCATTTAGGACAATCCAGCTACAGGAATAAGATTCAATGGGTGGAACTTCATTATGACAATCATGTTTATCTCCTCTTTCTAAACGTAACGGGGCTGAAGATGCTTGCCCAATGAGGCAATCAGAGACCCATACCTGATATGCCAGGGTCAGGGTTGGCGAACCATAGCTGACCAAGACCCTGTACCACCTGTCCATGGTACCCCCAGTAACAGGCCTTGCATGGCTAACGGGGCAGGGATCGCCATAGTCCCCATGGTGGTGGAGTCTGCTAAAGAAGCATTGCACACTCCCTACTTTTTACTGAAAAAGTAGCTCCCTTAACACCCTCCCACTCCGAGACGATGCTGTGCCTCAACACCTCTTCAGCATCGGCTGCAAAGAACAACAGCTCACAGTTACAGGGAGTTCGTACAAGTTCTAAATGTAACGGCCACTAAGTCTTTAGTACAACACTTACAACACTTACATCCAAAATTCAATGATTTTACTAAAATGACAGAAACGGGAGAAGAGAAAACTCCGTTTCAAAAGAAAAAGAAATCTCCTTTAATAAAAGTATTACAGTGAGATAAAGACAAACTATAACAATGAGATAAAAACAAACTTTGAGTATAACAACGAGATCAAGACAAACTCTGAGTATAACAATAATGACAAACTCAGAGAGACAATAATATCTCTATATTTTGGTGGAGAGAGTTTTTTCTTAACATTTGTTTCTTCTTCTTCTTCTTCTTCTTCAGCTTTCTGAGCCATTAAGGCTCATTGCTGCAGATAAAGTTCGCCTCCATTCCTCTCTATTCCTAATCTTCTCTTTCCAGTTGGTGACACCAATTTCTTTTATAGCTTCTTCTATGGTATCTTTCCATCTCTGTCTTGGTCTACGCCGGTTTAGATTCACAATTTCGTTATTAATCGTCATTCAGATGCTCGTATGCGTAACCTTACCTTGTAAGTGACCACGTGGTTAAGTCTGGTCCAATAAAAAATCTGACAGATAAAAGGGATGGCGACTGCAGTAAAACTGGTTCAAATAATAAAGATAGAGGTGTATGGCGCAGTTTTACAAGGTGGCAGAGCCGATAGAGCCAGTCGTAAAGAAGTTTTTGGCTCTATCGGTTTATCCTTTGTGTAGCCCCGCGTGGTCTTTATGCCTCGTCTAGTTGACACACATTTCTGTGGTTCCCTACTTTTGGAGGATATCACATTAAGATGAGTTTTTTTTTTTTTAGTTTTCTTTGTCTCGTTTGTGTATGTAATCCTTGAAAAAGGCTCACGCCGAAATATCGGATGGTGTATGTTTTTTTTTCATTTATACATTCTCATCTCGCTCCCATACTTTCTATTTGTTTTTCTCACTTGACTCACTCCCTCTGCCACCTTGTAAAACTGCACCATACACCCCTACCTTAATAAAAAAATCTGTAACTGACCACGTGATTAAGTCTGGTCCAGTCAAAAATCTGTGACTGATCAATCAAATGCCTTTTCTAGGCCATGCTATCCAAGCAACGTAATCTTATGTGGCTTTGTTCATCATCATCATCATGTGCCTTCTCCAGAACGAAGGTTGGCGGTATTGAATCTCCAGGTCCCTCGCTCCTTCACCTTGATGGTACACTCAGCCTTGCTATATCCTGCCCATTCTCGTAATCTTCCCATTTACATCTTTGTCTTCCTCCTGCTCTTTTTCCTTCCGCCTTTCTTTCTAGTACGAACTTCAGTAGACTGCTTGTATCTTTTGATATGGCTAAAGTATTTTGTTTTCTTCATCCTTCTTTCTTTGAGAAGTTCAAGTTGCACTTGGAGCTGTTTTGTTAGGTGTATTTGGTCTGAGATCACCAGAGAGAGAGAGAGAGAGAGAGAGAGAGAGAGAGAGAGAGAGAGAGAGTCCGTGTTTACTCCGATTAACGAAAGCCGACCCACCTCCGAAGTTCTGTCCTCCAGATCCCCCATCCCCTCTCCCGAAAACGTTACAAGGAAGGACGAAAGCCCGCTCACAGCAACTGAAATTTTTAGTTCGTTGAAATTTGATACCAATGCATTAGTTCTGCACTTTTGCAATGGAGACATCCTTTGTATATTTCGTTCCCTAAAATAAAAGCTCAGACAACCTATCATTGCTTATATAAAACTTATCTGACAGCAAATAAACCCCGGCTTAGTTTTCCCAGCCGTGTGTGATAGGTTTCTCACTTGCAAGGGGCCATGCTCGGTTTGCTATATCAGTCAGTCAGTCAGTCATTTGCACGTCCCTTGCGGAACTTTGCCTCCCTAACAGCTCTCCCGTAGGTCTCTCGGTTGTAAGCAACATGCCCTGCTGCTTTTGAGTCCATTAGCAGATCATCAACGATATCCTGCAGCCATCTTCATCTGTTACATCAGAAAGAACCAATTAAAATGCTCAGTAACGTTTCTTTTCAGTGATATATGTGTGTGTGTGTGTGTGTCTTTTCTGGGAAAAGTAAGTTTATCCATCTGTCTCTATGTGTTTTTGGCGCTGTCTTTGTTAGCTGATTCACGTGTGCCGTTTTCTTCACAGTTGAAACGATTTCATGATGCCTATTTTTAACTTCATCGAAACCAATGGTTCAGAAACTGTTTCAAGAAGTGGACCTCTGGAGGCTATGATAGTTAACCTCGACTCCCTGACACCTCGACTCACTGACATCCCGACTCCCTGACACACTGACTCCCTGATACCCCGACTCCCTGACATCCCATGATGAGTAGTAAAATCTTCACATTTCTAGTAATTCAGTGTAATCTATGTCTACTCTGAGGACCACCATGTGATACTCTTCGTGCCTCCTTCCTGGGTCTGCTTTGGGCGTGAAGAAACCTCCTCCACACCCTACTCAGAAGCTTAGCGACGTCGGATGACAAGAACTTAATTACGCAGCTACAAGGAGGTCTTAGAACAACTTCTTCTTCTTCTGTATTCACTCTCAACAGGGCTTTGGTTGCTTTGTGTCGACGTTATTGCTCACTTCGGTCCGGCTCATCTGACTTCTGCTCGGCGTAGTCTTTAGGACCGGGGTTCGTCTTCGCCCACTGCGATCCCTTGTTCGCTTGGTCAGACTACTGTCTTCTTTCCACGGGACACACCTGGACGGTAGAACGTGGTCTTTTTTTTTTTTTCCCCCGGGGATGTTTCGCTTCCCTGACCGCTTTCTCAAACTGGTTGAGTTCTACGAGTACAGAAACTAACTCTGTCAGTGAGAGTGAGACATAAACACGGTAATATAAACTAACCTTTATATACAGTTTTTTTTTATATAAATCCCAGAACAAAGAATTTTTTTTTCCCCCTCCTTATCTGAACTACGAGACGCATTGATGCTTCTTAGAGCGTAAGAACCCATTGGAATGCCAGAGATTTCTTCTGGACTTTCTTCCCTCCCGTGGATCATTCACTCATCCGTAACACAGGTCACGTGACCGCTTCATGGAGTCTTTTGGAGAGGGGGGGGGTGTGAGGGGAAGGGGGGAGTGTAGGATAACAACGCCAGGCGCGTGCTGTAGCGTGGGAACGCACGAGCGAGGTCAAAGGTGTAGTCAACAACTGGGGAGTACAAATGTGCACAATGAACTTTGTTTTTTAATTTTTCTACTAGCCGCATGGGTTTTTCTTTTCCTTGTCTTTTTTTTTTCCTTTTTGTTTTTAACATTCTATCCTCATTTGCTATCACAGGACATGAATGCCTCCAGACAAAAAAGCCCAGGAAAGAGTTTGAAAAGAAAACAAAAAAGAAAGAAAGGAAAGGAATATTGAGGAAATATATTAAACTTTCTTTCTTTTTTTTTGGGGGGGGGGGAGAAGGGGGAATCGGTACTTGAATGGTAGGAGGGAAATGGTGCTTAAATATATGAGAGAAGCTTTTATCTGTAAATTTTAGCTATGGCGAAAGTAGGTTTTAGCTGAGATATTGGGGGGGGGGGGGAAGGGAGGAGAGAGGAGAAAGGGGGAGAGAGGAGAAAGGCGGAGGAGAGGGAGAGAGGAGAAATGGGGAGAAGAGAGGGGGAGGAGAGGAAGAGAGAGAGAGGGGAGGAGAGGAAGAGAAAGGCGGAGGGAGGGAGGTGGAGGTGTTGAAAGAGAGAGGGTGAGAGAGAAGGAAAGGAAGGAGAGGGAATGGGGGAGAGAAGAAAAAGTGAGGAAGAAAGAGAGAGAGAGAGAGATAGGGAGGGAGAGAGAGAAGGAGGGGGGGGAGAAAGGAGGAGATTTTAAATCTTTTTGTTTGTGGGGTGGGGTGGGGGGGTTGGGGTGAAGGGGGAATATAAACCAGACACCCCGTAAATCGGTCATGGAGCTTTTGAATTGAAACTGTGAACAGATGTAAGCTCTTATTATTTTTTGTTAAAGGAGTTCGCCGTAATTGAGAGCACTTGAAGGTGACATAGCGTCTCTTTTATCCCGAGTAGAACTAGGAAAGAAAAAAATAACGTGACATGCCACGCCCATGTGTTTTCTAGTCTATTTTTGAGTGTTTACGCGCTGGGCTCTGACGTAGTCTTCTCATTTGTAGAGAACTAATATTCGCGGGAACTTCCATTTCATGCCCTTCATGCGCTGACAGCTTCGTGTAGTGTTTGGGGGAGGGGGAGGGAGGTGGGCACCTCGACTTACCAACATTTTAAAGATTTTGAGAACCTTTCCCTGTGTGTACATGTGTGTATGCTGGCACCCATGTTTCTTTGTTTTGTTTGTTTTTTTTTTAACTGGAACAAAGATTGCTGTAACGGTAGCACGATTATCAAAGCTAGAGAACCAGGGCTGGCCAAGATGGATGTCCCCATCTCTCCGTCGGTGGCCCTGGAAACAAGACTAAGCCAGTTTCTAACTGAGCGGGGCTGGCTGTGGTTCCCATGGTGACAAAGTCTGTCGAAAAGTTTCATTCCGCCGGGTCCACGTTAGGACTTCACGCACGCCACCCTAACCTCACTAGTCGGTATGAGCGTTATTTCAAAACATTCGTGGGGGCTGTGGCTGAGAGAACATCATTGCCGCGGTTCAAGGGAGATAAACCAACAATTCCTTCATCCGAGTCTCCTAGAGCAGTGCTTCCAAAACTTTGGTCCTCGATCCACAAGTTGTCCTTCTTGCATTATCAGGTCTCATCTGTAGCCGTAGTGTCGATCGAATGTTAAGTGTCATTTATAGAACAGAAACAAGAAATAGTTTGTGGCAGTGCAATAATGCACATAATATTGCCTGTAACTTAGATGTAGTTGGAAAAATGGTATCTGAATACGAACAGATCACTGGATCAGAAAGCGATGGATGTCGAATCTTCAACATTTTATCTTCGCACGAGAAGTCAATTCACCTTGGATTCCACCACTCCAGAGCTCATAAGGTGGTCTTAGTTTATTTCGTCCTGTTCTTCTTGTCACTTCTTCTTTATTGAGCAATTGTTGAATTCAGAAGTTCCGAGCTATCCAGGCTCATTACTGCAGGCAAATCAAGTCTCCATTTCTCTCTGTTCTTGATCTTTGCCAGTTGTCTATTCCAAGAGCGCGTATATCATCTTCTTGGGGGGGGGGGGGGGGGCGGCGAGGCCAAGAGAGGAAAAATTGCGCCACATTGACCTCAGAATCAACCGAGTGAAAAATGTTTTTGGAGTCTAGGTTTTTTGGCCTGTGAGGCAGAAGGGCGACAACTCGAAAAGATTTGGAAACCAGTGCACTCGTTTCCTAACATCCTAATATGTAGTCCGTGGATTCATTTTACGAGTATATCCATTGGAAAGGGGTGTGCTCGTTGCAAGTCTAGATTATTGTTTTTTTAACAATACTAAAAACATTTTAAAGATTTCTTAATTTAATGTGAAAAAAACATCGAGTGGACGGCACAGCTTCAGGGTCCACGACTGGGACAAAAGGTTTAGAACCGCTGCACTAAATATTTCTTTTTTTAATTTGTGCGTACTTCTCTGGTCGAACTCCCAGCGTAGGCAAGTGCTCAGATGCCTTTTGGGGCCGGGGGGGTGGGTGGGGTGGGGAATGACCAAAAGAAGGTCGTGATAGCTTTCTGCCGTTAAGTGTGCGTGTAACAGCTGGTACGTCCACAACCTCTTTTCCAGAACTGGTTTGGAAGAAACTGAAACAGGAGGGAAGAAAATTAGGAAAGAATGATAGAAACAATTCCCCTTTCCTCCATCTGTGTTTTAGCTGGTTGTGAAGCCCCGGCACTGGCATCGATTGACAAGAGAGCGGAACAACAACACAACTTCTTCAGATCATCAGAGGAGGTAACCACCCAGACAAGTGTTTCGGCCCTATTAAACTCCTAACACCCTAAGGTGAATCGGGCGGGGGAGGGGGGCTCTGGGACATGACTCCCAACAGCCTTATGAGTTTTTTAAAAAAATATATATATTATTATTTTGTCTCGTCCTGGAATTGAACCCAGGATCTTCCAATTGCCACTGCACTTCGAAGTGCATCTTAGCCATTCAGCTAAAGAGGACCGATATTAGATGTGATTAAATGAAATTATCTAATACTTCAATGCTTGTTTCGCATGCTCCACAGCCAGCATGGGGCCACTTCTGCTGTTTCTGAAGGGTTTTCCAATGCCTGTGCTCTTGCCTGTTCCTTTATGCCTAGTGGTTTATATAATTCGTATGCTGATGTTGCTACGAATCCTCTGGCTCCCGCTTCTACAGCTATCGCTTTCCCTTCTGACTCTTGCGCCCAACCTTAGTTGCTTGATCAGATTATTGTACTTCCCACATTTTAATAAATGCTGCTCCTTTTTCCCCCCTCTTTTTTTATATCCATATTTTCCCCTCAAGACCTACAAAATGCTATAACATCTCAACTAAATTTTCTTGGGCCTCGTCTCCACATCGTTCTGGGCAGCACGGTTGAGCCTAGAAGTTGTAGACTCGGATCAACCTCGTACAGGAATCGTTTCACGATTTAGCAAGTAGTTAGGAGTGTAAGCATTTGTGTTTATATGGTGAAGTCAGTTTTAAACTTTCCCATATTACAAACTATCAGTCTCAGATATCTCCAGTCGCACTTTTCACATAAAAGATATTTATCAATGAAGAAAACAGAACAAAACAAAAATTATTTGAAAAAAAATGCACATACATCTTTCTGTTGTTAAGATAAGAAATCGTCTCGCGCCATTGACGATGGCATGCTCATATAAGATTGAGAAACACCGTCCGGAGATAACCAGATTATCATGTTTCGTTTGGTGTATTCGCGCTGACGTGTACTTCGGTTTTTACGTTTTAAATACTTTAGGAGGGAAAAAAACATTTTAAAAAAAATGAATGGATATGAAAAAGAAATACAGAACTGTGGCCAGACAGGAACCGCGTTGACCTCCAAAAGGAAGTTTATTTTAAAAGATAAAAAAAAAAATACAACAGCGCACAAAACCATGAAAGAAATCAGTCGCTGCATTAACGATTTTACAGTTTCGCCCTTTAAAAAAATATTATTTATAGCTTCCACTCCATATTTCCCTCCTATTACATTAGTTTAACAGCATCTCTTAAATTTCGTCTCTTTCCATATGATGTATCCTCTCTAAGGGTATGTCCTTCGTGTGTAAAATTTTCAAACGTTGGATAATTATAGTTTGGAAAAAAAAAAATTTTGTACGCTAATGTGCCTCAAAGGCCAAATTACAGAGTATAATTTAAAGTGCACACAAAGGGAAAAATAATGTCTAATATTCAAAGAAATCATTAAAACAAACTCATGTAATGCTACAGTTATGGGGATGCTCACCCATGCAGATGATCACCAGCAACTTCAAAAGTGTACAAGTCAACTTTCTGAAATTGATAGTAGTTGTAGCAGAAGCAACAGCAGCAACAGTAGTAGTAGTAGTAGTAGTAGTAGTAGTAGTAGCAGTAGTAGTAGTAGTAGTAGTAGTAGAAGAAGAAGAAGAAGAAATTTTTTTTCCACACTTCTATTTCAGAAAATGGTGGGAAAAAAATAAAAGTAGCAAATTTATTTACATTTGTTTTTGCTTCCTCATAAAATTCGATGCGCGCCATAACTTTCATATGCGCGCGGCCGCGCAGCTTAGACAGAACGTTATCTGGTAACTGAATACGCTTTACCGTACACCGTAGTTTTTCAAACGCTGTGTCGCGCGAGAGCTAGATGTGTGGCGACAAATATTTAAAGTTAAAAAAAATATATTTATATTTTTGACCACATTACAGCTCATTTTTTGTTTGCTTATTTCTATTATAAATACCTGCCGGGTAGAGAACCCACAGCATCTTAGTTCTTAGTCTCAGTCTAGCGCGAGCTGAAGTGGCCAGAGATTGTGCCTACGAGTGGACTCACATTTCACTTTGAAACTATTGCCTTGTATAGTAAAAGCTCTAATCGCTCTTAATTTTTTTTTCATTTGTCATCTGAATATAGTAACGTAGTATGTAAACTCCGAAAATGCTTTTAAAAATAGATGTAATTATATGCACGAGAGTCCAGCATTAATAACACATGGTGTACCGCGACCGAAATTGGCGTTACCAAGTGTGTCACAGTCTGGAGAAGTTTGGGAACCATTGGCATACATGATGGCAGTGTGTTTTGCTTTCTATGCCGGTCTTATGAACACTTTAAATGTTAAATAAGTCCTTTTTTTTACCTTAAGTCACTGGCTCACAAAGTGGGCCATATCGCGCAAGTGGGGGTAAGGGGAAGAACTCCAGGGCTTGTGAGAGAAAAGGGAGTCACAATTTCCTTCTTCTTCTTCTTCTTCTCCTCCTCCTCCTCCCTAAAACTGTGAGCTGGTGTTCTTTACAGTCGATGCGGTTAAGAAGTCGAGGCACAGCATCGTGCCGGATTGGAGTGGGTTATGGCTGATTTTTTTTCAGTCCATGAATGGAGTAAAAAAGCAAGGGGGTGTACAATACTTCGCTAGCAGACTCCACCACCGTGGGAACTATGGCAATCCCTACTCCGCTAGCAGACTCCACCACCGTGGGAACTATGGCAATCCCTACTCCGCTAGCAGACTCCACCACCGTGGGAACTATGGCAATCCCTACTCCGCTAGCAGACTCCACCACCGTGGGAACTATGGCAATCCCTACTCCGCTAGCAGACTCCACCACCGTGGGAACTATGGCAATCCCTACTCCGCTAGCAGACTCCACCACCGTGGGAACTATGGCAATCCCTACTCCGCTAGCCAGGCTGGGCCTGTAACTCGGGGTACCAGCTGAGAGATGGGGGGCAGGGTCTTGGTCATCTATGGTTCGTCAAACTTGGCACATGCATGACATCTATGAGTTATTGACTGCCAAGTCGGACAGCGTCTTTGCCTCAGAATGTAACACCATAATCAACTGAGGTATGCGTGTATGTTATATGTACAATGTATTCTTGAAGAGGAAGAGGGGGCGCTCTACAGATGTGGCATTGGAGGCAAGAAAGGGGGCAGCCCCCGAAAAGATATGGGAACCACTGTTCTAAAACCTGCTGGAAGAAATGTGACCTCCATCTGTTGTAATGTAAAGGATGGCTTTAACCTCTTTCTTCGCGTTGGCGCGTCTTCGGCACTCTCTGCTTCACACTTCAGATTTATTACTCGATTACCCTCGGAAAGTCGACGAATGATGGCAGAGCCAGACGTTCGTACAAGCTTAGGTCTAATTTTGAAGATTTTTATTGGAAAAAAAAGTAAATAAATAAAAATAAATAAATAAATAGTTCAAGTTCTTCACTGCCGCTCCTTCAAAATCACGTGACAGATCAAAGGTTAAGGATATGACTGCTATAAAGAAATGCTACGTTCTTACAGGGACGAACAAAGAAAGCACGCCAAAAGCACAAGGATTTCTTCCGCAGCTCTGGCTGTTATAGTAATCTTTCTTTTACAAACAGCATCGTGTAGTCAGCGACTTTTCTCATCGGGGGGAACAAAAAGAGTTAAAACTAACTTTCCCCGATTCCCAGAACCTGTCGCGGTTCTTTTCGTTCGATCACAGCAGACGCAACAGTTGTCTATCGTCTACGTTTTTTCACATGCAAGTGCTCATGGCTGCAGAACTTATACAACTATTCCTGAGATATTTGTAGATCTGAAAGAAAGTGAAGCTGTAATGTGACCTAGAAAACTGAAAACGATTTCTTGAATGGGTCATAGATAGATAGATAGATAGATAGATAGATAGATAGATAGATATGTCTCTGGTAGAAAGGGGACGTTAGCCATTTTTATTTAGACGTCATTGCTTTTTATTGTGTAGCCAGTTTCTGAATAGCACTTCATTGTGTAGCCAGCTTCTGACCAGTACTTCACTCTGTAGCCAGCTTCTGACCAGTACTTCATTGTATAGCCAGTTTCTGACTAGTACTTCATTGTGTAGCCAGTCTCTGACTTTTACTTCATTGGGTAGCCATCTTCTGACCAGTACTTCATTGTGCAGCCATTTTGTGACCCGTACTTCATTGTCTAGAAAAGAAATTAGACTCTTTTGAAAACAAATGCCTAAGGAAAATACTCGGCATCAAGTGGAACGAATTCAAGAACAATGCAGAGATAAGACAGATGACTGAACAACAACCAGTCTCATGGGTGATCAGGAAAAGGAGATGGACATATGTTGGTCACTTGATGAGAAGAAATGATCAGAGAATCCCAAAACAAGCTATCAAGTGGAACACAACAGGCCGAAGAAAAAGAGGCAGACCGCGTGAAACTCTGAAGAGGACATTATTAAGAGAGGCCAAATTAACAGGCATAAAATCCTTTGATGAAGTTGAAAGACTCGCCGAAGACAGGAAAAATTAGCGAACTACTTTGCGAGCCCTATGTGACGTTTCACGGAACGGGAAGGATATAAGATATAAGAGACTTCATTGTCTAACCAGTTTCTGACTAGTACTTCACCATGTAGCCAGTTTCTGACCAGCACTTCACCATGTAGCCAGTTTCTGACCAGCACTTCACTGTGTAGCCAGTTTCTGATCAGCACTTCACTGTGTAGCCAGTTTCTGACCAGCACTTCACTGTGTAGCCAGTTTCTGACCAGCATTTCACTGTATTGGCAATTTCCGACCAGCACGTCACTGTGTCCCCCGTGTGGTACCCGGGATCTGCAAAGAATTGGACCACTGTACCCTACCACCCATAATCGTAACAGACGACTAAGGAGGGTTCGGCATAGGATCAGCAACCCTATATGGATAAAAAAAAATATCAGACTGCTACAGAAACAGAAGCAAGGGAAAAAACAAATGCAGGTGGAAGGAGAAATGCTTATCAGGAAACTGAGCCCATGAAGGTTGTGGATGAAAGCCAGCCACTGGAAGTCCCCAGCCCGACTGCAGACCTCCTGGAACCTAACCACAAGATGCAAATAGGCAGATGGAACATAAGAACACTTAACCAGACTGGAAAACTAGCACAAACCATCAAGGAAATGCATAGATACAAACTAGACATACTAGGAATACAAGAAGCAAAATGGACAGGACAAGGCAGAAGGAAATTAACAACACAGTACACAGAAGATACAATAATATGGTCAGGTAAAGAAGATCATCATGAAGGAGGAGTAGCATTGATTATAACAAAAGAAACACCAAGAACATTGCTGAAATGGACCCCTATAAATGAGAGATTATTATATGCACGGTTCAACTCGAGATTCACGAAGCTGTCTATTATAGTTTGTTATGCACCAACAGAAGCAGCTGAAGAGGAATTAAAAGAAGATTTTTACAACAGCCTCCAAGCCACAGTAGAAACAATACCCAAGCATGATATGCCACTCATCTTGGGCGACTTCAATGCAAAAGTAGGTGAAATGAAGATAGAAGAAGAATCATGGGAAGAGAAGGAATCGGAGAAATAAATGAAAATGGAGAAAGACTGTGCAGTTTCTGTGAAGAAAACATGATGACCATCGGAGGGACAATTTTCCAGCACAAAAACATGCATAAAGTGACTTGGAGGTCCCCAGATAAAACCACAGAAAACCAAATCTATCGCATACTGATAAACAACAAGTGGAAACTGTCACTACAAGATGTGCGAGCAAGGAAAGGAGCAGATGTAGGAAGTGATCACAACTTTCTGGTAGCAAAAATAAAACTAAAATTAAGGAAAGGCAAAATCGGAGAACACAGAAAGATATGTTTTGATACAAGAAAACTGAAAGACCAGCAAAAAAGAAATGAATTCTCAATAGTACTTAAGAACCGCTTCAATGTCCTACCAGACGAAGCAGAAATGTCCATACTAGAGTTCAATAAAACACTACAGGAAACAGCAAAAGAGGTGCTGGGATATCGGAAACGGAGAAAAGATGAATGGATAAGCAAGACCACATAGGGAAAGATAGAGCAAAGAAAAGAAATCAAGAAAAAAAATTACTCAACACCAAATCACAACGGCTTAAAGGGCAAGTTTTAAGTAATTATGCACAAAAAGACAAGTAAGTGAAGGAATCATGCCGTCCAGATAAACGTCAATACTATGACAACTTAGCGGAAGCAGCAGAGAAAGCAGCATATACAAATGACATGAAAACCATATACAAAATCACAAAGCAGATGACAGGCAACTTCAGAACAAGATGTGAGAATACAATAAGGACACATAAGGGACAACTGGTCAGTGGAGAAAGAGAAAAAATTGAAAGATGGAGGGAACACTTTAACACCCTACTAAACAAAACACAAGCAGCACAAACAATAGACATACCCGAAGCAAAAACGGAACTAAACATCAATACAGGACCAATAACAATAAGTGAAGTAAAGGAGGCGATAAAGAAGCTAAAATTAGACAGGGCACCAGGTGAAGATGAAGTGTCTGCTGAGATGTTGAAAGCAGAAGAAACAGAAACACCAAAACAACTTTGCCGGATACTACAACAAATTTGGGATCTAGAAAAAGCTCCAGAGGAGTGGAAAACTGGCCTTACAGTAAAACTACCAAAGAAGGGTGACCTCAGAGATTGTGGGAACTAGAGAGGCATTACCCTACTGCCACTCACCAGTATTGTATTTTGCAGAATAATCATCAACAGAATTGTACCAGCACTTTGAGGGAAAACTTCGGAAAGAGCAGGCAGGATTTAGGAGAGGAAGATCATGCATAGACCACATATTTGTACTTAGACAAATATTAGAACAGGCAAATGAGTGGCATAGCACAACATATGCATTGTTTATAGATTTTGAGAAAGGCTTTGACAGTGTCAACAAAGATGCACTGTGGAAAATCTTAAGATGGCATGCCCTCCCCCATAAGATAGTGAATGTAATCAAAGCCCTATACGAGGGTTTTCAGTGCAAAGTGATCTGTAGAGAACATACCTCCTGCAGCTTTAGGGTACAAACAGGAGTGAAGCAGGCATGTGTACTATCACCAACATTATTTATCTTGGCAGTAGACTGGTTAATGAAGGGGGCAACATCAGATAAACGCAGAGGATTACAATGGACCCTTGACACAGTGCTGGAGGACCTTGACTTTGCAGACGACATTTGTCTACCATCAAGCAGCCACAAAGATATGCAAGATAAAATAAACAAGCTAACTCAGAACGCAAACAACATAGGACTAAAGATCAACGTAGGAAAGACAAAGTTAATGAAGCAAAATGTGAACAACAGAAATGTACTCATAGTAGGTAGCAAGTTAGTGGAGGAGGTCAGTGAATTTGTATACCTTGGCAGTAGAGTAGTAGAAAATGGAGAAACCACAAAGGACATCAACAGCAGACTAGAGCAAACCAGGCTTTTGCAGTGCTACAGACTATATGGAAATATAAAAAACTAAGCACAAATACGAAAATCAGGATATTTAAGAGTAATGTTCTAAGTGTACTACTCTATGGAAGTGAATGCTGGAAAATTACCAAAACCATAGAAAACAAGTTGAATTCTTTCCAGACTAAATGTTTACGAAGAATTAGAAAAATATTTTGGCCAAACACCATAAGAAATAACATGTTGTTGGCAGAAATGCAGATGAAGCCACTGACAGCGATTATTGAGGAAAGAAGCTGGCGATGGTTGGGACATATGCTCTGAAAGACTGACAATTCACTACCAAAAATAGCACTAAGATGGACACCATAGGGGAACAGAAGTAAGGGTAGACCAAAAGAAACATGGAGAAGAACAACAGAAAGAATGTTGAGCAATAGAGGGCTCACCTGGGCAAAAGCAAAAAAAAAGGCAAAGGACAGGCATTTCTGGAAAACCCTTGCGGAAGCTCCATGTGCCTTGGGCACTTAAGGTTCAGAGAGAGAGAGAGAGATTTCACTATGT
This sequence comes from Achatina immaculata, assembly GCA_009760885.1. NCBI lineage: Eukaryota > Metazoa > Mollusca > Gastropoda > Stylommatophora > Achatinidae > Lissachatina > Lissachatina immaculata. Next base: position 16,310,543 of record CM019702.1, read on the forward strand.
AGCAAGTTACTGACCAGTACTTCATTGTGTAGCCAGTCTTTGACTAGTACTTCACTGCGTAGCCAGTTTCTGACCAGTACTTCACTGTATTGACATTTTCTCACCAGCGCTTCACTGTGTAGCCAGTTTCTGACCAGCACTTCACCGTGTAGCCAGTTTCTGACCAGCACTTCAATGTGTAGCCAGTTTCTGACCAGCATTTTACCGTGTAGCCAGTTTTTGACCAGCACTTCACGGTGTAGCCAGTTTCTGACCAGCATTTCACCGTGTAGTCAGTTTCTGACCAGCACTTCACCGTGTAGCCAGTTTCTGACCAGCACTTCACCGTGTAGCCAGTTTCTGACCAGCACTTCACCGTGTAGCCAGTTTCTGACCAGAACTTCACTGTGTAGCCAGTTTCTGATCAGCACTTCACCGTGTAGCCAGTTTCTGACCAGAACTTCACTGTGTAGCCAGTTTCTGATCAGCACTTCACTGTGTAGCCAGTTTCTTACCAGAACTTCACTGTATTGGCAATTTCTCACCAGCACTTAACTGTGTAGCCAGTTTCTGACCAGTACTTCAGTGTGTATCCATACTTTGACCAGGACTTCACCATATAGCCAAATTATTACCAGTACTTCACAGTGTAGTTCATTTCTTACCAGTACTTTGATATCTCTCTCTCTCTTTTTTCTAACCCTTAAATGCCCAGGGCACATGTTATCTTCCGCAAGTGTTTTCCACAAATGCCTGCCTTTTTTTTTCCACTCTTGCCCAGGTGAGCCGTCTATTGCTCAACATCCTCTCTGTTGTTCTTCTCCATGTCTCTTTTGGTCCACCCTTACTTCTGTTCCCCTGTAATGTCCATCTTAGTTCTATTTTTTTGGTAGTGAGTTGTCAGTCATTCGGAGCACATGTCCCAACCATCGCTGGCTACACATTCTGGCTACACAAAACTGATATATAGCCAATGCATTGCCTGCACTTTACTGTGTACCCAGCTTCTGACTTGCACTTCACTCTGCGGTCCATTTCGTACCACTGCTATGTTGGCTCCTCCCCTCTTTTTTTCAAATAATTGGTCTCATTCTTATTTATTTGTCTGACTAAGGCACTAGTCTACTGCAATCTATCCATATCTCTCCCCCCTCCCTTTTTTTCTCTTTATATCGTTAAAATTTCTACTAAAATAATAATCCGTAACAGAAGTTAACTGCTTTCAAGACACCCCATGAATGAAAACTGCTTACATTCTATAATTGATCAACCACAAGAGAGGACCAACATCTTCGCGAAGACATCAGTCGGAAGTTTCTCGTCTAATAATTGCTGGGGTCTGCGTTGTGGCTCTTTCGTACAACATGGTCCAGATAACGCAATCATGAGGACTATGTTGAAAAAAAAAAAAACAACCAACATTTATCTTCTTACACTATGGGTTTAAAGTTACTGCCTCTAGGTAAGAAAGAAAGAAGTTTCTCCAAGAAGTTTTTGAGTTGGAAGGAGCTGACGCATCGTTCTCAACACGGGGCAGGCTGGAAGACTACATGTGCCCCGGTTGTTAAGGGAACCTCAGGACTGGCACGCGACACTAATTTCTGCGGGGTTGGAGGTGTTTACTGGCCTTGAAATATAAACTAAGAAGTGAAAGAAACGAGAGGAGGATGTAAGGGAACACAGTGAGGGACTGGGTGCAGGGGAGAAGGAAGGTGAAACAGCGGCTTTCTGGTGGGGGGTGGGGGAGAGAAGCTAGGGTTGAGAGCAGGGTATGGACAAAGGAACCTGGCCTGTAATGCAAGTATGTGCGCTGCATTGTTCCTGTATGCTTTTGTGTTGTTGTTTTTTTTTTGTACAGTTAACATTGTCTTTACTGCTCAATGTTTCCCTTGTTACATAATTGTCATGGTTGCTTTCGGTTACTCAATTCCCCATTTTATTATCTATAAGTCTTTGTCCAACTGTACGTGAATTTTGTTCATTAAATATTATACATCCTTCTAATTTTTTTTTCTGGAAAGAGAAAAAGCAGCGAGGTAGATCATAGTTTAGATACAAAAACATGCATAAGACATTTAGAGAAAAGCTTTCATTCGCCCGCGAGGACTTGAAAGAGATGTTACGTTACAACGACCAGAGCTGTTGTGTTTATCTTTCATTAAAATAAATAAAGTGTCCGATCTGAAAACAGAAGATGAAAGCGCAAAATAGTCCGGACCTTGGGACACAAGCGTAGTTTGCTGCTGTTGTAGCTGTGGCCGATATTGTGTGTGGGGGGAGTGGTGGGGGGGCATGAAGTACTGGTGGTATCAGCCATGAAAGAGGATGCACTACAAAATAATCCACAGTTCTTCTTCTTCTATCTCACTAGAACTGAGAGTTTGCAGACGATGCGGTGAAGGTGTTGAGATACAACATCATGCCCCGGTTGGGTGTCAGTTAAGCCGGGTACTTTTTCCCTGAATGGAGCTAAACAGCAGGAGAGGGGTGCAATGCTATTTTACCTGCCTCCACCACCATGTGGGACTATGCCCTCGTTAGCCAGGCTAGGCATGTTACTGGGGATACCAACGGAGAGGTGGGACAGGGTCTTGGTCAGCTCTGATCTGCCAAACCTGACGCTAATATGTCAGCTATGGGCAGCGTCTTGACTCCCAAAATTCTTATTAAAATAGAAAAAAAAAAAAGAAAAAGAAAACCGTCCGATTCCCACGTTGGTATACTAGATGAACCTTACCTCCCTCCCACCCCCTCCAATAGGGCCTGATCCTGCCTCATGGGCTCCTAGAGAATGTGGTGTTTAGGAAGTGCCCATGACGAAACACTAGGGAGTGACGTGATCAGGATCACACCCAGCCATTTTTCCCTTCACCAGCTCCAGAAACAGTCAGGTGCACTTTTCTAAACATGGGTTACTGGGGCGCTTTCAGCTGGATTCGAACAGCCGATCTCCGCCATGACAGATGAAAATACTAACCAATTCCTAGTCATGCAATTCCACCCCCCCCCCCCCCAAAAAAAAAGTAATAACAAGTAATAACTTCTGTTTACATTCATTTACATTTGCTTCAATAGATCTGTGAAAGGAAATGAAATCATTTTGTTGACAATGACAGGAAGGTCTGCTTAGATCAGATAAGGGGAGCAACTAACGCCACCGCAATACACTGTAACACGTCAGCTATGCTATACAATGCATTCATAACAGTTTATTATTATAGTGCCTTCCAAACAGCTTCTGGTTGCCAGTCTCGCAGCAACATTCACCCTTGTTGAATCGGTCGTGAAACACAATGAAAACTGAGCCTGGAAGTGACGATGGCAGACGCTGGCCCAACACAAAGAACTGAGAATATTATTGTTTCTGGAGACAGAAATGTCACCGTGCCTGTAGTGACACGCCCCTGGCCCCCTCCCTCGACTGGGCCAATAAGGTCATATAAATAGATCCACACATAGCAAGACGGCCATCGTGACCTGCAGCACGTGCATGTGACATGTATGAAATCGTTTTTTTTAAAACTTTGCATAACGTGCACGCGCTACAAGCTGTCTGTGTGCTGACTGCATGCAACAAGACACGCGGACAGAGACAGGCAGGCAGATAGATAGATAGATAGATAGATAGATAGATAGATAGATAGATAGATAGATAGATAGATAGATAGATAGATAGATAGATAGATAGATAGATCTGCAAACTGCCTAATAACACACTGACCAAACAGAACTTAGAAAAAAAGATTATGAAACAGTCACCCATATAATACACAGAGAGAGAGAGAGAGAGAGAGAGAGAGAGAGAAAGAGATTATATATATATATATACATAAATATATATATATATACACTGACTGGCGCGAATACACAAAGATGTGAAGTATATCTGTGATCTAATATCGTTTTCGCTTGAAGTATATTAGCACATTCGTCAGGTCAACATGATACAGCAATAGAGTTTTCATCTTAACAGTCTTAGCAACAACAATAATAAACTTGAAAAATCTGCGTGTGTGTGAGAGAGAGAGAGAGATAGAGAGAGAGAGAGAGAGAGAGAGAGAGAGAAAGAAAAATTCGACCCAAAAATTGCCAGTAGCATTTCATGATTGTTTAGGGGTGTAGACGTGCCTTAGGGTAGAGTATCCTCCCTTCCTTCCTACACGCACGCGCGCGCACACACACACACACACACTCTCGCTTTCAAGGAAAGAGCTTTAGCCTGAGGTTCTTCGCCTACAGCAGTCTCACCCCGTCGTTCCCCCCCCCCCCCACCCGGCCTCCTTACACCCCGGGAAGGGGGGAACCCTGTTTGTACCTGTAAGGACAGAGACATTAATAACACCCACTTCTTTCCTCTTCTCCTCCCTTCCCCCCCCCCCCTCTCCCAAATGCTGAAGATAGGAGCTCGACCAAACTTTCCCACGGTCCGGGGCTGGGAGCAGCCGACCATCTGGCGCACGCGAACGCCATCTTCATTATCAGCTTGAGTTACGGCCCTTGCAACACCCCACAGCCCGCTGCTTTTTAAAAAAAAAACGAGACGGGAGGGGGGGGGGGAGGGTGGGACATGGCAGAAGAAAAGAAGCAACAGACGGGTCTTATTTGTAGTTCGATATCCTCCCTGTTGGATTTCTCTCCCCAACCTCCCCCGAACATCTTTACTGTCTTGGGGGATTTTTTTTTTCTTCTTTAAATCTTATTTTGGTGCAGACAAATAACCCGATGTGTGTGCGTGTGTGTGTGCGCGCGCGCGCGCGAGCTTTTTTTTGTTTCTTATTTAGCAACAAAAAAAAAAACAAACCCGGTACTTCTTTTCTTTCCAGTATCTTGTCTCCAAAGATGGCCTCTCATTCTCATTACATCAAGATCTGTTCAGCTAAAGTTCCACGACCCACAGCCGACACGCTGGCACCCAGGGTTGGCGAATCATTGCTGACCAAGACCCAATCCCCGCCTCGTCACTGGTTAACCCCCTTCCCCCTCCCTCACAACAGCTCAGGCCTGGCTAACGGGGCTGGCATCGCCATAGTTTCCCCCCCCCCCCCCCCCCATGGCGCCGGAGTCTTTTAAGAAGCACTGAACGCTTCACTGCTTTTTAGCTCCCCACACGGAGTGAAAATATAGTCGCCGTAGCTCGCTCCCAGTCAGACAAGACACTGTGCCTCAACATCTCCAGCGTATCGGCTGCAAAGAACATCAGCTCGCAGTTCTTGAGAAGAAGCTAAAATGTATATTTTTTTGTTTTCCATAATCATAAACATGGCGGCCTGGTTAGCTGGGTGGTTAGGCGCTTGGTTTACTAATCAGGTGGTACCGGGTTCAGTCCTAGCAGTGGGATTTTTTTTCTCGTACACACCTAAAAAAAAAAAAAGGCCCCGGGGTTGACCCAGCCTCTAAAAATGGGTACCAGAGAAATCTGGGAAGGTAAAGCGGCCAGGTGTGAGATACTGACCACATCAGACTTTCATGTGCCGATGGTCATGGAAAATACGGGCCTAACATCGCATTCCCCAATATGCCTTAACGGCATGGAAACGGGAATTTTACTTTTACCTATAATCATAAACATGATTACTCTTTATCACCTTCGCGTGCATATTTCTTTGTTTTCAAATGATTAATCTAGTTTAAGATAAAAATAAAAACGCCATGAAATGTCCATCCAGCTCTTCCACAGACAGCGGGACATGACAAAAACTTCTTACTAAAGTCTTTTACCGTCCATCATTATGTTATCTCCCTTTGATCTCAGCCAGGCTGGGACACCATCTATACCAGAAGCTGAAAACTGGTCCAACAGACCTATGTGGCCCCGCGGCAAAGAGCAACAGAGGCCACACCACATCGTCCAGAGTTGCCTGCTACACGACTAACCCCTCCCCCCGCTCTACGGGATGAACTTGCCGCATCTGTAAGAGAGCCCTGTTGTCGATGTGCTAGCGAAGAACGAAAGATGAAAAAGAATGTTTCAATGTTGTTGTTGTTGTTCTATACAAAATACATAAGATCATATCCATGTTCCCATTCTGGGGTCCACAATTATATCGAATACAAGAAATATGTCAAGATCTTTTAATTCAATACCAAGTAGTGGTGGTAGGTGTGCAGTGGGAGGGGGGGGGGTGATTACTGGCTTCATGGGATCCGCTATCTGAACAAAGCTTGGGAAACACTGTGATCACCGATCTTGCTCTTGTTCAATGTGTCGTTTAAATATGTTCTTTTTCTGCCCCCTTCTTCTCTGCTGCTGGAATGTCGCTGCTGACGAACAAAAGCTTCTCCTAACCCACAACATGTTCCTAGCAACGAGATTCCGTTAGTAACACTACGCCTTTGCCAGAAGTGCTCTCCCCTCTGTTGGGAGACTGCTTAGAGACCTGCTTTTCTGAAGGAACCCAGGAAAGTCATCGTGGTACGCTCCCAACAATGACGCTCGCTGATCAAGAGCTTCTGGCTGAAGTCTACTAACAGGCAGAAATCCTCCAACAAACTACGGGGAAACAAAAGCCAATGTAGCTCATTATATGCACGTCCTGGCAAGAAGTTCAAAGAAATCAGGAAGGCCGGCACGTGTGCTTAAAGCTGATCTCTGGCGGATGTTTCCAATCACTCCATTACTTGGATGTTTCTGATCACTCCATTACTTGGATGTTTCTGATCACTCCATTACTTGGATGTTTCTGATCACTCCATTACTTGGATGTTTCTGATCACTCCATTACTTGGATGTTTCTCTCTTGCAGCCAATGCAAAGCTGACAACTATGATGCTCTTCTTCTTCTAACATCTGATGTAAGAACAGTACATAAGCCCAAGAAAAGAACAATGTCAACTTAAAAAAAAAACATAATAAAATGATAGTAATACAAATTATGATTGCTGTATTTGGCAGGCCATGAAAATACATCAATTCACACTCACAAACCCAGCAGGTAAACAGAACTCTGATAAATTAAACAAACATTACTACTCCATAACATACAGAGGAATGTTAACAAATCCTTCATTCATAATTTACATAGAACCGTTAACAAGTCTTTCATAATTTGAACAAGACACATAACAAGTCATTCATAACTTGCAGAGGACTGATAACAAGTCTTTCATAACTTGCAGAGGACTGATAACAAGTCCTTCATAACTTACACAGGACTGTTAACATTTCTTTCATTACAAGCATCACAATAGTGAACCAGTGAAAGAGAAATGCATAACCGAAAGCCAACGCAACAATTATGAAACATTCTGCATATTATAAATGTGTCAACAACACCAGTTACAGATGACATAACATTGGCCATGCGAAGTTAAAAAAAAAACACCTCTGTATCTATTAATACAAACAAAAAACATAATATCTACACCTTGTATCTACTTGAGGGTTCATCAGATAAGAAAGTTAAAAATCCCATTTTAAAAAAAAAAAACTATCTCATGAAAGCAACATGGCAACATGAGAAAACCCATGTCAATTCCATTATAAGTGCCCCTTGTTCTCTGCAAATATCAGTGTCAGACCATGTTGTTACAAAAACCCTGAGCCGTGGAAAGATCATTAAAAAAAAAAAAAAATTAAAAACTGAACAAAAATATGGGAGAAAGCAAAGTATTTGAAGTTCATCAAAAAAGTTTCTGAGTTAGCTGCATCCCACAGTGCAATTTAAAAAAAAAAAACAAAAGAAATGTAAAAAAGAGTTTTGCTGGAACATGCAGAGGATCCGGTACTGTAACATAACTTGAGATGTAACAATGTTCCAGAGCTGACATGTTACTGAAACTCATAAATCTTAACATAACAGGTCCCAGAAGTAACAGTTCGGAACACCTGGTGTTCTGTTCCAAGCTTCAACATGTCATCAGCTGCCAAATAATTCCCTCCTGAAGTGTCCCAGATAATGAGAAGACAAATGCTATCTAAAGGCTGAGAAACAACTGAAGTCGAATATTAAAAAAAAAAAAACATAACATAAAGCATAACATAAAGATTTGATGAACAACAGATGATGTATACTACAAAAAATGGTACCAAAAGGCAGAGGAACAACAGATGACAAATACCACAAACTCTAAAAAATCTACCAAGCTAATATCTTTTTTTTCGAGAACATGACACTGCAGGCTGAGACGCCATCAACACCACAAACTGAAAACTGGCTCAAAAGACTTGTGCTTCCTGCACTGAAGAGACACAAACAGCACAATGTCTCTTCCCCCCCCCCCCACCCCCCATGTGTAAACAACAAAATTTTGTGACTCAGGATCTCACATGCAGACAAATGCCCCCTGCAGGGGCAGAATACAGACTCCAGGAGTGCCCAACTTTTACAGACCTACATAACCAGACATGGCCACAGGGCTCACGCTTAAAGCAGAAACCGTGGGGATGCCTGGAGAAGACTGCGGACTACATCCTGGACGCTGGACTTCTGACTTAGCATGACCAAGAACTTGAATGCTGAAGAAGAAGAAGAAGATTTTGAAAATACTTTTACTAAAAAAAAAATTACAGAGAAGAATAGGTAGTTTGCCAAGAGCTCTGATTCACCAGCAGATGAGTGGCACAACAGACAGAACACATTTGGGAGGCTTGAGATTTGTGACTATGATGTGAAACAGAAAAAGCTGGAGAATAACTTTAAAAAAAAAAATGGATGAAATAAGCAAACAAGAGAGAAAAGAAAAAAAAACTACAAGAGCATAAACATATAGTCAATTCATTACTGAAACTACAAGAACATAAACATATAGTCAATTCATTACTCCAAAACAGTAGGCAAAGAAAGAAACAAGAAGAGCATAAACATATAGTCAACTCATTACTTCTAAACAGCAAGCAGTATCATATCCTCTAGAAGCCCATTAATTCTCTTTTCACACTATTCTGACTGCCTGTAAACCTTCTACAATCTCCTGCATTGAAATGTTGAATACAAGAAGTGTAACATGATGATACTGAAGAGTCATTCAAATACCATGGACACAAAAATGAACAAATATGTCCACTCTACAAGAACTTAATACTGAATAAGGTTGGTTAGTAAAGAAGATTGAACAGAGAAAACTTAATTTCTCATCAAACATCACAAGAGTTTGGAAAAGACATAAGTAGGAAAAAGAAAGAGAGGAAGACCAAGGTGAAGATGGCAGCAAGACATTGTTGATGATACGTGAATGGATGCACCGGCAGCGGGGAATCTCGCTTTCAACCAAGAGGCCTTCAAAAGAGCTGCTGGGGGAGGCAAGGTTCTGCAGGGGACACGCTGATGAATGAATGAATGAATGAACGAACATAACAGGCTGAATTTATCAATCAAGAAAATGGTACATTCACTCACAGCTTAAATACATCCAAGATTCCTGTCTTCAAATGATGGAAGTTACAGAACCTTGCACTAATGGAAAAAAGGAAGAAGAGGAAGACCAATAAAGAGGAAAAAAAAAACCAAACAAACCTGAATGTAATGAACCAAATGGCACAGGAAAAGAACAGCATATGAATCAATCAGAAACACTAAAGACCACATAAGACAGAGAAACCTAACTGCCAATTCTGTGCTTGACAACTCGCAGGAATGAACAAACAGTGAGACCAAAATCTGCTGCTGGGGGTTTTTTATGTATTTCCACGTTTGTTCATGAACAAACACCGGGACCATAACAGCTTAATAACTGTTAAATCTTTCCATATGTGATCGCTTCATGTTTAGAACTATCTACAGCTTTGTAAAACTTCTGGCATAACATACATTTATTAACATACAAAATATACCCAGAATGCTCACTGCCTCCAATATCTGAATTAACTATCATGACTTTCACACTGCAGAAAGGGAAGTGAATGTTTTATTCTAACAACTTCCTCTCACATGAAACGCGAAAAAATTTGTATTTCCTAAAAAACAAAAATGCTGCATTTTCTGTTTTGTTTAGAACAGTCACTTCTCATTTTTATTTCATGGAATAATTTTTTTAATTTCAGTCCTTTACTTCTAATAAATGAAAACCATAACCTACTATCAGATACTTGCTATTTGTCCGATGGCGCAATCAGCGACCCATACCTGATATGCCAGCATCAGGGTTAGCGAACCATAGCTGACCAAGACCCTGTCCCACCTCTCTGTGGTACCCCTAGTAACAACCCTACCCTGGCTAATGATGCAGAGATCGCCATAGTCCCCATGGTGGCGGAGTCCGTTATAGAAGCACTGCACACCCCCTGCTTTTTTAGCTGTACTCCAGGACTAAAAAAGCAGCCGCCATAATCCGCTCCCACGCTGATGTGCTTCAACATCTCTACAGCATCGGCAGCAAAGAAAAACAGCTCGCAGTTACAGGGAGTTAGTACAAGTACAAATCAGACACTGGAATGTCCAAAATGTGGACTAAGGGGAACAATCCAAAAATTACGGTATTCCATAATCTCCATTTATTTATTGACCTCCCTTTTGTGGTTTAAAAAAAATTTCGAAAGCACTTCTCTATAGCTAGTCATACTATGACGCTTTCGTGGAGATGGATTGAGCAGGATGGTCCCCAAATTCACGAAGACATCGTGGGGAATTTGTTTAATACTCTGATTACTGAACTCTGTCTTCGAGAGTCCACGTTCACGGCCACATCTCAGTCTCAATGTTACGATATTAGCCGCATGTTATCTTTCCCCATAATCAGTATTCATAAACCAATACTCCTGTGACCACATTTCATTCTATGATCACTCTGACGAATCTCTCTCAGATATAAATAACTACACAAACGCTCCCCCTCCCCCAAGAAAAGTTACACATTAAAGAAAAGCATTATTACTAAAATAGAACACAGGTTTATATATGGAGCCTCCATGAAACACCAACTTATCGAGCAAGGGCTTCCTCCCAAACTCCCACTCTGACCAGTTCACAGAGACCAAATGATACCCACTGTAAACACTCGCTTCTTATTTTTTCCACAGACATTTCACACTGCTGATAATATAGATCACAGAAGGACTGCCCCATTCTTTTGGTGTACATTAAACAGTTTACTTCCTCTTTCAATGACAAAAACGGTTAACAATTTTCATGGATGCAACAATTACTCTCTTATAAACCATATTTTTTTTCCTTTCTTTATAACTTCTTCACCTGAATAAGCCAATTTTTTTTTTTTAAACAGCAATACGCCCAAAATTCTAGAATCCTGGAATTCATATTTTGCCTGAATATTTTTACTTTTAAAAACAAAACAAAACAAACCATACCACCACAATGTGTAATGTGTAACAGAGAAAGATCAATACATATCACAGACTGTATCAAACCTGCGCATTTACAAGCAAAAACAATCATGGCAGTTTTCAACATGAGTGTGACTGGTGGAAGGGAGGAGAACACATCTTTCATAAAATTTTCTGATAATCTTGAGATCAATTAGAGCCAAACGGAACAAAGAACTATTTTCCTCTAATATTTCTTTCATACGAATCAATTTCAGCCATTTCTACATGAAAAAACACACATACCAAGGGCTCTTCTGCACACGTTAAAAAAAAGTGACATCATAAGCAGTCTGCATACAATTAATGTCTGTGCTTTACATAATTACATTTTCTGGGCTGCTGTTCTTTTCTTTTTTACCCCTGGCTGTTCTCAAATATATGTGTACATATTGTGGTGATATATGAAGGTAACAAAGTGCACAATGTTTAATGATGATAAATGAAGTTATAAAGAGTACAATGTCTAACAGGATAAAAGAAATAATGAAGATGTAAAATGTCTACTAATATAACTGGGGGTCATGAAAGAGTACAATGTTGAACTGGATAACTGAAGTTACAAAAGTGTACACTGTTTGAAAGGAAAACTGAGTTTACAATAATGACTGAAGCCACACAGGTGCACAACATCTAACAGGATAACCAAAGTTACAAAGGTGCAAAATGTCTAATAGGATAACCGAATTTACAAAGGTGCACATCTAATAAGATAAATGAAGCTACAAAGGCACACAGTGCCTAATAGGAAAACTGAAGATACAAAGGCCACAATGTCTAATAGGAAAACTGAAGTTACAAAGGTGCACAATGTCTAATAGGAAAACTGAAGTTACAAAGGTGCACAATGTTTAACAGGGTTAACTGAAGTTACAAAGGTGCACAATGTTGAATAGAATTACTGAAGTTATACTTGTAAAGTTGTACAATGTCTAATAGAACTACTGATGTTACAAAGGCATACAATGTCCAATAGGATAAATGAAGTTACAAAGGTGTACAATGTCCAGTAAGATAATGAAGACACTGAAAACAACATAAGCAATTTGAAAGTATAACTACAAAGCACTATAAATGCTAACTGACCAACATGTAGTATCAGATTTTTTTTTTTTTGTGTTGCTCATCTGCATATTATCCCTGGAATATACCTGTAGCTTTTAACTCTCTCACAGTTACATGTACAGAAGTGAAATCCATGCTCTGCACTGTCCTATAAACTGTTTGTCAGTTTTCACCTCATGTATCACAGACTTGCCAAATCTCATCCCCTGCTTGTGTATCTAACTTTTGTCAGTTTTCACCTCATGTATCATAGACTTGCCAAATCTCACCCCCTGCTTGTGTATCTAACTTGTTTGTCAGTTTTCACCTCATGTATCATAGACTTGCCAAATCTCACCCCCTGCTTGTTTATCTAACTTGTTTGTCAGTTTTCACCTCATGTATCACAGACTTGCCAAATCTCATCCCCTGCTTGTGTATCTAACTTGTTTGTCAGTTTTCACCTCATGTATCACAGACTTGCCAAATCTCATCCCCTGCTTGTGTATCTAACTTGTTTGTCAGTTTTCACCTCATGTATCATAGACTTGCCAAATCTCACCCCCTGCTTGTGTATCTAACCTGTTTGTCAGTTTTCACCTCATGTATCATAGACTTGCCAAATCTCACCCCCTGCTTGTGTATCTAACTTGTCAGTTTTCACCTCATGTATCATAGACTTGCCAAATCTCACCCCCTGCTTGTGTATCTAACTTGTTTGTCAGTTTTCACCTCATGTATCATAGACTTGCCAAATCTCACCCCCTGCTTGTGTATCTAACTTGTTTGTCAGTTTTCACCTCATGTATCATAGACTTGCCAAATCTCACCCCCTGCTTGTGTATCTAACTTGTTTGTCAGTTTTCACCTCATGTATCATAGACTTGCCAAATCTCATCCCCTGCTTGTGTATCTAACTTGTTTGTCAGTTTTCACCTCATGTATCATAGACTTGCCAAATCTCACCCCCTGCTTGTGTATCTAACTTGTTTGTCAGTTTTCACCTCATGTATCATAGACTTGCCAAATCTCATCCCCTGCTTGTGTATCTAACTTGTTTGTCAGTTTTCACCTCATGTATCATAGACTTGCCAAATCTCACCCCCTGCTTGTGTATCTAACTTGTTTGTCAGTTTTCACCTCATGTATCATAGACTTGCCAAATCTCACCCCCTGCTTGTGTATCTAACTTGTTTGTCAGTTTTCACCTCATGTATCATAGACTTGCCAAATCTCACCCCCTGCTTGTGTATCTAACTTGTTTGTCAGTTTTCACCTCATGTATCATAGACTTGCCAAATCTCACCCCCTGCTTGTGTATCTAACTTGGCTATTCTCTATCCAGATTGGGCCTCGTGTATTTTCATTTTCTTACCATGTTTCTGAACTTGTGCAAACATTCTTTAATGAAGAAGAGGGATAAATTTTTTTAAAAAAAAACAGTCGTAGATCTCATATGCAGGTGCTTATAAAAGCAAAACAATATCTACATGTGTTCATGCAAATGTATGTTTCATCTCCAGAGTCTTTTTCAGCTTTCATGACAAAAGCTAACCTCATATTTAACATAAAGACGTGAAACTTGTGGCACTGCCACGTAGGAGACAATCTATTTACAAAACAGCTGGTACAGACATAATGACAACAAACTGAATTCTTTTTTATTTGTTTTTAAACAATCATGATAAAAACGTAAAGTGGTTTTTTTTTTTTTTACAACGAGTTGCATAAAGATGTACTGATCAACTTCTCACAGGTATCAGTGTTTGGCAACAAAGAATATCAAGTTACTAAATCTATTGAACAAAATCTTGACAAAGACACAGTCAGAAAGTAAATTATTCTAATCATAATTGTATGCCCTAAGAAATAAAGCATCTAATTATATCTGCATGTTGGAAGAAATTAAACATCCAACTATAACCGCAGATTGTAACAAATATCTAATTATAAGCACTGGTTGTAACAAAGAATGCATCTAACTGCAGGTTGAAGAAATAAAATAAAAATAATATAAATTTTGAATATATTTAAAATGTTTGAATGGAAACAGCTCACTGATACCAGTTACTGATATGAGTACAATAACATGACTTCCATACACCCACATTAACCTCCTCAAGGTCTGCTCAAGACTTCCATACAGCCACATTAACCTCCTCAAGATCTGCTCATGACTTCCATACATCCACATTAACCTTCTCAAGGTCTGCTAATGACTTCCATACATCCACATTAACCTCCTCAAGGTCTGCTCATGACTTCCATACATCCACATTAACCTCCTCAAGGTCTGCTATCACCATGCAGGTAATGGAAATTAGAATGTTCTAATACTTGTTTACAAATAAATAAATCTCCGGTGATTACCCCTGGAAACTGGTAAATATGGTCATATTAGCCTGGAGAACATGGCAAGAGCTGACACAGTATTTGGGGGGGGGGGGGGGGGGTTGTTATCAAGAAGCTTCACATTGTTTTGGGATAGCACTATCCCAGAAAGCTGAACATTCAGGACAACTTACTACTAAGAGAACTTTCTTCATATGCATTTGTAGTTCCATTTCAAGGATAAACTGGATGGCCTTTTTTATGGTTCCTGTACAGAATCCCAGAGCTCAGCTTTTCGGTTTGTTTTGTTAACGCAGTATACATGTCTCAGAGTTTCACAGCTGGTGCTCTTTAAGATATCACACTCCAATGTAAGGTAACTGGGAATGTGCAAAAAAGGGGAGAGCCACCAACTTTAAGCTTTGTGTAGACATGGTTTTGAGACTCAACTAAGGGACCTCTTAGCAGCATTTTCTAGAACTTAATACCTTTAACTACTTTTTTCCCTCTCTATTCTTGATATCATCCCTCCAATTTTCTAACTCATTTTTTTCACTTCTATTTCTTCGACCATTGTCAGCTTAAATGCCTTCGTTACCTTGCGTTATTCCTGATGTTTTTCCCAGCCAATCTGTATGATCCAGATGCATGAGTTACTTTCAGATGACCTTTTCTTTCATCAATCATTTGTCTTCTTCTTCTTCTTCGTTCACTTCTACCACCAAAACTGCACTGTGATCCTGCTGAATTTACGCCTGTGGTCCTCGTTAGGTCCCGCGGTCTCCTGTGTGGTCCCCGAAAGGACCACACGAGATCCACGAGAGGACCACAAGGGGTTCAGAGTATCGCAGGGTTTTAGCCTGTATTCTTGGTGGGTCTCTGAAGCGGATTACGTGACGCCGTGGTTTCCATTGCACCAGTTTAGTCTAGAGTTGGACTTTCTCACCGGAAGACCTCGACGTGTTTAGGATATCAGCGCATCCCCGCTGGGTGAGAGGCGGTAGCCCACCCAGGCCAGAGTTGGACTTTCTCACTGGAAAACCTCAACATGTTTTGAGATACCTGTGTATTACCGCCGGGTGAGAGGTGGTTGCCCATCCAGTCCAGAGTTGGACTTTCTCACCGGAAAACCTCAGCGTGATTAGGATACGCAAATATCCCCGCCAGGTGAGAGGTGGTTGCCTATCTAGACTGCCCTGGTCCAGTGTCTCCGACTTCAGCATTTTGCGGTCGTTTTTGCTACCCTTCCTAGTTGTGACCAGGATGGAGCTTTTGTCCAGGAGGACGAATCCTCGCCACTAGTGACTTCTACCCCTGGGTTGAGCCGGTTTAGGCATATTATCCCAGTATGGGCGTGTTTGGGACGTGACCGACCTCTAGGGCAGAGGTACTGTGACATGCATAGCCTTCAAGATTCACCCCTGGTGTGAGCCAGTTTAGGCAAAATTCACCAGTAGGGGTGTATATCAGGCGTGACCGACCTCTAGAGCGGAGGTGGCATGACATGTCTAGCCATCAAGTTCCACCTCTGGTGTGTGCTGGTTTAGGCATATTTCACCAGTGTAGGTGTATTTCGGACATGGCCGGCCTCTAAAGTACGTATAGCTCTCACAGTGATACTACTGGACATACCGATTAAACTTCACTTTATCCTTTCCACCACCTTTTCACATCGGCACCGCACAGCAACCTTTGTGTCTTAACCTCTGGGACAAGCCGGTTCATGCATTTCACCCGATATGACTGCACTCAGGATTTGGCCGACCTCCAGACCAGAGGTGCCGTGATTTGACTGTTTGTTTCAATTTATCCTTTCTACCACCTTTTCCACAGTGATGCTGCACGGCAACCCCATTTGCACCTTTCTTCATTGGCCGGGAGGAGCACCGCTCCACGCACGGCAGCTGAAGAATCTAGCCAACAGCGGAATCATTTATTTAATGCTGTAAAATGCTTTAATGTGTTTCTACCATCATGCAGCAGCAACATCAAAGTCTTCATTATTGAATATACACTATTGGTACTTAAATACTTGCTTATTAATATCAACGGTTAAATCAGCATTTAATGGTTATTTTGCCAGTAGTTAATTAACCATGATTTGTTACATTCAAAGAGAGCCCTACATTGCACAAAAGACAAGACAGAAAACAAAACAAAAACAAAAAAAGTGCATGGCAGGCTCGATGAAGAGTCTTGTGTTGCTCTTTGGGTGTGATGATGTTGGACGTTGACAATTTATTGCAATGTAAGCTTCAGAAATTCTAAAACAGACATACTTAACATTGGTGAAGAGTCCAAGAAGTCCTTGCTAAAAAAAAAAGCAGCAATGGATGAGGAAAAAACATAACTTATTTTAATTTTTTCTAAAATAACAAAATAAAACACTTTTTTTTTCTGAATTATCTGACTTCAAGGTGTATCTAAACAGAAACGAGACATATTCTTCCATGAATTCTCTGCTGTTTATTGAAAGTCACCACCAGTCTTTGACATCGCAAATATTTTCCTCTCAATCATGTATCACTCTGCATCACCCATTACCAACAGCACAGAGCACACAATCAGCACAGTCAGACCAAAGACAGTGGGTTGTAGACCTCACATAATGATGATTATTTCACGCAAGCAGCGAAAAATGTGCACCTGGCACTTGTTTTTTAAAAAACTACTTCTGCAAAATGAACAGCATCAATCTACTGAGACTATGCATTCTGGGGCATACTGTGTATATGAATGTCAGTGTGTCAGAACAGACATGATATTTATGTTAAAAAAAAAAAAAAAGAACTTACAGCCTCATCTGCAACTATGGATGAAAAGCAAAAGAAAATTGCTGAATTAAAGAAAAATGGGCTAATTTTTCTGACTGGGCTCCACCTTTGTTATAAAATTCTCTGCTTCATGAGTATATATATATATATTCCAAATGCGCAGCTGCATTCCTTTAACTTTCTTTTCTTTCATTGCACAAAAGTAATGATGTACTAAAATAATGGATGTTCCTAGTGCTGTTGCTTTTAACAGCAGTGAGCAGGAAGTTTATGGTGGCTGATAAGAGTGGCAATGATCTTGAAAGTAAGGCATCAAATTTGGATGGGGAATAGGTAACTTGATGATGATAACAAGGGATTTAAAAAAAAAAAAAAATAAAAGGTTAAAATATAAGGGTCACTGGGTGTTCACATAAATGTGAAATTATAAATATTAAAATCAATAATGTGATTTCTGATTACATCTACTTAATGATTATAGACATGATCCAACAGCCTACACTTTACACACACAAACACCATATATTTAACATTTTTTTCCCCAAAGAATACTTAAAAAAAAAAAAAAACATTTCAAGACCACCCCTCCCCCAAAAAAAAGTGTTTCTGTACACAGCCATATACATAATTTGCTGTACAAATAAATTTTATTTAAAATGGCAAGGACACACACGGAAAATGCATACATCACCACAAACGCATACATCACACATAATAAAAGAATGCTTGTTGTGACACATTACACATCTGTGATAAAAAAAAAAAAAGAAGTAAAACTACCTTAGTGACACTAGAGGTCATGCCTGCATCATATGCAAATTTTCTATCACATGACCTTCTTTGTTCCTTACATTTACATTTACAACGCACAAATTTTATCCATTTCGTTTTTCCTTTCTTTTTTTTTTTGCTTGGTCAAAACAAAGACAGTCCATAAAAAACATTAAATACTCATTAACTCCATGCTGATCCTCAAGTCTCATATACTGCAGTTTAATCCCCCTGTGACAATATCCTGTGTTTTTCTACTTTCAAACCAGCATCAGAGCATATTCACCGAGTCCAGTGAGTGCATTACAAGACGTGAAGCAACGGAACCCCCTTCCCCCCTCCTTAAAACTGTGAAGTGTGTAGTGGAATGGTTAAAACTTCTTTCATGTTCCTCCTGTCTGCTTAGGCTGCATAGCTGCTGGAGAAATTAAGATTGAATTTGTAACACTAGAAATAAGCAAACATAAAAGTATCATATGTATGTAATGAAAAAAAAAAATTAAAACAAAACTCCTGCATTTGATTATAAAACTTATACATTTATGCTAATTTTAAAATATTTTTTTTTGAACTTTCAAATTAGAATCAGCTTTTTATTTTAACATTTTATTGCTAAACAAAACATCATTATCACCATTTGCTCTCAAAAAGGTAATGGTTGTGCTGGGTTGTGACTACATGCCTTGAAAGGCTCAACATGCTTGAGTTCTGCTTGAAATATTATCAGAACCCGGGTTTGCCCTCCAACTTCCATCCCTAATAAGTCATACTGTTTCCAAGAGCACTGCTTGAAGGTATAACAGAATACTGGTTGTCTATGGTTCACCAATGCAAGCACTGACCACTAAATGAAACAAAACACTCCTTTGAGAAATGTTGCAGCAAGCAAAAGCTACTTTCAAAACTTGAGCTATATAACAAAATAAAACTTAAAACTGCCAGAAAATTACCACTTTTTTTCTGCTGTTTACAAAACAACATCCACATTGTTCCACACATACCTTTGCCGGTGAAGTTGTAGCCGTAGGCTGCGTATGCCGCTGTCATGCCAGCCTGCGCTCCGGCAATCTCTGCCGCAGACATTGCTTTCTTGGCACTGCCACGCCCTCTAGGCCTCTTACCAACACCTGAACCTCTGGGCCTGCCTCGACCTCTTCCACGCTTGGGTGGCTGAACTGGTGTACTGGTAACTGAAAACGTATTAAAATTCTTAAATTACACTAGCATCCTTGACCTTTCCTGGCTACTGGAAAAGAAGAGCAACAAAGAAGTGATATAAATGTCTTGAAACTGAATTGCAAACCATGCATTGTTTCTAAATGGAAATATGAAATATTGACTATACACTAATAAACTATAATGTGATCTTTGAATCGTTCTTAACACTGGATTAAATGAAGCTCATAAGACTGACCACAGAATCATGGCATCTAACTCTTATCTAAATATCTACATTATGGTTAGCAATAAGAAAAGAAGCATTATCTTTGATAACAAGAAAAGAAGACCATATCTAAATGGCAATTAAAGGAATATCCTACATACAAAGACCACAAAGTACATCATGAGTTGACTATTCTGCAATGTCAACAATCTCAGAGTCACCACTTCTCTCTTTATACTGAAGTTCTCACAGCCAGCAGAAGCGATATAATGGGTGTGAAGATATGACACTGGAACAGTGCTCAGTGATCTACAACTTGTGGGTAATGAGTTGTGGGTCACTGACTGCTGGCGTCAGGGTTAGAGAACCACAGCTGACCAACATCCTGTCTCACCTCTCCATTGGTGCCCCAAGCAACAGGCTCAGCCTAGCTAGCGGGGAAGATATTCCAACAGTCTCCATGCCGGTGGAATCTGCTAAAAAAGCATTGCAACCTTCCCTGTTCTATGGCTTCACTTCGTCTGCAAAAAAAAAACAGCCGCTATAACCCAATCCTCGTCTGACACAAAGCTTGTCTTTCAACATTTTCACCACATCAGCTGCAAAGAACATCAAGAACATCTTGTTCAGTTTCAGGGAGATAGAACAACAAATGATAGACAAATAAGAAAATTCGCCCATGTTAAAAACAACCCACTTCTTGATCTTTCAACCCCAGCTCAAATAACTGCAAACCTGGTGGGAATGTATGAGGATCATCCACAATCACCATGCCACCATCATTGCTATCGTCCTGTACAATCATGGATGTTGCTTCACTGCCAACAGACATCTTTGGGAGAAGAAAAAAAAAAGTACTATTTGCTTTTGTGAAATGTATACTTATTTCAACAAATTTATCTCGTATGTAAATTCCAGCTTTTTGCCTCCAAGTCAGAGATTTTCAAACAGTGGCACAAGTGCTGCAAGTCTCTTGGCGACGTCCAGTAAACTGTAATCTTTATTATCACTTGTGTTAAATGGATTTATAAATGTCTCAGTTTCCTTTCTTTGTCTCCCATCACACTTGTACATCTTTGGCTGATGAAAAACTCAGAACTTTCAGGGGCCTGTATAACTTAATGAATTCATATTTAATGTTAAAGTGCAGCACAATTTAAAATGTTAAAAACATTTTGTCAAAAATAAACACAGTACTGTCTTACACAACTTAGTGCTTAAATATCATGTGTAAAATTTATTCATTCCATACAAAAGAATTTCATCACAGTTGAGGCACTATTAATACAATGGCTGGTCACAGACCATGAGAGGTGGAGAGAATTTGTTGCTGCCTTGCAAGATGCCATAGGGTATACCAGGCAGTGATTACTTAGCCAATCGCAGATCAAGGACATGGATGGATGGACAGATACAAAAAAATACTTCAAATCATGACACCACAGCAGAGGGACTCCCAGAGAACACTCACCAGAAACTGAATTCACAGCCTTCACTTCCACCATCACCACAGATACAGTCACTATTGTCTTTCAGCTACGTGTATTCCCAACACTGCCACCATCACCACAGATACAGTCACTATTGTCTTTCAGCTACGTGTATTCCCAACACTGCCACCATCACCACAGATACAGTCACTATTGTCTTTCAGCTACATGTATTCCCAACACTACCACCATCACATGTGTATTTAACATAAACCATAACTATCACAACCAATGTAAAAAAAAAAAAAAAAAGTTTCTATTCCATTTTACAGCCCATAAATATTTTAATACAGCCACTTCATTGAGGTCACCAACTTTACCTAAACTTATTTAACTACACTTCTAACATGGACATGAACTTATTTAACTCAATGCACCACACTGACTAAAGCTATTTAACAAGATGTACCACACTGACTAAACTTATTTAACAAGATGTATCATGCTGACTAAACATTTAACAAGATGTATCACGCTGACTAAACATTTAACAAGATGCACCACACTGACTAAACATTTAACAACAAGATGCACAACACTGACTAAACATTTAACAAGATGCACCACACTGACTAAACTTATTTAACAAGATGTACCACACTGACTAAACTTATTTAACAAGATGTACCACACTGACTAAACTTATTTAACAAGATGCACCACACTAACTAAACTTATTTAACGAGATGCACCACACTGACTAAACATTTAACAAGATGCACCACACTGACTAAACTTATTTAACAAGATGCACCACACTGACTAAACTTATTTAACAAGATGTACCACACTGACTAAACTTATTTAACAAGATGTAGCACACTGACTGAACTTATTTAACAAGATGCACGACACTGACTAAACTTATTTAACAAGATGCACCACGCTGACTAAACTTATTTAACAAGATGCACCACACTGACTAAACATTTAACAAGATGCACCACACTGACTAAACTTATTTAACAAGATGTACCACATTGACTAAACTTATTTAACAAGATGTACCACACTGACTAAATTTATTTAACAAGATGCACCACACTAACTAAACTTATTTAACGAGATGCACCACACTGACTAAACATTTAACAAGATGCACCACACTGACTAAACTTATTTAACAAGATGCAACACACTGACTAAACTTATTTAACAAGATGCACCACACTGACTAAACTTATTTAACAAGATGTACCACACTGACTAAACTTATTTAACAAGATGTAGCACACTGACTAAACTTATTTAACAAGATGTAGCACACTGACTAAACATTTAACAAGATGTAGCACACTGACTAAACTTATTTAACAAGATGTAGCACACTGACTAAACTTATTTAACAAGATGTAGCACACTGACTAAACTTATTTAACAAGATGTAGCACACTGACTAAACTTATTTAACAAGATGTAGCACACTGACTAAACATTTAACAAGATGTAGCACACTGACTAAACTTATTTAACAAGATGTAGCACACTGACTAAACTTATTTAACAATATGTAGCACACTGACTAAACTTATTTAACAAGATGTAGCACACTGACTAAACATTTAACAAGATGTGCCACACCACTTCAATGCCCAGACACACTTTAACAAGACATACCACACTGACTGGACTCCCAGGTACAGAGTCCCTACTGGCCACAGATTCTGTATCAGGGGCGGGTATGGTGACATTGTTTTCTTCAACAGCTGCTGCTGCTGCCGCTGCTGCGGCAGCTGCTGCCTGCTTCCTCTTAGTGCTCTCCCTTTTCTGTAAACATTACATAAGAAGGAAAAAAAAAAACCGAGTGTGTACTGCATACTACATTAGTAAATTATTCAAATAAATAAATTCAAACCCTCATGATGTCTTTATCCTGGATTTCATCTGGAAAGAAATCAACAGGACACAACAACTACATCCTTCTGGTGTTACCATGAAATATGACTTATAAGAGGCTTCATTTACCTATCATGCACCATGCCTACTGGCATTGCCAGTCATAGCTCTCCACAGCTCTCTGTTTTGTGTAGCTTCTATGAGTTGTTCTGGTGTCCTCTTTTCATGTCATCTTGCCAATTCATCCAGGATTTTCTCTGTTAATCTACCTTGTCTTCCTTTCCCCTTTTAACTTTCCTGTTGTCATGGTGTGTTCACAATGAGGGAAATTAAACGGAGGACATCTATTGCTCTTCAGAAAGTAAAACAAATAAAGAATCTGTGGAGAGGAGCAGACAGAACCACAAAAATAAGATTTTTAAGGGCATGCATCTTTCCTATCGCAACATATGCCTGTGAGACCTGGACACTTAACAAAACAGCTGAGAAGCACATAAATGCCTTTGAATGTAAATGCTATAGAAGAGTTCTCCAGATATCGTGGACACAAAAAAGAACAAATATATCTATACTACAAGAGCTTAATATTGAAGAAGGCTGGCTAGTAAAGAGGATTAAAGAGAGAAAACTTAAATATTTTGGCCACATTAAACGTCATGATAATTTAGAGAAGACCGTATTGGAAGGATACATAATGGGAAAAAGAAAAAGAGGAAGACCGAAACGAAGATGGCTGCAAGACATCGTTGATGATCTGGAAATGGATGCAGCAGCAGCAGGCCATCTTGCTCACAACCGAGAGGCCTACAGGAGTGCTGTTTGGGAGGCAAAGTTCCGCAAGGGACATGCAAAGGAATGAATGAATGAATGGTGTGTTCTAGTTTGCCTTTTCTCATGACATGTCATATAAATTTAGACTGTCCTTTCCTCACTATTGTAATTATTTGTTGTTCCTGAATCGGTCTCAAAAGTTTCATACTTTGAAAAAAAAAAAAAAGTCACAGCAAAGCATAGAAAACTTTTACTGAAATCCTTTTTTTACTGAAAGCCTCCAGGCTAGCACTCAAAATCTCCAGCTTCCTACAGACTATTTCGAAAACTTCATAAAGGCCCATTGCTGCAGATAAAGTTCACCTCCATTCCTCTCCATTTCTAATCTCTCTCCATTTGATGACACTAATTTCCTTTGTTTCCTCTTCTATGTTGTCTTTCCATTTTTTATCTTGGTCTGCCCCTTGGTCTTGTTTCCTTCATGTCTTGTACGCACATCATTTCCACTAGTTTACAAAAATAAGTATCTAAAAAAAAAGCTGAGAATAATATTTAAGAAAGTACAAAATGAAACATACAACTAAATAGGTTGTCTGGTTCAGAATGATCACACTTAGGAAAATGAGACTGATGAACTCAACAAACAAGCAAAAAAATTCCAGTTGAAAATAAAGAAAACAAAGACTGACTGAGTTACAAAACTGTAGAAAAATGGGAATCAACAAGATCTGGAAAAAAAAAATGAACAAAGAAGGCCCTGATAACTGTAGAGATGGAGAAATGTGAAAACAAGGAAAACCTGAAATGAACTGAAAATAACTGGCTACAGATGGTAGGAGGAAAGAGTTTTCTAAAGTGTTTAATACACTAAAATATGTCTCATTCATAATAAAATGTAACTATAAATACAGAGCATAATATACACCTGTGGTTTTCAAAGTGGGACTATCCACAGGAAGGGACAGTTAAAAGAAAAAATGAAACAGTGAAGGTCACCAGAACCACCCAAATGTGGGGGGGGGGGGGGGGGAAATAAAGTTTTTGGGGGTGCCAGGGATGTGGCAATAGGGGGGGGGGCAGCGGCATTTGTGGAAAACCCTTGCAGAAACCCTATGTGCCTTAGACATCTAAAGGTTCAGAGAGACAGAGAGAGAGGAATGTGGCACAGGAGACTAGAAGGCTGCAACCAAAAAAAAAAAAAACAAAGGTTTAGGAACCCTTCATCTACACTGTTCTTCCAAATACAACTCAAATTCCCTTAAAAATCTTTATCTCACTATGCTGAGTATAATTTTACCTTGTACTCTCGCTTCCTTTTCCTGAATATAGCACCAAGGTTGGGATCATCACCAATTTTCTCAAACTGCCGTGTCAGCACTGTGAATGAGCCATACAAGAAAACAAACAACTGAGGCTGCATAAATCCTTGCTACTACTTTCTACATGATATACACAAGGCATATTACACTTAGTTCAAAGATAACTTTTTGTTGATGTTTTTCTAAGCTGCTATTTCTCTGCCAGAGAAATAAAAATTACTTTTTAAAACAACTAAATAATAATAAATAAAAAATTACGCTTTCAAAATCTATTTTAACACTTCCTGGGCCAAAGACGGAAAAATCTGCCTTCCAGCTTTACGTACATTGTTGGCTGAAAGTTAGATTTGCTGTTTTCTATGGTTATTCATACTGTTTCTAGCATGTTATTTAAAGTAAATTTTTGCTGTCTGTATTTTTACTGCAAAGTTACTATAATAAAATATTGTTTTCAATTTTCATTAACCCTAAAGAACACATCCTCAAAGTGCATGCAATGTTACCAATAAGCAATGGGAATTAACAACAATGAAGGAAAGAAAAAAGGTTAGATATCATTTTATCCATATAAACAAAACATTAAGTGAAATTCTTCTTCTTCTTCATTTTTGAACACTTTTAGATGTCAATTTAGATATTCTTGATATTCAGCTGGCTTTGGGCTGCTGATACCGCCAAACTGGATTGATACTGGTGATGGCCATGCATGCCTTCTTCAATCTTTGTATGCAGGGCAATTCTGAAACATAATGATCTGTAATTTCATCATCTTTCTGTATCATCTTTCTCATTGGCTGCATCTATCTTCAGTATGATCTGTAATTCCATCATCTTTCTGTATCATCTTTCTTATTGGCTGCATCTATCTTCAGTATGATCTGTAATTCCATCATCTTTCTGTATCATCTTTCTCACTGGCTGCGTCTATCTTCAGTATGATCTGTAATTCCATCATCTTTCTCACTCACGTCGAGGTCTTCCGGTGAGAAAGTCCAACCCTAGACTAAACTGGTGCAATGAAAACCATGGTGTCACGCAATCCCGCTTCCGAGACCCACCAAGAATACAGGCTAAAGCACTGTGATACTCTGAACCCCTTGTGGTCCTCTCGTGGATCTCGTGTGGTCTATTTTGGACCACACAGGGGACCACGGGACCTAACGAGGACCACAGGCGTGAGTTCAGTAGGTTCACAGTGCGGTTTTTGGTGGTAGAAGTGAACGAAGAAGAAGAAGAAGAAGATCTTTCTCACTGGCTGCATCTATCTTCGGTATGATCTGAATTCCATCATCTTTCTCACTGGCTGCATTTATCTTTAGCTTCCTGTACATGAGATTATCTCAATCTGTTGAGGCTTGTGAGGAGCCTGAACCTGTATGAACTTGTGATGGACATCATTCCTCTGACAGCCTGGGTGCTCTCTTTCACACCTACCTTCACTTCTGACCTCGACCACCATCTTGGCTTCATCATATTGTACATTTACTAAGTGAAATAAAAGGATTGATCATGGAGAAATGGAAATCTGAGAGGAAGAATTTCATTAACCACTTACACTTCTTCTCCATCTCATCGTCATCGATAAGGAGTGACACAACTTCTCGGGGCTTCAGTGAGTCAGGTTTGTAGTTGCCACCGGATATCACCATTTTTTGAATCTGGGAACATCAAATAAATAACAAGTCAAATGATGGGATTCAAGAGCAAGAAGATATACAATAATTTATCATCCAATTACAAAGTTTACTTTCATGTGAAGATAAGAGTTCAGAAAGTTGATAATAATTAATAGTGAATACATCAGTAACGTTCCTATTATTGCCTTTCCTCAAGCTCATTTCTTCTTCTTCATCTCCCTGCAACTGTGAGCTGGTGTTCTTTGCAACCAACGTAGTGAAGATGTTAAAGTACAGCATCTATAATGATCAGAACTATAATAATCCCCGCCCTGTTAGCCAGGCTAGACTTTTTACTGAGGGCACCAACAGAAAGGTGGGACAAGGTTTGTGTCAGTTATGGTTCCAAACCCCGACACTAGCATGTCAGCTATGGGATTGGCAACTGCCAAAATGGACAATCTTCACCCCTCCCTCATGCTCATCATAGGTATAAACCAGGGAATGACTTTTATTTAAAAAAAAACAAAAGAAAGTGAATATCCACAGGAAGAAAGAGACAAACCTACAAGAAACAAATAAGCAAATTTAATCATCTAATCCACAGGGTGACATCACTGATGTGGTTCTCCATTCAGACTTCAAATCTTCAGCTCCTAAAGACGAAAACTTAAAATATATAACAGCTCATTATGCAAAAATCTACCTCGCTCTTCTCCTTGGCTCGCTGCAGGATCCTTTCCTCTATCGTACCCTTACAGATCAGTCTGTAGACTGTCACCTGCTTTGTCTGGCCAAGCCTGTGTGCTCTGTCCATGGCTTGCTGATCCACCGTAGGATTCCAGTCACTGTCATAAAATATCACCTGAAAGATGGAATTCAAAGAATGTAATGCCACGATGAGTGTTTCTGAAATAAGCAAATGAAATATTGCTATACAAGCAACAAATGCATAAGTGTTAGAGCAACTACAAGTGCAACATGAACTTCTCAAAGAAATAAGTATCAAGAAAACAAAATACTTTAGTCACATCAAAAGATACAATAATATACTGAAGACCATACTAGTAGAAAAGGCTGAAGGAAAAAGGTGTGAATGATAGGCAGTGAGGCAGATGGGAAGATAACACAGAAGACTGGACAGGATACAGCCTAACTAGTTGAGTGCACCATGAAAGCATGGAAGCAAAGACACTAGAGATTCACTGCCACCAGCCTTCATCCTGAAGATGGCACATGATAAGTTTAATGATACAAGCACTCCAGATACCAAAATGAATCTGCTGTCCACTTGGGACAGATAAAAAGAATAAAAAAAAAACAACAATGTGGCAGACCAGACAAAAACACCCAGTAGTCCCATACACAACAATACCATTCTCTGGAGTTGAATCTGCATTTACAAATTTCTCTGGTGTTCACCACTTTCAAGTTTTATGTCATTCACACCCAAAGCTTTTTTTCCATCTTTTAATTGATCTCATGACTTCTCATCATTTCCCTTCATGGTCTGTAAGTCATCCACTTTATCCATAGCAAGCTTATTTAACCCTTCATCACTGATGAACTTTTTACAATTTTTCACTACTATTCTTATCTTTAGTAACATTCAATACTAAGTGCTGATGGTGTTTTCTTCTTTAACTACTTGATTTGATTGGAATCTTGTCAGTGCATGGTATCTGCCCTATATATTATTAATCATTTTACATGAATTTTTTTGTCTGCATACTTGCTGTGGACTCCAGTGGATCAGATCTTATTTTTCCCCTCATTCAGTGACACACAGCTGTAGAAACAGGCACCTGGCTTCTTCTGCAGTTGAAAGGCAGCCAGTTATGGTACTTATTACACAACCTTCTAAGGTCAAGAAAAATATGGCCACTTACACTTGATCCCTAAGTCACGACAGGGCATTTCTGCCATGTGTAAACAGCAATCCAATGCACCTCACCCTGCACATTCTCTGTATTCAGAAGCTGTCTTCTCCACCAACCACAGGCACCCATTCTGACAGCTAACTCAACAAGACAAGTCACCACTGCCAAACCACTCACAATCTGTGTGCAAAGATTTCATGAAGGATGTTAATTTATCTTAAAATTTATCCATAAGCATCCATCTTTGTTCACAAATACCTTTTACAGTAAACAAAGTTCTCAAAAACCTGTCATAAGTACAGCAGCAAATTGTGCCTGCTCATTAAACAAGGTACTCACAGTATCTGCTGCAGTAAGGTTTATCCCCAGACCTCCAGCCCTGGTACTCAACAAGAACACAAAAATGTCAGAGCGTGACTGAAAATCAGCCACCATGTCACGACGCTCAGATATTTTTGAGGACCCGTCCAGCCTCATATATGTGTGTTTTCTGTACCACATGTATTCCTGAAATAGGCAGGAAAAAAAAAAAAAGATCATTAAATCAGCCCCACATGTATAAATTTTTCAGCAAGCGTTCAGACATATATGAGAGTAACAGAGATGGCTGGCTGACTTTTCCAATCCCCAGATTTATGAGTTTCAAGCTTTTCTTCCTCCTTGTGCCAGATGGTGTAATGTACTATGTCATCAACATCATCATGTGCCATGCTGGGTGGCGTGGGCTGTCCTTCATAAATCTCAGCTCTTGATATATGCGAATACCTCTATTGGTGATTTCTTTCCATGCCACATAATCAAGCCTTCTATCATCTGTTCCCATGATCATCCTCTGTCTCTCCTGCCTTCAATTTGTTTATTGTTATATTTTTCAATTTTTCTCTTCTCATCACATGCTCCAAGAATGATGATTGCCTTTTCCTTATTTCTGTTATTATACTACTTTTTTTTTTGTTGTCAGCTTGTCTCCAACACTGCTCAAAATGGAGAACACAAAAAGACATGTTCTGATACAGCAAAACTGAAAGACCAGCAAACAAGGAATGAATTCTCAATAGTACTTAAGAACCGCTTCAGTGTCCTACAAGACGAAGCAGAAATGTTCATACTAGAGTTCAATAAAACACTACAGGAAACAACAAAAGAGGTGCTGGGATATCGGAAACGGAGAAAAGAGGAAAGGATAAGCAAGACCACATGGGAAAAGATAGAGCAAAGAAAGGAAATCAAGAAAAAATTACTTAACACCAAATCACAAAGGCTAAAAGAACACGTTTTAAGTAATTATGCACAAAAAGACAAAGAAGTGATGAATCATGCTGTCAAGATAAACGTCAATACTATGACAACTTAGCAGAAGCAGCAGAGAAGAAGCGTATGCAAATGACATGAAAACCATATATAAAATCACAAAGCAGATAACAGGTAACTTCAGCACAAGATGTGAGAGTGCAATAAGGACACATAAAGGACAACTGGTCAGTGGAGAAAGAGAAAAAATTGAAAGATGGAGGGAATACTTAACACCCTACTAAACAGGACACAAGCAGCACAAACAATAAACATACCTGAAGCAAAAACGGAACTAAACATCAATACAGGACCAATAACAATAAGTGAAGTAAAGGAGGCGATAAAGAAGCTAAAATCCGACAGGGCACCAGGTGAAGATGAAGTGACTGCTGAGATGTTGAAAGCAGAAGAAACAGAAACACCAAAACAACTCTGCCAGATACTACAACAAATTTGGGATCTAGAAAAAAACTCCAGAGGAGTGGAAAATTGGCATTATAGTAAAACTACTAAAGAAGGGTGACCTCAAGAGATTGCGGGAACTGGAGAGGCATTACCCTACTGCCACTCACCAGTAAAGTACTTGCAGAATAATCATCAACAGAACTATACCAGCACTTGAGGGAAAACTTCGGAAAGAGCAGACAGGATTTAGGAAAGGAAGATCATGCATAGACCACATATTTATACTTAGACAAATATTAGAACAGGCATATGAGTGGCATAGCACAACATATGCATTGTTTATAGATTTTTAGAAAGCCTCTGACAGTGCCAAAAGAGATGCACTGTGGAAAATCCTAAGATGGCATGGCCTCCCCTATAAGATAGTGAATGTAATCAAAGCCCTATACAAGGGTTTTTAGCGCAAAGTGATCTGTGGAGAACATACCTCCAGCAGCTTTAGGGTACAAACAGGAGTGAAGCAGGGATGTGTACTATCACCAATATTATTTATCTTGGCAGTAGACTGGTTAATGAAGGAGGCAACATCAGACAAACGCAGTGGAGAAGGTCAACGAATTTGTATATCTTGGCAGAAGAGTAGTAGAAAATGGAGACAGCACAAAGGACATTAACAGCAGGCTTACTAGAGCAAACCCGGCATTTGCAGTGCTGCAGACTATATGGAAATCAAAAAAAGCATGAATACGAAAATCAGGATATTTAAGAGTAATGTTCTAAGTGTACTACTCTATGGAAGTGAATGCTGGAAAATCACCAAAACAATAGAAAACAAGCTGAATTCTTTCCAGACTAAATGTTTACGAAGAATTATAAAAATATTTTGGCCAAACACCATAAGAAACAACATCTTGTTGGCAGAATTGCAGATGAAGCCATTGACAGCAATTATTGAGGAAAGACACTGGCGATGGATGGGACATGTGCTCCAAATGACTGACAACTCACTACCAAAAATAGCACTAAGATGGACATCACAGGGGAACAGAAGTAAGGACAGACCAAAAGAGACATGGAGAAGAACAGAGAGGATATTGAGCAAGAGAAGGCTCACCTGGGCAAGAGCAGAAAAAAAGGCAAAGGATAGGTATTTATGGAAAATCCTTGCGGAAGCCCCATGTGCTCTGGGCACTTAAGGTTCAGAGAGATATAACGATCACGGGACAAGAAGTACATAAAACAAACAGCATCAGATGTGAAAATTGATTAAATCTGACCCCCCCAAAACAAAAAAGTGACTAAAATGTTTCTTTGATTATATTCTGCAGAAACTGAATCTAAAATCTGATGCTTATGTCCATAGAACTACACATTACATAGTCACGTGCTTGCAAGTTCATGATACAGCATTTTTAATTCAGTCACAGCTTCAAACATATCTGAAACCCTTTTTTATTTTCTTTTGTTTCAAGACAATGAGACAAATAGGGGATTTGACTTTAACTTTTCTGATTCCAGAGTTTGCAAATTTCACTCTTTTTTCCCCGTGTGTAAAGAAGGTGGTATGTGCAAGTCGTTTTCAGTTGCTCTATATCTAATATATATACAGAATGTGTCTTCATCGTACACAGTGATGGAGAATATTCTGTTAGTGCCTGTATTTGACCTACTGACACACTGATGTAATCAGTACCCCACCTGGCCATCTTTCCTTCACCAGTTTTCATGAAAAGTCAGGTATCCATTTCTCCAGCTGGATGACCTTAATCGATCGGACCATTGAACCTCACCTTGAGAAAAGAGTGCACAAAACTCTTTGCTACTGATGCTGCTCTACAATAAGAGGTGTTGCATCATAATATCACAATGTAAAAATATCAATGTAACTTTACATTTTCTACAGAACAATCCAACAGATCACACTTTGTACAAATTCTTGAACAGATCGGTAAAAATCAATAATAAAAAAAAAATCTCATACCCACAAGGATGCCCAGTAACATTAATGGAAAAAAATATATCATTCTACTGTAAACTCTACAATGACAGTTTTACCTCCAGCAGGTCGATCATTCTAGTCATCTGAGAGTAGATCAGCACACGATGGTTCTCATCCTTCAGCCTTTGCAGAAGCGAGTCTAAAACATACAACTTGCCAGCATCACTCACCAGAGATTCCTTATCTGTAAAATGACAAATATTTACAGGCACATGGTATCATTTCTTAAATAAATATAAAGGTCTCTCATAATATTCTGAACTGTATGAGCTACTAAATCAGTTTCTTATGTTTGAAGATTCTAACAAGAATAAACCAAACCCTGCTAACTATGCAATCAAATGTGAAATGTTGAAAACACATAGTTCACATTAAAGATCATGATATAGAAACAGTCATAAAGAACATCTGGCATATAAATAAAATGTCCAAGACCTTTCATTTATAAACTTTCACAACTGTATCCCTTAGGAATATTTTTTCCCTCACATAAACAAGTGCTCCATGATTTTTTTTTTTAACCTCTCCACAATCAGAAGAAACCCTGGCCTCTAATGTACTATATTTCAACTGAAGCAATTTAATCAAAATGAAATACTATTTTTGTACTGCTTTACTGCTTATCTTGGTTTTCTGGGTTTTTTTTTTTTTTGCTCCCACTAGTTTCAAGCTAAACATCATGTAGGAATATTTCTCAATATATTTTGTCTGTTAAAGGCAAAGGTAGCCCTGTTAAGCCATAGAGGCACCAGGGGCTATGATGTTAGTGCCCATATTTTCCTTGAGACCTGTCAGCACACCAGACAGTGATGTTTTCAGCATCATGCCTAGCTGGTTTTCCTTCACCAGCTCTAGAGGAAACCATGCACCCATTTCTACACCTGGGTAAACCTCTGGCTAGATTCAAACCACCAACCTTTGTCACTGAAAAATTACTGCTCTAACTACTCATGCAGCCATCTTGTCTGCTGCCTCATGCTAATCCTCCCTTCTCCAATGCTAACCTTGTACACAGAGACATATTTAGCTAACACAAAGTGATTCATCAGCCTGACCTGGAACTTGGACATTTGTCCAGCCAAAGTGGGGAGTGATGGCACAAAGACCAGCCTTCTCTTGTGCTGACAAGAAGCTGGAATGCCAGTGAATGTGATCTGGTGTGCCATATAGCAATGACTGTTTTGCCTCCAAAGTCCCACAATGCTCTCTTCGCACTCTGCTCCATTCAGCGCTGCGATCAACACAGTACTCACTGAAACCGTGACAAGCAACCTGATTGAGAAAGGCCACAACGGCAATAAAAATTAAGAAACTACATGAGACATAAACAATTCTTGAGACAAAAACAAAACTGTCAAAGTAAAGGAGAGAACTTACAAAGTGTGGATTATTTTTAAGTCTGCATAATTCACTCTACATGGTGATCCCTGCCCTGTTAGCCAGGCTAAGCCTGTTACTGGCAGTACCAACAGACAAGTGGAACAGGGTCTTGCTCAAACATGGTTCACTAACCCAGATCCTAGCATGTCACCTATCTTCTTCTTCAGCTTTCCGAGCCATTAAGGCTCATTGCTGCAGATAAAGTTCGCCTCCGTTCCTCTCCATTCCTAATCTTCTCTCTCCAGTTGGTGACACCAATATCTTTTATATCCTCTTCTATGTTGTCTTTCCATCTCTGTCTTGGTCTACCCCTTGGTCTTGTTTCTCTCATCTCTTGTTCATACATCATTTTCATTAGCATGTCACCTATGGGCTGTCAAAACAGACAGCATCTTCACCCCCTTCAAAGGAGAGTCACATTCCATAATAACATCAGGCAAGTGTGTAGATATTTCTGGTGTTTTTTTCTCTTGTTTGTATCCTGGGAAGTGGTTCGATCGCTGGCTCGGTGGCTTAGACTTCTTTACACCACTGTCACTAACACTTTTCACTTTCTGGGGAGCTATGAGGGTTAATTTAATGCAAAAAGCACAACAAAAAAAAATTATATCAAGAGCAATGCAATGGCAAACAATGTTCACAGAGCACAAACCTGAGTACAACTGATGCTGTTCGCAAGCCGAAAACATGGCGCCAAAGCCATGTCTGTGCGTTCGTGCGCCAAGGCATTGTTTGTGGGTTGAGTCAAAATTTGTTTGGAAATTATGTTTATGGGCCAATTTGTTCATGACTAGAGGCATTCGTGACCTGAGGTACCACTGTATTTGGAATGGCTGATTCATGTTAAAGCTACTGTCAAGTTTATACTTTATTTCTTCATCATCAATTGTTTTTTTTTTTTGCTCAAAGACAGGCAAAACATCTAACATCATTCTGCTAAGCATCTATTTTGGTAATAACATGACCCATATCTGACATGCTAGCATCAGGTCCCACCAGTTAAGTAACAGACCCTACGTGGCTAATAGGGGAGGGATTACCATAGTCCTCATGGCAGCAGAGTGTGATAAATAAGCACTGCACACCCCCTGCTTTTTAGCTTCATTCAAGGACCAAAACAAAAAAGAAATAATGAAGCTGTGCCTCAACGTCTGAAAAGTATCGGCAGAAAAGTACATCAGCCTGCAGTTTCAAGAAGACTAAACAAGAAGAAGAAACTGGCTAAATTTTGTTCCAACTTTTTTCTTTGAACTATTCATGGTAATGAATTATCCCTTTCTGCATCAGCTCCCAACTTCGATACCACAGACCCCTGGAAGTCAACAAAAAGGTGATGCAACAGAAGCTGTAACAAGCAAGACTAGATTTCATATAGCTTTAGAAAATGTGTGGAGGTTTTTTGACTTCCTTGGCTTTAACCTCAATATATTATACAGGCTAGGTTTCCCACACTAAAACCTTTAGCTGGCAGATAACCTGGTTTTGACCCCATACAGCCTGAATAATGTTCAGATGCTGCCATCTAGTGAATGAAACAAGGTCAAACTTATCAAAGTGATTATGGAAAATTAATAAATATTGTTTAGGCAGGGCCATCATGGCATCTAAGCAATGTTTTTTGGCATGTCTTTTTCACTGGAACCAGGCTAAATACAAATTTGCAGGGTTTTATGTGGGGGAGCTCACTGTGAATTATAACTGGTTTTCATGGTCTGTGACAAGAGTTAGGAAGCAAGTACTCTTGTATGACTTTATGGTACAGGATGCAATCTGAAAGCTAGAATTTCTCCATTTAATGGCAAACCTACCTTAGGTATGAGAACAGAGAAAAAAGATGGCAGGTCCACTTTCTGACATCTGAATACACGTGGTGGGCGGAACTTGTGTGGATGAAGAGGAAGACTAACCTCTTCTACTGAAGGACTTCTCACCGGCGACTGAGAAATTATATTATCCAAAACATGAAAGTATAGAAAAAAAAAAAATGCATGCAGAAACAATAGGTGATGCAGTAACGGTGTCAGGGGGATACAGCAAACTAAAGCTGACACAGACTGTCCCACTTCCATGTTGCTTCTACTGGTGGGTAAAAAAAAAAAAAAAGCTAATACAATAAAACGGTCTCAATATCTGAGTAGGAACTTACATGTTCTCCCTTAGTGGTGGAGCCTGCTAGGAAGCCAGCCTTTTGGCCCTCCTCTAAGAAGTTTCTGAGGCACATTTATTCACATATACCACATACTCTATATACACTACCTGGGTATTCTTTTATAGCACCTGTACACACAGGTTTAATATGCTTTTATTCTCTGAAATTACTCGAGGCTGTTTTCCACACAAGCAATTTGTTCACATTCAGCATCCGAGCATCTTATACAAGAATTTTATCACAGTGTATATTAATATTACCTATAATAAATTATATAATATATAATAATATAATAAAAAATATACTGCCTTACTTACGAGGGGTGACTGACAAATTCGCGGCCTAAGATACAGATACTTGAAACACACAGCTGATATAGGTGCTTTTGTATCAGGTTAATGTAAGATTAAACACAAAGTTTCAAGAAATTAACTGCAACCAATTTTTTTTTACAGGCTACTGAAATGGTAAGGGGTGGCAGAAATTGAGAAAATGGATTAAATTTCTTATCGAGCTGTCATTCGCTACCTCTGCATCAAGGGCTTATCATTGAAGGAGATCCATGAGGATATGGTAGAGACTAGGGGAGAGTGCCCCTTCTTACAGCGCAGTGAAGAAATGGGCAGCTCAATTCAAACATAGAAGGGAGAGTCTGGAAGATGATCCCTGTCCAGGAAGACCAAGAACGGTAACCACCGATGAAACCACCGGCAGAATCCATGACATGATAGCGGAGGATCGACGACTAACTGAGCGGTACATTGCTACTGAGTTGGGCATCTCTCAAGAACGTGTTCATGCCATTATTCACAATGGTATTCAAATGACAAAGGTCTCTGCTTGATGGATCCTGAAACTTCTTGGAGCTGATCACAAATGACAGCGTCTCAACATGTCAAGAGACAATCTTGGCCATTTTTCTGCAGATCCTGAAAAGTTTCTTCAGCAATTTGTGACTATGGATGAGACCTGGGTTCATCATTTTCAAGCAGAAACCAAAGAATAGTCAAAGCAGTGGAAACATCATGGATCCCCACCTCCAAAGAAAGCAAGGGTGGGTCTGTCTGCAGGCAAAGTGATGGCTTCCATCTTTTAGGATTCAGAAGGTGTGCTATTGGTAGACTTCTTCAAAAGGGCAGAACGGTCACCAACGCCTATTACGCTAATCTTGTGAAGCAACTGTGGGTCAAAGTGAAGGAAAAGCGTGGAAGGAAATTGATGAGAGGAGTCATCTTTAATCAAGATAATGCTTCAGTTCACAAGCTGCTGGTGGCAATGGCTGCCATTCATGAATGCGGCTTCCAGCTTCTCGAACGCCCTCCTTATTCCCCAGATTTGGCTCCTTTGGACTATTACCTGTTTATCAAACTCAAAAAGGAGCTCAGTGGTCGCAAATTTGCTTCAGATGATGATGTCATTCATGCTGTAGACCACTTTCTACTGGCACAAAATGCTGACTTTTACAAAGAAGGGATCCGTGTGCTCCAGGATTGCTGGACTAAGTGCATAAACTTGCAAGGGGACTATGTTGAGAAATAACCCAAAAACGTTGTCTACAAATAATCCATTGTACCTTAAGCTGAAAATTTATTAATCACCCCTCGTATTTAACTTAAATACTGAAAATATAATGAGGAATGTTAGAGAAGATGTAGACAAAGAATATTACGATGCCATAACAATTGGAGGTTATGAAATACCAGAGATTAGATATGCTGATGACATAGTATTATTGTCCACAACACAAAAAGGAATGGAAAAACTAATTATGCCAGTTCTTAAGAATAGTGAAGAGCAAAACCTCTATCTTAATGCAAAGAAAATTAAATTGATGACAACTGACAAAACAAATAAGGCAGCTGTAATATGTATCAATGAGGAAAAATTGGAAGAAGTGGAGAGTTTTGAATATCTTGGATCACTACTAACTAATAATGGAGATACAATGAGGGAAATTAAAAGTAGGACGCCATCGTTCTTCAAAAAGTAAAACAAATAAAGAATTTGTGGAGAGGAACAGACAGAACTACATAAAATAAGATTTTTAACGGCATGCATCTTTCCCATTGCAATATATGCCTGTGAGACCTGAACACTTAACAAAACAGCTGAGAAATACAGAAATGACTTTGAATGTAAATTCTACAGAAGAGTTCTTCAAATATCATGGACACAAAAACAGAACAAATATATCCAAACTACAAGAACTTAATATTGAAGAAGGCTGGCTAGTAAAGAGGATTAAACGAAAACTTAAATATTTTGGACACATTAAATGTCATGAGAATTTAGAGAAGATCGTCTTGGAAGGTTACATAATGAGGAAAAGAAAGAGAGGAAGACCAAGGTAAAGATGGCTGCAAGACATCATTGATGATCTGCAAATGGATGCATCAGCAGCAGAGCATCTTGCTTACAACTAAGAGGCCTACAGGAGTGGTATTAGGGAGGCAAAGTTCCGCAAGGGACATGCAAATGAATGAATGAATGAATAATAAATTATATAATGAAAATGATGGTGCCATGACACTGCATTAAACTACTTTAAGAGCGCATGAGCCATTAAGCATAAGACTATCATAATAATGTATGAACCAAGAAACATAAAATCATCATGAGAATGTAGGAGACATGAAAGAACAGAAGGAAAAACAAAAAATCACCATGCAAATGATAAAGCTATGGGAAAAAAAAAAATCAGGATGACACATGGCTAGAATAAAATACATAATATAATTGTGCTTGTGTAATCTCCCTGTAACTGTGAGCTGTAGTTCTTTGCAGTCGATGCTGCAGAGGTATTGAGGCACAGCATGTATCGACATGGGAGCGGGTTATGGCAGCTAATTTTTCAGTCCCAGAGTACAGCTAAAAAGCACAGGGTGTGCAATGCTTCTTTAGCAGACTCCACCACCATGGGGGACTATGGCGATCCCTGCCCCGTTAGCCAGGCTAGGCTCGTTACTGGGAGTACCACAGAGAGGTGGGACAGAGCGAATATGATTGTGAATAATAATAAATAGATGAAGAAAGAAACAACGACCATTAATAATAAACAATACTCACTTTTGTTGGTGAGTGAGGTGGGCTGAGTGGGCTTTTCTTTGCAAAGGCTATATGCCTCAGTCTCCGAAGTCGGATTTGTCGATGTGCAAATGTCTCAGGGATGTAATGAGTGATGATGTTCTCATGTGAGAAGAACTGTGATGTGTAGCTAGTGAACACGAGCTCCTGTAGGACCGGGCTGAGAGAAACACTTGGTGGAGATGTTGTTCTCAAGGGCTCAAGACACAGACAGGTTTTTGTGTTGAAACTGAAACCAAGAAATATATGCCACTAACACTCTTGTAATTTTTTTTTTAAATGACATTAACTTCTGAAATTAAGTATGTTTATTTTAAAGATGCAAAAATCCTGCCCATTAGATTACTATACAAACTGGAAATTTTGGGGACCATTCTAAAGATATCTTTCAAATTATCTGAGCTATATCGCTGTTGGCGAGATCTTCAGCTGCCGTGCGTGGAGCGGTGCTCTTCCCGGCCAATGAAGAAATTTGCAAATGAGGTTGCCGCGCAGCATCACTGCGGAAAAGGTGGTTGAAAGGATAAATCGAAGCAAACAGTCAAATCACGGCACCTCTGGTCTGGAGGTCGGCCACGTCCTGAGTGCAGTCATATCGGGTGAAATGCATGAACCGGCTTGTCCCAGAGGTTAAGTCACTGCTGGCTTGACTCTTCAAATGCCGCGCGTGGAGTGAAGCTCCTCCCGGTTAAGGAAGTAAATGCGGAAATAAAGGTTGCTGTGCGGCGCCGATGGGAAAAGGTGGTGGAAAGTGAAGTTTAACCTGGTATGTCCAGTAGTATCGCTACGAGAGCTATACCACGGCGCTTCTGCTCTAGAGGCCGCCTACGTCCGAAATACACCTACACTGGTGAAATATGCCTAAACCGGCACACACCAGGGGTGGAACTCGATGGCTAGACATGTCATGCCACCTCCGCTCTAGAGGTCGGTAACGCCTGATAAACACCCATACTGGTGAATTTTGCCTAAACCGGCTCATACCAGGGGTGAATCTTGAAGGCTATGAATGTCACAGTACCTCTGCCCCAGAGGTCGGTCCCGTCCCAAACACGCCCATACTGGGAAATGCCTAAACCGGCTCAACCCAGGGGTAGAAGTCACTAGTGGCGAGGATTCGTCCTCCTGGACAAAAGCTCCATCCTGGTCACAACTAGGAAAGGTAGCGGCCACGACCGCAAAATGCTGAAGTCGGAGACACTGGACCAGGGAAGTCTAGATAGGCAACCACCTCTCACCCGGCGGGGATGTCTGCGTATCCTAATCACGCTGAGGTTTTCCGGTGAGAAAGTCCAACCCTGGACTGGATGGGCAACCACCTCTCACCCGGCGGTGATACACGGGTATCCCAAAACACGTCGAGGTTTTCCGGTGAGAAAGTCCAACTCTGGCCTGGGTGGGCTTACGCCTCTCACCCAGCGGGGATGCACTGATATTCCAAATACGTCGAGGTCTTCCGGTGAGAAAGTCCAACCCTAGACCAAACTGGTGCAATGAAAACCACGGTGTCACGCAATCTCGCTTCCGAGACCCACCAAGAATACAGGCTAAAGCACTGTGATACTCTGAACCCCTTGTGGTCCTTTCGTGGAACTCGTGTGGTCTATTTTGGACCACACAGGGGACCACGGGACCTAACGAGGACCACATGCGTGAATTCAGTAGGTTCACAGTGCGGTTTTTGGTGGTAGAAGTGAACGAAGAAGAAGAAGAAGAAGATCTGAGCTATACACTCCAATAATCAAATACAACTCCTACACTAAAAGTCATTCTTTTGCTTTTTCACAAAAACAACTTTTGTACTTAACGAGCTACACATTTATTACAATCATGAAGACATACAATGGATACTGCCATCCTTTGATTTTCCTAGAGCATTATAATTGACTTTTGAATCTTTTATTATAAAACCAAAAAAAAAAAAACAACACTAAAAGTAATTTCTGGTGTTTGTGGATCAAGCTTTACTGAGACATGATCTGTTTTTTTTGTGTTTTTTTTTTAAAATTTAGATGCTTTCACTCACACATAATCCCTTAATTTGTGACTTAATTTCATGTAATTATCTTGTTTTTCCTTTAATATAGTGACGGCAGCGTGTACCTATTTTAAGGACAGAATTCTGGAATTTAGGACATTCTACAAAGGGGGGAAAAAAAAAAGGATCACTTTAACATCAGAAGGCCATCCTTAATTGAAAGAAGCTAAGATATTAACAAATCACAACTGGAGGTCTCACAGATCTCACATGCAGAAAAGAAATCTGGTGTCTCTAGGGAAAAAAACATAGGGAAAAAAACAAACAATTATACACAGATTCTGTTGTGGCCCCGTCAATCCAACCATGGTAAAAATGTTGCAGACATCTGTAAAAGATACACCGTTTCTAAAACTCAAATATCATTTGAGAAGTGATAAAACAGGATGGCCTGTCACAGAAAGGAGTAAACAAGGAAAGTTATGCACATCAGTTAAATTACCAGCACCCACCTTTTATCTTCACGCCATGTGAAATGCTGATATATTCTGTAAGCTGCTTTCATCAAAAGGAAAATACCTAGCCATCTATAAAAATAAAGAGGAAAAAAAAAAACTTTCCAAAACAAAATCAGTTACATTTCACACAAACACAATATTCAACACCAACAATTGCAAAAAATAACCGTTCAAGCAGTATTTTTTTTTTCCTACGTGCAAAATCAGTATTTTCAGAGGCAGATATGAAATAAATATAAACGACCATAAATGACTATGAAAGCGGAAGTGACTCCCTAATTATCCAATAACCTAATGATTTAAACAAACTTCTCAAGCACAGAAGAAGAGCTTCAGTTCACCTATTTGCCTTTAAGATCTGAAGCGGCATTGAAACATCAACTACTTATGTGTATAAGTAAAAAGCTCCTACCTAGGCACCAACTGACTGCATGAATCATCTATGCTGAAGGGGAATAGTTATTATACAATGCAATAAGGGGTAAACAAATTTACAAGACAGTAGTGGTCACCTATAAGACAATCAGAGATGTACTGGCTGTGCAAGAGTTATAGCTCAATGATATTCAAATCCCTTATCCACTTATCATTTTATTCTTTTATTTCCTGTAAATGAGTTCAGGGGAATGAAATTTGAGAGCTGGACAGTTCAAGAGGTAATAGTTTATAGTTCCACAAAGCAGAATAGCTAATGTAATGGTTTAGTTTCATACAGCAGTATAATGTAAGCTAATGTAATGGTTTAGTTTCACAAAACAGAATAATGTAAGCTAGTGTGACTAAATTCTACTGATGTGACTGTTTCACAAGCATGTGTCAGTTCACTTTAGAAACACTGCCATCTTCCATTTTCCCCAAACT
The DNA here is from genome assembly GCA_009760885.1 of Achatina immaculata. Taxonomy (NCBI): domain Eukaryota; kingdom Metazoa; phylum Mollusca; class Gastropoda; order Stylommatophora; family Achatinidae; genus Lissachatina; species Lissachatina immaculata. Next base: position 16,352,662 of record CM019702.1, read on the forward strand.
GGATTTCTGCAGGAGTTTGTCATAATTCACCTACATTTTATTAACTTCATTTATTTCAGCGCCATCTGCACCTCAGGTCCACATCTCTTAATATTAAACTGTATAAACTAGGAAAAAAGTAGCAGCAGCTTTATTACTTAATGTCTACAAAGTTGTGACGTTTCGGCATGAGCCTTAATCATACAAAAACATACAGGATGAAGAAACAGAGAGAGGAGATAAAGCATAGATTCACATGAATGCTATATTAAAAAAAAAAAAAAAAATTCCACTGGAACCACATGGGTTAAACTTGGTATTCAGCTACACCTAACATTCTCCTCTTCAACAATTATAATCCTTCTTCACTAAGCTCCACTCCCATCTCACACATAGTTCAGAACCTCCTCACAGCATCACATTACAACCCCTCTACCCAACTATAATCAACTATTTCACCTTCTCCTGGCTAGGTTAACACTGTACCACTCTCTCTCCCCTCCACAGTTTCCCCACCCACCACCCCCAGTTACGACCCACTGACCACACATCACATGTTTCCATTTAAACAGTCTCTACGCCCTACCATGCCCATTTCTGACACACAGTGTTGGACAAGCCACATCTTCTTACAGTTACAGCTAAGTGCTCTATTCATTATTAATTTTTTTTTTCAATATAGCATTCATGTGAATCTATAATCTCCTCTCTCTATTTCTTTGTTCTGTATGTTTTTTGTATGATTAAGGCTCACGCCAAAAACATCACAACTTTATAACTGTTAAGTAATAAAGCTGCTCCTATTTTTTCTCCTAGTTTATACATTTTGGTATCACATTTACTGCAGTGGTTTGTGTATAGTTGTATGCTTATACACTAATTATTGTGTGTCACATCTGTTAATATTATCCAGGAAGATACGATAAATGCGGTAAAGTGGAGTCATCAGGGTTAGGTGAACTAGTGCTGGTCATACCACCTGTCGCCACTTTTTTTTTTTTTTAGGCGATACTAGCAAACATGCTGATGTTGCTCCTTCAGACTGGATGATGATGGTAGATCCCACTGTGGATGCATGTTAAAAGCTCTTGTGGGCTGATGCCACAAAGAGAAACCTGGCTGTTTTAGCTATTCATCCACTTCCAACTTGGATAAAAAAAAAGTATATGATCACCCATGGATTCCTAAAAGTCATGGAATATGCTGAAAGACCTGATCACTGGGTTCACTCAGAGACTTCAAGGAAGCAACACTAACCCACTTTGTGGAGCTCCAGGTAACAGAACTGATGTGCTCCTTTAAACTGGCTAGGGGTCTGTGGGGTTTTTTTTCCCCCCTTCTCTTTTTTTTTTTTTAAATAATGGTGAATGAGTCAGCAAAGAAGCCTGCTCCAACAAGCTGGGCACTGTAATCTATTCTCATCTGAGAATATATGCCTACATTTCAAGACTTACAGAATTATATGCAATGAATCTGAGCAACATAACTGACTCTGAAAATACATGTGTGCAAGGTTTAAGACTGGAAATTCTCCTCTTAGTGCATGTGTCCAAGTACTGTGGAACACATCCTCCAAAACTTCACTAACTATGAAACACTGACATGCACCTACTGGCCCAATGAAACCATCCAAAAAGTTAAGGTCTATGATTCTATACATCAGCTACTAAAAACAGCCCATTTTACCCAAGAGATGGGTGAAGATGATGTCCAATCTGGCAATCTGCAACCCACAACTAACATGAATGTGTTAGGGCTGGCAAATCATAGATTACCAAGACCCTGCCCCACCTCTCCATTAGTACTTCCGGTTAACAGGTCTAGCAGAGATCACCATTTTCTCAATGGCAGCCAAGTCTGCTAAAGAAGTGTTGCACACCCCCTGCTTTTTAGCTATGACTGAAAAAAAAAAAACAGATGCCATAACATGCTCAATACTGGCACAATGCTGTGCCTCAACGCCTTCGCAGCATCAGCTGCAAAGAACACCAGCTCACAGTTCAAGGGAGATAGAAGACAGAACAATCCAAGAGACAGAACCGCAGATACTGACAGTAAATGAAGAGTAGGAGGAATCTGAGCTCACAGCCCCAAAAATATAAACAATTAATCAATGTCATCTAGTCTGTCTATATTTTTTCTGCTTCTAACTGATGTCTAGCTCATCACCTCTACAAACCTAAAGGTTTGATTCATCATCCAATCAACATTCACCTTTCACATTTTCTCACGCAAAAAAATAAATTCACCAACCACTAGCAGCACAATGACTTCCTAGGATCAGCCTTCGCCACTTAGCATTTCACACATCAAAATGTTCCTTCTAAATTTTTTTTTTAAAAAAAAGTTCCATTTTCTAGACTATGGCACGCATACCTGACTAGCAAGCCACCATACATGTAGTTATGGAGCTCTCGTGGTGACATGTTTGTAAGGCGGGTGAAAGAGAAACAGCTGTTTACAGAGGCAGTGGAATCTGAGGAATGAAATATGACAAAAATTAATCCAATTATCCCACAGAAAAGTAAAATATTTTCAAGTAAAGAAGGGCATCTACATTTTCTGTTTGTGTATCTACAGAAGGGAATTTGCAGAGACAAATTTTTTTTTTAAAAATTCTTTCTGTATATGAAATGAGAAATGGCCTTAAAAAGACAAAAATACTTTTTTTTCATTTGTTTTTTTCTTTCTTTTGTAAAAGCATAAGATTGGATTGTAGTGAACAAATTAAAACTATCAGCTGCTCATTACTCCAACAGCTGCCATTAATTCGTGCAGAAGAGACTCCTATATTATTTATTCCTAGCTCAAATATGTCAGATCAGCAATACTGGAAATGACTTTAAAATCAGAAATTGCCAGCATACATTACTGTCAAATTATCAGTTTTTGTTTGTTTGTTTTTTCTTTCAACACTGATCTAACTAATACAATAAAATATATCTTTATTAGCACTCCTTTCTAAGCACTTTCTGTTAAGACAATCAAGAAGTCAAACACATGATTTGTAAGGCAATAAAGGAACTGCTAATGCATCAATAGTAAGTTCAACACAGATTTTTTTTTTTCAGTCTATGGCTCAGTTCCTGGAACTTGCAAGATTAACCATCTTGCTGAATTAAAAGACGTCATACAAACATGAAAACAGCCCACAGCAACTTTAAAATATTTCTTGCATAAAATAAGCAGAAGCAAGCACAAAATATTGGAACTACCATCAATAAATGAACTGTAAATAATAAACTGCCACACATTTATCAAAAGTGGTCTTGCAACACAAAACACTGCGTATGTTACACATACAGCCATATGGTGACACTCAGTAATCCTGTTTGGATTAAAGGAGATGCTGGATAATCAGTTTTGTGATGGCAGTGTTGGACCTCCCTGTTCCTCTGAACTGAAAGATCTTGGTAGCTGATGCCACAGTGAAGAATCTGGCTGTCCTTTTACAGTAACTAAGCCATGGAATATAGACAGTATTGAACTGAAGGGTGTCTTGGAAGCAGATTTACTCACAGTTCATCTAGTCTGGGGTATTTAAATAGGAAATGTTCAACCGTTTCCCCCCACATTACAACTGCATTGTTAATTCTGGCTGTGGTTTTTCTCAATTTTGTTTCGGTGTTTGTTTAAGCTTTCAGGGGCCACATTAACACAATGGATAAGTCACTCACTCGCTCGCTGACCAGGCGACCCCATTTCAATTTCCACTCCCCGGAGTTAACCCAGAATCTAGGAAAAAAAATGGATACCGGGGTTAACACACTGGGAAGGAAGAGGAATGGCACCGCTAGCTACGGAGCTCATGCTGATGGCAACACTAGTTGGCAGTTTCTGATCCAACTGCTGACTAGGCAGCAGAGTTTGACTGTGTGCAATGACTCATACCATTACCTTTTTTTTTTTTAACCTTTAAGGTGATGTTATTTCTTAATAAAATGGTATTCAACCTGTACTGTCAAAATATGACTCTTTGGTAAAAGTAAATATTGTTCTATAGTTTGAAAAAAAAAACAAAAAGGAGAAATGGATAAGTCCTACCTGCACTGGGAGGAAAAAGAGACTCATGAATGTTGTCTGGTGCAAATATATACAGTTTGTTGAACAGAATGTGACAAAGACTTGGCAAGCTGGAGTCCAGGTAGCCTGTGTTAAAGTTAATAAAATTATCTAGTCAATGCTCTGGATGACCCAACATTCTTTAGTTTCATACCTGAGTTGAAACTATAAAACAACTTGTACCTAACTGTAAATGCTAAGACTAATATTTCATATTTAACTCTTCCCACGCCACCTAAAAAAATGCGGATGTTTCCGTCAGTGCCACACAAAAAGCATGGGTCCTGATATGTATAGGGGGTATAGTTGTAAAAGTGAATGTACAAAGTATTTCCACTTTAAAAGTATACATATTATGCATGAAAATAGTTGTAAATGTAACAAGATTTCATAAATGAAGAGTTTTTTAGGAAAAAAAGAAGTAGTGTGATGATTTTAGCTGATAATTCTGTAGTGCTTACCATCGGCGATGCCTAGATGTACGTTTACCATCGGCGATTTCCAGAACTACTTAAATTTTCATCCGATCTCATCGTGTGGTGGCATTTTCATTAAAATAATGTCTAAAATAACCTTCTAACTATTTCTTCATCCCATTTAATAGGTCTAGATGTACTTGGGGTACATTCAGGAACAGTGGTCGGGTCATAGGACATGTCCTTATGCCTCTGAAATCACAATAAATATTGAAATTTCTCAGCTGAAACATCAATTTCACTCAGCTGTTAGCCACGCTTTGAACTGAACTATGAAAGGTCACCAGACATGTGTACAATAAAAAGTTTTACAATAGTTTTACGCTGCAACGAAACAAAATCACTATAACGACCATGGCAGGCACTAGACTAACAGGAAGAATTCACTATAGTGTCGATGGCAGGGAAAGAATTAATGTACACTAAGCCATTTTTAACTTGCAATTAAAAAATCAAGATTTTTTTTTTTTTAATCTGGTGTATATAAATCATTTTTTCATTTCATTTATCCTATCCAGCAGCAATTTAAACATGTACTCTTCAGACTGAAGAGATGCATAAAATTCCCAAGCGCAGAACTGAACCCCACTGTCACAGTGAGAGCACAAAATACTAACCACTAGACCACTTGGGACAGGGTAAACAAATCATTAACACACCTCACATTTATCAGGCACATAATTTACATGACACTACTAATATCTTAAGTATACAGTGGTTTTTTTTTCTGCGCATCCACTGTAATTCAAGTGAAGTACTATATAGTATGGGACCGAGTCGAATATAATATTCACACTGACATCTATGTGGCCAGTGCAATCTAGTATGTTTTCTCATGCAGGTAGAAATTATCTCTTTTTTTTTTTTTCAGAGAGAATATGTCCATCAACACAAGTGCCATTACCCTTTCATACAGGTAGGCTGACTGAAGATTTGAGCGAGAGTGACTAAAGTCAAAACCTTAGTCAGGTCAAAACATGATCTTTAGTCTGAAACAGAGACAGACTCACTATTTTGCCAAAATGAACTACCAAAAACAAAAAAAAAAAACCGTCCATTTTATCCAAGAGACAGGCAAAGACACTGTCCATTTTGGCAATAAGCGACCCATAGCTGACATGCTAGCGTCAGGGTTGGCAAACCAGAGCTGACTAAGATCATGCAGTTTGTCAGTATTTTTAATATCTGATATAGTGCAATGTTATTAAATCACCGGTTCACAAACCTTCATGAGCTGGCACCCTTTTGCCTCCAGGTTTAAAAAAAAAAAAAACCCATTTCAAACACTCATAGTATTTCATTAAGTTTTCAGAATTACCATACACTACTTTGTTTCCAACACTTCTTTTGGCATCATCAATATAATAGTAACTAAGAAATCCCAACTTCAGTTTATTTCCTGATGCCACATGAAACATCTACTGAACATTTAACTTTCCTTATTCATTCTCTTTCATTTAAAATGGTCTCTCTTCATGAAGTCATGATGACAACTGGCTCTCTTTAGCAGGAAACACTTGAATTCAGCTAAAAAAACAAAAAAACAACCTGAAACAGGTTTATTAGTCCCTAATGACCACTGCCTCATTTCATCACAAAATACAGGAATTCAGCTAAAAGCTACTGAAACATCAAGTCAATCATAAAACTTAAGAGGCTAACAAAATTCTCCCCATGATGCAAGCTGTTCACACATTACCTTCTCTGTAGACTAGCTTGGGCACAATGTAAGGTGTAACAGGCAAGTGCACCGGGGACTTGGGTTCATTTCTCTCAAATAACTCTGGATGATTGCACACCTGTTTATTAAAAAGAAGCAAAATTTATATAAACAAGCTTTAGAAATAAACAAAACTAGATATCTATTTTTCCTTAAAAAAAAAAGCAAAATGACAGACTCAGGTTTGTAAACATATACATTTATAAGATTTTAGTTTTAGTTTACACAGAGTGCTCAAGGCAAAGAAGAGTTTAAATTGACACAAATCTACCAGTGGCCTGCATTACTTTTTCAAACTTGTGTTTTCAAATGTGGCATTTTAAAAGTGTTACTGCAACAAGAAAAAAAAAAAAACCATTTCCATCCTATCACAACGGGACCTGAGGGATAAAGTGTTAGCAGCTAGATTTTTCCCCAACGTGTCAGCACAATACAGGGTGACATGGTCAACAGCCTTTTCTTCTCCCATCTCCAGAATGAAGGTACTCATTTTTATAGCTGGATGACTGAAGCATTTCCGACCTCAGTGTGAAAGAAGAAAACTGATAGGACTTTTTTTTTTTAAACACCAACCTTAATGCAAAAAAAGGTGAACTCTTTAACCCCTACATTCATACTGCTACAAAAGTGTATAATTGAAAGCTCTCTCTCCAGACCTTTCTAAACTGCATAACTATGTTCATGAGGCTGCTGGTAGTGGACTGGGCAGAGGATGTTGAAGATGTGGATGAATAGAGTAGGTCCTCTATGGAGATTTTGTTCTTGATGGCCTTGTAAAGCATTTTCTGGCGGGTTGTCAGGGGGCAGTAAACCAGGATCTCAATCTGTTTAAAAAAAAAAAAACATCAAAGAGAAAATGATCAAGGACATATGATATCAAGATATTAATAACATAAGTATGATGAACAAAAGTATCCATTTTGTCAACAAAGTTGAAGATTCAGACTCAGTTTGACTTTTCCCAATCCCTGGGTTTACAAGTTTTCACATTTTTCCCCTGTATCACAATACAGGTCTTTTTTCCGTTGTTTACCTCCGTACAATATGTTTTGGAGAATCAGATTCTACAATATTTTCTAACAATGCTACCTGAGAACAAACTTATCTTGCAATAGGTGGGATCAAATGACATCTGCCTCATGAGGGTCTGCCCACTAAGAGCTCTAGCACTATAACTAACAGGGAAAACATCAAAGCATCCCTTTATAAATGTCTCAGAAATCATGGAAGTCACACCAAGTTAAGACAAAACCATCTAAATAAAGATGTAATCAGTGCTCATTACTCATTAGGCATTTTTTCTTTGTAGCATATTTTCTATTTATATCTGCCGTTCTGTTCTTGGATAAATGTTTTTTTTTTGTAGTTCCTGTATGGTTTCTTCACTGTGGTTTCACTATGCCAGTAACTGCCCCTCAGTGTCTCATAGTCTGTGCAGTTTTGGTGGATGTGTTCCACAATTTGGGGCTCTTGTGCACATGTACAAAGAGAACTGCTAACCTTAAACTTTGCATACACATGACTTCAGAGTGGGTTGCATCCTTTTCTGAGGCAGAAAAAAGATGACTAGTTTTACTTCTGCCTAACATGTGATTGTCAGCATGCAGTGGTGTTTGTGGCTTCCAGTAGATTTCAATCATGTTTTTCTTCTGGTTATAGGTATGTATGGTTGCTCCATTTCAATGCCCTAAGTGGCCAGATGGTCAGCTTTCTAAATGTCTGGTATCCCATAGCGGGATGGAATCCACTGCAGGGTGACTCTGCTGTAAGTTAACTTTCGATAAGACATCCTTAAGGTCTGGTAGTCTGCTGCACTAAAGAGCTTATAGTACCAATCTTACTTCCACGAGAAATACTACAGGGCACATATCTATGTTGGAATTTGATAGTTTTTCAAATGCATCAATAACTACCTTTACTTATGCATTATGGATGTTGCAGTACTTCCCAGCAGGTATGCATGTCTTATCAGCTTGGATATTCAATATAACTCCAGCCTCTCCATTCTTTATGGCACTGAGCAAATCTATCTGTGTACGCACATATCGAGGTGTGACATGGATATATGTCACCTTTTACATTAAATGTAACTTACAGAACTGCTTTGCACCTCATAGTTGTGCACACATTTCACTTCAGATTGAAATCATTAGTCACAAGAGTTACCCATTCAAGACTTGTGGTATTTTGAACAGAAACAAGAAATATTCCAGAGAATAAGGAATAATTAAAATGGAAATCTGATCAAGTAAGTTTTTTTTCTTGTTCAACACCATGACTTAGGCAAGATACCAAAGTTCATGGGATACAGTTACATGTGATATCCATTTTCCACTTCATCCACTAGCAAATTGTACAAAGTAATCAAATGTACAAGGGGAAGTCACTAAGTAACTTGGAAACTGAAATATTTTATCAGTGGCAGTTATCAGGTAGTATTTAAATATATCTTTAGATAGTACCATGGTTCTAAGGACTGCAAACACGCCACAAACAGCCTCTGGCAGTCAAGTCCAGCTCCTGGCCTTCCCGTGGCAGAACTGTTTAAACTGACAGGAGAAGGGGCGAGGGCGAATATCTGGCGCCTGAAAACCAGTTACTTAGGATAGATGAGTGGCACGTTTGGTAGCTCATCTGCCGCTGCTGGCGAGATCTTCAGCTGCCGTGCGTGGAGTGGTGCTCCTCCCGGCCAATGAAGAAATTTGCAAATGAGGTTGCCGCGCAGCATCACTGCGGAAAAGGTGGTAGAAAGGATAAAGCGAAGCAAACAGTCAAATCACGGCACCTCTGGTCTGGAGGTCGGCTACATCCTGAGTGCAGTCATATCGGGTGAAATGCATGAACCGGCTTGTCCCAGAGGTTAAGACACTGCTGGCTTGACTCTTCAAATGCCGCGCGTGGAGTGAAGCTCCTCCCGGTTAAGGAAGTAAATGCAGAAAAGAAATAAAGGTTGCTGTGTGGTGCCGATGGGAAAAGGTGGTGGAAAGTGAAGTTTAACCGGTATGTCCAGTAGTATCGCTACGAGAGCTATACCACGGCACCTCTGCTCTAGAGGCCGCCCACGTCCGAAATACACCTACACTGGTGAAATATGCCTAAACCGGCACACACCAGGGGTGGAACTCGATGGCTAGACATGTCATGCCACCTCCGCTCTAGAGGTCGGTAACGCCTGATAAACACCCATACTGGTGAATTTTGCCTAAACCGGCTCATACCAGGGGTGAATCTTGAAGGCTATGCATGTCACAGTACCTCTGCCCTAGAGGTCGATCCCGTCCCAAACACGCCCATACTGGGAAATGCCTAAACCGGCTCAACCCAGGGGTAGAAGTCACTAGTGGCGAGGATTCGTCCTCCTGGACAAAAGCTCCATCCTGGTCACAACTAGGAAGGGTAGCGGCCACGACCGTAAAATGCTGAAGTCGGAGACACTGGACCAGGGAAGTCTAGATAGGCAACCACCTCTCACCCGGCGGGGATGTCTGCGTATCCTAATCACGCTGAGGTTTTCCGGTGAGAAAGTCCAACCCTGGACTGGATGGGCAACCACCTCTCACCCGGCGGTGATACACGGGTATCTCAAAACACGTCGAGGTTTTCCGGTGAGAAAGTCCAACTCTGGCCTGGGTGGGCTACCGCCTCTCACCCAGCGGGGATGCACTGATATCCTAAACACGTCGAGGTCTTCCGGTGAGAAAGTCCAACCCTAGACTAATCTGGTGCAATGAAAACCACGGTGTCACGCAATCCCGCTTCCGAGACCCACCAAGAATACAGGCTAAAGCACTGTGATACTCTGAACCCCTTGTGGTCCTTTCGTGGATCTCGTGTGGTCTATTTTGGACCACACAGGGGACCACGGGACCTAACGAGGACCACAGGCGTGAATTCAGTAGGTTCACAGTGCGGTTTTTGGTGGTAGAAGTGAACGAAGAAGAAGAAGAAGACAATACCATCATCCAACTTTATAACAGTTGTATGTAGGGGGCACTGGGAGTTACGTGCGCATGCGCAAAGTAATAACAAAATGGCTACCCAACTGTTAGTGTGTGCCAAGGAAGAACAGAGAAGTGTAGTGCGACTTTTGTGAACTAAAAGACATTCAGTTGAGGACATTCATAAGGAAATGATTACAGTTTATGCTGAAAAGTGTTTATCACGTAAAGCGGTCTATAACTGGGTAAAAGAATTTTCTCAGGGACACACCGAAATTGTTGACGAAGTCCGACTTGGCTGCCCTGTTCAGATTGCAACAGAGGCGACTGTGCAACGTGTGAATGAGATTATCAGAGTTGATAGACGAGTAATGATAAACAGTGTAGCAAGTGCAACTGGATGTTCAAATGGCTTAGTCTACAGAATAATGCATGATCAACTGAATTTTCGGAAGTTTTCTCACGCTGGGTACCCAGAGATCTGAATGATGAGCACAAAATGAACCGATTTGTTTGTCATTACACATATGAAGGTAAAGACTCTTCAGCTGCTGTGCATGGGGTGAAACTCCTCCCGGCCAATGAAGAAAAATGCAATTAGGGTTGCTGTGCAGCACCGCCGTGGAAAAGGTGAAGGTAAAGATTAAGTGAAGTAACCAGTAGTCTCGAGCTCAGGACTACTCAAATCACAGCACCTCTGCTCTGGAGGCCAGCCATGTCCTATATACACCCATACTAGGGCAGACTGCCTAAACCGGCTTAACCCAGGAGTTAAACTAAGACACTACAGGTGAGATTCTTCGGCTGCAGTGCGTGGGATGAAACTCTTCCAGGCCAGTGAAGAAAATGTGAAAATGTGATTAGGGTTCCCGTGTGGCGCCGATGTGAAAAGGTGATTGAAAGGATAAAATTAAGTTTAATCGGTATGTCTAGTAGTCTCGTGGTGAGAACTACTCATACGGCACTTCTGTTCTAGAGGCCGGTCACATCCAATATACACCCATACTGGTGAAGTATGCCTAAATCGGCTTAACCCAGGGGTGATACTTCTACTTATGTCACGGTACCTCCCTCTAGAGGTCGTTCACATCCTAAACACACCCACACTGGGATAATATGCCTAAACCGGCTTAACCCAGGGGTGAAACTTACTAGTGGCGAGGATTCGTCTTCCTAGACAAAAGCCCCATCCTGATCACAACCAGGAAGGGTAGCGGCCACGACCACAAAATGCTGAAGTCGGAGACACTGGACCAGTGCAATCTAGATAGGCAACTACCTCTAACCCGACGGGGATGTATGCATGTACTAATCACACTGAGGTTTTCCGGTGAGAAAGTCCAACTCTAGATTAAACTGGTGCAACGAAAACCACAGTGTCATGCAATCCCGGTTCTGCGACCCACCGAGGATACAGGCCCAAGCCCCACGGTACTCTGAACCTCTTGTGATCCTCTCGGGGATCCCTTGTGGTCCTCTCAGGGACCATATGAGGACAACAGGACCTATAAAGGACCAGAGGAGTAAATTCAGTAGGATCACGAGGTGGTCTTGGTGGTAGAAGTGAACGAAGAAGAAGAAGGTGAAGACATGCTCCAAAGGATTATTACTGGAGACGAATCTTGGTTGCACCACTACCAACCTGAATCAAAATGTGCCTCATTGCAAGGGAAATACCCGTCATCACCATGCGCAAAAAATTCAAGATTGTGGCTTCTGTGGGGAAGGTTATGCTGGCAGTGTTCTGGGATTATCAAGGAGTGCTGTTAACCAAATTCCAGAAGTATGGTGACAGTGTGAATTCTGCATCGTACTGTGAAGTTCTGTCAATTCTACGGGATGCAATTCGAAGAAAACGTCCTGGTCTGCTGACTAGAGGTGTGCTTCTACTTCATGACAATGCCAGACAACATACGGCTCGGTTAACCCAAAAGAAAATTAGCCAGTTCGGTTGGGAAGTTCTTGAACAACCACCCTATAGTCCTAACTTAGCTCCAAGTGATTTTCACCTGTTTGGTCCATTGAAAACCCACCTTGGTGGGAGAAGATTCTCGAGTGACAAAGAGGTGGAAACAGAAGTAAAAAAAATGGTTCAGAAATTGGACTTCCGAATTTTATGCCATGGGTATTGCATCACTGATTACACGGTGGGACAAATGTATCAATGTTGGTGGCAATTACGCTGAGAAATAGGGGAATAATGAAGGTTCAAAAATTAAGTGTTTTCAAATTACTGTCGCATTTATTTTTTTTTTGTAACAGGCATTTGCAAGTTACTTAGCGACTTCCCCCCGTATTTGGCTGTCTAAGCAAGTACTCTCCATCTTTGGTGGCAATTTTTCCTCAACATACCTGGATTAACTGAAAGGTGACAGTCATTGGAGTCATTCCTATCGCATAACCATCAATACAGTAGATCAGAAAGTTCCCAAACTTTTTCTGGGTGCCACTTTCTTGGCTCCCTGATCACATCCATAAAACTTTTCAAAATTTTTTTTCACTTAACTGGTTCTAATGCTCCCCACCACTCCCTTTTCCCTCAGCATCCACCTGGATCTTCCCACACCCCCATGATGAGGGGAATGCATACTTTGGGAACCTCTGTTCTAAACAAAACATCCACAATCAAAGTCACACCCAAGATGAAACTAGCACTGCATGTTGATTAATTTAAATCTGAACCAATGAAAGAAGCTGAAACCCTCGACATATAAAGATATTATTTTTATTTACATATGAACCTGGCCAGGTACTGGAAACCACAAGCGTACAAACTAGCTGACTACAGTACACCATTTACCCTACATGTAAGGTTAACCACACAAAACTCCTATTACCTTGTCTGACAGTTCATTTTCCACATCCCGTTTCACCCTCCTCAGCATGAATGGTTTGAGAATCATGTGCAAACGTGAAAGCTGATCTAGAGTTTTACAAGAAAAAAAAACAAACACAGAATCTATAATTCATTATTTTTAAAATTATCCACTCCAGAATTAAATACAAACACTTAAAGTTCCATCCCAGAATTTCAAGCAAAATTAATATTTACAATCACTGCAGCTTACCATTAAGTTAACAGTTCTGTATCCTTTGTGACTCACAACTCCCGTTATTTTATGACCTCATTCTTGTATATAACTTATCATTCATATTTTACATGAGAAACCAAATTACTGTCTGATCTCCCCTGGGAACAACTGTGTTAAGAGCACACTTATCTTAACATAGTGTTTGTGAGACAGGGAACATAGATCTGTTTGCTTAAAAACTCTGACCTACCTCTGTAGCCCAGAAACTTGTAGCAATCAACACTAATTGTAACTGTTATTTTTGCAAAATGTAATGTCAGGTTGGTGGACGGATGGGGACATGGAGATCTCTGGCGGGGATGAGGGAAGTCTGGTGTGAAACCAATGAATCCAGGACGTGACAAGCCTATGGGTCTTTACAACAATGGCTATCAGAATGATGTAAACAAAACAGAGCCAGTAGACTATAGGTGGCGGGGAATGGATATCGTTGAAGCACTCATCAGATTCCTCATCTCAGAGTCAGAGTGTCTTTGTGGAACTGTCTCAAACCATCTGACATGGAGAAGGGGCTTAAGTACAGCCACCAGAGGCTGGAAAACAAAGTTTTGGCCAGGCTAGCCACACTGTCTTCATGGCAGTCCGAGCAAGACCACAGTCTGCCCTAGCAAGGAAAGGTGCTGAAGTCGGAGTTACCCAGCCAAAAGGCGCATCGCAAAAATCAGGGTAACACGCATTATCGCTAATGAAATGTCTATATCTACAATTTTCAAACATGGTGCTCGCCCTGTGAAGACTAACCAGGCAGGTGCAGTGCCGGGCCCCCTGCCTCGAAAGGGTCCACCCAATGCTACTGGAGGTCCTCTCAGTTCGTCTTGTGGAGTCAGGAGACATGAGAGTAGAGCTACTGGCCAAAAAATACAACAGAAGAAAACAGCCAAAAAGCAAGAACTTAAAATAATGCAGTGGAATGCTGAGGGTGTCAGCAGTGTTAGAGATGGCTATAGCAAAAAGGTTGAACTAGGGAACATACTTTTTGCAGAGCAGTTAAGTATATGCTGCATACAGGAGACACACCTAACCAAAGATGCCGCCTTTAAAATCAGAGGCTACCAGTGTTTTAGATCAGACCGACAGGACAGAAGAAAAGGAGGAGTACTCACACTTGTTAAGAATAACATCAGCGCATGTCAGGTGGGAGTGTACATGGACGGAGCCGAATACCAGATGATCCATCTAAAAAGTAGTAATACAGATTTCCACCTCCTTAACTATTACTGTCCTAATGACCGCCCACTTGCTTTAGGAACAATCCCACACAAAGAGAGACTGATGGTCTGTGGTGATTTTAACAGTCATTCCCAGAGCTGGGGCTATGACCACATAGACAAGAGAGGAGAGGAAGTTGAGAGCTGGCAGGATGATAATGGACTTCTCCTGATCAACCAGCCAATGGATGCCCCAACATTTTACTCAAGGGCTTGGCATACAAAATCAACACCAGATCTGGCATTCCACTCTCCAGATCTGAAATGGAACATTACACGTGAAGTTGGAAAACAACTTGGAGGTAGCGACCATCGACCAGTCTTCCTGACAATAGAAAATGAACTCCTTAACACCAGTAACCCTCTCCCCAGATGGAACTATAAAAAAGCAAACTGGACAATGTACAGACATCGTACAGGTATCCTGGTGGGACAGCTGTCCATAGAAGGTAAGGATATTAACAGCATAGTGAAGGAATTCAATGCTTGTATCCTTCAGGCCGCTCGTGAAACCATTCCCAGAGGAGTTCGCAGGGACTATAAACCATACTGGTCTAGTGAGCTGGGAAAACTCCATGATGACGTGGAAGCAGCTCGAAAGCAAGCAGAAAATAGACCATGCCAAGAACACCACAATAATTACCAACATTCTAAGGCCAAATTTCAGAGAGCAAAGCTGCAAGCCAGACGGGAAAGTTGGAGAGAGAAAACAGAGTCCCTAAACTTTGAAAAGGATGGAAGGAAACTGTGGAAACTAATCAAACAGTTAAATGATGAGAGTACTGGAAGAAGTACAAAGATTACACTAATAGAGGATGGGAAAACTCTTACAGGTAAGCATGTAGCAGATCACTTTGCTCGCATGTTTGCACAGGACTGCAACATTGATATCCATCCAGAGAAGGAGCGTACAGTGCGCATCGAGCCACAGAAAGAGGAGGAACAAGTCAGAAAAGTGGAGGTCATGGATGCACCAATCACACGCAGTGAGTTAGACCTAGCAGTTAGTAAACTGAAACCAAGGAAATCACCAGGACCAGATGGAGTGTCCAATGAAATGATCAAGAACCTGGGAATGGCAGCAATGGGAAAGCTGTTGGATATTTTCAATATGTGCTGGAGCACAGGTAAGTTACCTCAAATCTGGAAGGAAGCAAGCATGGTACCACTGCTAAAACCAGGGAAAAACAGTGATACTGCCTCCAGCTACAGGCCAATCAGTCTCACTAGCTGCCTATGCAAAACGATGGAACGCATCATTGACCTGAGGCTAAAATGGTACCTAGAAAGTGAAAACCTTCTCGTTCCACAACAAGCAGGATTTAGGCAGTACTACAGTACGGAAGATCAGGTGACCTATCTCTCTCAAGAGATTGAGGATGCATTCCAAGAGAAAAACCTTGTACTAGCAGCGTGGAAAGACTTGAAGAAAGCCGTTGATAAAGTATGGAAAAAAGGTCTGTTGTGGAAACTAAGAAACTGCAATGTGAATGGAAGACTGTACAACTGGATAAAGTCCTATTTACACAATAGGAGAGCTAGAGTAGTAATGGATGGACACAAAAGCCAGAAAGTACTTCTGCGACACGGTGTACCACAAGGAGGAGTCCTTTCGCCTACACTATTCCTTGTATTCATTAATGACCTGGTCAAGGAACTTCCCTATGGAATCAAAGCAACACTGTATGCAGATGATCTGGTCATGTGGTGTACAGATGAATATGTGACAGTTGCTACACAGAGACTCCAAAGAGCAGCAGACATCTTGACATCATGGACAAACAAATGGTGTGTAAGTATCAACACAGAGAAATCAAGCACCACTCTGTTCACCCTCTCATCTAAACAGAAAGCAGGTAAGATCTTTGTAAATGAAATACCCTTAAGGATGGACAACCAACCCACTTACTTAGGAGTGACTCTTGACTCAAAACTGACTTGGAAGCAACACATCAACAGTGCAGAAGCAAAAGCCAGAAGAAAACTAGCCATATTAAGAAAATTGAGTGGGACTACATGGGGAGCTAGTGAAAGAATCCTCAAGAATGTATATCAGCAAAGTATTCTACCACATTTAGAATATGGCTCAACATCTTGGTGCACAGCATCAAACACTACGCTGCATAATCTAGACAAGGTTCAAAATCAGTCACTACGGATTATCACAGGTGCCATGAGGTCCACACCAATAGTAGAAATGCAGAAAATAGTTGGTGTTCAACCGCTAAAGGAACGTAGAGACACAAAGGTCATGACCATGGGAGAAAAATTCCTTAGCTCTGTAAGCCATCCCCTGAAGGAGAGATTCAATAACTCGGCATTAGGACGGCTTAAAAGAAGCAGCTTCATTCATCAGGCAAAGCGTATGCGTAAGCTGATACCTGACCTTCCAACTGTAGTCACTCCATTATCATCTGTACCAGAGCATACACCATGGAAAGAAGCAGATTATACACAAATAACTATTCAGACTGAAGTGAAAGGTGTGCAGAATGGTGAGATGCAGAGCAGTCTTGTAAGATCAACAGCCACACTTAGTGTTCTAGATGACAAATATCCATGTGACACCTGGATACGTGTGTATACAGATGGATCTGCACATAATGCCATAAAGAATGGTGGGGCAGGAGCATATATTGAATATCCAAACAACACCATTGACAAGATTTCCATACCCACTGGTAAATACTGCAACAACTTTGATGCAGAAGTTAGGGCAATTATTGCTGCAGTTGAAAAACTATCAGACTCCAGAATTGATACATGTCCTGTAGTAATTCTCACAGATGCAAGATCAGTACTGGAGGCTCTTCAGTGCAACAAACTACCAGACCTTAAGGATGCCTTGTCAAAAATTGGCTTACAACATGGAGTCACTTTGCAATGGATTCCCTCCCACTGTGGGATACCAGGCAATGAGAAAGCTGACCATCTGGCCAAAGAGGGCACTGAAATGGAGCAACCAGACATACCAGTCACCTATAATCAGAAGAAAAGCATGATAAAAACCTACAGGAAGCCACAAACACCACCACATGATGACTATCACATGCTAAACAGAAAGGAACAAGTCACCATCTTCCGTCTCCGAACAGGACACAGCCGACTCCGAAGTCATATGTATACAAAGTTTAAGGTTGGTACTACTAATCTATGTACATGTGCCCAGGTGCCCCAAACCGTGGAACATATCCTCCAGAACTGCATCAACTACGAGACACTGAGAAATAATTACTGGCCCAGTGAAACCACTAAAGAAGATAAGCTCTGCGGTTCCATACATGAGTTACAAAAAACAGTGAAATTTATCCAAGAGACAGGACTGCAGATATGCAGAGTTTTTTTTTTTTAGGAAAAAAAGAAGTGGTGTGAAATTAGGATAAGATTTTTTAGCACTAACAAAAAAAGAAAAATGATTCTGTCCTACTTACCATTGGCGATACCTAATTTACTTGCAGATCTATACGATCTCGTCTTGTGATGATATGTGGCATGCTCACAAAAATAATAACTGAAATGGCCTTCCAACTACTTCTTTAGCCCGTCTAATAGGTCTAGATCTACTTTCAGTACATTCAAGAACAGATGTCTGGTCACAGGGCATGTCTGTATGCTACCTAAGTTACCAAAAATTGAAAGTTCTCAATCGAAATTTCAAATTTCACACTCGCTGCTAACCACACTTCAAAGTGGGCAAAGAAGGGTCACCGGACATGGGCAAATAAAACATTTACAATCAAAATTTACACCGGTTTTTTTTTTTATGAAATGAAGCATGTGTCGCTTATGCAACTCGCTGCAGGGACCTGGTATACAGGAAGGATCGCATATGCGACCTTCAGCAGGGAATGAATTAATGTTCATTTTTTTTTTTTTGGATCTGCTGACACATTGCAAGGTGATGTGGTCAGTGTCATACACCTGGCCACCTTTCCTTCCCCAGCTCCAGAGCAAGCCAGATACCATTACTACAGCTGGGTGGCCGAGGCATCTCTGGCTAGATCTGAATCACCAACCTTTGCCATAAGAGACTTTGTGAATATGCCTACAGGTCTAATTTAAATATCTGTGTCACAATGACAGCTGTTAAAAAAAAAAAAATATCAACAGTGCACATGAAATGTTCTGGATGATCAACAAACGACAAACAATTATTATTAATACTAAAAACACAAACTTTGTTGCTTACTTTCATCAATTCCTGACTGCTTCTCCACGTGACTCTCAATGTCTTTTGAGAACCATTCATTGAACTCATCATGAGAATCAAACAAGGTTGGCATAATGAAATGTAGCAAAGCCCAGAGCTGCAGAAAAATATTCACATATAAACTGAGTGGGTGCAAACCACACATCTTTAAAAAATTCTAAAAATTAACAATTTCCGCATTATTACCTTTTATACGTTGTGTAATGCAGCTATTATCCACAACAAATTAAGGTGCATAAAGAAACAAAGAACTAGCAGCTTTGATGCAAAACTGATGGGGGGGAAAAGGGTTTAGAAAAATAAGGACTTCTCTGTGCGATCTGAGCTGTTAGGACATCCCAATAATTTCCTACCTTAGGTCAGATCATTTAGCAGTGCAGGACTGTGGGAATGTGGAGGAAAAAAAAAAAAGAATCCACAAACAGGATGAATCAAAGGAAAAGAAACTCAATACAGCTACCTGCTAAGCTTACCACCATTACAGTGCTCATCTGTACGAGACGGTGTACTATAAATATATGTTCTGCTCATAATAAATGCATCATGAGACCAGTTTAATACATAAATACAAAATAGAAATTGTAAATTCCTTAGACAAAAAAAGAAAAAAAAAAAAAGGGGGGGGGGGAACTGAAAGTAAAATGTTAATACTATTTAAAAGAAAAGTAGGAACAGCTCTAATAGTTAACTAGCAGACAGCTGAAAGTAAGGATTAAAAGAAAGAATTAAGACACCACCTGGCTGAGCACTAGCAGCAACAGAAGGGATCCATCAATGTCCTGAACACTGTGACAATGACAAATAAAAGGAATCTGTTTATGTTTCTTCATAATCATAAGAACTGTGATCCATATAAAAGAAATGAAGCATCCTCTGTGTGCAAAGACTTCTGCTTCCAACGAGCAGCACAGCTGTAGTGAACTAGCATATCTTTGCAGGCAGAAGGAAATAAGATTGGCTCCAATCAATCAGCTATTAAAAATTTAAATAAAGCAGAAGAACTGCTACAGTTCTATCCAGTTTATAGAAAGTACTAAAGTGGAGAATATCCTAAAATTCACGGGGCAAAGCAATAAAAAAACATATTCAAGACTATCTGATTTGTTCACAACGGGTAAAAAAATAAACATTTGGCTCACTAAAGCTCATTCTAGGCTGCCTCCGTACTCAAATACACTACCATGCACCATGCTCAATATTTATAACAATAAAAATTTTAAAAACCTATCGAAACCAACAACAAAGAACAACCAAAATAAAAAACATGTTACAGTACTATCCTGCTATTGTTCATGGTATTACTCAATTACTCAAAAGTAAGTTAAATGACTCGGCAAAATTTCTGTGGTCATGAAAAGAACCCATGAACACTGGATTTCTAGTAACATTAATTTTTTCATTCATTTGCATGTCCTTTGCGGAACTTATGGATGCAGCAGCAGCAGGCCATCTTGCTCACAACCGAGAGGCCTACAGGAGTGCTGTTTGGGAGGCAAAGTTCCGCAAGGGACATGCAAAGGAATGAATGAATGAATTGCGGAACTTTGCCTCCATAACAGCACTCCTGTAGGCCTCTCGGTTGTAAGCAAGATATCCTGTTGCTGATGGATCCATTTGCAGATCATTAACGATGTCTTGCAGCCTTCTTCGCTTTGGTCTTCCTTTCTTTTTCCCATTATGTACCCTTCCAGGATGGTATTCTCTAGATTATCATGATTATCTTTGTTGCTGTTTGTCACTTTCCATTGTGTCTTCATTTCTCTATGTTGTTTTATCAGTTCTAGTGTGCCTGCTGTAATACATCCATTCTTGTGTGTTTTCTTTACTGGAACCATGTCTTTAGCTGTTGTTATTAAGATATCTCTGGCCTGTGTATCCAAATCATCTGGTGTCATCCCCTCCTGTACAGCCATCAGGGATTTTGAAACGGTTCTTCACTTCTATACCATATTGTTCTGGTATTTTTGTAAGATCAAAGCAGAGTGATCCTGCAACTGTCTTTTTTATCTTTATCTTCATGTCTCATGGTCCGTGTTACAATCACCACCTGGTAAAGTTTTTGCTGATGTTTAACCCCTATCTACATCACTAAAAATGGAAATTTCTCTATCAAAAAAATTTGTTTTTCACGTTCGACATCGCTCGTAACTAACCACGCATGATGAAAAGGGTCATGGAGCATGAGTACTAAATGTTTACAATCTAAACGTTACACCGGTTTTTTAATGAGACAAAACATGAATCGGTTTTTCGATGCAAGGCACTAGGTCAGAAACCGGAAGCGTCAGAAATTCAACTTGAGGCATGGGAAGAGTTAACAAACTAAACAGAGCGCATCTACTCACACCACCAACTAGAGCTAATTAGTTACCACATCTTCAAAATTAACAAAACAGCCACTCCCTTCAACAAAAGAGTCTGACAAAGGTATGGGTTACCTCAGCCATGCTGTTCTGAATGGGGGTCCCTGTCAGTAACAGCCTGTTGCGACAACTGAAACCGAGGAGTATTTTCCATCTCACACTGAAATTTGAGAAATAAAATTTTATTTATAAAGACAGAAAATCAAACAAATCATTAAAATTTAGTAACAAGCAGTTTTCTATAAAGCAAAAAAGAAATCAGAATCCAATTATGTGAATTATAAGAACAATCACAATTTCAACACAAAAATTGAAAGTATACATATAAAAAAAATGAAAAAATAATCTCATATTTTTCAGGGTTTTTTCCTTGGTGAGAAAGGAGACTTTGTTTTAAAAAATGTTATATAAAAAAAAAAAGGTAAAGGTAAAATTCCCGTTTCCATGCCATTAAGGTATACTGAGGAATACGGTGTTAGGCCCATATTTTCCATGACCTTCGGCACATGAAAGTGTGATGTTATATAAAATAGGCCACAGCAAAAATTTAAATACTAATACAAGAACCTGAGTTGACAGCCCACATTAATTGGTACATCAAAATACTGAGTGAAAGCTTTCAGAAAAAATAAGTCAACACTTTTAAACCCCTCACATAAACAAATTTTTTAAAGCAACAACTACTGAACAAAACAAATCCAGAAGATTTATGCTCCCGGCCCAAATAAATAACATTTAAAACAATAATCTAACAGGCAAACTACAACCTCACAAATTAGCTCTAGCTTGCCACTTCCACATATGAACTGGCCAGATTCTAGTGACAGTAAATCCTGAGTCATATTAAAACTGAAACCTTTTCAACAGGCAGAATGTGAGTTTTCTCCAATTTCTGACATGGCAGCCTTCTTGTCTCTCCCTCAATTCTCACACCTGGACAAGTTGTGCAGGTCATTTATTCCTGTAAACTGCGGAGTTCCACGATCTTTACTCCATTTTACACACAGATTTTCTTGCCAACACTCTGAAAATCTCTAATGATTCTGCTCCATACAAAAGAATCATGGAAGGCTAAATTTAAAAAAAAAAAAAAAAAACTATTCCTCCATTGCAAAGCGAAACAACAGTCAACAGTGTCTAGTAAGATTGTTCATGAGCACAAACATGACTTTGACTTTTCCCGATCCTGGGGGTTTACATGTTTTCATTCTTTTTCCCTTATGCCAAGATAATGAAACATAAGGTCCTCTTCAGCTGTTCTACATCTACACGCAGAATGTTGGCGATTGAGGAATTTGGTGATATCAGGTTCTTCTGAAGATCCTTCAATGCATCACAGTCCAGCAGATGGTGTTTAACAGTTTCTTCTTCTTGTCTGTTGCAGTGCATGCAGTATGGTTTGTGGTCTGCGCACTCTGTGTAGGTGCTTATTAAAGGTGATCTGTCCTGTTCTCAATCTGAAGATTGTGCACTGTCTCTATGACACAGTTGTTGATATGGTCTCCAGGTTTAGGCTTTGGTAGGTGTGTATACGGGGATCTTCCAGTTGGATTACTGGCCCAGCTGTCCATCCACTGCTGCTCGCAGTTGTGTATAATGTGTTTAGCTGTTCTCATGCTGGTGGGGATGTGGCATGGTGGCTTCACTCTTTGCCACTCTGTCAGCACGTTCATTTCCTCTGATATCTATGTGCCCTGGTATCCACTGTAGGGTGGTCTTGATGTCATAGGAAGCAAGTAAATTTATTGAACTAAGTATGTCAGTTGTAACGTGATCAGCTGTTAGTGTCCAATTTCCAATGGCCTGGAGAGAAGACTGGGAGTCTGAGAAGATAACAAGGTTTTTTTGGGGTGAGAGGCACTGTTTTTTTTTTTATTTGATGGTGGTGGGTGCCAGGGCTGCTAATAATGCCTGCATCTCAGCCTCTTAACTGGAGCAGTGAGATCCACAAAGAGCAGAAATATGGCTTGTCTTGTCTCACGAGCACTAAAATATACTGAATACAAAAACTCAGCGGTACGACAACATAACACATTATGTGACATTTACCTCTTTCTCTAAACCTTTAGATGCTCAAGGTTCATAGGGCTTCTGCAAAGGTTTTCCATAAACACCTGTTCTTTGCCTTTTTTTTTTTTTTTCACTTTTGCCCAAGTGAGTCCTCTATTATTCAAGATGCCTCCATTTGCACTTCTGCCAGCAAGGTGTATTTCTTATGGTATTTGGCCAAAATATTCATCTAATCCTACATAAACATTTAGTCTGGAAGGAATTCAGCTTGTTTTCTATAGTTCTGGCGGTTTTCCAGCATTCACTTCCCTATAATAACACACTTAGGACACTGCTTTTAAACATGTGACATTTACCTGGAGGTACTCTTAATGGCCTGCGCCTCATCCAACACCATGTACTGCCATTTTATTCGCTGAAAATATTTCACATCCTGTATGACCAGCTGATATGACGTGATCACTACATGAAATGAAGCATCCTCTGTGTGCAAAGACTTCTGGTCCCAAAACTTACGCAGTATTTTGCGATCCTGTGTGTTACCCCAGTATGGGACAACCTAAAATTAGAAACAAGTTGGATAATTGCCACGCTGCACATATATTTACTTTACAAAGTTTCATTTTACCAAACAAATTCTTTTCGGCCTTCTTTTGCCTTCTGCAATCAAGTCTTAGTTCACAGTAAATCTACATCTCTGATTCTAAGATTTAAAAAATACCATTTTTTAAACATTTTTAGTCCACTTTTTCTTTTGTTCAGATTCTGGCAGCAGCTCCATAATTTAATGAAAAAATCCTGACCTTTCTCCAATGCCTGAATGCAAGGACATGTTTCTTCTTCACAATAGAATCTTCATTCTTTACTGTTCATTCATTTACTTGGATTATCCCTGCCAGGTTTAAGAATACAAGTCTGCAGTAGCCAATCAAATGGTCAGCATACATCTTTGCATTTGGTGGCCTTGATCAAGTTCCTTCTTTGCATCAGTCCTTTTATTTACTGTTTTCTGATTTTGTATGACATAACAAATAATACTCTGGATAAAATCTTGACTGCTTCTGGCAGCAAACAAACAGTGACAAATTAAGCCTACAAATAAGAACAACTCACTTTGAACTTTGGGGTAAATCTGGACACCTCTTGCTGCCAGTTGTGGAGAGTGGAGGCAGGGGCAATGATCAAGAAAGGCCCCCATATATTTTGGATCTGTTGGAATTAAAAACACAAGCACAGTTAAGACAACAGGTATCAGTATTGAAACATGTCATAATACTGTACATAAATTCTTGTATTTAACTATTAAAGTACATGAAAATATTCTTTACTTACATTTTGTTGTTTTTTTTTACAAATATCAAATGACTTTAATAATAGACAAACAAAGCAGTTCTGTGGACATCTGTCCCCTCAACACTGAAAGATATATAAGGAATGAGACAAGACATACTGATTCTGATGGTAAACACAAAATGGTGAAGAGGTCACAAAAGTACATGTTTGCACTGCTTGTGAACTACATGACATTAAAATTAAGCAACAATAATAAACTTAAATAATACAGACCTACCTGCCCAATGCCAACTAGGGGATATGCATGTCATAACGGCAAAAAAAAAACACTGGAAATGAATTGGTCATGTGCTCTGAAGCATTGCTAAAAAAACCATGGACACCCGAGTGAAAAAAGAAAGAGAGGATGACCCAGGGCTACTTGGCGGAGAACTGTAAAAGTAGAAATGAGTAGCATGCAGCACAGTTGGGGCACAATACAAAGGCTGGTCACAGGCCATCTAGGAGGAGAGAGTTTAGTGCTGCACCGAAAGATGCCACAGGGTGCATTGGGCGGTGATTGCTTAGCCAATCACTGACCAAGCACATGGATGGATGGAACAAACTTAAAGAATCACACTTGAAGATAACTTACTTCAGCTAGGTAAGCCAGAAAAGCAATGCTCTGCACCGTTTTGCCAAGTCCCATCTCATCGGCCAAAATTCCATTAATGCCCTGGTTGTAAAGGTTGGCTATCCAGTTCATGCCTTTCAGCTGGTAACCTTTCAGTTTACCATTAAACATGTCTGGCTGTGCACTATGTGAATCAATGCTCAAGTTTGGTTCCGAGAGCACTGTGTTCACTGAAATAAGGCATCAACAAATTTTTTTTTCACAAAAGCAGTTAAGGAACTAACATAAAATAATTTTTAAATGTGTCTATGGCATGAAAAAAATGAAGCATTCTGTGTTAAGTACTATCTTGACAAATAAGAATACAAAGTCTATGTGCTACAAAGGATGGTCATACGCTTGTGGAAATGAAACCAGTGTCCCAAAGTAACAAAAGGAGGAATGATTTGGTGCAAAAATGAGAAAGTCAGAGAATGTTCTGAATGTTCAAAGTTCATATTCTGAAATTATGGACATGGACACAAAGGAGACAAATGTGTATCATTTCTGGAATGAAAATAATACTTTAATGACTTTTGTAGAAATCCATATTATTTAAGCGCTATAAAGACAGCAATGAAAGAATTGACCAAACTGACAGGCAGGCAGTCCTGGACTTAGGGTGTGGGATCGAATTCCACCTATCACCTCCAAATCATCAAGCTTTTCATCAGTGTTACCGTGCATGTGCACTGTACTGAGATTATCCTTCTTAAAAGAAGATCAAAGACGTATGGACCTGCCCGACACGGACTAACTGCAAGCTTTCAACTTTTTTTTAAAGAGAAAATATGGCAAACTGCACAGCCATAAGCATCTCCTCATTCGAATCAATGGTGTGCTTCAACACCCTCACCGCATCAGCTACAAAGACCATATGCCCGCAGTTGCTGGGAGATAGAACATATACTGCTGTCCATATTATTACAAATTTCATCCTTTTGTGTGGCTTAAATCTGACAAAAAATTATGACAAATTTTGCTGCACATCACAAACATCGCAGACAAATAGATACATGATTATTTCACACATCCCGACTGAAGAGAAGTAAATAAATTTCACTTACATGCATCAGAGTCAAAGGCGCGTCTCTGAAATATGAACCAAATACGTGGATTACTAGTTACTAGTATTTACATGATGCAAATATTAGAAATAGCTATACTGCCTAACATAACACTGTTATATCATATTGAACTATTACATGAATATTCATGTTCTTGTGTAATGTATGATTTTCTTCCTTTAAGTGAGCTTAAGAGCATCACAGTTTTAAGTCAACTAGCTTCTCTTATGCAGGGAGATCAGACTGGCTCCAACTGTGCTTCAATCGATCAGCTATTAATTTTTTTTTTTTTTAAAGCTGACAAAAGCTTAATATCATATGAACAACACATAACTGAAACCTTGACCCAAATAAACCAACATTTTCTGTTCTACATAGGAAGCACAATAAAACAGTCCAATTTATCCATGAAATACAAACAATGATGTGAACTACAAATGCATATAAAGCAGCCACAACCAAAAGTCAAAATGTGCTACCAACCTCTATAAGATTCTTGGTATAAGCGGACTCTGCATTGCCAAGTGCAAGTTTTTTCATTGCTTCACCATCTGCAGATAAACAACATGAAAGCTTTCCAAATAAGTTTATTTTTCAGCACTGAAATGACAAGTCACACTGAATCCTAAACTTAATTCAATTTCCTTTGGGAATTCTGGCAGGCTCTACTGCAAATACCAGAAACGGATCAGCACTGAGGGAAAACACATCAAAACTGCCTATCAAGATGAACAAGAACCGTTTTGCAATGGCTGCACTTCCAGTATAAGACTGGTGGGAATCCAACGACAGAATATTATACTACTGGTTTAGCTGTTCACAATATTATCGATTAACAAAGTAAAACTGGAAAATGAAAGATCTGAAAAATATGCAATACTTCCTCTTTGATCATTCTCATACATCGACTTGTATATTTCTAAAGTAATCGGTGGTCAGCTGGAGCTGGTGTATATCCCCATCAATGCAGCTTCTCCTAAACTGATATAGGTTTAGGCTACATCTGTCTTCTCCGCACCTCATATGTTGGGCACTCCTGAGAAATATGTTCTCCCGTCATCTTACCAGTGCCACATGTCATCTGAGCCAGTCTTGAGCTTGTTGCAAAGGGCGGTACCTCACTCTGTTCTGATCAGCACTGCCAAGTTGGTAGTATGTGTCATTTTTCTGATAACCAGAGTGTTCTTCTGCCCATTTCTTCTTGAATGTTATTTTTATCACACATTTAGCTTCCTCATATGTCAAATTAGCAATAAAAATTGTAAAGTAAATTACCAGAAGCGAAAAAAAAAAAAAGAAAAAATCTATCAGTCATGTAAAAGAATGAATTATTAACAGATACCAGGAAAGATTCTGGTGACACAGACAGTAATTATCATGGATGAACCACCTCCAACTTCCCAAGCACCAAAAAATTCAATGTATCTCTAAATAACAAATACACTATGCCAAGGTAGATCATCATAAATATTTTTCTCTTTGCTGCCTGCCTTATTTTTTGTACTCAATTTTCTCTGCCCTCTCCCATTGTTTATATCTTTTTCTTCTTCATACGCACACTGGCGATGATGAATGGTACCTTGATTTTTTGCGATGTGGCTTTTGGCTGGGTACCTCTGACTTCAGCACCTTTCCTTGATAGGGCAGACTGTGGTCTTGCTCGACTGCCATGAAAACAGTGGTGTAGGTTGGCATGGCCAAAACTTTGTTTTTCCAGCTTCTAGTGGCTGTAGTACACTTAACAAAACAGCTGAGAAGCACATAAATGCCTTTGAATGTAAATGCTATAGAAGAGTTCTCCAAATATCGTGGACACAACAACGAACAAATATATCTATACTGCAAGAGCTTAATATTGATGAAGGCTGGCTAGTAAAGAGGATTAAAGAGAGAAAACTTAAATATTTTGGCCACATTAAACGTCATGATAATTTAGAGAAGACCATATTGGAGGGATACATAATGGGAAAAAGAAAGAGAGGAAGACCGAAACGAAGATGGCTGCAAGACATCGTTGATGATCTGGAAATGGATGCAGCAGCAGCAGGCCATCTTGCTCACAACCGAGAGGCCTACAGGAGTGCTGTTTGGGAGGCAAAGTTCCGCAAGGGACATGCAAAGGAATGAATGAGTGGCTGTAGTTAAGCCTCTTCTCCATATCAGATCCAGCGTGCAACACTGGCTGGCCAGATGATTTTGAGACAATTCCAAAGAGACACTCCGACTTTGGGATGAGGAATCCGATAAGTGCTTCAAAGATATCCATTCCCCGCCACCTATAGTCTGCTGGCTCTGTTCTGTTTACATCATTCTGATAGTCATTGTTGTAAAGATTCATAGGCTTGTCACGTTCTGGATTCACTGGTTTCACACCAGATTTTCCTCATCCCTGCTGGCGATCATTTTACAAAAATAACAATTACAATTAGTGTTAATTGCTACAGGTTTCTGGGCTACAGAAATAGGTCAGAGTTTTTAAGCAAACAGATCTATGTTCCCCGTCTCACAAAGACTATGTTAAGATAAGTGTGCTCTTAACACAGTTGTTCCCGGGGGAACTGTTTATGTCTTTTACTTGTGATCCCTTGAGGACCATATTATTCTTGCTGAAAACTTCTAAACAATGTTATAACAACACAGCACCACATAAATGACCCACCATAGTCATCATCCTCCAGCTCATCCTCTAAAACTCCACCATTCACTTGACGAGAGGTAACACTTTTATTCTTCTCGTCCAACTGACTGAGAATTTTCTCCTTGCGCTCCAGCCCCTCTCCCGTGATCTTCCTGGCCATGAAATGGGCATACAATTCTGTCTGGGTAATCAGGAAGTTCAGTTTACGCTGCTGTCGTTTGGCCTACAGAGACAAGAGGGGGGGAAAAAAATCTTCATGTGTTCTGTCTCATATGATTCTGTATTTTCAAATATAAAAGGCGACATTATAAGTCAAATAAAATTAGCATCATCATCAGTCCTCTTTACTACCAATGGCGCATAAGGCATCAATAAAGAGTTCCCCAGCCAATCCTGTCTTGGGTAAGGATATGAAATATCCAACAAATATATGAAACAAATCAGTCCTTTATTTACCAGCATTTTCTCTGCTGTACCTCAAATCACGAGGTAAATTATAAAAATATAAATAAAACTATACCAAAAGAATATTCTTTCCACACTCCTACAAGATGCACACTGCTGAAAAACCTAAAAGATATAACCATTCCATATCTAAGACAGATAATAACTAACAAACTTCCTCACAACAGGTAAGAAGATATGCACAACTATAGCAAAAACAAAAAAAAGGACAATGTTATGAGCTTTGAACAGTCAGCTTTATATGCAAAATAGAAATAACTATCACAGAATATACATTTTTTCTTAAACTTAAATGATATTGTAAAAAAAAAACTTCCTTTATTTAGTCAGTCATATGCATGTCCCTTGTGGAACTTTGCCTCCCTAACAGCTCTCCTGTAGGCCTCTCGGTTGTAAGCAAAATGCCCCGCTGCTGATGCATCCATTTGCAGATTATCAACGTTGTCTTGCAGCCATCATCGCCTTGGTCTTCCTCTCTTTCTTTTTCCCACTATGTACCCTTTCAAAACAGTCTTCTCTAAATTCTCATGACCGTTGATGTATCCAAAATATTTAAGTTTTCTTTGTTTAATCCTCTTTACTAGCAAACCTTCTTCAATATTAAGGGTGTCCTGTAGACTAACGAAGGTTAAGGAGGCATCTTACTTCTCCTTTGAAAGGGGATACCCCTACTTTACTAACCAGATTCCTTTATTAATGTTTCATATCAACATGACAAAGCTCAAATTACTTTAAAGGAAACAAAGACAGCATTTCTCCAACAATATATACATTAGTGTATGGAAATATGGACAAATATATACTCTGAACTCCATTAGTTGTTTCATGGGGCTGATGTAATTCAAAACTCTAAAACCAACAATTATACTCAAATCATAAAAATGTCACCAATTATTATACTATAAAAATAACTTAACTGTTCCTGGACTTACCTTCTGCAACTCATTAAATTTATCATGCACAATACAGATACAGACACACAGCATTACCTCTCTCAGCTCAATATCCAGTTTGCGCTGCTCAAGGGCCTCTTTTTCAGCTCTCTTCCTGTGCTCCTTTTCTACTTTCTCAAACCGTTTCCAGTATATGAGCATCTCCCTTGTCAGTCGCCTAGCCCGAGATGGTGTCTCCTTCATGGTCTTCTGGGACTGCAGAGCAGCCCTACGGCATTCCCGCATTGCTTGTGTTGATATCTAAACACACACACACAAAAAAGAAACAAATACATGAAAGAAAATGTTTATATTTTTCTTTTTTAAAGTTTTTATTTTTGACACATTGAGTCACACTCTATCCCTCTCCTGTCTGATCAGTCCCCAAGACACATGGGGCTGTTGGTAGCAAGATATTTCCATTTCTGTCAGTCCTTTGCCATCTTCTTGAGTGTCTTCCATGTCAGTCCTTTATTTACCAGCATTTTCTCTGCTGTACATCTCCATGTCTCTTTGGGTCATCCTATGCTTCTTTCACCCAGTGGAGTTCACATCAAAGCTTCATACTTCAGTACAGCTTGGGGAACACTAGATGAAATCTATCTTTATGAGTTAGTTGATCCTCTTGGGCCAAAGGCAGCACATAGGGTGGAGGACAAGGCTCTCCATGTCTGGCAATTCCTTGCTACTTGCTTTAGATCTTTGGTGTTTCTGATGAGTGTCTTTATGAGTACTTGTTAAAAAATTATATTCGGGGGGGGGAGAAAGAAAGAAAGAACAATGCATGTGTTTCTAGCTTTCACATAGATCTACTTTTTGTTCTAAAACCTTGGGCTAATATGTTATTCATTGCACTCCTGAAACACCACCCCAACCCCTCCCGTGTATTCAACGGTACAAATGCCCAGCCAAAACCTACAGAACTGACTGGGATATGCTGTATGGAATGAGTGAGGGACACATCTAACCAGCCACAACAAACAATGGCGCCTCTACAAGAAATGAGGGACACATCTGACCAGTTGCAACAGTGGGATTTCTAAAGTATGGGGCATGTCTGCAACAGGAGAGCTGTTGGGGAGGCAAAGTTCCGCAAGGGATGTGCAAATGACTGACTGGGGCATGTCTGCAACAGAACAGTGGGAACTTCTAAAATAAGCTAACCATGACATGACATAAACCTGAATAACAAAATATTTTTAAAAAACATCTGACAGAACATAAACTCTAAACTAAGCATCTCTAACACTATCTTTCCTCTCACTCACTAAACAAAATTACCTTTTTCATTGTAGTCAACATTTCTTTGCGTGCTGATGCTTTCTGCTTCTGTGCCTAAAGTTCAAATCAAATTATAATACTGAGTGAAAATAAATTTACATGTATACTAAAATGTGCTAAAAATAAAACACTGCATCTATTATATTTACTGTAATATCAGGAGCTAGACACTATTGTTTTAATGAAATAAACTGATAATAAAGCTAAAGAAGAGTGGCTAAATAAGAAATGTAATGAAAAAGAGACACACCATCAAGGAAACACAAGAGATATGTACAAGCAAATAAAAGAGTTAACAAACAAAAGGACATACCACAAGAAGTCAAAGGAGGGGCATACAATAATGGACAGAGATGAAATAAGGGCACAATGGTGTGAATACATTAACTCTTGGTATACTTTGAGACGCGTCCTGCGTGGTTGATTCCCTGTTGAGTAGCCCAATCTTCGCGCAGTGCAATGATGGTTTGTAGCTCTCTAATTTTTTAAATAATCAAAGTATACTTAAAGCCAGCGGTTGGACTTCCTTCCAGTATTCATTTGTGGACACGAGGCGCGTGTTTGAGGTGAAAACAGAACGGCTTTGTGTTAATCTAACTCGTTTTTTATCGTCGCTAGGCTTTTGTTTATCAACAAATATGGCTTCCAGTGCTAGTTTCTTTCGTCCAGAGCAGCGTATTTCTGCATTACAAGCTCAGAATTTAATTTAAAAATGTCTAGACTGTGATGTAGAGAATGCAGTAGTAGAGACTGTGAATTTTCGGACCCACGTGGTGCTGATTCAAAGGATTAGGATGTTGTTTTTTTTTTGGTCCACCAGCAAAATGTGTTAGAAGGGTAGCTGGTGATACTACTTCTCAGCTTTTTGCTAGTACTAGCTGTAATATCACAATAAGTAATGCTGGAGACTGTGTAATTAAAAAAATTAAATGTAGAATGCTTCAAATTAAAAAAAAAAAAAACACAATGGCCTGTTTTCTGGTAAACATTAGTCAACGACTGCCCACTTGTTTTCATGTAAATATTACCCACCCCCTTGGTGTTTTTAGTTTGCTGTGAATGCATAACTGGTGTATATTTTCATGTAAATTTTGGAAGATATGTGAAGAAAAGGTGTTTGCGTACATTTTTATTCATTATGGAATTATATTACCAACTACAGTGGATTAACTTGATGGGTGAGTGACAAAAAATATATTTTATTCCTTCATTTTCCATTCCTTCTTCTCAGTTCTTAGCTCTTTTTTGTTGTTGTATACTAACAAAATGTAAAAAATTTTATTAGAAAAACAAAATACATTTTTTCTTCTTCAAATTAACATATAATATATGATACTATAAATCAGATTATGCCGTTGTCATTCTTTTAAATGTGACAACTATCCCATTCCATACTGTGAAGTTTAACCCCCTTGGTCTTTTGAGGGAAACACTCCAGTATACAAAGAGCTAAAGAACTCTATGAGGACAATAGAGGCGAAATTGATATATGAAATAATAATGAAGGGCCTCCCATATTAAAAGCATAAGTGGAAGAAGCCATCAAACACATAAAGAACAAAGCATCAGGACCTGATAAATCACCAAGGAAGAATTGGAAGCATTAGGAGAGCTTGGCACAGAAATAATTACCAGATTGCTGATTGACATCTATAACAGTACTATGTCCCATCAGACCTTTTGCAATCAGTTTTCACTGCCCTACCAAAGAAACAAGGTGCAGTTGAATGTGAAGACCATCGAGCCATTAGTTTTATGAGCCATGCTACCAAAATCCTGCTTCGTATTGTCATGAGAAGAGTCGGGGGCAAAATAAAATCAGAAATCGCTGAAGAACAGTGTGGCTTCGTAGAAGCAAAAGGCACAAGTAATGTCATATATATATATTGAGAAAATTGATGGAAAGATCAACAGAAGTAAAGACGGACCTATAATTTTGTTTCATAGACTACTGCAAAGCATTCGATAAAGTGAGACACACAGAAATTATAAGAATGCTGGAAGACATCAACATAGATGAGAAAGATCTGAAACTCATCAGAAACATATACTGGCAGCAATCAGCAGCAATGAAGGTTGAGAACCAAATAGGAGCATTCCGAGACATAAAACTGGGAGTGAGACAAGGATGTGTTCTATCACCTGACCTCTTCTCCGTGTATGGCGAAAACATAATGAGAAATATGACAGCTTGCCAGGAATATCAACTGGCGGGTACAACCTAACAACTTAAGATATGCAGCCAACACAGTTCTGATTGCTAAAAGTGAAGGGGAGCTACAGGCTCTTCTGGACATCGTGGTTTGTGAAAGTAAAAGTAAAGGTCTGAATAAAAAGAAGACGGAAGTGATGGTCATCTCAAAGAAAAGAATACCACCAAAATGTAGCATTACCATCGATGGCACAGAACTGAAACAAGTAATTAGGAACAATTATAACAGCTGATGGGGAATGTCACAATGAAATAAAAAGCAGATGTGCTCAGGTCAAGTCACCATTCCAGAAAATGAGAAACATTTTGTGCAACAGATCCATATCAATGGAAACAAGATTTCGAGTACTTAAATGTTACATCATGTCAATTTTGTTTTATGGATGTGAAGCATGGTCCATGAATAAGAGAGTACAGCGAGAAATGGAGGCCATGGAAATGTGGTTCATAAGATGATGTTGAAGGTATCATCTCTCTCTCTCTGAACCTTAAGTGCCCAGGGCACATGGGGCTTCCGCAAAGGTTTTCCACAAATGCCTGTCTTTCGCCTTTTTTTCTGCTCTTGCCCAGGTGAGCCCTCTATTGCTCAACATCCTTTCTGTTGTTCTTCTCCATGTCTCTTTTGGTCTACCCTTACTTCTGCTCCCCTGTGGTGTCCATCTTAGTGCTATTTTTGGTAGTGAGTTGTCAGTCATTCGGAGCACATGTCCCAACCATCGCCAGCGTCTTTCCTCAATAATTGTTGTCAGTGGTTTCATCTGCATTTCTGCCAATAAGATGTTATTTCTTATGGTGTTTGGCCAAAATAATTTTTTAATTCTACGTAAACATTTAGTCTGGAAAGAATTCAACTTGTTTTCTATGGTTTTGGTGATTTTCCAGCATTCACTTCCATAGAGTAGTACACTTAGAACATTACTCTTAAATATCCTGATTTTCATATTTATGCTTAGTTTATTTGATTTCCATATATTCTGTAGCATTGCAAAAGCCTGGTTTGCTCTAGCAAGTCTGCTGTTGATGTCCTCTGTGCTGTCTCCATTTTCTACTACTCTGCTGCCAAGGTATACAAATTCGTTGACCTCCTCCACTAACTTGTTATCTACTCTGAGTACATTTCTGTTGTTCACATTTTGCTTCATTAACTTTGTCTTTCCTACGTTGATCTTTAGTCCTATGTTGTTTGCATTCTGGGTTAACTTGTTTATTTTATCTTGCATATCTTTGTGACTGCTTGATAATAGACAAATGTCGTCCGCAAAGTCAAGGTCCTCCAGCACTGTGTCAAGGGTCCATTGTAATCCTCTGCGTTTGTCTGATGTTGCCTCCTTCATTAACCAGTCTACTGCCAAGATAAATAATGTTGGTGATAGTACACATCCCTGTTTCACTCCTGTTTGTACCCTAAAGCTGCTGGAGGTATGTTCTCCACAGATAACTTTGCACTGAAAACCCTCGTATAGGGCTTTGATTACATTAACTATTTTATGGGGGAGGCCATGCCATCTTAGGATTTTCCACAGTGCATCTCTGTTGACACTGTCAAAGGCTTTCTCAAAATCTATGAATAATGCATATGTTGTGCTATGCCACTCATTTGCCTGCTCTAATATTTGTCTAAGTACAAATATATGGTCTATGCATGATCTTCCTTTCCTAGAAGGTATCATAGACAGCTAAGAAAACCCATGAAGAAGTCTTTTGAGAGGCTGGAGTTAAAAGACAAATTACAGCAAAGATCAGAGGCAGACAAGCGAGATTTGTAGGACACTTTCTGAGAAGAGGAAAATTGAAACACATTGTGGCAACTGGAAAAATTGAGGGAAGGAGAGACAGAGGAAGACAGAGAGAGAAGTTACTGGATAGGCTGTCAGTGTGGCTAGGAAGAAAGTCACCAGTGGATCTCATAATCAAGTCTAAAGACAGGGAATTGTGGAGAGAAATGATCGCCTACGCCACACAGTACGGCACTTGATTGATTGATTGAAACCAATATTACTACACAATATTGTTTTAACAAAATAAACTAAAAAGAAGAAAGTAGGGGTAAATTACAAATTAGAAACAATGGGAATTTTGATCAGTGAGGCCACAGATTGGATTAACTCCCATGTCCCAAACAGAAACAAAACAAGCACACAACTACTCAAATCATCAAAGATATAATCCTCTTCCTCATGCATAATTCTGGTCCTTCTGGATCTTCTAACCTTCCGATAAGAGAGGGCTCCATTTGGGTCACAACTCCAGTCCATAAGTAGCTTTGTTTTTTTTTTTTCACCTCTTTTAGGGACTGGTTATGTCATATGAACACATTTATAAATAAATAAACTTATAAATTACCCAGAATTTAACACTAATTATGATGTGACAATTTATATAACATTACTTTCACTGATCATACTACACACACACATACATATAAAAATGCATTATAAAAGATTAAATGTAAATAGCCCATTCCCCATTTTTTTTTTTTGGCTTGTTTAATAGTTATTTTGCCTTCCCTGTGGAACTTTATAAAGGCACTCAGCTGAAATATTGTATGTGCGCTTCTGATGTTTTTGATTTCCATTTCTCCCTAGACCTCTTTATTTTTTTTAAAAACCTTTTGTTGTAAAAATATCTTAATCTACTTTTAATGCAGTTTTTTTACTTAGCCATTAAACTCTCTCCGTTCTCTAAACATCTCAGAGAGGAGAATTAGAAAGCAGAAAAAGAGACTATCTAAAGGCTGACGAGTGCTGACAAACAGAAAGTCACATACACAAATACCATGAAAAAAAAAAAAAAAAAAGCAATGGTCATTTTGCCTGACATAATCTGTTATAAAACAAAAAATCATACACTTTCTTTTAACTAACCCTGGGTATTTCCTTCTTGGCAATCGAGATCCATAACTTTCTTCGTTTGGCATCAGCTTGTTCTGGGGTCAACTTCTTGGGCTTCTTCTCCTTCTTCTCCTGCCGTTTGGCCAAAATCGCTTGAAGTACCGATGGGTCAATCTCCTAAAAGTTGAATGACATAAGTTTAAGTTAATGGTTTGCCAACATTAGAAAAAGCAATGATGTACCAAATGTCAATAAAATTTCAGTTTGCTTCAGCCTCAAATGACAACATGAAGTCTGAGGAAAAATATGTAGTTCTTCTTCTTCTTCTTCTTCTTCGTTCGCACTGTCTGTCTATATCTGCAGTCCTGTCTCTTGGATAAATTTCACTGTTTTTTGTAACTCATGTATGGAACCGTAGAGCTTATCTTCTTTAGTGGTTTCACTGGGCCAGTAATTATTTCTCAGTGTCTCGTAGTTGATGCAGTTCTGGAGGATATGTTCCACGGTTTGGGGCACCTGGGCACATGTACATAGATTAGTAGTACCAACCTTAAACTTTGTATACATATGACTTCGGAGTCGGCTGTGTCCTGTTCGGAGACGGAAGATGGTGACTTGTTCCTTTCTGTTTAGCATGTGATAGTCATCATGTGGTGGTGTTTGTGGCTTCCTGTAGGTTTTTATCATGCTTTTCTTCTGATTATAGGTGACTGGTATGTCTGGTTGCTCCATTTCAGTGCCCTCTTTGGCCAGATGGTCAGCTTTCTCATTGCCTGGTATCCCACAGTGGGAGGGAATCCATTGCAAAGTGACTCCATGTTGTAAGCCAATTTTTGACAAGGCATCCTTAAGGTCTGGTAGTTTGTTGCACTGAAGAGCCTCCAGTACTGATCTTGCATCTGTGAGAATTACTACAGGACATGTATCAATTCTGGATTCTGATAGTTTTTCAACTGCAGCAATAATTGCCCTAACTTCTGCATCAAAGTTGTTGCAGTATTTACCAGTGGGTATGGAAATCTTGTCAATGGTGTTGTTTGGATATTCAATATATGCTCCTGCCCCACCATTTTTTATGGCATTATGTGCAGATCCATCTGTATACACACGTATCCAGGTGTCACATGGATATTTGTCATCTAGAACACTAAGTGTGGCTATTGATCTTACAAGACTGCTCTGCATCTCACCATTCTGCACACCTTTCACTTCAGTCTGAATAGTTATTTGTGTATAATCTGCTTCTTTCCATGGTGTATGCTCTGGTACAGATGATAATGGAGTGACTACAGTTGGAAGGTCAGGTATCAGCTTACGCATACGCTTGGCCTGATGAATGAAGCTGCTTCTTTTAAGCCGTCCTAATGCCAAGTTATTGAATCTCTCCTTCAGGGGATGGCTTACAGAGCTAAGGAATTTTTCTCCCATAGTCATGACCTTTGTGTCTCTACGTTCCTTTAGCGGTTGAACACCAACTATTTTCTGCATTTCTACTATTGGTGTGGACCTCATGGCACCTGTGATAATCCGTAGTGACTGATTTTGAACCTTGTCTAGATTATGCAGCGTAGTGTTTGATGCTGTGCACCAAGATGTTGAGCCATATTCTAAATGTGGTAGAATACTTTGCTGATATACATTCTTGAGGATTCTTTCACTAGCTCCCCATGTAGTCCCACTCAATTTTCTTAATATGGCTAGTTTTCTTCTGGCTTTTGCTTCTGCACTGTTGATGTGTTGCTTCCAAGTCAGTTTTGAGTCAAGAGTCACTCCTAAGTAAGTGGGTTGGTTGTCCATCCTTAAGGGTATTTCATTTACAAAGATCTTACCTGCTTTCTGTTTAGATGAGAGGGTGAACAGAGTGGTACTTGATTTCTCTGTGTTGATACTTACACACCATTTGTTTGTCCAATATGTAGTTTACATACAATCTTTTCCCAAATGAGGGAAATCTAGTGACATTAAAACCACAGTGTCATGCACTGGGTCTTGATAACCATTATCATCTAATTAAAAAAAACACACAAGTCTCCTGATGGTCTAACCTCCACCCTACGTGAGCCATAACTCGAGGAGTAAATTACAAGAGTAAACTCAGTAGCACATCGAGGCAGTCATGATAAGAGGTGAACAAGGAAGTGTAAAATCTTGCTTCAGTCGACAATTACTACAACCAAGAAACAGCTCTACATCAAAGTCAGAAAAGTCTTGTTATCATTCTGCCTTTTAAAGCTGGTCTCTGTTATTTATCATGCTTTTAATTCTGGCCCCTATTAATTATTATTCTTTTAACTTTGGTCCCTGTTATTTATTCTTTTAATTTTGGTCCCAGATTCTTATCTCAGACTCCGTTTCCAATTATTTCTGCTCATAGTTAAAGCTTTTTTTTTAATTTAGTCTCTTACAGTGAAAAAAAAAAAAAAACTTAGGACATATAACTGATTAACAAAATTATCTACAAAGATCCCCTAATATTTGTGTCAGAGGCCCAGTTTCAGTTCTTTACAAAGCACTGGATAACATCATAAAACAAACAAATTGTTTCAATTGTAAATCCACAGTCTTTGTTCTTTATTTCAACTTACCTGTTGTATAAAGTCTAGGGCTAATCATTTTTCATTTCTAACATAACACTGCTGGTGCACGATATGACCTCTGTAGAAAATAAGTCTGTTTTAAGTAATAACACTTCTTCATGCACATTTACTATCTGTATCTGTCTGTTTTAAGTAATAACACTTCTTCATGCACATTTACTATCTGTATCTGCAGTTCTGATACTTGGATAAATTTGACCATTTTTCATCACTCTTATCTTATGCCCACTAAACTGGCCTCTTTTAATTCCTATGCAGAACCACAAAACATAGCTTCTTTGGGTGGCTTCACTGTGTCAAGTGTCACATTGTTTCATAACTGGTGCAGTTATAGGGGATGCCTTCCAGTTTGAGCCTGGGCAGCATGCACAAGGAGGAGAATTTTCAGCTCTGTATGGATGTAATTTCGGAGTCAACTGTGTCATTAAAACTATTACTCTATAATTTTTTTCATACTGTTTTACAATGACTATTTCACTTTATTCACATCCCATCCCTCAGTCACATTATACCCAGATTTTAATATGAAATAAAAAATTTTAAAAAATACTACCAACCTCTCCGTCATCATCCAAATTGTGTTCCTTTTTCAGTTTCTTCAGTTTTGCTGAAAATATATGAAAAACTGAATATATTAAAAAAGAAAACTCAATAATGACTCCTTTAATGAAAAACAAATACATCACAACTGAAAGGAAAGGGGCACTGTACAGCACAATTTTCCCCCCCCCCCAACTTTATGCTATCAATGTCAAACATGGACACTAACAGTCAAGAACAAAAGAAAAATCATCACGACAGAAATGAGATGTTTAAGGAGAATACTAAATGTGACAAGAAGAGACCAAATAAGAAATTATACCATCAGGGCAAAGGTTGGAGTAACATCAGTATTACATTATATATCCAGAAACAGCAAGTCAAATGGTTTGGTCATGTTACATGGTTACCACCAGACATGTCATGTATACCAGACTATATACCAGACTATATACCAGACAGTATATCACAGACAAAATTCACACTAAAATTTGTAAGTAACAGAGGAGGAGACCGCCCACACAGGAGATGGAAAGGAAATTACCGAATCATTAAATATCCCATTATACGAAGCAAATCATCTAGCCCTATCAAGACATCTATTTGTCCCCTCAACGGCGAAAAGTATATGAGATAGGAGACAAGACAAGAAAACTCAATTCTTTAACCTATGCTATCTTTATTTCTGCAACTACTTTTATCTCTAGTATTTTTTGCTGATGACATATCTTTTTTTTTTTTTTGCATTCACTCTAAACTGTGTGGTGGTTACACTGTTACAGTTTACAATTAGAGCAATAATATTCGCATCTTTCACTCCAACACATCTGACTTTGGCCTGGTTTATTCCTAAGACTGGATGTGCTTTCCACTTCTGATTCCAAGTCACTTACCCAGGTTTCTATGGGCACCACTAGGAAATAGCTATGGTTTGCTAACCTTAACTCAAGCAGTTAGCTATGGGCTTTTGGCCACTATGTCAACAGTATCTTTGGCCCCTGATGAAACACTTGAGAAATGAGGTAACCATTCTCAAGCATACTGTTATCAGCATTTGGTTAAAAAAAAAAAAAACATTCAACATTAAAAACAAACATATGCATTCTGGCACATAATCACATACATAATGCATAAAATACAAAAGTACCTTTAGCTTTCTTTTCTTGCTTCTTTTGCTCTTTAGCCATTTTTTTTTTGTGACCAACAATGGACTTGCTGTGCTCTGGGTACTTGTCATAGTTGGACAGCAATCCTGTACTGTAATACTGGTACTGATGAAGCTGTGGAAGAGTTTGCATATGATCATTCCAATGTTCCGTATGTCACTTCCTACACTTAAATCAAAAGTTTTATGAAACACATTTTTTTTAAAATGTAGGCCAAGCTGCATGAATTCCTTCAAGGTAAATTGAGAAAATCATCAGGAAACTACATTCTTAGATTCATATTTCTGTCACACTGCTGATCCAAAATGCTTAAATAACTAAATGGTTTTCTTTATTTAAAAATTAATGGGGCTTTTGTGTAGCTGACATGGGCAGATGTAGGGTGTTAGAGTAAGACAGAGAAGAGGAATGGTGTACTAATACAGATGGGAAGTTTTTGTCCCCCCCCCCCTCTCCTCAGTGATGGTGGGAAGTCTTAATTTTTTAAAATTTCTGCAATCCTGTACTTAGTTTTCAATACAGACAGATTGGTTCAGTAGATGTATGTCTGTTCTATAAGAAAAGAATGTTATATCACTACAGTTAAGACTTTTTTTCTTTTGATATCTCTGCGTGTATGTGCATGTGTGTGTGTGCTTGTCTCTCTCTCTCTCCCTCTCTCTCCTTCTCTCTCTCTTAACTATTAAAAAAAAAAAAAAAAAAATTCACAAATATTTTACTTACATGTGGTATTTTGTACATGTGTAAACTTGTGCTTTTGCTGATGTAGAGACAGGAATGATGATGATGATGAATGAGACTCACCTCTGGATCCTGATAAAATTTAGCCTTGTGTTTTCGCATATGCTTATGCATACTCAGCATAAAGTGAAGATCAACTTTCATAGGTTTGTCATCCTCCTCGTCTGATGATGTATCACTAAGCAGAATATTCTGAAATGAGTGAACAAATGCTTCAAAAAAAAAGTTCCAATGAGCTGCCAGCTTTATCTTAACAAAAGGCATAAAGATGTCAGAACATTTCTGCTTATGGAAACAAAAAATGCTTTCCTTTTCTGCTAAAGAAGTTGAAACTTCACATTTTGTTAAATTTCAAAAGCGTGAAAACATCTCAAAATCATGCATGATGTTTGTGGATTATATTTTAAGACTACCAAAACTTGACAATTTCATTTCGGAAAATGTTTCAGGGATGAGAAATTTTTATGATGAAAATTATATTTGTGAATCTTTCCAAATTTCCAGTTTTGCCCTGAACACACTTTATCAACATATGAACTGATCACAGAGAAAGATCACACAAGATGGAGGAAGCATTACTGCCAATGCTATTTGGCCTGGCACACATATATATATATATTTTTAATGATGCTAAGAATTTTTTTTTACTTGAGCTACTCCATTTGCTGGACCATGGACATCCAAATCCTTCTGTGGAACACCTCCCCCACCCCCTCCAAAAGTCTAATGGATCCCAGTTTAAGAGCCACTGATTTTGAGCAAAAAGAAAATGCGCAAGACAGAAAAACTATAGAATGGACTGGTAAAAGATCTGTGCCAAAAGGTAACTCACTGTTACAAGACATAATGTATTAGAATAAATAATGACAATGAACACAATATGAGCAACAAAGAAACAACAAAAAACACATACACACACACACAAAATGCCATACATTTAGAACCTGTCAAATTAAAAAACATTGGCTTCACCTGCATATTCACTCACCCTTATCCATCGCCTGCTCTTCTTGACCTTGCTAAAATTATATAGCCTAGTCTTGTCTGCTTTTCTTTCTGGAAATTATAAATCAAAACACATAATATGACCACAAACAATCTGAGATGCCTAAAGTATTGGTGAAACATTAAATTAACTGTAACAATAAAATAAGATACAATCATTTCCGTGCTACAGACTACTCTAGTTTTATAAGGGGAAAAAACTCATTTAGCACAAGAAATAGCCGTTACTTATCAGTTTTGTTGCATGACCTGCTTAAAAAAGCATACAGCCAAGTTTTGGCAGCTGATGGCCTTGTAAAGTACAAGAAACAAAGACACTACATGGGAGCATTTACAATGACTTTACTCATTTCTTGCAGCACCCTTAAGAAGTAGACTTCATAAAAAAAGCTCCACCACCTGGGAACATGCTAATTCCTGTTCTGCTGGCTTGCCAAACTATTATAACAGCCAGGTTCAGGAGAACTGCATGTATCTGCACCAGGATCTTGACCACTTTCATGGAAATGTTACACACCAACTTTCATTATATACAGTAGCCACTCTTGTACAATCCCCTGGTAATATGTTTTCAGAGATTTCTAAGAAAGTATATATATATATATATATATATAAGTTTTTTTCTTGTCTATTACAGTGCATATAGTAGAGTTCTGTTGATGATAGTCACTGTGAGTACTGAAAGTCAAGTGTCCTGTTCATGGCCTGAAGATTACACACCAATCTCTGCAACCTACATCACAAATACTATATCTTAAGTCTGATTTTGGAAAGAGGCCAAAATCCATGTCCATGCACACTTATTCTTACCATATTTGGAGATGGAGATTCCATTTACAACCTTACTACCCTCACTGTCCTTTATGCTGGATTTAAAAATGTCTGTCTCGGTTTCTGATGGATCACTTTCATCTCTAAAATTAAAAAATGGAAGAACCAAGCTGACAAAAGCGGGTATCAAAATAATATTCAAAAATATGTTTGTCTTTGTATCCAAAACTGAAGAATTATCTTGTGTTTCTGCATTTAAAATTGTATGGTAGGACTATCTTGTGTCTCTATACCCAAAACTGTAGGATTATCTTATCTCTACCCTAAAACTGTAGGATTATCTTGTGTCTCTGCACTTAAAATTGTAGGATTATCTTGCTGTCTCTACCCCCAAAACTGTACGACTATCTTGTGTCTCTACATCCAAAACTGTAGGATTATCCTGTCTCTACCCTAAAACTGTAGATTTTCTTGTGTTTCTGCACCCAAAATTGTAGGATTATCATGCTGTCTCTACACACAGAACTGTAAGGTTATTTTGCATCTAAAAACTGTTGGACTACATTTCACAAATGTACTGTGCTTTTTTTTAAATTCCACATTCAGTTTCCCCCTTCATTGAATTTTTAAAAAACAAATACTTTCAATTTAAACAAAAAAAAATTATTACATTTTTATTTAGTATAAAAGTTATAGCTCTTATATATTTTTTCTTTCAGTTCTGCTAGTTCCATTTTCACAGAAACTAACTGCATGTTATAACCTCTTTTTCATTCAACTACTGACAATCTTTTATGCAATGTATCCCCACTTATCTCAATATGCAGGCATATATTCTCCTTTCTCCAGCCATCTTTTTCTTCTTCATCGAACACTTTCAGACACCAATTTGGATATATCTGAAGGATGCTGCCATTTGTCTTAGACTGTTAAGATCACCATACAATTCTCTAGTCAATTTTCATCCACAAACAGGCTAAATATCCAATTTTTTTTTCCCAGCATGATAACAGTAGGAACTGACCCCTCTGTTTACACCCAAGGAATAACACGGCTACCAACTCAGCCACTCCCACCCT
Source organism: Achatina immaculata (assembly GCA_009760885.1). NCBI lineage: Eukaryota > Metazoa > Mollusca > Gastropoda > Stylommatophora > Achatinidae > Lissachatina > Lissachatina immaculata. The sequence goes on from CM019702.1 coordinate 16,396,990, forward strand.
CCCTCTTAAATATGACATTAAGCTTCTTCTTCTTCACCCACCCTCATAAGGGAGGTGGTTACACTGCATCAGTTATGTGCCCTCAGTCCCAAAACATCCAACTTTGGCCTGATGCATTTTTTAGGACCGTGTTCATCTTCCCATTAGGAGCCAATCTGACTAGGCCAGACTACTGCCCGTTTCCACAGGCACCACTGGGAGGTAGAATAGGATCTAGGCTGGCTATGGTTCGCTAACCCTGATGTAAGCAGTCAGCTATGGATCACCGACCACTATCTCATTCAGTCTGAGCTGCACATCCTTGCCCCCATGACATTACACAGCATTCAACATAAAAACACCAAAATAATAGCATCAAAAAGTATCACTCACAAGCTGTCAATATTTTCTGTGACAACACCCTCTACATATTTCATGAATGGCTCCAAGTTGAGGGCTACCTCCAGCTGCTGAATATGCAGTGGTTTGGCTAGCTGACGGCCATAATTGTGCTCTATGGCTGGCGCCTCTGTCAGCGACATTGTGTATATTTCTGTGGGATGGCATAGATTTACAGTTGAAAATAAAACCAAGCAATCAGACAAGCAAATGAAAGTGCGAAACAGATCAAAAACCTTGGGATATTAATAAATGAGAAAAGTCTCAAAACTGAAATTAAAGACACATATATGTATAGCACTGAGAAGATGAAATTATGTGATTAGAATAGAAATGTAAGGAATAAATGCAAACTGCATTACTCTGATTATCAGTGCTATTATCTCCTTATTCCATCAGTGGACCATGATCAAACACTGAATTTTTTTCTCTTAAATTTGCCATACATGGTACAGTAGTGTATATAATTATACAGTCCAGGATAGCTGTAATAGTAACCATTGTACACTGTAAAACTGATACTAGTAGAGTCAGATGGAGGTGTATGGTGCAGTTTTACACACACACAAAAAAACAGTCTGAGAGTGGAAAGAAGGAAGGAAGGAAGAAAAGTTTTCAATAAGAAGTAGAAACAATAACCATGTCATTGTTCCTACTCCTTATTGCTAATTGTCTTTCTTTTCTTCCTCTCTCCACCTATTTTCATAAAACTGCACTATACACTTTTATCTGACTCTACTGTATATAGTTATAGGAAAGCATTCAGTGATTATAAAAAGTCTGTAAATAAAGTGCACCTCTTAGAAACCATGGGCTATAGAAGGAGACTGTAAACTACCAAGGATCTAACATATTTCATGTACAACTGTGTGTCTTCTGTTTTTTTAAGCCCTTGAATACTGTTACCTCTGCAAGAGGTTACAATCTAATATGGATCTAACATAATGTGTACAGTCATCCAAGTAATTTTTTTTTCACTCCTTGAATACTATGAGTATTTTTTTTTTTCAGTTCTCAAATACTGTGGCCTCTGCGAGAGGTTACAATCTAGTATGGATTTAACATGTGTACAGTCATCCGAGTATTGTTTTCTCTGCCCTTGAATACTGTGGCCTCTGGAAGAGGCTAAAATCTAGTATGGATCTAATTTATGTGTATGACTGTCCAATCACTGTTTTGTCAACTCTTGAACAGTATGATCTGTAGGGGTAGGGGTGGGGTTTTAGTCTGGTATGAATCTAGCATTACTGGAGTGTCTGGGTACTGCTCCTTCTGGTCTTCCAGGACACAATGACAAGTAACTTGGGTAAACTCAGTCCTGTAAGCCAAGCTAAAACGAATTTCTGAACCTTTAAGATCTCACACTATTTAATTTTAAATGTTCACTGGCTGTGAACAAGAGGTAAAGTTCCTTCAATAAAGAGGCCAATTTTTTTTTTTAAAGAAACAACCATTTATCCCTAATACCCTGACAGTTCTATGTGCTTTGCTGGATCTGATGTGCAGGTGAACTGCAGTCAGACATTCTCCAATTTTAATGTATTTTAAACCAAATGTCCAATACCCATTATAACACATTAGACATCCAACCCTTTGCTTTCAAATGAGAAGCCACTTCAACAGATTATACCATTCCTGTGATCTAAAGTGGTTCCTCACTCTACTGACATTAGGAATTTTTTTTTTACATCTAGGATAAAAATGAAACTTTAACTTCCTGCATGGATGAAAAACATACGTTAACACACAAACAACTTACCAATTCAGATTTTATTACATGATATTTCACAGTACTAGTCAGGGATTCTTTTCCAAACAAATGTGCTTTTTATTTGCTATTTCGGGTGGCAAACCCAGCTGACACAAAATTGGGAACTGAAAGTTTCAAGACAATGAAACCATTTTATTATTCTAAATTATCTTGAACAATTTTAATATAAGTTCTGCCAGAGGTAATAAGAAATTGATAAAAATGATAATGCAGGTCAATATTATAAGATCTAGCAGTAAACAACTTGTTTACTACTTACAATGTCATTTTTCTTCTTTTTTTTTTAAGAGAGAGAGAGAAACCGGAATAAAGATAAACTAAGTATGCGTGTGTGTATGTGTTGGGGGGAGGGGAGGAGAGACAGGAATAATGTTTAAGAATCACTTTTCTCATTAAATTATTTCAAAAATATGTAATTTACAACGTACTGCGGGAGCGAGGTGGGACGCTCACTTTGCAGTAGTGGAAAATAGGAAGTCCACTTTTACCATTTTGATACTCAGAACTGAAAACATTCCAGTGCTGTTCTTTCCTAGAAATTTACAAGAAATGTGTCACTAGACAAGGATCTAACAAAATAATGCAATAACATTTAATCTGATTATGTATAAATACTTTCTAAAATCAGGCCATCCTGCTATTTTGTACTCGTCAACACCTCGTGGTTCTTATTGAAGTTTTTATTCCAACAAAGTAGTGTAAGCTCCCTGGTAGTTAGTGTCAACGCCGACTCGCATTTTGTTGACCCTGCAACACTGGCTAACCTTATCATTACTTATTATCGTTACGTATCGTACATATCCGCCATAACAAATGTAATCTGTGCAGTTTATATAAGCATTTCTGCGTCACATTTTGTAACTGAAATATTTATGACTGCCGACAAACGTCCTTGTCCTCATTTAAACTTCAGGCTACAATAATACTATTTTCACACATTACTAGCTTTCTCAATCACCGGACTGCAACAAACGCCAAAACAATACAGTTTACGAAGTGATACAAATCACAGAATGTTTTCTTTTACCCCGAAAAATAAAGGCGTCCAACACCGATGCTCCACATAGCTCAATGCCAATATGGCGAATTCGCGGACGAGTTTGCCTATGGTTGGCAGCCACAAAACGACCGTAAGCATGACTTTCTTTTCGCGAAACGGGGAAACCGCCATCATTTATGATAATCTCTATATCGTGGTGTAAGTCTGGGACTTCAGCCTTTTCCAAGATATGTTAGGTATTAAAGTAAAATTACTATAGCAAATGCAGAAAATATTTTACACAAGTACATAATTTACAACATTTATTTGCTTTTATTAAACAGAGAGCGAAATATTTTTATGGAACGTTAGAGATTATATTCTAAATTTATCCTTCCGAATTTATACGAGAATAAATTTATTTCCGTAGCTGGATCGTTGATTGTACCAATATACAAATCGCTTTAAATATTTGAATTATTTCTTTGTTTTAAATTATTTAATGCTGTTTAACAAACACTTTCGTTCTTATTCAATTATTTAATTTCTCTTGCTACAAAACCTTTCCTTTAAATATAGCATTTACATAACGATATTTTTTTTTCAATTCCGTAGGACTCTACACTACGTACGATAAGCTTTCATAACGTCATTGGGTGGGCGTATTTATTTTCATCCTTTTTAGGCTTTGTGCATGAAATCTTAATGTTTCCTTCTGATCAGTCTTAACTACTTTCTTGCTCCGTTTAGATCAATGTCAGCCACTTCCATTTATGCGGAATTTTGACATCCTATCTAAACTGAAGGTCATTATTCTGACGGAGCGCAACAGACAAATGAATAGCAATTTGGTGGTAACCGAGAGCAAGGAAGTGACTAAAAAAAAAAAAGTTTTCAAAGAAGAGCGTGGCTAAAAAAAAAAAAAAACTTTCTGCACGATACTAGAGAAGAGAATGCGGCTAGTGAAACTCACACGAAACTCAGATGGTATTTCGAGGGGGGGGGGGGGAGTAAACAGAAGCCGAACAGATGCAAATTCTTCCTTAGCTAACATAAAAATCATTTGAACCCATTTGTATACTGCAAGTAGCCTACTTAGATCAAGAAGCGTTCGATAGTGTATCTGGATACAAACTGTTGAAAATCTTGCGGTATATAGTTCAGGGTCGGTTCTACCGATAAATGCATTTGCACGGAGGGAACCAACTGGCGGTAGACTCAGAGAGCGAGGTGGGGTAGTAGGTCGCTCTACTACTCCTATAAAGTGCCTCAGGTGCTCAGTGAGGGGAATACCAGGCGGGTCAGAGGCGCCTTAAAACCTCTCGCTCCCACTGCCTTGCGGGTAGGACAGGGAGTCCAAAGGCTAGCGGAGAGTCCGTACACAAACCGACAGAAGGCAACGGGAAACCACTGTTGTAGTTCCCAAGAATAGTTATGCTTGAACAGACTAATCGATTCATCATAGGCCAAGCAAAGACTGCATTTCAGAGAGTGAGAAACATATAAGCTAACACATCTTTATCAATGAATGTTAGAAAACGAGTCCTAAAATGCTATATTGAACCTATCTTGTTATATGGAAGTGAATCATGGACAATAGGCAAGTCTGCACAAAAATCATTGCAAGAAGCAGAAATGTGGTTTATTAGAAGAATGCTGCGAATCCCCTGGACAGCAAAAATAACTAATGAAGAATGTAGGAGAAGAGCTGGAGAGACAAAAAACCTTGTCAAAAAGATAAGAGAGAGACAATGTACTTTCATAGGACATGCAATGAGAAGAGGGGGCATTGAAAATATTATAACAACAGGAAAAATAGAAGGAAGAAGATCAAGAGGAAGACCAAGAGAAATGATACTGGACAGTGTGACGGGATGGTGTGAGAGGAGATCACCAACTTAACTGATGGCCTGCATGAAGGATCGGATACTCTGGAGAAGCATAATAGCCAACGCCAGTCGGCACGGCACATGATGATGATGATGACGGAGGGAACTGTTTTTTTTATAGGGGGGGGTGGCTGAATAAAGGGACAAGTGTGATGAACTGGGGGGGGGGGGGGAACAATTGAAATAATCTGAAAATAAATTCTTCTTCTTCTTCTCCTTCTTCTTCTTCGTTCGCTTCTACCACCAAGACCGCCCCGTGATCCTACTGAATTTACGCCTGTGGTCCTCGATAGGTCCCGTGGTCCCCAGATATTCGCCTTCTCCCCTTCTCCTGTCATTTTAAACAGTTCTGCCACAAGAAGGCCAGGAACTGTCAGAGGCTATTTGAGACGCACGGCATTAGAGTGGAGAGCGTATCCTCCACCCCACCTCCGGCAATAGCAGTCCTTAGAACCTATGCGTATCCTAATCACGCTGAGGTTTTCCAGTGAGAAAGTCCAATTCTAGCCTTAATGGGCTACCACCTCTCACCCTGCGGGGATATACTAATATCCAAAACACGCCGAGGTTTTCCGATGAGAAAGTCCAACTCTAGATTAAACTGGTGCAACGAAAACCACGATGTCACGCAATCCCGCTTCTGAGACCGACCAAGAATACAGGATCAAGCCGTACTATACTCTGAACCTCTTGTGGTCCTCTCGGGGATCTCGTGTGGTCTTCTGGGGATCACACGGGGGACCACGGGACCTATCGAGGACCACAGGTGTTAATTCAGTAGGATCAGAGGGCGGTCTTTTGTGGTAGAAGCGAACGAAGAAGAAGGATACGCATACATTCCGCCCGGGTGAGAGGTGGTTGCCTATCTAGACTGCACTGGTCCAGTGTCTCCAACTTCAGCATTTTGTGGCCGTGGCCGCTACCCTTCCTAGTTGTGACCAGGACGGAGCTTTTGTCCAGGAGGACGAATCCTCGCCACTAGTAAGTTTCACCTCTGGGTTGAGCCGGTTTAGGCATATTATCCCAGTATGGGCGTGTTTAGAACGTGTACGACCTCTAGAGCGAAGGTACCGTGACATGCGTAGCCATCAAGTTTCACCCCTAGATTAAGCATATTTCACCAGTATGGGTGTATATCGAACGTGGCCAGCCTCTAAAGCAGAGGTGCCGTGGTATGAGTGGCTCTCGCCGCGATATTACTGGACATATCGATTAAGCTTCACTTTATCCTTTCCATCACCTTTTCACATCGGCGCCGCACGGCAACCCTAATTTCTTTTTCGCATTTTCTTCATTGGCCGGGAGGAGTTTCACTCCACGCGCGGCATCCGAAGAATCTCATCAGCAGTGTGGAAAAGGATTCAAAGTTCAAAGTGAACTGATTTCTCTTTTCTCTAGGAAAGTAGTAGTAGTGGTGGTGGTGGTGGTAGTAGTAGTAGTAGTAGTAGTAGTAGTATTAGCAGCAGCAGCAGCAGTAGCAGCAGCAGCAGCAGCAGTAGTAGTAGTAGTTTATATAGTACAAAATGTTAAATAGTATAGCATAGTCACACACTGTACTCCAGATATAAGTCTCACTGAACACTTAATACTGTTTACAAGATTTGTTAATACAAATCCAGTTGATGTCAAAATTCATGAGCATTTTGTCGGTTTCGTTTCTATGGAATCCAATACATGCTCAGTGTTAACTGAATGTAATCTTAGAAAATAAATAGTCCTGTGACAAGCATACGTGGCCATGGTATCTTCTTCTTCTTCTTCTTCGTTCGCATTGTCTGTTTATACCTGCAGTCCTGTCTCTTGGATAAATTTCACTGTTTTTTGTAATTCATGTATGGAACCGTAGAGCTTATCTTCTTGGCCATGGTATGACGATAGGCCAAAGAAGAAAGGAAATATTCAGAAGTTCAACATTGCATTAGAGACTTGAAACCATGAGCTTCTTTTTTTTTTCCATCTTTTTATCTCTTGTTGTTCTCATTCTCCCAACTTAGTTGCCATTGATGCCGAAATCTCGTTTAGAGAAGTTCTATATTAAATAAGCAGAAAAAAAATTCAATGTGTGTGTGTTTGTCCCAGGGTCAACATCGAGTCGGGGAACCCTTCTGAAACATATTACAGCTATAACGCTCAAACCATTTAGTGTCAGGCGCTGTGAATCTAGAGTCGAACCCATTCGTCCTCTGGAATATTATGGTGACTAATTTTATGACGTTTTGATAGAAACTGCTGATGATGAGTCAATAAGCAAAATGCAAGCCGTGAAGCTTTGGATAGAGGGTTTGTAATATAGCGCGGTGAGTGTCCTCTAGAATATCAGCTGCAGGTGAGGGAAGAATAGATGAGAACTTAGTAGGGAGAAAATATGAACGCGGAGGAAGAGATCAAGTGTAGCTGAATTTCAAGTTCAGTAAGTGTTCTATATTCCTGTCTGTAGCAGTATTCGACTCTCTAGGAGGCTTCTGTCAATGGAATCACATTGTCTAAATTGCTGTTATTAGGACTTGCACCTGTGATTAGGACCACTGACATGAATAGAGTCTGACGTCTAGGCCTAATTTCTGATGTGGACTTTGACTTTTAAGAACCCCAGGGTTTACATGTTTTCTCTCCACCCCCACCCTCCCCCACCTATATACCCACCCCTTTTTTTGGGCCAGATGTGGAATGTGCAAGTTATTTTCAGCTGCTCTCTATACAGAATGTCCGCGATGGAAAATTTTGGTGATGTCATTATGTTCTTACGAAGATCTTTCAATGCACTGCTGTCCAGCAGGTGGTGCTTAACAGCTTCTTCTTCCTGTCTGTTCCTGTACATGCAGTATAGTGTGTGGTCAGCGGTCGCTATGTAAGTGCTTATTGAGGGTGATGTGTCCTGTGCGAAACCTGAAGATGTGTATTGTTCTCTACGACATAAGTTGTTGATGAGGTCTCTGGGACTGGGCTTTTTAATATATATATATGTGTGTGTGTATGTGTGTGGATCTTCAATTCGCTCTGTGGGCCAGTTGTCCACCCACTGTTACTTACAGTTGTGTACAATGTTTTTAACTGTTCGCGTGCTGGTGGGGATGTGAGGCCGTGGCATGGTGGCTCTATTCTTTTCCAGTCTGTCAGCACGTTCATTGCCTCCAATATTCATGTGCCCTGGAAGGATAGTCTTGATGTCAAAGGAGGTGAGTAGGTTTACTGCACTGAGTATGTCAGTTGTGATGTGATCAACTGTTTGTATCCCATTTTTAAGGCTTCAGACAGCATTTAGGAAGTCTGAGAATATAACAAGGTTTTTCTAGTGTATGGCATTGTTTTCGTATTTGGTGGTGGTGGCTGTCATAGCTGTTAATATAGTCTGTATCTAGGAATCATAACTAGAACAGTGAGATCCACAAGGGGCAGAAATATAGCTTGTTGTCATGTCTAGAAACATTATGAATAACCCACATTCTACTTCATTGAACGCTGATCCATCAATGTATGCATGGATTCAGTCCTTGGGGCAGGATTCTATAGTCTCTGCGCACACAGCTTTAAGATATTGGGATCTCATGATTTGTTCACTCGTTTGTTCTTGAAGTTAGTGTTGGTCTGGGGAAGTGTATAGTTTGTATTTTGGTGGCATGTCTGGCATGTAAGTTCTTCTCTTTCTTCTAGGAGTTTGTGTCTTTGTGTATAGTTATTCTGCTATGATCACTGGAGTGTTTTGTTTCACTGTTGACATGCACAAACTGTTGTGTGGATTCAAGATCAAGTCACGCAAAAAATTTCCTTTAGTCAAGGTCTTATCGAGGCAAAAAACCAGAACGTGATATTTAATACAATAAAGGCATAGAGAGGGGTTCCGTAGATAAGCATTGGCAGTTCCCTGATATGAACTTTCTCAATCTATACCTCAGCTAATTTACCATCTGTACAGTCTGCGCATGGCATAAATATTCATCAAAGAAAAAGTATTAAGGTAACACTTTGTTTAGTTCTTACTGTTTTTCCTTTATTTCTGTTTATTTAAGTTACATAGAAATAAATAACATTGCTGATGGCCAATACCCCATACAGGGGTAAAGAACGCGCTGTAGGAAGTATTTTAGTTAAGTGTTATGGGTGAGGAAAAGAAAAAGCAGATGAGAATTTATTAGGGAGGGAATATGAATGTGAATAAATTTCCTTATTATTATTTACGTGTGTCATATAGTTAGTTATTTACGACTGGTGTGTGCATGTAATGCATTTGCAAGGTAAATAAACATGTAATGCATTTGCAAGGTAAATAAAGTATGTAGATAGTCTTCGTTTTCCAACGTCCTGCTTTTTTTTTTTTTGTTCTTTGGGAGGCAAAGTTCCGCAAGGGACATGCAAATGAATGATGATGATGATATCCATTGACAGCAAAGTACTGTATATTCTTCTTAATCTTCTTATCTTAAATCCTTCCCGTGCCGTTAAACGTCACATAGGGCTCGTAAAGTAGTTCGCCAATTTTTCCTGTCTTCGGCGAGTCTTTCAACCTCATCGAAGGATTTTATGCCTGTTAACTTGGCCTCTCTTAATAATGTCCTCTTCAGAGTTTCACGCGGTCTGCCCCTTTTTCTTCGGCCTGTTGTGTTCCACTTGATAGCTTGTTTTGGGATTCTCTGGTCATTTCTTCTCATCAAGTGACCAACATATGTCCATCTCCTTTTCCTGATCACCCATGAGACTGGTTGTTGTTCAGTCATCTGTCTTATCTCTGCATTGTTCTTGAATTCATTCCACTTGATGCCGAGTATTTTCCTTAGGCATTTGTTTTCAAAAGAGTCTAATCTCTTTTCTATTTCTTTAGTTGTTTTCCAGCTTTCGCATGCATAAATGAGGGTGGATATTACATTTGAATTGAATAGTCTTAACTGTATATTCACCCCTATGAAATTCGCTTTACGTCCTTTTAGCTTTCCGATCAAGCTCTACGAAAAGAACCTCGTCGGAATGGGGGGGGGGGGGGGGAAACTACCTGTATGCTTCGCTTTTCGTGGGTGCTTTAGCACCCTAACTGACGAAAGAACGGAGTATGTTTGCATGTGTTTGCGAGATTAAATTTTCTATCGTTGAGGCTGATGGTTAGTGTTGTTGCTTTTTTACCGTAGTTCTTTGATTCTGTAATGCCAGAAGTTGTATTTATGATTTATCTAGCGCACTTTATAGCGCTACTCACAGCACTATTTTGTTCTATTTTTTTTTTTTTTAATAGTCGAATCAGCGCGAAAGTTCAATAAAGGGCACCAGTTTACATATATTCGAAACAAAGAAAAAAGAACAATCCATTTTAATTGTAAAGTAAAGCAGACAAAATATCAGGTATTTTCTTTTTCACTGTGTAATATCATTCAGTTTATAATTATTATTTGCGCAAGGGTTTAAAAAAACACGTTGTAGTAGCAATTCAGAACATTGAAGCGAACAATGCATTCTGGTAACGCCCACTCCGTTCAGTGGAGTCACGTGAATGAAACCCCCACATGAAATGGCAAGATGCCTCATTTACTCTTATTGCCACTTTGACTTTTCGTGACTAAATATTCCCCCCCCCCCAGCGTGCACTGTATTTGCAATATATATATATCATTTGAATGCGCCAACCGAATATTATTAGATTATGTATATATCGTATATGATTAAATAAAGTTAAATAAAAACTGTCGAGTTATCAAGATTATAGCTTGTAAGTTTGAATAATTTCTGAGGCAAATGTATAACAAATTCAGTTGTTGATGGCAGTTCCGTTACTGTTGTATATTCTTCCTTTTAAACCATATCGCTTGGGATTATAATTTTCAATTTATATGAATATTTAAAAATCATAACAAATTAATACTGCCACATCCAGAGAATTACTAAATAAAAGCGCACGTGGGGGGGGGGGGGGAAGAAATATAGTCCAAATTTGACCTCACCCCAAAAAACTTCTGGCCAACTGGGAACGTTTTCCAACGGTATTAGCGCGTGGGGAGAATCAGAGTTAGGTAGCCATATTTACCAGTTGGCTGAGAATTTAGACAGAAGTAAGGTAAGCACGTTATTGATCATGCATATTTAATATAGACATTCATCTTTAAGAATATTCAAAATTTCGATAATTAAACAGTGGAGGCATCTTAGAGCAGCATTTTATGCGTGGTAATACTTCGTAATAGTACACGCTTTGGATGGAAATCGACATTGGGCGCCATATTTACTGGCCGCAATTTTGGCTGAGGGTTTACAACAGCGTCAGTGCAGCGTTCTAACAACGATTTAGGTATTTCATTTTGGCAGCTTCCATAAATATCTTACAATCAGCTGCTTCATCGCCGTCTATTAAGGTGAATATCCATTATATTAAATCCAATACGGAGTGGAAATCTTTAGGTGGGCCGAGTTTTAGGGGACAAAAAAAAAAAAAAAACCGCAACTGTATTAGTTGCAGAAGGTTTCAAAAACTGGGAAAAAAATATGCGATTTCATTTAACATTTAAATTTTTTTTTGTTTTGTTAATTTACGTGTAAAGCATATGATGCGTTACGTGTACATCTTGACTTGGTGTAATACCACGAGGTGGAGGTTTTCTTTGTTAGGCTCGAAAGTGACATCGCCCCAAAAGTGACCGTATCAGAAATAAAGCATCTTGTCGATTTTGTTACTACTGTTAGTGTCATGGTATTGTTTTTTTAAAAATTGGAACAAACACTGGGCTTCGTTTGTGATAAACAGGTCACAGATTTTTAATTGAGTGACTTATCAGCAAACGGTGTAAATGGATCCAGTAATGGACATTTTGGACATATACAGAGTTGAATTGAGTATATTGGTTTATTTTGCTAGAGGGAAGTCAATTTAAAGTAGTAGTTGGGAGGGGGGTTACAGACATTATATTTTAAAATATATTTTGGCTCTCCCACAGAATGGGCACCAGAGTATACATTGGTCGTTTGTCCTATCATGCAAGAGAGAAAGACATTGAAAGGTTCTTCAGAGGCTATGGAAGAATACGAGACATCATGCTGAAGAATGGCTATGGCTTCGTTGTAAGTATCTTATGTCTTATTTTTTTGTTCTTTCTTGTTGTAGCCTACAATTGCAGCTTGTTTTGAGGCACACAAATGTAATCCATGAAGTGTTTCTGATTTGGGCAGTTGCTGATGTATAGTTTTGGGATAAAATTTTGTTGAAAACTTTTTTTTTAATTAAGTTTCATGTTGTTCATACATTTTAAAATGCATTTCAGGAGTTTGATGACTACAGAGATGCTGATGATGCTGTATATGAGCTCAACGGTAAAGAACTGTGTGGTGAAAGGTAAATTTTGCAATTTATTGTTTATCTTTTACAGAGCAAAGATTACTTATATGGAGATCATATCAAACATTTTTTTAAGCACACTGAACACATTGTGCAACAAAGGTGTGAAATGGTTATTGAGATGAACTTCATTAAGCAGGATTTGTAATGGCATTATGTGCAGATCCATCTGTATACACACGTATCCAGGTGTCACATGGATATTTGTCATCTAGAACACTAAGTGTGGCTATTGATCTTACAAGACTGCTCTGCATCTCACCATTCTGCACACCTTTCACTTCAGTCTGAATAGTTATTTGTGTATAATCTGCTTCTTTCCATGGTGTATGCTCTGGTGCAGATGATAATGGAGCGACTACAGTTGGAAGGTCAGGTATCAGCTTACGCATACGCTTTGCCTGATGAATGAAGCTGCTGCTTCCGTCCTAATGCCAAGTTATTGAATCTCTCCTTCAGGGGATGGCTTACAGATCTAAGGAATTTTTCTCCCATGGTCATGACCTTTGTGTCTCTACGTTCCTTTAGCGGTTGAACACCATTTTCTGCATTTCTACTATTGGTGTGGACCTCATGGCACCTATGATAATCCGTAGTGACTGATTTTGAACCTTGTCTAGATTATGCAGCGTAGTGTTTGATGCTGTGCACCAAGATGTTGAGCCATATTCTAAATGTGGTTGAATACTTTGCTGATATACATTCTTGAGGATTCTTTCACTAGCTCCCCATGTGGTTCCACTCAATTTTCTTAATATGGCTAGTTTTCTTCTGGCTTTTGCTTCTGCACTGTTGATGTGATGCTTCCAAGTCAGTTTTGAGTCAAGAGTCACTCCTAAGTAAGTGGGTTGGTTGTCCATCCTTAAGGGTATTTTATTTACAAAGATCTTACCTGCTTTCTGTTTAGATGAGAGGGTGAACAGAGTGGTACTTGATTTCTCTGTGTTGATACTTACACACCATTTGTTTGTCCATTTTTGCCTGTAATGAGTTAGCCAGTATAGTTCAACAGAAAATTGGTCCCCATGTGCACTCTGCTTGCACTTTCATGTTTTGGTTATCTAATGTTAGTGGTTGAATTCTAGTGTTTTGATGGTGGTTATTTTCTTTTGGTTCAGGCTGTTCTTGCTGTTTGAAAATTTTCTTAGAACATTTTAGTAGATCCCAAAAAAAAAGTGGACAAGCATTTTAGACCCCCTTTTCTTTTTTACTTCAAAATTGAAAGGTTCAGTGGTTGTTGAAGGTAGGCAGAACTACACAAGACATCTGTATATTTCGTGTCCTGTTTAACACGGCAAATATCACAGATAACTTTTTAGTCTTCCCTGCTGTTCCTGTTTTTCAGAGTTGTAATTGAGCACACTCGGAGCTCGGGCAGACCTCCAGCTTCTAGATCTAGAGGGTCTTCGGCTTGGTTAGACAAGTAAGCCACTGTGTAAATATGTATACATGTACTTCCAACATTATCCTTGATGCATTTTTCTGTCTCCCCTCAGAGTGAGTGTAGAGCACGCACGAGGGCCGCGCAGTGACGACTCGTTTCGTGACCGCGGCTTTAGAGGACGTCGTGGTGGTGGTGGTGGTAGGAGGGACAAGTAAGCATCTTTGATGGAGAGAAATTTTTATTAGTTTCTTATTACTTGTTTAATTTGGTGTTGTTTACTTAGTTTCTCTTTTATAGTTGCCACCAGCCTGATAATCTGGAGTCAGAATTCACCTTGAGTGGGAGATCAGAAAAATAGCATTTATTTATTTTAAAAGCAATTCTTTGTTAATTTAGGCTTCACTTGGAACCAAGGATTGGGAAAGGCACTTATGACATGAAGATTAGCATAATGATGCACCATCTTTCGGGGCTGACAAGTTGTGATGCCAACACTCACTGAATGCTATTTCTGTCAGTTTTAACGTGCTTTGAGAAAGCATGTCATTTTTTTATCTGAAACATGATTTGCACCACAATGGTTCTGCATTTCATTCAGAAATCACATATGGAGAGCATGTAAGGGAATTTGAGGAAAAGTAATAGTCATTTATTATTAGATCATTTTGTTGTCTAATTGTGTATTGGTAGTGAATTGTGAAAGTGTGCACTTTGACTCTTTAAAAAACACTGGTAGTGAGTGTGATCTTGCTCATTTATGCAAATGATAGTCAGAGATATTTAGGCAAAGTCGAAATAAAATGAGAAGTAACACATTTCTAACCTAGCCCATAGTTTTAAATTATAGATTATCTACCTTCCAGTTTCTTTCTACAAAATTTCTCATCAAATTCTATTTTGTCAGAGCAAGTAAATTAAATCTGGAGTGAAAGAGTTAATGTGGAGCTCCTTTTCTTATGGTGCTGATATTTAATTGTGCTTTACATCAGTTTACATAGCTTATTAAATTTATATTATCAATTATTAGATTGTTATTAGATGGGAAAAAACAAATATTCTCCTGTTGTATTGATTCTGCTACGGAAGGTACGGTCCACCCACCAGAACAGACCACAGGCTGATTGTGGAGAACCTGTCTTCTCGAGTCAGTTGGCAGGTATGTTTGAGATATTTGGAAATGAGTGGTAAAAGTGATTTGGTTTGAAACATAATCATCACTTGTTGTTACACAATTTTCATATCACTATTTTACTCTTATTGATACCATTTATTTCTTTCCAGTTTTTAAAAAAAAAAAAGAAAAAGAAAAAAGAAGAAAATAGTAAAGCAAATGGGTGTCACTTTGTACCATCAGATCTTTCCTTTATAATGTTATAAAGTAGAATATTTAATGTTCATTTTTAAAACTATTATTCTCATTCCCCATAAGCCTCCACCTCAGAGATGAGATGAAGAAAGCAAGGGGCACTGTATACGATGTCCAGGCTTAAAGTAGCTCTCCTTATGAGATGATGAGTCTGGCTGAGGGGATGTCTCTGAAGCCTTCACTTAAAACTGGCAGTCTGGTTGTGACTTTGGGTCCTTTGTCTCATCCTCTTGCTTGGTTATTCTCTGCCTGGTCTGATGCCAGCCCATCAGAGGGTTTGGGTGTAAGGCCACAGTTGTGTTCCACCAGGTTTTGGACGACTTAAAAAATTTTTCCCTGTGAGCTTGACCCTCCTGGCACCGTCTGCAGGAATGATATTGGGGATCGTGATCCTAGATGAGGAGATGGCACTGGTATTAGTACTGTCCTTCTGAGGTCATCCCTGAGGCGCAGTGAGGTCGACAAGCGATGAAACACATTGGTAATCAGTTTGAGAAGGTGGTGATAGGGTCTCAGAAAAGATGTTAAGTGCGGGGAGCACAGGTGGCCAGAAGACGAGGGTAAAGTCCGAAGACGACCTCTGGCTGACTTGATGATCTTAGGGCGTCTTAGATGATGTGACCGGGCTAGGGCTTCTCCCACATGAACAAAAATAATCGAGGTAATCCAATATTGCAAATATGTTTTCACATTAGATCAAGTTCTTTTAGTGAGAACTAATCAGGTTTACTAGTTTTTATATGTTCAGCAAGCATCCAGTTGTGTATTAAAGTAGTGCAGATTACTAGATCGTTTTGTCTACAAGGAGAATATTGTATCAAATGGGAAAGTCAAATAAAACCCTTAACATATTTCTCAAAACTTTTTTCATATTGTAGACTGGATTAATGACATACAAGGGAAAAAAAAATTGGTCAGTGTCCATTGCAGTGTGTATGAATCAGTTCAAAGATTTTGGATTTTTCAGTGCATAAAAAAAGGGACCAAACCCACAAATGGTTTTTTTTAAAAAAAGGGAGGGGGGGGGGGCGAACAGACATACAGACCACATATAATCAAAGAAAAGCATGATATAAACCTACAGGAAGCCACAAACACCATTACATGAGGACTATCACGTGCTAAACAGAAAGGAATGAGTCGCCATTTTGTCTCCGAAAAGGATAAGGCTGACTCCGAAGTCATGTACACAAAGTTTAAAATTGGTACTACTATTTGTACATGTGACTTGGTGCCCCAACTGGAACATATCCTCCAAAACTGCACCAACTATGAGACACTGAGAAGCAATTACTGGCCCATTGAAACCACCAAAGAACTCTACTGTTCCATATATGAATTTTTAAAAAAACAGTGAAACACGGCGGAGAAGAAGATAAAAGTGGTGAAGGACAGGCATTTGTGAAAAACTCGGAAAGACATATGCCTCGGGCACTTAAGGTTACAGAGAGAGAGGGAGGAAAAACACATAAAGAAAAATGATTCTTGTGGCTGGTGAATTTAATATTTTGTAGTGTTCTCGTAAGCTGAAAACATGAAGTGTCTGTGAACTGATGGCTTTGGCAACTCGGATGAATAAAGGCAGCATGCTTGAGGGTGTTGTAACAGTTCACTTGCAGTTTGAGAAGATGAATCCCCCCAAAAATTCAGGGTTAATAAATATAACTTGTGATCTCACCATGTTGGATAACATGATGATGACAACAGTGTATCTTCTGCACATTTAATATGATCAAAGCTACATTTGTGAATGCCATTTTGAACGGTAGATAAACATTTATAATGTGAAGAAGCTTGGCAGAAGTGAGTATAAATGTCAAACACATTCATGCACTTGGAATCCAGGACTATAATGGAATGCTGAAAGCATATTTAAAAAAAAAAAAACAGAAAAAGAGTAGTCTGTAGATGTCAGAGAAAAGTATAATGAGGAAAGGGAAATTAATTTTAAGGTTTTTATTTGACTTGCTGAACTTATGAATTAGGGGGTGGGTGAAACTGGGTATCTTGTGGTTTACCAAAAAGTGTCTGGTGAGCTTTTAACTTATTTTAATTGGATTAAACTGTAGTTGTAGTCATTGCTTCACCAGACACCAAGAATTTCTATATGTAAAAAGGATATTACATTAGATCATTTTCTAATCAAACATTTTGTACAGGCAGTTGAAATATCAATATGTATTGCAGATGTATGTGATAAAATAGATTGTCAGTTTAATAACCAAAAAAAAAATGTTCATGAAGTGGTTTGTAGTTTACGAATGCTTAAAATGAACAGTCGACTGCAGCTCAGGTGAACTTCCAAGATGCTAATCTGATTAGAATTTTTCTGATTGTTGAAGTGTCTGGAGTATTACAGCAAAGGAAAGTTGTGAAGTTTTGTTGACATGGAACATTTTGTGTAGATGTGGATAGCATATCCACATAAAGATGCTCAAGATGATTGTATTCACACTTTTAGTGTTTGTACGTTGTTTCAATTCGATGCCTAAAAAGTGGACATAATGCGAATATGAGAAAATAGTCTGTTAAAAGGTCAAGGACAAATACAGTCTTACACTTCAACAATATGAACCCAATCACTTTCTTTGCTGTTTCTAATACAGATGCTGTTTATATAAGATTGTATGTCAGATTCTTCTAAAAATGCAGTTCCATCATATGTTATGGTATATGTGAAATTGATAGTAATTATCATGTGTTGCTTTCACAGACTTGACAGGAACAAGCTTTTCATAAATCTAATTTAATGTTGGTTAATTTTGTTGTTTTCTCATTTGGAAAGGACCTAAAAGACTACATGCGCCAGGCTGGGGAAGTCACATATGCAGATGCTCACAAGAAGCACAGGAATGAAGGGTCAGCATAATTTTGCAGCAAATTCACTATTCTTTCAAGACTATAAATAGTAGTTGCTGAGTCAGCTGGTTTAAGTGTAATTCCTTGTACAAAATGTAGATGACACATTTTAAAGTTAAAAATTTTGTTAAAGCTGAGACTGCAGTTCTAACAGTAGCTTTTTACAGCATGTTTGTTGTATGGTTGTGAGATTTTAAGTGATCTTGAACAGAAAAAAAAAATATATTCTTCATGTAGCAAGGTTGGATAAAATGCCATTTCACACATTTAGACTTGTCATGCAAATAATAATAGCATGCTTATGAATGGTGTTGTTCACAGTATTTGGTACCGGTAACAAAATTAGTACTAACAAATATATATATTTATGAATAGTTTAGATTTCTTGCAGTTCATTTTCATTCCTAATCTGTGTCTGTTCATTTTAACAGTATTATCGAGTTTGCCACAGCATCAGATCTGAGAAATGCTATTGAAAAATTAGACGGGACTGAGATTAATGGTCGTAAAATCAGGCTAATTGAGGACAAGCCAAGAAGGCACAGGTGAGCTTAGTAATAAACTTTTTTTTTTTTTTTTAACCAAAGATTAAATTTTAATGAAGGGTTATAACATTCCGGTTGCATCACAGGAAATGGGCAAGAGTGACTAATAATTGTATTTCACTTTGTTATGGTCAAGAAGAAGCTGGAACACACTTTACTATTTCGTACAGTAAACTTTTTAGAAAAAAAAATTACTACCATAAAGCCCTCAATCGTCAACATAACTGTCTAGAGACATAATTGAAAATTTTCATAACTTGGCATGGGGAGGAGGGGGACTTTTAAAGCCAGAAGCTTGAGGGGGAAAATGATCCAGCTGTAATAGATATCACATTGTGTTAAGAAATGCCACTGAAATCAAAGAATGTTTAATACATTGTCAGTTCACGGGGGTTATAACTGGACATCTGTAATAAGTTGAAGATAGGCATTGCCAAGTCCATTTGTGCTCAGGAAAAAAAAAAGATAGCATCTACTGCAGAATTGCCCTGTGTACGAGGAGCAGTGAAGGCGCACCAGTACCAATTCAGGCTGTAAGGTCATGTTGACAGACTGTTTTATTCAGAGATACTTGAGTTTATCATTTGAAAATGTTCAGAGATGATGTGAATGCAAGTGTGATTGTTTGATATGAAAAGAAAACATCAATGATAAGAAAAATCCTATTGTGACAGGAATTGGCATAATGATGCACCATCTTTCGGGGCTGACATTCCTGATGCCAACACTCACTGAATGCTATTCCTGTCATTCATCTAAATGTGTTAGGGGCAGTTGTGTCAAGTTAGACATTTGTGCTTATTATTATCCTTCAGAATTTTATGTGGTGGTTTATCAGTTACGTGTCTAATTATGTGAAATAAAAACTTTCTCTTCCCCCCCTCCCTTTCAGTCATTCACACAGCAGATCCAGGTCCAGAAGTCGCCGCAGCCGATCTAGAAGCGCCAGTCATTCCAGGAGCAGGAGCCGCAGCAGATCCCGTAGCGAAAGCAAAGAAAAGAAATCCAAGAGCAGGTCAGAAAGTCCGGCTAGAAAGAAGTCTGCGTCACGATCACAGTCTCGTTCTCGGTCCCGATCCCAAGACAAAGAAAACGGAGATCAGGATGGTGACGGAAACAACGATGATTAAATGTCTAAAAGTCCAATCAGCAGTTCATTGTTTGTCAAATTCTTCTACGCATAGTATTTTTTCCCATTATTTTCTTTAATTTTTATTAAAAAGGCAAATGTAGATTGTAATTGCTTGTCAGAAAGTGTTGTTGATATAAGTATTGGATGCATGAGAAAGTGTACAGCTTTAGTGTTGTTTCCACCCTGTTTAGCAATAGCTAAAATTGTCTGTGAAAACTTTTTAACTTTTGTTTCTGTATTTGCATATTGTCTTCATCAGAATTCATTTATTAAGAGAATCACTTCAGTTTCACTACATGTGGAGTGACAAAAAAAATAAAGAGAAGTAAACATGTAAATTTGAGTTCCTTTCTTTTTTTCCTCACCTTTGTGCTTTGTGTATGTAGGTGTGTATGAGGGGTGTGCATTTTACACTCTGACTTGTCCATATTGCAGATGCTTTGTTAGGTTTGAGGAGAGAGGAGGAAATACTTACTGTCAATGAAAAGAACTTTTAAAAAAAAAAGAAAAAGTGCGCTGTTAGCAGGGATCATGAGCTTGAGCATTTACGCTTTGTAGCAAAGGACATGGATGTGTGCATGTTCCATATTTGTAAAACTTTTTTTCTAATTGTCCTTAATAGACTGCATGCCATAATGGTCACTTACCATCGCCACCATCTGCTCCCAAGAGAAGGGAGTGGCAGGAGGCATTAGAATCAGTTGAAAAGTCATGCAATCCCGCTTCTAGGACCCACCAAGAATACAGGCTAAAGTCCTGTGATACTCTGAACCCCTTGTGGTCATCTCGTGTGGTCCTTTCGGGGACCACACAGGAGACCACGGGACCTAACGAGGACCACAGGTGTAAATTCAGTGTGGTTTTGGTGGTAGAAGCGAACGAAGAAGAAGAATTGAAAAGTATTTGGGGGCACCAGGGATGTATTCTGGGAAGAAAGGTGGTGCAAAAATGCTTGGAAGTTATGGTTATAAAATGTCATGTCAGGTCTATCTTCTTTTGAAGCACATGGCTACTCCTGCTTGTCCCACACCAAGCAAAGTATATGTGAGGGTCATACCAAAAATCGTGAGCAAAGATTTTTAAAATATCAGAATTTACAGATTGAGAAAATAAATGTATCGCCTTAACTGCATCCTTAGCACTTCATGTAAAGGTCACATGATGTCGCCATCATTTGTCACGTGGAGCAGAAACAAAATTGCGGGTGCTGAAGTTCGTTTCATCAACATGCTGTTATTGAGTTCTTTGTTAAAAAGGAACTCCCCTCTGCTGAAATTCACCAAAGACTTCAACTTGCTTATGGAGATGTGAGTATGGGTGCTAGCAGTGTTAGGAGGTAGGTGAAACATTTCAAAGATGGAAACATGAGCATCCAAGATTATGCCTCGCAGCGGTCACCCTCGAACTGCCTCCACTGAATGCAACATGGAAAGGATTGACAACAAGACAATCTGTAAATCTTGGACTAGGACACAAAGCAGTACAGGAAATGATTGAAACCCTAGGCTATAGAAAAGTTTGTGGTCGCTGGGTCCCATGTTTGACTGAGTATCACAAAGCTGTGAGAAAAATTCTGCTTGCCTGACAACTGGGGAAATTAAGAAAAAAAAATTGGGAGATTCTTCCACACCGTGCCTATAGCCCCGAACCTGGATTACCATCTTTTCAGTTTTGTGAAAGAACAAATGCAAGACCATCACTATGACGCAGGAGAGAGCATCCAGAAAGCAGTGCGTCTGTGCCTTCAGTCAGCTGGAACAGGGTTCTACCAGGAGGATATTTTCAAACTTACAGAGCAATGGAAAAATGTGTGCAGAGAAATGGAGATGTTGAAAAGTGAAAAAAAGGTTGCATGTTAAGGTGATATATTTATATTTTCTCTGTAGATTTCTGATTTAAAAATTTTTTTTGCTCAAGGCCTTCGGTATGACTGAACATTACATCCTTAATCTTAGAATGCCAGATCACTGACCTGGCAGCAGCTGTAGTTCTCTTGAAACACGCTTCACATAACAAATTAGGGTCCTGTAACAACCTGTAAAACCACATTTTGGAGGTGAAAGAGACCAAACTTTGCCCTAGGAGATCATGGATGTAAAGTTGGCATGCATTAACTGCTGATATGAGGTTTGTGAAATGCAAAGCAATTTGGACATTAACATACACTGCTGGCGAGATTCTTTGGATGCTGCGTGTGGAGTGAAGCTCCTCCCGGCTAAGGAAGAAAATGCAGAAAAGAAATTAGGGTTGCTGTGTGGCACCGATGTGAAAAGGTGATGGAAAGGATAAGGTGAAGCTTAATCTGTATGTCCAGTAGTATCGTGGTGAGAGCTCATACCACGGCACCTCTGCTCAAGAGGCTGGCCACGTCCGATATACACCCATACTGGTGAAATATGCCTAAATCAGGGGTGAAACTTGATGGCTATGCATGTCACGGTACCTCCGCTCTAGAGGTCATTCACGTCCTAAACACGCCCATACTGGGATAATATGCCTAAACCAGCTCAACCCAGGGGTGAAACTTACTAGTGGTGAGGATTCGTCCTGGACAAAAGCTCCGTCCTGGTAACAACAAGGAAGGATAGCGGCCACGACCACAAAATGCTGGTCGGAGACACTGGACCAGGGCAGTCTAGATAGGCAACCACCTCACCCAGCGGGGATGTATGCGTATCCTAATCACACAGAAGTTTTCCGGTGAGAAAGTCCAACGCTGGACTGGATGGGCAACCACCTCTCACCCAGCGGGTATACACATGTATCTCAAAACACGTTGAGGTTTTCCAGTGAGAAAGTCCTACTCTAGATTAAGCAGGTGCAACGAAAACCTGTTTGACTGGAAATGCCAGGTTACATGCATTCCCGCTTCTGAGACCCACCAGGCTCAAGCCCTGTAATACTCTGAACCTCTTGTGGTTCTCTCGGGGATCTTGTGTGGTCCTTTCGGGGATCACAAGGGGACCACGGGATCTATCGCGGACCACAGGAGTAAATTCATTAGGATCACGGGGTGGTCTTGGTGGTAGAAGCGAACGAAGAAGAAGAGAGGACATTAACGTCAAATTTTTTGCAGTCTGAATTTATACTTTTTAAAATCTTCCTAGACCTCCAAGCTGGTGTTTTCTTTCTGTGGGTGAAGATGTCACAGCACTGTTTTGGCTTGATGGCTTTTTTTTTTTTTTTTCAGTCCTTAAGTGGATTTAGAAAGCTGGGGATGTGCTATGCTCTACCACCTGTTGGCCAGGCCTTAAGCCTGTTACTGGGGTTACCATTGGAGATGTTCAACATAGTCTTAGCTATGATTTGTGCCAACCCTGCTGCCAAATCTTGTCTTTGCCTCCAGAATTTGGCACAGCTTCTTGAACCTAATTCACTCTTAGCAACAAAATAGCAAAGACTGAACTGAAAATAACTCTTGATGGCGCTCAAATCATGAAAGAAAAAAATCCAACATACCCTGGTGTAAAACTAGACAGAAAATTGAACTTTAAAGAGTTCATGGATGGACTAGCAGAAAAAAGCATCCAAAAGACTAAACTTGCTCAAGCAACTTGAAAGTTCATCCTGGGGTGCTGACAAAGAAACTCTGACAACTGTACACATTATCGATATGTTAATCTATAATAGATTACAACCTCACCCTACACATCACAGCATCAAAGAGCTCTCGTACACAAGTAGTCAGAATCCAGAACCAAGCCGTTCATAACAGTGGTTGATAAATGGAGGCATGATAATAGACTGGAACTGAAAACTCCAGTGCACAAAGCAGAACAGTTAAACAGTTAAACACAAAACACAAAGTCCCTGAAGACAGAGAAGAACTTACAAAAGTACCAGACATCCCACAAACGCAAACTACACACTTCCTTAAACTATCACCAGACTCGAGAACAAATTAGTGAATAAATCATCAGATCCCAACACCCTAAAGCTGTGTGCACTGGAGACCATAGAATGCTACCCTAAGGACTGGATCCATGCATACACTGATGGGTCAGCATTATAGGAAACAGACAATGCAGGATATGGGATACTCATGTTTTCAGACAAGACAACAGTGCACATTTCTGCTCCTTGTGGATCTCGCTGCTTCAATTATGACGCAGAGATGCAGGCAATATTAGCAGCCCTGGCAGCCGCCACCACCACCACCACCAAATACAAAAACAGTGCCTCTCACCCAAAAAACCGTATTACTTTCTTAGACTCCCAGTCTGCTTTCAAGGCCCTTGAAAACTGGATACCAACAGCTGATCACATTACAATGGACATACTCAGTGCAATAAACCAACTTATCTCCTATGACATCAAGACTGCCCTACAGTGGATACCAGGGCACCTAGATAGGAAATGAACATGCTGACAGGCCAGCAAAGAGTGGAGCCACCATGTCACAGCCCCACATCACCAACATGAGAACACTAAACACACAACTGCAAGCAATAGTGGATGGACAGCTAGGCCAGTCATCCAACTGGAAGATCCCTATATACACACCTGCCAAAGTCTAAACTTGGAGACCACATCAACAGCTTTTGTCGTAGAGACCAATGCACAATTTTCAGGTTGAGAACAGGACACACCACCCTCAATAAGCACTTACACAAAGTGACTGCTGACCACACACCATACTGCATGCACTGCAACAGACAAGAAGAAGAAACTGTTAAACACCGTCTGCTGGACTGCAGTGCATTGAAGGACCTTCAGAAGAACCTGATACCACCAAACTCCTCAATCACCGACATTCTGTTTGGAGATGTAGAACAGCTTAAGAGGACCTGTATGTTTCATTACATGGCACAAGGGAAAAAGAGTGAAAACTCAGGGATCGTCAAAGTCAAGTCAAGTCTTGAGCCTAAATTTTACTACAGGCTTTTAAGATTTTAGCAAGGCACTCGCCTACCTCACAATGCTGTGGCCTAGCAATGTGAAGGCACAAACAATGCATCCCCCCAAATAGCCTGTGCTGGATATAAACTTGACAAGGCCCTAAAAGAACTCCTAAAAGTTGCACTGCTGAATTTAGACTCAGTGAGGACTCCTTTGTTTAAAAGAAAAAAAAAAATGAACACCTGCAAGGTCCTAAACTGCTGATTGCTTAGATTATGCCCCAATACAGCATACCAAATGCCAACATTGCTAAGCAACTGCTGTATTTGTTTTATCTTCTGTCTAGTAGCTGCCTGGCTGGCTGAGTGGTTAGGCACTCAAGTCTACTAATCCAGTGCTTCTGGGATTTTTCTTCTGGTACCACCACACCAAAAAGGCCTCGGGTCCACCCAGTCTCCTAAAATGGGCACCAGAAAAATCTGGGAAGATAAATGCAGCCTGGCATGACCACATCTTTCATATGCCAATGGTTTCTTGGAAATGTCCAACATGCCTTAAAGGCATAGAAACAGGGATTTTACCTTTCAGTTTAGCACCGTTAACATGCATAATTCACATGCACTCTGAAAATACTGACAAGACAAAAGGCAACATCATACTAAATTATAAGACAAGGTCTGCATACTTGGTTAAATTCATAACACAACAGATTATTCAATATCCACATTTATTTAAATGTCTTATTTACAGTGTATCACATTAAAGGTACACAGTGACAGCTGTAAAATAATGAAGTCTGTTAGAGTAAACTAAAGACCAACACTGACTAATTGTCACACACACATTAATATCCGCACACCTAATGGCTTATTGAAGACAAAAAAAAAAAAAAGACATCTGAGAAACGGATGACCCTCATTCTGAAAAACACAACGTTCAATTATGGCTTTACAATAAAGCAGCTCTATTCAAACCACATTTAACACTGACCGCAAGGGGAAAAAAAAAACTTGTGAGAAATTTAGCATACGTGCAAATCTGAACAATGATATTCCGAGCCGCTTTATAATACAAATAGTTGGCAAGCAACTGTATATTGATACATTAAGTACAATTCATTCAAGAGTTTTCATTTCCTGTTGCTAGAAATGAAGGAAAAAAAAAAAAGTATTATTTGAGACCATTTGACAGCAATTACACTGGACTAGGCAAGAGGTAAAATGCTAAAATTAGCATCATTTTTAAACACAAAGAAGTTAAATTCTGACCTACTACATGTCAGAGATATATAATCCAGATCCATGCAATTTGATTATACATAATCTGATATACTGTACAAATGAAGCAAGGATGATATATGACAAGCAAATTAAAACCTCAAGGTCGCCCCCATTAAATTCTGATCCTGCATACCATACACATTCTGTGCATAAAGCCTAAAAGATGTTCTTTGTTGTAAGATGATGTCCTTTAGTACCTCTCTGAACTTATTTATCTCTTGGACAGTATCTACCACACAGAACTTTTGCTTCTCATTAAGTTCTGTCCACACTTTGGGTGTATCTGTCTCCCTTCACAAATTTTAAAGATATAATTGCTAGGAGTGACCTGTTTGACTGGAAATGCCATTTCATCATGTTCTCCACTGCCAGAAGCATTTCCTGATGGCCAGTTTTAATTTCCCCAAGCATTCTATTTTTTTTCCCCCAAACATTGTAGCACCTTCAAATCCTAATTAGTAATTAAAAATGCAGGTGGAACAAATGCAGTGTTAATTGCAGTTGCATTCATATTTAACTTCTGTGTTACCCTTGTCAGAGGCCAGACAGTGACATCAATCAAAGTATATCTTTATTTTGATATTTAACTTTCAGTTATCTGTCATGTTACATGTCAAAGTTCCCCATTATCTTCTCTTAGCTTTGTATGTCTTTCAGGTTACATGCTGTTATCCGTATATTACATTACTATGGTTCATGAAACACCAATAAATGTTGACTGTCTTTTTTTTTCTTTTTTTTTTTTTTTAAAAACATCTTCAATTTTGTAATCAGTTTTACTTCTTAACATTTTCAAAGTTTTTTTTTTCTTTTTTAAATTACTATGAATAAGATGTCCACAGAGACATATCTCTCACATCACAATGCTGACAACTGAGTTAATCAAGACTACCTTATATTACACAATAAGATTACATTACATCTATGTACTGCAGAAATAAAGAGTCAGATTTTGTAAGTTTTTTTTTGGCACAAGTTTCTTCTAAAATTTCACAAACTACAATTTCCAGCGTTAATCCTGGCATCAGAATAAGAAAATTTAAAAACAGATAAGACATATATGTATACATGACGTTAAGATACTAAAAGCTATGTAAAATATTATGACTTCTCACAATTATTGCACATCATAAAAACAATAGATAACTACTCAAACAATGTGATATTGAAAATAAGCATCCAATTATCACTTATATTCAAGAACATGAAAGCTGTTTCACTAACTGCCAACACCTTCTTGTGACAGCCTCATGGGGGAGACTGGATGTGATGGATCTCTGGTCCAATAACTGTTAACTAAATTTCTGGTATTTCTGGACCTAGAAGCCCAAACCTGGCCTCAAGGAAAAGAACATGAATGAAAAACTATGGAGCACACACGAAGAACCCCCTACTGACTGTGGGATTCATAGAGGCGACCTTCTCTAAATAGCTAATCTTATGAAACTGAATGCAGAAGAAGAAAATGTCTTCTGATATCCTTCACCCCTTGGAATCATTCTCTTTCCTGCACTTTTGCTTAGCTCTGTTCCAGTGAGCATGTTGTTAAACTTGTGTATTCAAAGTAACTGAATCATATAGTTTACATGAGGGGCAAAGATGCACAACTCAGTCTGAATGAGATAGTGATCAGTGATCCATAGCTGACTGCTTGTGTCAAGGTTGGCCAAGACCCTATTCTACCTCCTAGTGTTGCCCATGGAAACAGACAGTAAGTTTGACCAAATGAATAAGGATTGCACTGAGAAGATGAACCCGGTACTAAAAATGCACTGAGACAAGGTTGCTTGTGTCAGACCAACAGGCATGCAACCATGACACAACGAAGTCAGTTCCTTTTGTGGGCTAACGATGAAGAATATAGTTTATATGTAGTTTTTTTATTTATACAATTTTTCAAAGTTCTTATGCACTCTTTTGATTATGTCATTTTTCATGATTCTTACCTACTTCAGGTTTATGTCATTTTTCACTATTCACAATACATAAGTAAGTCTGACACTTTTACCTATGCAGATTTTAATGGCTTGTACACTTTATAGATAACAAGGCAGCAAGCTATACAATAAACCCTGTAAAGACTTAAGGCGAGAAAAAAAAAGTAAGAAAATATATAGAATTAATACAAAATAATTACAGGGAGACTGCAATAAACAGGAGTAATTTACAAAAGTATGTAAAATTATATACTTTGAACATTTGCAGTCTACACCTGTTTGATCATCTCACCTTTGATATTTAGTGAAAAAAAAAAAAAAATGTTAAAAACTGAAACAGATCTAAAAAAAAATGAAGCTCTTTACAACAAGATTACTGTTCGCTGTATAATTCAACCAATGTCAGAAAAAAAATATATGTGTATATATATGTATATAAGTTATCAAAAACCTTTTGATCTATAAGCTTCTTGTAAAATGGTGTTAAACTGAAAAAAATTTACATAAAATTTTAAAATGAAATGATCTGTTACCTAATGCTACTGGTAAAATGTTAAAATCAAACGAAAGCATTCTTCAGAGATAACCAAGTGGACATCTGAAAGTGTCCGATGAAGTAGAAAATGTTCAAATAAAGGAAAAAAAAAATTAATGCTAAAAATGAGGTCCTGTTGCTGTTGTTACTGGGTCATTTTAAACTTTTAGGTGTCAGGCAGAATGACAATCTTTTTGGCTGTCCCCTCATCCCTGTTTTAGCATACAGCTTTCCAACCATACAAGAAAAGTAAAATATCTTGATAAAAAGGATATTTTGCTTTCTCCCAGGCTGGCCATGTATGTACTTAAGTAATAATTGTGTATCATAAAACTTGGAACTCTACTCCAGAAAAAAAAAAAGACTGGATTTTCATTGGAAAGCGAAAAAAATTATGTATCATTCTGAAGATAGCAGTACACAGGTTCTGTAAACTCCAAGCACCACTAGTGGTATGATAGAGTCTATAAAATTCCAAGAACCACCAGTGGTATGATAGAGTCTATAAAATTCCAAGAACCACCAGTGGTATGATAGAGTCTATAAAATTCCAAGCACCACTAGTGGTATGATAGAGTCTATAAAATTCCAAGAACCACCAGTGGTATGATAGAGTCTATAAAATTCCAAGAACCACCAGTGGT
Organism: Achatina immaculata; assembly: GCA_009760885.1. Taxonomy (NCBI): domain Eukaryota; kingdom Metazoa; phylum Mollusca; class Gastropoda; order Stylommatophora; family Achatinidae; genus Lissachatina; species Lissachatina immaculata. The sequence continues at coordinate 16,425,837 of CM019702.1, forward strand.
ATGATAGAGTCTATAAAATTCCAAGCACCACTAGTGGTATGATAGAGTCTATAAAATTCCAAGAACCACCAGTGGTATGATAGAGTCTATAAAATTCCAAGCACCACTAGTGGTATGACAGAGTCTATAAAATTCCAAGAACCACCAGTGGTACAACAGATTTGATAAAACTCCAAGCACCACTAGTGGTATGATAGAGTCTATAAAATTCCAAGAACCACTAGTGTTACAACAGATTTTATAAAATTCCAAGCACCACTAGCAGTACGACAGATTTTTACAAAACTCTTAAGAACCATCAGTGGTATGACAGATCTGATAAAACTCTATGCAAAACTTTCATCTCAAAGAACAGATAATAAGCTCTGGATAATTTCCCCGACCGTATTGTCTTCACAAAGCTCTATTACACATTCTTTAAGAATACTTTCCTAGGACTGAAACAGTACCCTATAAGAAACCAATAACACACGCTGAGACTGATAATTGGAAATGCACAAAACATGGCAATGGTAACATAGTTTCTCCAAAAAAAAAAAAAGAAGAGCAGAGATGAATAATGAATAGGGAATGAATAAAAATGAGCATGAACTAACAAATAAAAATGATTAGAAAAAATGGTGGAGAGTTAAATTTATGAAAAATGAACTTGTGTAATCACCTATAATCATTGTTAAGTAAGGGCATGAAAATTTAAATTCCCATCTGCCGCCCTTATTCAGACCACAATAAAAAAAAAAAAAAAATCCATGGGTGTGCTTTTAAATAGCTAATAAAAATTGAATATCAGGGCTGCTTTATTAAGTACATGACTGCAAAAGTTAAAAAAAAATACAGTGTGCCTGGTACAACTGTACAAAGAGCAAATAAGCCGTGCACACTTTTACATTTAAAACAAAAACAAAATCGGGCATGGGTAAAACATGACAGTAATGGCAAATCTATAATTATTGATTTTAAAATGCATGTCAGGACTCAAAAATAACCTTGCGAAGTATGAAGAGACATTTAAAATTACATGGATCTTGATCAACAGAAGAAACTCGTCATTCATAAAAGAAAAAAAAAGCAGGTAATTTAATACTAAAAATACACACCAAAGCACAAATGTCTCTTGCTTCTGTATCAAAGCGTAATCTCACTAATGCTATTGCGTTACCACGACCAGTGACAGCAGTTATTTAAAAATCCTCTTTTCACGCGCTGGAGGTAAAACTTACTTGGGATTAAATAAATGAAACACAACATAATATAAATGTGGAACAAAATCAAAGCAAGTGGCACATGGCAGAGGAAATCCCTGAATTACATCATGGCTCACTGCCCTTGGAATCCTAAGAGAGTGAGAAAACAAGAAAAGACAGGCAGGAAAGAAAGAATGAAACACGCAAAGACAGAGAACAAAAGCAGTGACATAAAAGAAAAATAAAACTAATGATGATGTCAATAGTATTTGAGTGACAAACTAAGACAGGAGAGTGTGTGCTTTGAAGAAAAAAAAAGCAGTATGAAATAGCAGTTAAAAAAAGAAGACAGAAAAAAAAATGCTAATAATATCTTTATTTTCTCACCATAAATGAAAAGTTGTAAATATGTATAGTGGTGGTTTTTTTTTTTTTTATCCAGCTAAGAACTCTTCCTTTGCCAATGTCGAGACATTCAGAAATCTGGCTTCCATAAGCAGACTGTATCTAGAACTCTCTTGAACTCAAATAATATATTTTTTTAGTGCACATCTTTAAGAAGTTTCTCTCAAATAATCTTGCAATGCCAGTTCTAATTTTCAATTTTTTAATAAGCTTCTCTCAAATGATATTGCAACTCCAGTTCCAATTTCTACTTTTTTAACAAGTTTCTCTCAAATATCTTGCAATTCCTGTTTTAATAGCCCCTAAATAAGATACTTAAATTTAACAGATGACAGAAAACTGTTTTTCTCTTTTAGTCACTGATCTGTTACAGAGCCACATCAGGTGCACCAGTTTTGACACTCCAGACCTTAACTACTGCTCATGTCAGCTAATATCTAGAAATGATAAACAGGGAGATCTTTATTACTGTGGAAACCTATTTTTTTTTTTCTATCAGTCAAAACTTGACATAAATAGGAATGATATAAAAAACATGAAGGTATATTACAACTGGGAAAACTTTTTTTAAGTCCACTAAAAGAATGACATCTATAATAATAATAATAATAATAATAATATATGAAGCAGCTATTTATAGTATTACACATATACTGACACTGGTTTCTTGCAAAAGTCTGAGAGTGATAGTCACAATTCACAATCACTTTAAGCTCATCAGAGATAACAAACTGCGATGCCTTGAAGCCTTGTCTAGCAGATCCAGCACAACTGGCCTCAAGATTTCTCCCCTCCTTCCTAGGCTGTCCACATGCTCCAATTATTTAGTTCCACTTACGTGGGACACAATACTGAAAAAGAAGTGACAGCAGTTTGATTAAGAATCTGATCTAGAAGTTAAAACATTGCTTTTGACATTCAGTCAACTCCCATGACCAGAGAAGAAAGCTGGATAGGAAAGAGACTACTCCACTAATGTCACTACTGCTTAACAACAGTGGCCCCCCTTAAATGGGTGGCCCACCTTCTTGGTGGCTTTGGGAAGATCCAAGTGGATGATGAGGGGGGAAAAGCAATCATCTGAATGAGAAACGTTTTTAGGGGTGCTCAGGATATGGTGTGGGAGAAAATGGAGGGGGGGGGGGGGAGGGGAGGGAAAGTTTTAAAAGTCTGTGAAACACTAATATCGAATGCGCTGATCTCCATGCTATCAGTCAGCATGAAATAACCTCAGAGCCTATCTCTGTCTCTAGTACTATACTAAAGTTCTAGATCAACGGTCACAATAACTGTCTTATTCCTCTAACCCTCAGGAATAGGCAACCATGGTCCTGTGGACCCCATCACAGTGTGGCCTGTCAGGAAACAAAGAACCTGCCAGACTTGCCAAAACTGGCAGCAGGCAGCTGCAACATCAAGTTCCTGTCTCGTATGGTGAAGCCCAAAACTATAATCAAGTATCTGCACAGGAAGCTATAGAATGACCAACAAAACCAACTATCTAATAATCAGATACCACATCTCCCTCCGTCAAGACCAAACCACCACCTTTAGACTAAGCACAGGAAACTGCTGACTGTGAGCACACCTGTATCGCCTCGGCCTGTCACACACCCCTAAATGGACATGTAAAACAACCATCCAGATTCCACAGCACACTGTTCAGCTCTGCCCACCTGTCATAAGATGACAAACTTTTGGGTGCTAAGCATGACCTCCACAAGACCACACAATTTATCATGACAATACAAATACATGTCTGAGACCAAAACCTCCTCTAGCACAGTTGTCCTGCTGTTAGTCTACTTTGGCAAAATGTCTTTTCATGACCACTGTGACACATGCAAAAAAAAAAAAAAACAACGCATGAATATTCTAAAAAAATAAACAGAAAATGAAGTGAAAGATGAAAAAAAAAACCAGAAAATATATCAAGGACTGATTCAACAAAAGTTTATGTGCTTTGCTAGGGAAAAAAACAGAAGCAACATAAAATAAATGCACTTCCATGTTAGTGGTTACATTTTCCTTAACCAGCTGGTGCTCTGGAAGATGACATGGTCACCATGATGCCTGGCTGTGGCCCCCCCCCCCCCCCCCCAAACTAGGTACCTATTTCTACAGCTTGGTATACTTTCGTGGTTCCTGATTCATGAGATAACCTAAACTGCTGGCGAGACTCTTCGAAAGCCGCGCGTGGAGTGAAGCTCCTCCTGGTCAAGGAAGAAAATGCGGAAAACAAATAAAGGTTGCTGAGCGGTGCCGATGTGAAAAGGTGGTGGAAAGGATAAAGTGAAGTTTAATCGGTATGTCCAGTAGTATCGCTGCGAGAGCAACACATACCACGGCGCCTCTGCTTTAGAGGCCGGCCACGTCCGAAATACACCTACACTGGTGAAATATGCCTAAACAGCACACACCAGGGGTGGAACTTGATGGCTAGACATGTCATGCAACCTCCGTTCTAGAGGTCGGTCACGCCTGATATACACCCATACTGGTGAATTATGCCTAAACCGGCTCACACCAGGGGTGAATCTTGAAGGCTACGCATTTCACAGTACCTCTGCTCTAGAGATCGGTCTCATCCCAAACATGCCCATACTGGGATAATATGCCTAAACCGGCTCAACCCAGGGGTAGAAGTCACTAGTGGCGAGGACTCGTCCTCCTGGACAAAAGCTCCATGCAGGTCACAACTAGGAAGGGTAGCGGCCATGATCGCAAAATGCTGAAGTCGGAGACACTGGACCAGGGCAGTCTAGATAGGCAACCACCTCTCACCCGGCAGGGATGTTTGCGTATCCTAATCACGCTGAGGTTTTCCGGTGAGAAAGTCCAACTCTGGACTGGATGGGCAACCACCTCTCACCCGGCGGTAATATACGGGTATCTCAAAACATGTCGAGGTTTTCCGGTGAGAAGGTCCAACTCTGGCCTGGGTGGGCTACCGCCTCTCACCCAGCGGGGATGCACTGATATCCTAAACACGTCGAGGTCTTTCGGTGAGAAAGTCCAACTCTAGACTAAACTGGTGCAACAAAAACCACGGTGTCATGCAATCCGCTTCAGAGACCCACCAAGAATACAGGCTAAAGCCCTGCGATAGTCTGAACCCCTTGTGGTCCTCTCAGGGATCTCGTGTGGTCCTTTTGGGGACCACACAGGAGACCACAGGACCTAACGAGGACCACAGGCGTAAATTCAGTAGGATCACAGTGTGGTTTTGGTGGTAGAAGCGAACGCAGAAGAAGAAGAAGATAACCTCAATCACTGATTTCATGAGATACATATTTTATGAGATACATCATAAGCACTAATTCCATGATATTTATAATTCATGAGATAATCTGAATCATTGATTTCATGTGACACTCTCAATCATCAATTTCTGATGATATGAACAATTCATATTGCTGTTAACTATTCTGAGTTCTTTACTTAAACTATGATTACCTTTAAGTATATAGTCTGTCAGCAGAGTTGGGACAGTGGCACTATCCTCATTGATGGCCTGCAGAACTGAAAATTAAATATACATAACTGTATGGCTGCCAAAAAAAGATGCAACATATGAGGGGCACTCAGAAAGTAATGCACCACATTGTTTTTCTGAGGAGCTGTTTATTCAAAAAGCATGAAATTTATACACAATATACATGGAAATGTCATGTAAACATCGGTATTATTTAAAATAATCCCCATCAACTTATGTGGCTTTACGCCAGAGCGAAACAAGTGCATGTATTCTTAGCCAGTACCAGATTTTCTCCTGATTACGTAGCCGTTTCTTTGCTGCATGAATTACTCCATCATCTTCAAATCTTACCCCTCAGAGTGCATTTAAGTGGACCAAACAGATGGAAATCAGAGGCTGCCTAATCAGGACTATAGGGTTGATGGGGTAGTACAGATGCAACACATATAGGAATAATATTTGACGAACAAACAGCAAGGACAATTGTAGGATATCTGAACATCTTGTACCAATTCCTGCTAGCTCAACTGAAAGAATGACCAATAAATATAAATATTATACAAGTGTACGCTCCAACATCTGAAAGTTCTGAAGAAGATGTACAGCTATTTTATAATGACACAGAGACAGCCCTAAAACACACAAAGTCACATGAAGTTACTATAGTGATTGGAGATTTTAATGCCAAAGTTAGTAAAGGAAGAACTTCAGACATCGTTGGTGACTATGGACTGAGGGAGAGGAATGACAGAGGTAGTAAATTAATTGAATGGGCAAGAATACATAGCATGGTTGTAGGAAACACCTGGTTTAAACAATATCCCTGAAGACTGGCAACTTGGTGCAGCCCAGACAAAAAGAATTTTAACCAGACAGACTAGGAATTAATCAACGATTCCAGAATGCATTACTGACAACAAAAACCATGCCAGGAGCCAACTGCAATAGTGACCATGACCCACTCTGTGGAAAAATTAGAATAAAGCTAAAGAAAGCATGCAGAAAAGTGAGAGACATCAAACTGAATATAGAACTTCTTAAAAATGACCAAGAACTGTGAGAACAATACAAAGTTATTATAAAAAATAGATACAATGCAATAGCAAAGATAAATAGTATAGATGAACAATGGGCAATGCTAAGAGATTCTATCCACCAAACTGTTAACGAGATAATGCCACTGAAAAAAGAAGCCCCTAAAAATAAATGGATGACAGACGACATCTTAGGACTGATGAACAAGAGCAGGAGTAGTAAAAATAACCAAGAAAAATAAAACAAGATAAATAAAGAAATAAGACGCAAACGCAGAGAAGCAAAGGAAATGTGGTTAAATGAACAGTGCAGACAAATAGAGGACTCTCATAATAAAGACAGCAAAAACATGCACAAACAAATTAGTGAACTCACAGGCAGGAAAACAAAATATACCACAGGATGCCTGAAATCAAAAGAAGGTAAAATGTTAATGGGAAAAGAAGACATTGTGGACAGAGTACATTGGTGAGCTATATGGAGGATAAAAACCTGAATTAACACCAGATACTGAAAACTATGATGGACCACCAATACTTGAAGATGAACTCATAAATGCCATCAAACACATGAAGAAAGGAAAAGCGACTGGGCCTGATAATATAACAATAGAAGAAATAGAGGCGCTAGAGGAGATAGGAATAAAAATAATAACGAAGTTACTGAATGACATTTACAACAGTGGTTATATGCCCAGTGACTTGCTTAAATCTACGTTTATAACACTACCAAAGAAACCAGGTGCAAAGGAATGTGATGACCACCGGATTATCAGCCTCTCATGTCACATAACGAAGCTACTTCTGAGAATCATTATGAGAAGAACAAGGAAAAAGATAAAAATGGAAATAGCAGATGAACAGTTTGGATTTGTTGAAGGAAAGGGAACACACAATGCCATTTATGCTTTACGAACACTAACAAAAAGAGCTTTAGAAGTACAGAAAGATCTCTACTTATGTTTCATTGATTACACCAAGGCATTCGACAAGGTGAAACATAATGAAATTATTAAAATGCTTGAAGACATCAATATAGACGGCAAAAACCTGAGGATTGTAAAACATCTATACTGGCAGCAAGAAGCAGCAATTCGAGTTGAAAATAAAACTGGAAAATATCAACCTATAAAACAAGGGGTGTGACAAGGATGTGTACTATCTCCAGACCTTTTTTCTCTGTACAGTGAGAATATTCTAAGAACGATCATCACAGAACCAGGCATAAAAATTGGAGGACACAATATTAACAACCTTCGGTATGCTGATGACACAGTATTGATAGCTGAGAACCAACAATACCTGCAAAATCTCTTGGATAAAGTGAACAGAAAGGTCTTACTTTGAACATCAAAAAGACAGAGACTATGGTTATATCTAAGAAACAGAATCCACCAACATGCAGTATAAAATTAAACGGAACTATTCTAAAGCAGGTGCAGAAATTCAAATACCTTGGAGCAGTAATAATTTCAGATGGGAAATGCAGAACAGAAATTAGGAACAGAATAAGCCAAGCAAAGACTTCATTTCAGAGAATGAGAAATATATTATCTAACACATCTTTATCAATGAATGTTAGAAAACGAGTCCTAAAATGCTATATTGAACCTATCTTGTTATATGGAAGTGAATCAATGACAATAGGCAGGTCTGCACAAAAATCATTGGAAGCAGCAGAAATGTGGTTTGTTAGAAGAATGTTGCGAATCCCCTGGACAGCAAAAATAACTAATGAAGAATGTAAAAAATCTTGTCAAAAAAATAATACAGAGACAATGTACTTTCATAGGACATGCAATGAGAAGAGGGCGCAATGAAAATATAACAACAGGAAAAATAGATGCAGGAAGACCAAGAGAAATGATACTGGACAGTCTGATGGGATGGTGTGAGAGGAGATCACCAACTAAGTTGATGGCCTGCATGAAGGATCGTGTACTGTGGAGAAGCATAATATTCAACGTCAGTCAGCACAGCACCTGATGATGATGATGGGGTAGTACAGTCCAACCCAGTTTGGTAATTGCTTCCCGTGTTGCCAGAATTGTGTGAGGGTGCGCATCGTCGTGAAGGAGAAGTAGGTCTGCTGGATTCTTGTGTGGCCGAACTCTGTGAAAACGTTGAGTTTTTTTCAGCGTCTTAATGTAAGCTTGCGAATTGATTGTCTCTCCTCTTGGCATAACATCCACAAGAATCACACCTTCAATGTCTCAAAAGACAGTGATCATTACCTTTCAAGCTGAAGAAGTTGTCTTGAATTTCCTCATGGTGATTGTGGATTATGCCACTCCACTGACTGTCTTTTTGTCTCAGGTTCAAAATGATGAGCCCGGATTTTGTCACCTGTTACGATCTTGGCCAAAAGGTTTTCTCCCTCAGCATTGAAACGCTTCAACAATTCAGAAGAAATTGCTTACCTTGCAATCGATGGTCACTTGTGAGACTTCGAGGAACTCATCTTGCACAAACCTTAGAAAATCCGAGATCTTTTACAACTGCATTTGCACTACCACTGCTGACTGACAGCTTTAAGCCCAACTGTTCAGTAGTGATACACCTATCAGCGCACTTCAACATTTCTGCTTTGGTGGCTGTGGAAGGGTGTCCACAGTGCAGCTGATCATGCAACTCCTTATCTCCACTTATTGATTCTTTAATTCTCTGAACCCAGCGACTGACTGTAGTCTTGTCGACTGCAAAACTTCCATACACATCCCATAAATGCTTGTGAATGTTCACAACAGTTTCCTTCTCTGCAACGAGAAATTCTATCACAATTCGCTGTTTATATCGCAAGTTGCTAACATGTTCCATTTCAACGGTTTAGGCAGCCATATTCTTTGGCCGGTTGTGGTGCAATTTGGTTCACACAATCAGCACATGCCATATTTAAAGTGTGCAAAATTTCATGCTTCTATCTCCATTATTAGCTGAAAAAAATGATGCGGTGCATTACTTTCTGAACGTCCCTCGTATGTGCGAGATGGTCATGGAAATAAATAACTAATGCAAACATCACAATGTCTGTTTTACGTCATTTCATTTGGGGAGGGGGGGACTTTTATTTCCCTCTAAACTATAGTCTATACCAGGGTCTCTCCACTGGGGTTTGTGAAACCTTAGGGTTATTGAAAAGTAGACAGAAATTCAGTCAAACATTCAGATTTTTTTGTTTAAACACACATCATTTATAGAAAAATCCACAGGAATAAATATCATTTTTCATCCAAAAGCGCACAGACAATTATTATATCTACATCTTAATGATCACGCTAATGTCCCACTAGTTGTAGATATATTAATTTTTACAGGGTATATTAGAGACCTGAATCTTAATTTAAGGGAACTTCCAGGATAAAATGTTTCAGAAAGCTTGGCCTACACTGTTAACCCATAAGACAAAACAGTCTTTAAAAAATAGCATGCAAAGTCAAATAGTTTGAGAAACACTGTACACAAAAAAATACTAATAAAATGATGTTCTTTTTTTTTTTTAAATTTAACTGTTTCTCTTATCTCCTTCCATACATCTATTCCACTCATCAAAATTTTACGAAACAATGAACTTCATTCATTCCTTTGCATGTCCCTTGCGGAACTTTGCCTCCCAAACAGCACTCCTGTAGGCCTCTCGGTTGTGAGCAAGATGGCCTGCTGCTGCTGCATCCATTTCCAGATCATCAACGATGTCTTGCAGCCATCTTCGTTTCGGTCTGCCTCTTTTTCTTTTTCCCATTATGTATCCTTCCAATACGGCCTTCTCTAAATTATCATGACGTTTAATGTGGCCAAAATATTTAAGTTTTCTCTCTTTAATCCTCTTTACTAGCCAGCCTTCTTCAATATTAAGCTCTTGTAGTATAGATATATTTGTTCTTTTTTGTGTCCACGATATTTGGAGAACTCTTCTATAGCATTTACATTCAAAGGCATTTATGTGCTTCTCAGCTGTTTTGTTAAGTGTCCAGGTCTCACAGGCATATGTTGCGATGGGAAAGATGCATGCCCTTAAAAATCTTATTTTTGTGGTTCTGTCTGCTCCTCTCCACAGATTCTTTATTTGTTTTACTTTCTGAAGAGCAATAGATGTCCTCCTTTTAATTTCCCGCATTGTATCTCCATTATTAGTTAGTAGTGATCCAAGATATTCAAAACTCTCCACTTCTTCCAGTTTTTCCTCACTGATACATATTTCAGTTGCCTTGTTTGTTTTGTCAGTTGTCATCACTTTAGTTTTCTTTGCATTAAGATAGAGGTTCTGCTCTTCGCTGTTCTTGCGGACTGACATAATTAGTTTTTCCATTCCTTCTTGTGTTGTGGACAGCAATACTGTGTCATCAGCATATCTAATCTCTGGTATTTCATAACCTCCAACTGTTATGGCATCGTAATATTCTTTGTCTACATCTTCTCTAACATTCCTCATTATATTTTCAGTATACAAGTTAAATAAGTAGGGTGACAATATGCACCCCTGACGGACCCCTTGTTTTATGTCAAACCAAGTTGTTGTTTCACCATTTATTCTTACTGCTGCTTGTTGGTCTAAATACAGCCGTGATGTTAATTGTATCAAATGTGTTGGAAATCCCATTTTTTCCATTATTTCCCAAAGTTTCTGGTGTTGTACACAATCAAATGCCTTTGAGTAGTCTATAAAGGATAAATATAGATTCACATTAAACTCCCTGCATTTCTCTATTATTAATCTTAGATTGAATATATGATCTCTTGATCCTCTTCCTTGCCTGAAGCCAGCTTGGACCATATTGACTTCTTCTTCTATTTTCTTTCGAAGTCTACCCATTATGATTTTTAACAGAATTTTACTGGCATGACTAATCAGGGCAACAGTTCTGTAGTTGGTGCATAATTTCACAATGAACTTACAAAGTGACAATTACTTGATTATTTCTTTCCCTTAATTTTTTTCTCCAATATCTGTTTCTTTCCATGCTAATTTCTGAAATATCCTCATTTCATACCATACTTCTTTCTTGTGCTAGAATTTCATACATAAAGTACTTCTTACCACATGATAATAAACACTCATTCTGCATACATTTCAAACTATTTGTCCCAACAATCATTTCCCACCACACTGTTTAACTGAAGCCCATTTCTCACATGTCCACTTCTTTCTATATTGCTTAACATTACCTACAACCCACATCTTTTGCTTAAAATGCTCTTATTAATTTCTTGTTATATCTGTTCATCGATAATATCTACTTCAAGCTACACTATATCTAATAATACCTATTTCTTACTGCCTTCTGCTGCAACATCTTTCACCAACATGTTTACTTCTTACAGGTCCTGGTTCTTATTACAATGTATTTCTAAGACATGCAGACCCTCCTATCATTCACGGTGATTGCTAACGCAGTACATATCAGCTAAAAAGGCAACAGACGATGCTACTTACTCTTGATGTAAATCTGGAGCTGTTCTGATGTTGGTGGCCCCTGACATGGGTGGTAGGGAATGGCGGTGGTCAGAAACTAAGGAAATGCAAGATAAGAAAGAAATGGCTACTTTATGTGAAAAACAAAAAAACATACATGTACTATAATCAGTGCACTATTTCTGCAGCACATACACTCGTGCTACAGCAGTCAAATCTTGTTAATACTAATTCTAACTTTTTTAGATGAGGGGGAAAAAAAAATTTCAAATCAATTTATCATGAAAGCAAAAGGAACAATTAATCTTAATCAGAGACTGGCATCCTCACACTCAGGGCATTCCCATACGTGCTCTGCCCCCTGTTCCAACATCTGTTGAAGCGTACGTCTGTTGATGTTGCCAGTCACACACTGCTTGTTAGTAATGCATGCTATATCACTCAGTTTGGAATGATGTCCACTTCCCCTCTCCTCTCCCAACCTGGCCATTCTCTTGATGTGCACTCTGTCACCCCAACCCTTTATCCTTCATGCACAATCTATCTAAGGTAGATCTTGCAATCTTCTCTTTGTTCACTCTTAGGTTACCCTGGATTGATGCCTTGCCCACTAGCCTGTCCACATTTTTGTTGGCAGTAGATCCATGCCAGACTCGATACCTGTGATCTTCCTAATAGCTGGACCTACTTACTGCAGAATGCCTCTTGATTTTCTGTAGCGTGTTTTGGGAGTCTGTTACAATGACCCCAAGAAGTCATTCTGTTCTACCAACCAGGCAAGTGCTTCTGATGCTGCCTGCACCTCCATTCTCATGCTCAAAGTGGAATTTGTATAGGCTCCTGATTTACTCGCAACCAACTTACCACTGTGGTAGACTGTAAAGCCCCATCCATTCTTTAGGCCTCGATCTACAGACCCGGAAAAAAAAGTTATGAAAGTATGCAAACACGTGACTCACTGGGTATTAAAATGTCTACATCATCTTCTTCTTTTGTGTTCACCCTCTAAAAAAAATGGCAATGCTAGCACTGTGTCACAGTTTGCAGCTACACTGCTATTATCTGTGCCTTTCAGGCTAACGCATCCATCTTCTGCATGCATATTTTTAGGAGCAGATTTGCCTTTCCATTCTCACCTGGCCAGGCTACTGTGTTACTTGATGCAAAATGAGGAGGGATCTACTAGGATCTTGGGTCATCTATGGTCCAAGTTATTGCTGACTATCATCTCATTCTGCGTGAGTGCTACTGCTTCACCAACCATCTTTATAAGAGTATTTCATTCCAAGAGCCTGGTTAATCTCTTTTATCTAATCATCATTTAGATGCTTCAGGAAGGCAGCGAAGTTGGGATACTCACGTTTCCATTTTTGTTCTCAGTTGGACTGGCAGCAGCTGCAGCTCCACTTTTGGATTTCTTTTTCTTCCGGTCACTGTGGCAATCTCGACGCTTCTTCTGGATGGTTAGCAGCAGGGATATAAACTGGTTCTTCAGCTCCTTGTCAAATTCAAGTTCATCCCGCAGGTCAAGTTCAGAGACCAGCATTTCAGACAGCATCTTTGTGGTGCTATCATACTCAGCCAGAAGCTCATGCAAAGCAGCCTGGGACATTTCCTTCACATCTGAAAATGTTAAAATTGGAAAAAATATAAGAAACTGTAAATAAGCAGGTGAAGTATTCCAATTCTAAATACTAATCTACAGAAAAAGAAGTGTACAAATCTGACTAAAAGTTGCAGGAAAACACAAAAAAGGGAAATAATAACTCACAAAAAATTACACGAAATGGACATAACAAGGAGCTCAAGCGTAAAATATGAAGCGTTTCAATGCAAAATTTATCAACTCAAAAGGAATTTCAAACTAGTGTTGAAGATGGATATAGATCTGAGAACAATTCTGGATGTATACGAGTCAGGAAGAAATGTATCTTTTATGAAGAATGGACGGTAGAAAAAAAAATATACGAGCAGGAGCTGTGAGTTTGGATTCAACTAGAGTTGAAGATAGCAGAGACATAACATACCATTTATGAAGAAAAAAGAGATGGAAAGCGAAAAAAAAAAAACACAGAAGAATGGGCAAGAATACATAGCATGGTTGTAGGAAACACCTGGTTTAAACATCCCTGAAGACTGGCAACTTGGTGCAGCCTAGACAAAAAGACTTTTAACCAGACAGACTACGTATTAATCAACAAACGATTCCAGAATGCATTGCTGACAACAAAAACCATGCCAGGAGTCAATTGCAATAGTGACCATGACCCACTCTGTGTAGGAAAAGGTGACAAAACAAACAAAAAAAAGGGGGGAAAGAAACAATTACCATCTTTTGTGTAGCCCGACAGTGTTGCCAAGGTCTGCTTCACCTTGATGTAAGCTTCATCCTCTGGTGTCTCCTGCATGGCGTTGTAGTAATCCTCAGGAGAGGGTTCCTGTGAAGAATCCGACAAAAACAGGATGATACAAAACATGTCACGTGCTGATATGTATCCCACCGGTATCAGCCAATGAGAGTACATTAAATCCCACTCATGCAATGTCTAGTTATCAAGTGCGGTTGTAATACACTTCCCAATCATAAAAACAATGCACATAAATTTACTTACGTTATTTATTAATTACACAAGACCTACGACAGTGGCACCAGCCTCACTGATAATGTACAGGACTAACAGCTGAACACATAAACATGTAAAAGGTAAAGAAAACTCTTTTAGACCACGAAGGCACCTGCATGATAAGGTGTTAATGTCCACATTTTCTTTGGTCTGCGCGGCACACTAGAAGGTGATTAGGTCCTTCCCCAGTTCCAGAAAGAAGTAGGATTTTTATAAGATGGGTTATCAATACAGATCAGTCTTTCTGAAACTTTTTTTTTTAAAAAATCCTGGAGAATCCCTTCAAATGATGTTATAGTCTCAGGAAACTCCTGTGTAAAATTCACTACACCTGCGACTTATCGGATATTCGGGTGGATCAGTAAGTTAGAGGCATAAATGTGAAGTTGATATATATACACAAATCGGTGTTATATGGAAAACGTCCACTACAATACCAGAATGACGTAATGCTAGATTCAATGCCCTTATACACTGCTAATACAACACATGAGCTAAAACCTAGTTGAAAACCGAGAATAGCAGTATTTCAAAATGTTTACACAGGTTAACCTGAATGACAAAATATACACGCAGAAACTCTGTCAAACCAGCAGAATGTTTCATTACACCTGTGACACAGAACGCTCTCTACATAACGATATCTCATGTACTATAATGCTTATTTATTTACAGCACTCAACACAGAACAAATGTTTCTTTTTGCCTCATTTAACACAGAACGCTATATACATGACATTTCACGTACTGGAATGTTTATTAATTTTTCTTATTTATTTTTCTGCATCTAACATAGTACAAATCTCTCCTTCTGTCGCATTTTAGCACAACCATGTTTCATACAATGTTTCTTTTTTTTCGCAACATAATGATTTACGTCAAATGCCTAAAATATATATTCTAGTTATCTTTTTTTTTTTTTCCAATGCAAATAACCTCTCTATTTCGACTTACTTTGCTAGAAAAATGGTGATTTGTAAAAAAAAAAAAAAAGAAAAGCGAAAATAAAAAGCCAGGAACAAAAATGAAGGCACTCACAAAACTTCCCTGGTTATTACAGACATACACAACAGGGTCGTTACATAGATGCAACTGCCGCGCGTTTCTAAAAAAAAAAAAAAAGCTAACAGTCCCGCTAGGAGTATGGTAATGAGACAGCGCAGATACTGCGCCACATGCTTCACAGCGACCCGATGGGAGGAGATGGCCCGGGGGGGGGGGAAGGGGAGGGTGGAGGGGAAGGGGAGAAGAAAGAACAAGAGCAAAAACAAGAGAAGACAAGAGAATCGGGGCGACCGAGCGAAAAGAAAGACTACGCACTCGTACCTTCCGTTCGCAACACTGTAATAAGGTCGCCGGGCCACCTCTGGCTGGGAACCCATGTCTCCTCTTCTCTGTCACACGTGTCTCTTGGATTGTGTTTGTGAGCAAGTTGAGGAAGCAAATAGAGCGCTAGGGGGGGACCGGGGAGGCGTTGCCTGCTAGAACTAACGATCGCCTACAAGGACCGTGTATTTCTGGACATGCGCACATTATGAATTTATTCATTAGGAACAAAGCGATGGCTTGGATGGATATAATCTATCTGGAGCTTGAATTCTCAATTTGCGTTCATGCATGGGAATATTGATTCTTACATGGATAAATAATAAGAAACCGCAAAGCTATGGCGAACAACAAAAGTCAGTTAACTCTTTCACGTCTGATTTAATTTCCAGTTCCGCCAGAAAAAAAAAAAAACAACTGAAAGGAAGCTACTCAGTAGTTTTAAAGTATGAGATGTGTTAGAAATGTGATACTTTTCATTTTATTTGGACTTTGCCGAGATATCGCTCTGAGCATCGATTTCTATAGGTGTACAAGATCTACCAGCGCTGCCAGTGTTGTTTTGGACTGAAAGAGTTAACATTCGGTCTTACGTGGTGCAATGTTTCTGTCAAACTTCACTACTGAATTTGTGTGTGTGTGTGAAAGAGAGAGAGGTCACAGATAATAAAGAAAAGGGAGAATGAATGAATGAATAATCTTTATTTTTAAAGGCTAAAGAATTGGGTACGCAGGCCCGTCTTACATTCTGCCCTTCATCACTCCAGCTTTCATTCTTCCCACAGAGAGAAAAAAGTAGACATTTTTTTAAAAGCCATATTAAAAAAAGACAGCCCTTTTCTGACAAAAGTCTGGGGGGAATTATGCTCTGTCCTGACACCATGTGGGGAAAACATAATCTGTTCTGACGCCAGATCTGGGGAAAACATAATCTGCTCTGACGTCAGATCTGGGAAAACATAATATGCTCTGACGTCAGATCTGGGGAAAACAATCTGCTCTGACATCAGATCTAGGGAAAACATAATCTGCTCTGATGTCAGATCTAGGGAAAACATAATCTGCTCTGATGTCAGATCTAGGGAAAACATAATCTGCTCTGATGTCAGATCTGGGGAAAACATAATCTGCTCTGACGCCAGATCTCGGGAAAACAATCTGCTCTGACGCCAGATCTCGGGAAAACATAATCTGTTCGGAGGCCAAGTCTGGAGGAATCATAATCTGCCAAAAACTCTTCCGTCTCTCGAAATGCTGCTTCTTGAAAAACAACAGCTTGGCAAGTGACGTAGGATGTGGGTAGGTATACAAGTGTCATATCAACCTATGATGAGACACGAGGCCTTCCTCAGCAGACTATGTGATACTGGGGTCTGTCACTGCCTATAAAGAGACACGGGCCATACCAACCTATGATGAGACACGGGGCCTCTCAGCCTACCATGTGACACGGGGGGGGGGGGGGGGAAGTGTCACTGCCTATAAAGAGACACGGGCCATACCAACCTATGATGAAACACTGGGCCTGTCTCTGCCTATCACGCGTTACCGGGTTCTGCCACAGCCTATAATAAGACACTGGGACTAGCGAGCTTATCATGAGATGAATTCCTTTCCCCCCATTCTAGCAAGGCAAACCATATTCTGTACCTGAGTAAATCACACAAGATACGTTCCTTCCACGTCGCGCGTCAGGTGGAGACTAAAATAAACCAGGTGTGCGCTTTCCAGTAAGACAAGATTACCACAGCGTTGTGCTCCCTGCACTAAAAGTGGAAGCATGCACATGCACATGTTTACATCAGATATTACAGAGTCGGCACCTGCCAATGTTTCCCAGTTGACCTGCTGTGAATTCGGGGGGGGGGGGGGGTACATGTATATCAAAAGTGTCAGATTTTATATGTTATGTGATTTATATTTTCCAATCATGCACTGACAGTATTCTATTTTCCTTCCGCGCACTGACAGCATTCAACTGTATTTTCCTTTCATGTGCAGACAGGACCCTATCCTCAGGCAGATTTTTTCTTTCCAGGCATATTATTTGTGTGTCAGGCACCGCTTTCTACAACTTAACGGACTACAGCCCGACAGTAAAGGATTTCCAAAGCCATATTTTCATGAAAAGGCAGTTCACTATTTACTGCACCACTTACTATGTGCCCAAGTTATCACCATATTTGGCATCCCAAGAAATAAGCTGTCAAGAAAGAACTGTTCATAATTCTATTTTCTCATCTCTCATCCAACCACCTTCTTCCATTTCATTCTCACCATGTGTTATCTGGGTTTGTGTCTGGCTTTCATACCGAAAAAATCTCTAACCAATACATTATAATTACTATACTTCAAAAATATTACATTATTAATGTTTGTTTTTCATGTCTATGTGTTCACCCATTCGCTACTGCAGTGTCGTTTCCGCACATTTTCTTTCTTTGTATCGTTCTTTGAAACAAACAAAAACAAACAAACAAACAAACAAACAAACAGACAGACAGACAGACAGACAGACGGACGGACGGACGGACGGACGGACGGACAGACAGACAGACAGACAGACAGACACACAGACACAAAATATATCTAGAACTATCTAGACTTTTCTTAATCCAAAAGATTATCTAGACAATATTTTATTTATTTATATATGAGAAAATTAATAAGAAATTTTAGGTAATATTAATATGCTTTCATTATCACAATATTAGAATATCAGTTAACTAGGACTGGCTTAGCTGATTGAAATGAAGTTATAACTTCTGCATGCTGTTTTACTGATGGAATTCAGCTTTTCAGACTATGGAAAACGTTTGCTGTAGTAATCTGTTCCCCTCCCCCCTTTTTTTTTTTGAAGTTTTAAAAGATATGAAAATACTAGCAGTTTTTTTAAAATGAAGGTAAATAGAAGTAAATGCTGCACAGGTAACACAGGTATTGACTGGGTACATGGGACCCAACTAGAAGACCTTGATTTTGCTGATGACATTACTCTTATCAGTAATAATGTGAATTCCATGCAAGAAAAAACAGATAGCCTATCTTCACTGGCTAGCAAAATAGGACTTGAAATTAACAAGGACAAAACAAAAATAATGAAAATTCCTCTCAATCAAAATGGAAAAATACACATAGATGGGACAGATATTGAAGAAGTCAATCAATTTGCATACCTTGGCAGCTACATAGACCAGGATGGTGACACTAGAAAGGAAGTTAGGATCAGAATTGCAAAAGCAGCATCAATCTTCAAGAATCTTGAGAACATATGGAATTCAAAGTTATAAGTACAAAAACCAAGTTAAGACTATTCAATTCAAATGTAATATCCACCCTCATTTATGCATGCGAAAGCTGGAAAACAACTAAAGAAATAGAAAAGAAATTAGACTCTTTTGAAAAAAAATGCCTAAGGAAAATACTCAGCATCAAGTGGAATGAATTCAAGAACAATGCAGAGATAAGACAGATGACCGAACAACAACCAGTCTCAAGGGTGATCAGGAAAAGGAGATGGACATATGTTGGTCACTTGATGAGAAGAAATGATCAGAGAATCCCAAAAAAAGCTATCAAGTGGAATACAACAGGCCGAAGAAAAAGTGGCAGACCGCGTGAAACTCTGAAGAGGACATTATTAAGAGAGGCCAAATTATCAGGCATAAAATCCTTCGATGAAGTTGAAATACTCGCCGAAGACAGGAAAAATTGGCGAACTACTCTGCGAGCCTTATATGACGTTTAACGGCACGGGAAGGATATAAGAATTAACATAAGAAATAGAGGTGTATGGTTCCGTTTTAGAAAAAAGAAAGTGAGGAAAGTGGATGAGACCCTTGAGAACAACTGTGTTAAGAACAAATAGACTTTGTGAGGCAGGGAACATAGATATGACTGCTTAAAAACTCTGACCTACTTCTGTAGCACAGAAACCTGTAGCAATCAACACTAATTGTAATTGTTATTTTTGTAAAATGTAATGCCAGGATGGTGGACGGATGAGGACATGTAGATCTCCGGCGGGGATGAGGAAAATCAGATGTGAGATAAATGAATCCAGGACATGACAAGCCTATGGGTCTCTACAACAATGGCTATCAGAATGAAGTAAACAAAACAGAGCCAGCAGACTACAGGTGGCGGGAAATGGATATCATTGAAGCACTCATCAGATTACTCATCCCAAAGTCGGAATGTCTCTGTGGAACTGTCCCAAAGCCATTGTGCCCGATGTGGAGAAAGGAATTAAGTACAGCTACCATAGGCTGGAAAACAAAGTTCTGGCCAGGCCAGCCTACACCACTGTCTTCATGACAGTCCGAGCAAGACCAGTCTGCCCTAGCAAGGAAAGGTGCTGAAGTCGGAGGTACCCAGCCAGAAGGCGTATCTAAAAAATCAGGGTACCACGCATTATCGCTAAATGCATATGAAGAAGTGCGCCAGAAAGTAAGATGAGCTCATATAAATGAAGAACGTTCGATAAAACAATATTTCGGCAAAAGCCTTTTTTCGAGACTTACATAAAAACAAAACAGTAGATTAAAAACACGAAAAATAGATGAAAAATTGATACCTGGCTGAAACACGACTGAACCATACACCTCTGTCTACCTTCATTACTAAAACTAGTTTTACCACAGTCGCCGTTTCTCTTATCTCTCCGTAGTTTTTTTCCAAATAAATTATGCTCTACGTAATTTTGCTAAGAAGGCCTTTCGAATACGGAAAGTGATGATGATGGTGGTGGTGGTGGTGATGATGACGACGACCTTCTTCATCTTTTATGTGACAATGTGTCTGAACTGTTTCTGTCAAACTCCACTTTCCGCAGTCTGAAAAGCTGAATACCATCAGTAAAACAGCATGCAGAAATTCTACCTTCACTCTATTTCGCAGAAATATTTGGCAAAGATTCACACCACTAAACACTTTCTCCATGTCAGCATTTAAATGTAAGCAGCATCAGAGGTGAGATACCAAATTTACTCCAAAATTTGTTTTTGTTTTCATTTTCCCTTTTGACTTAACTGTAGGAAAAATATCCAAAACTGTCTAGATTTACAGCTATCATCTGGATTCTAAATGATTATTTTCATTATCTAGATGGGACCAAAACGATCTAGACCAGCGTTTCCCAACGTGTGTGTGTGAGTATGTGGGGGGGGGGGGGGGGAAAGAGGAACAGAATATATCTGCGCCCTGGTTGGCTGAGTGGTTATGTGCTCGGTCTAGCAATCCTGTGGTAGCGGGTTCAAGTCCCAGCAGTGGAGATTTTTTTTTTTTCTGGTACACACCAAAAAGGCTCCGGGGTCCACCCAGCCTCTAAAAATGGGTACCAAAGAAATCTGGGAAGGTAAATGAGGCCAGGCGTGATACTGACCACATCACGCTGTCATGTGCGGAAGTCCCTGGAAATACGGGCTCAACTCCATATTCTCAACATGCTTTACTGCCATAGAAACGGAGACTTTACCTTTTTAATTACAATATATTTATATTATACTTTTTCATAAATCTTGTAATATATATATATATATATATATATATATATGAGAGAGAGAGAGAGAGAGAGAGAGATTGATTGATCTTTATTTCAAAAAGGTTAAGAATTGGGCACGCAGGCCCGTCTGACATTCTGCCCTTTATCATACATCTTTCACTCTATTCCAGACATTCTACAAATATGCTGTTCATGCAACAAACATAATTAACACTGAAGCGGAGAGACATAAAATAAAATATAACATCTGCGTTTCGCTCTTATCCATTCACTCAGTACAGAAGTAACTACATACATATATAAATGACTATCTACTAAACAAAAATTTCGGGACTATTCAGAATAAACAATTAACTGTATTCAGTGTCTGTAAGAGCAGTCTAAGATAGCTTTTAAGATTCATGATTCATGGAGGCATGTAGTCGACATCAAACAGATACTGGGAAAGTTTGTAGTTGTAGGAAGGAGTATAATTTATATTTTTTATACAGGATGGGAGAGTATTCCAAAGACGAGCAGCAGAATAACTAAAGCTTTTCTTGTAAAGATCAAGTCTAGGTTTTGGAAGACATATGTTGTTCAAGCGTTGGCTGCACTTTGGGCTAAATTTAAACAGGTTCCATAGATAAAGCGGGGCATGCCGTGAAAGAATTTGATGTACTAACTTGGCTTTGTTGAAGAGGAACCTGTTCTTACGAGGCAATATACGTTTGTGTTGGTTAGTTGTTTGTGCTTGATCTTTGTCACTAATAAGCTTTACTGCTCGCTTTTGGAGAGAGACAATGTACTTTCATAGGATATGCAATGAGAAGGAAAAACAGAGAGAAGAAGAGGGGAAGACCAAGAGAAATGATACTGGAAAATCTGACGAAATGGTGTGAGAGGAGATCACCAACTGAGCTAATGGCCTGCATGAAGGATAGTGTTCTCTGGAGAAGCATAATAGTCAACGCCAATCGGCACGGCACCAGATGATGATAATTTTTCAGAACCTGGCTGATTATTATGCTGCGTTTTTGTATGTGTGTGTGTGGGGGGGGGGGCGGCCGGGTGGAGGGGGCGGCGTCAAAGTCTTTGAGGCGTTTAGGTGGGGCATGATAAAAAAAAAAGTTGGGAAACATTGATCTAAATATTACGAGGAAGGAGAGGCAGGGCCTTGCCCATGCTCTCTCTCTCTCTCTCTCTCTCTCTCTCTCAACAAATGCTATTGATATTAAAACGTGTTCACTTGCTGTGTGGGCTATAGCAAAGTAATTCAAAATCTCGCCGGGACGAGACGAGTCTGGAGGATGACACGTTTATCGATTTCACGAACACAATCGTCGCACGCGAGGCAATATCGAGATCTGCAAAGTATGGGACAAAATCCCTGCAACCGTTCCTTCCGACTATGTTTTAGCGAGCCGTCAGTGTCTACAGCCAAATACTTCAGCAGAACGTTGTATATTTACGCAGGCGCTGTTTATTATTCAGGCCGTGATAATAGCAGGGCAGTGTCAGGAACATAAGCCTCCCACTGCTCTACGCCCGGCGAAAGGTGGGCAAGTAGTAAAGGAAAACAGCAAATAAAAAGGTACGTGGTTTTGGAGAAAGGTGATTACTGTTATTCAAGGCTCAGATGGTTGTGGAGAAAGGTGATTACTGTTATTCAAGGCTCAGATGGTTGTGGAGAAAGGTGATTACTGTTATTCAAGGCTCAGATGGTTGTGGAGAAAGGTGATTACTGTTATTCAAGGCTCAGATGGTTGTGGAGAAAGGTGATTACTGTTATTCAAGGCTCAGATGAATAAATGATGAAGATCTTCAGCAAGCTGTAGAAAACCTCGCACATTTTGACGTTAGTCAGTGCGGCTAGTCTGTTATATCCAAGTTTCAAGTCACTACCTTGAACGTTCTTGTATGCAGATCAAGTCGAGTTCTATGTCAAGTCTCTAGTCTATGAGCGAGGACGAAGACGCGGTACTCAAAGCTGAATGAGACCATGGTCAGCGACACACAACGAAGGTCCTATCCATCTCCCGATGAATTCCTCTGGTTCTTCCTCAGCTTTCCGAGTCGCTGAGATTCAATGCTAAGCAGATAAAGTTCGCCTCCACTCCTCCTTATTCCTGATGCTCTATCTCTCCAGTTGGTAAGACCAATTTGTTCCTCTGGTTACAAACAGTAATATGGCCGACTGAATACAGATCTGTGGGTGGGGGACTATGCCGAACAGAAATCGTGCCGAACGACGCGTAACTATGACACAAGTGACGCCCTCTTGAGGTTGAACGCTGAAGCCAAAGAATTTTATAATATGAATATGACTGCTGATTTCGGTTACCAGATCAGTTGTACTAAAAATGATTTATTACTGCATATATATGGAGTTGAAAGATGTGAAAGTAAAACAGCATCGCATGAAAGAAACATAATGTATGCTTTTATTCATCACTTCATCAAAGTATTTCAGCCCTACATGTTTTCATTTGTATTTAACGCAGTACTAAAATATATTAGGGCCACAATATTAATCTTCCGCACATCATCAGGGGCCCTGAGACTCAATGTGAGATTCTTAAGTTCTTCTTCTTCATTCAGTTATTGCGTCTGTAAAAATCAGCATTCCGTGTCTTTTGATATTTCGTATAGACTTAAAAAAAGGTCGGAAACTTTGTTTAAATAATAAACCATTAATTCTGCAGTTACCATATGCATTTGGTGGGGTCCTTCTATGAATCTAAAATAAAACCGTGGGGTCTTTACTGCCTTTTTTTTTTTTAAACTGAGGACTGGGGTCACGTGAGCATCAGCTCCTACGTTGTGAATGTTCAAATTCTCTCTCCCTTTCTTCTTTCCAGGCCAGGTGTCTTAATGAGGATCTGACCGTGACATGTCTAGGGCAAAGTTATTAAATCTTTCATTCTGGCGGCGCCCGTCAATTCTGTTATGTACCGGATACGACTCTTTTATTCTGGACTCGTTTATTCTGCATACATTCAGCAGTGCACCGCCTGGTCTTCCCAGAAGAGCAGCGCTAAAGAAATCGCGTATTAAAAATTCAATATTTTAATTACGACAGTATACAAGGATATTACCTCACCGGAACATACGACATCATCGCAGATATCTCACCAATGTCAAGCTGTGGTAAATCTGTCGAGTCGGCTTATTTTAAAAAAAAAAAAATTAAAAGTGTAATCACAAGTCGAGTTCGAGTCGCTACTCTTCTATTTTCGAGTCGATAAGTCTACAAATTGGTCGCTGGTTTAAAAAAAAAAGTCAATTTTATATGGGCACGTCAAAAGAGGACGTTTTATAACCGAAAAATTCACGATAAAAAGATGGCAACGAGATTCTGATATGGCTAAATATGGGGAAAACAACAAGGAACTTAACTCCGGAACATAAGCGGAAAGGGAGAGGCATTATTGCCCTTGTATGGAATATTAGCACGGAAGTTAATGATCATCATGATAATATTCTTATATCTTATATCCTTCCCGTGCCGTTAAACGTCACATAGGGCTCGTAAAGTAGTTTACCAATTTTTCCTGTCTTCGGCGAGTCTTTCAACCTCATCAAAGGATTTTATGCCTGTTAACTTGGCCTCTCTTAATAATGTCCTCTTCAGAGTTTCACGCGGTCTGCCCCTTTTTCTTCGGCCTGTTGTGTTCCATTTGATAGCTTGTTTTGGGATTATCTGATCATTTCTTCTCATCAAGTGACCAACATATGTCCATCTCCTTTTCCTGATCACCCTTGAGACTGGTTGTTGTTCGGTCATCTGTCTTATCTCTGCATTGTTCTTGAATTCATTCCACTTGATGCTGAGTATTTTCCTTAGGCATTTGTTTTCAAAAGAGTCTAATTTCTTTTCTATTTCTTTAGTTGTTTTCCAGCTTTCGCATGCATAAATGAGGGTGGATATTACATTTGAATTGAATAGTCTTAACTTGGTTTTTGTACTTATAACTTTTGAATTCCATATGTTCTCAAGATTCTTGAAGATTGATGCTGCTTTTGCAATTCTGATCCTAACTTCCTTTCTAGTGTCACCATCCTGGTCTATGTAGCTGCCAAGGTATGCAAATTGATTGACTTCTTCAATATCTGTCCCTTCTATGTGTATTTTTCCATTTTGATTGATGGGAATTTTCATTATTTTTGTTTTGTCCTTGTTAATTTCAAGTCCTATTTTGCTAGCCAGTGAAGACAGGCTATCTGTTTTTTCTTGCACGGAATTCACATTATTACTGATAAGAGTTATGTCATCAGCAAAATCAAGATCTTCTAGTTGGGTCCCATGTACCCAGTCAATACCTGTGTTACCTGTGCAGCATTTTTTCATTATGAAGTCTATTGTAATCCCAAAAAGTAAAGGAGACAGTATACATCCTTGTTTCACGCCTGTTTCAATCTGGAACCATTCACTCATCCCTTCTTCTGTCTTGACTGCACAACCATATCCATTGTATAAGTCCTTAATGATGTTGACAATTTTAGATGGTATTCCATATAGACATAAAATTCTCCATAATGAATCTCTGTATGCTATCAAATGCCTTTTTAAAGTCTATGAAGTTCAGTATTAATGGTTTCTGCTTTTCAATATGTTCTTCAAGTATTATTCTGAGAGTAAAGATCTGGTCGAGACAGCTTCTCCCTTTTCGAAATCCTGCTTGTTCTTCTCTCATTGCAGTATCCACTATATCTTTGAGTCTATTCAAAATGACCTTGCAAAATACTTTTGACACAACTGATATTAAGGTTACTCCTCTCCAGTTGTTACAGTCACTAAGGTTGCCCTTTTTTGGTATTTTAACAATGATTCCTTTCTTCCAATTAGAAGGGACCTTTTCTTCTTTCCAAATCTTGTTAAACATTCTCTGTAGTTGTCTCATGTTGTCACTATTGATAGCTTTTAGCATCTCGGCTGTTATTTCATCTTCACCTGCAGCTTTGTTGTTAGCCATTAAATTCACTGCTGTTTCAATTTCATGCAATTTAATTTCATCTAGGTTGACATTTAGTTGTGGGGCTGGTAAGTCAGTTTCAAGGTTTAACAATTCTTTTGGGTGTGGTCGATTGAGTATTTCTTGGAAGTGTTCAGCCCATCTTTGCTTTTGGTCTTTATTTGATGTTAATAGTGTTCCAGTTTTGCTAAGGATTGGTCTTTCTTTAGATGTAATAGTACCTGTTAGCCTCTTTTGTATGTTATATAAAGTTTTGCTGTCTCCTGTTTTTGCTGCTTTTTCTGCCTCTTTCGCCATATTGTCTATGTATTCTCTTTTATCCCTTCTAGCTGAACTTTTTACTTTCTTGTCTATGTCTTTGTATTTTGCTTTTGCCAAATCTCTTTCATGATCTGCTTTTGCAGATGATAATATTACAACTGTTAAAATATTTAAAATTTAATCTTAAAAAATATAAACAATTAATCTGCCAATTAACCTTTACTTCACTTTGCTTCCAACATGCTCTGCTTACACTGGGCAAATTTCCCTGTGCCGTCACATACACGCGCACACTTATAATCTCATGAAACATTAACATGGGAGATCTCTAATATGCTGGGAGGAAAGCAACAAAGGATACACATTAAAATAAAAAAGAGAGAGAGAGAGAGAAAGAAAGAGAGAGAGAGAGACTATCTTTAGTACTAGAAAATGAGGCAACATCTTTTTGCCTCTCAGTGAATGACCGCAGCAAACGAGATTGAAGAACTAAAAAAAAATAATAATAATTTACAAAACACTTTGAAACTTCTTTTGATGAGGTATTAAAGATTTCAATATTGGCTCTTCTCCCCCCCCCCCCCCCCCCCCCCCCAGCCAATTCTGGATTATTTTATATACGATTCTTTCTCCGATCCTTTTTGTCTTGGGTATAATTTTTTTCTTTATTCTGTGGTTTGTTTGTTAATCTCTTAAGAGAGTACAGCGAGAAATGGAGGCCATGGAAATGTGGTTTATAAGAAAGGTGTTGAAGGTACCATGGACGGCTAAGAAAACCAACGAAGAAGTCTTAAGGGAGGCTGGAGTTAAAAAGGAAAATTATAGCAAAGATCAGAGGAAGACAAGCGAGATTTGTAGGACATTTTTTTTTTGAGAAGAGGAAAATTGGAACACACTGCGGCAACTGGAAAAACTGAGGGACGAAGAGACAGAGGAAGACAGAGAGAGAAGTTACTGGACGGGTTGTCAGTGTGGCTAGGAAGAAAGTCACCGGCGGTGACATAATCAACTCAAAAGACAGGTGACTGTGGAGAGAAAAGATCGCCTGCGCCACGCGGCACGGCACTTGATTGATTGATTGTCAACTCTTTCACTCTAGAATAACAATGGCAATGTTGTTAGATCTTGCACGCCTATGCAAATCATTGCTAAGAGCCTCAAACGCGGAAGAGGAAGAAGAAAAAGAAGAATTGTCACGAGAGCGATATTTAGGCAAAGCTGAATCAAATCAAAAGTGGCACATTTCTAATCCAGTTTTAAAATATAGAGTAACTTCCTTCCAGGCTCTTTCTTGCCAAAGTTTCTCACCAAAACGTACTGTGGCAGAGCACGGGAAATTACTTTAGGGTTGAATGAGTTAATGAAAACTGAAGAGAACATCCTTAAATAAGGTGAATAAATCAGCGAAATAAGAACCTGCGTGCTTTAAGGGTGTAACGGGAACGGGTACATCCTATAAATATTCCGCACTCACATACATAGCAAATAACCAAGTCACATTGACACCCAACTCTCTACTCTTACCTTCATCATAACAAATAACCAGACCATAAAAAAACACCCTTCCATCTATTCTTACTTTCATCATAACAAATAACCACACCACAAAAAAACCCTTCCATCTATTTTTACCTTCATCATAACAAATAACCAGATCACAAAAAACACCCTTCCATCTATTCTTACCTTCATCATAACAAATAAACAGACCACAAAAAAAAAACACCCTTCCATCTATTCTTACCTTCATCATAACAAATAACCAGATCACAAAAAAACACCCTTCCATCTATTCTTACCTTCACCATAACAAATAACCAGACCACAAAAACCCCTTCCATCTATTCTTACCTTCATCATAACAAATAACCAGACCACAAAAAACACCCTTTCATCTATTTTTACCTTCATCGGGGTGAAGGCTGCTCACAATCAGGGAATGCATATCAAAGGCCTGTGCTAGGTCTTCATCGTCTGATAGATCCAGGCGTAGCGGCTCGCTCTCCAGCTGTGCAGGATGTTTGTGGGGGGGGGGGGGGGGAGAGAAGGAAAAAAAAAGAGGTGATCATGGAACAGTGTGATAGATGGTTATAGTTATATAAAGGAAGAAAGATGGTCACGGAACAGTGTGATAATGGTTATAGTTATGTAAAGTAAGAAAGATGGTTACGGAGCAGTGTGATGGTGGTTATACTTATGTAAAGAAAGAAAGATGGTCACAGAGCAGTGTGATGGTGGTTATACTTATGTAAAGAAAGAAAGATGGTCACAGAGCAGTGTGATGGTGGTTATACTTATGTAAAGAAAGAAAGATGGTCACAGAGCAGTGTGATGGCGGTGTGGAGTGGGGCTCCTCCCCGCCAATGAAGAAAGGTGCAAATGGGGTTGCCGTGCGGCACCACTGTATAAAAGGTGAAAGAAAGGAATAAGCGAAGTAAACAGTATACGCCCCCACACCGGGGCAATTTTAATAATTTTTTTTTTGGGGGGGGGGGGCCGCAATCAGAATATATTTTCATTATACTCCTTCAGAACTTAGTTGACTATTATGTTGCATCAAAAACTTTGAGGCGTTAACGTGGGAGATGATAAAAAAAAGGTTGGGAAATACTGCTCTAATCTGTCTGCACTCTCGAAAGCGATACGATCAGCATCACATGTGACCGTCTTCCCTTCCTTAGCTCCAGTGCCCATTCCTGTAACCGATCCATTTTACGATGCCGATTCTCTTTACATTATACACTGTACCCTCTCCTTGTCTTCACAGAATGGTAACAATTAAGGTCTGGGATCTTCAAACCCTCCTATCAGAGGCGTTAAAATCAAAACCATTAAAAAAAATAAATAGTCTAGAATGTCTAGGTCCGCAGCCTTTTTTTCCCTAAAAAAAAGGAGGGGGGGGGGGGCAGATTTCACCCAGAAGTCGCGGAAGCCCACATTCATGTCCATAACTAAATAAACGAACAAAACATTGAACAGTTATTTCACTTACATAATAGTATGCAATCACGACACTATAATTTAAAGTTACGCCTCCCGAGAGACGCAGTTGCTGACCCCTGAAAGACCCACAAAGTCCGGAATGAATGTCACTGACTGGGCCTCTTTTGGCATGGGGCTATGCGGCTCTATCTTGATCTGCTTCCCGGTATTATTATTATTATTTTTTCTTTCATGTAAACGGATTATTTTACTTCTTCATACAAGGTCCGACAATTAAGTAATGAGACTGATTTTCTTATGGCCAAGACAAAAATGCCATCTAATGAAGCAAAGCATGAAATCCAAAGAGGCAACCTTCATCTATGATCTGGCAACTTTTCATCGCCGCCCGATAAGCAGACGACAAACAAGACGCCATTTTGCTGACCTAGTCAGGGGTGCCTTGTTACGTAACCAGCATGGAGCAAAAAAAAAAAAGCTAACATTAAATTCTATTTAAAACTCGGAAAAAGTGCCATTGAGACAGCTGAACTGATGCGAAAGGTTTATGGAGATAATTGTTTATCTCGTGCACAGATATTCAGGTGGTATTATCGATTCAAAAGTGGTGTGGAAGCGATTACAAATGCAACTAGACATGGATGCCCGATTTCTGTTCGTAATGAGGAATTCATTGCAGAAGTCAGAGAACGGATATAAGAAGATCGTTGTTTGACTGTGAGTGTGACGGCAGATGAATTTGGTGTTAACCGAGAGACATTCGTAAAATTTTAGTGGAAGATTTGGGGAAGAAAAACGCTGCTTGCCGGTTTGTACCACATGCTTTGTCTGATGACCAAAAACATCAACGTGTTAAGTACGCAAAAGGCATCATCAAAATGTGTCGCAGAAATAAACATTGCTTAAATCTGATTGTTGCAGAGGATGAAACATAGATTTTCCGCTTGGATCCCACAACTAAACGCCAAAGTGGTCAATGGAAGTCATCATCATCACCAAAATGGAAAAAAATTCATCTTCAAAAGTCGAAAATGAAGACAATGTTGGTGTGCTTCTACGACAGCAAAGGAGTTATTCACAAAGAATGTATTCCAGAGGGACAGACTGTCACTGCCAAAGTTTATTTAAGTATTTTGAAACGCCTATTGAAAAGGATTCTCTGAGTCCGACCCGAGTTTTTTGGGAGTTTTTTTTCCTTCTTCATGATAATGCACCGTCTCACCGGGTGGTAGTTGTAAAGAAATTTTTGGCCCCAAAAACAAGTGTGTGTTCTCAATCATCCACTCTATTCCCCAGATTTGTCTCTCTGCGATTATTTTCTATTCCTAAAATTAAAGTTACCACTGAAAGGACGCTTCGCTGACGATACTAATGACATCCAAAGGGCTGTAACATCGAGTTTAATGACCATACCACCAGAAGAACTGCTGAGGTCGTTCCAGTGTTTGTTAGATAGTGCTACTCGCTGTATCAATGCACTTTGAATAAATTACAGGTTATATCTTTAACCGCTGTTTATTTATTTTTTTGTAACTAGTCTCATTACTTAATTGTCACACCGTGTATATTTACTTACCCTAAAAGCTTCATTTTACTTTCTCTTTCTATCACTAATACATACTCCTTCCCCCACTCCCACCCCGCATCCAGGGTGACCATTTTGATTTAATTTCCAAAGAAGCGGTGTCTAGTTTTCATCAGGGCTTCCAGGAAACTCACCTCTGCCATAACGGACACGAGTATCCAGGTGACAGTAACAGAGTGAGCGTCTAGCTCACGTTTAAGACTTGTTTTCAGTTATAACAGGACAATGTGGACATTACGCATATTTTTTTTTTTGTTTCCTTCCTGAGATAGTTTCAAAACCGAAGAAAAGTCATTATGCGACACGCTCCAAAACTTATTTTATTTTATTTGCGTTTTCTTGTATATTTATAAACACGCACGGAGACACGGGTGACTAATACAATACAGGGGAGGATACAAACATTCATGAATGAGGATTCTAAACAACAAATAGCAGGACAAGACCCGGATCGAGGAGGCTCTGGGAAAGAGGGGGAAAAAGAGCATATGAACCTAAAACTCGTGTCTTGAAAAAGGATGTGCACTGGCCACACACTTATGAAACCAGATAACATCATAACAAGGCAAGCACTGACATGGAACCCATAGGGAAACATAAATATGGGAAGGCCCAGAACTACTTATGAAAGTGCTCAGAGACAACTGATACATACAGAGAGAAGTAGAGAAAAATCCAAGAACAGGGATGACTGGAGAAACCTTATCCGTAGCCTATTCTCCCAAGAGAGTTACGGCCAATGATGATGATGATGTCTTGTCTTGTCTATCTCACTGGAACTACTAGCCATGTTCTTTGCAGCCGATGATGTATAGGTGTTGAGGCCAGAAAAGTGTCGACTTGGGAGTGGGTATGGCGTCTATTTTTTTCAGGAGTGGAGCTTAAAAAAAAACAAACAGGGGCGCTCAATGCTTCTTTAGCAGACTCTATCGCCATGGGAACTATGGCTAGACCTGTTACTAGAGGCTATGAACAGAGTGTTGGTCAGCTATGGTTCGCCAACCCTAACGTTAGGACGTCAGCGATGGGTTCCTCCAAATCGGACAGCCTGTGCGAAATATTTTGCCTCCCCTAGCCCTCTTCCTTTACTCTAATGATTAAACATTTTGTTTTCATCCAGTACACACCCCCCCCCCCCACACACACATACAAAAAGAAGAGAGGAATTCCTGTGGGTCCTAAAGCGAGACGCCGAGAACCATGTGTGGGAAATTCTGCTTATAAAAACTTTATGCTGACGTGACAGTTCTATTATGTTTTTTTTTTCTTTTTCAAATTTAACCTCTTTTGCGTGGCTTGGGGAAAGGGAGAGAGAGAGAGAGAGAGAGAGAGAAAACTTTAAAATGAGATATTTGGCTTAAGATTTCATTAGTGGCTGTAACGGCTAACAGCGGGGAGAACATAACCGAGCATGCTTTCAATTCACAAACGCCAAACGTACAGGAAATTTTACTGGAGAAAAAGTCGGAGGGGAGGGGGGAAGAGAGAAATTCAGGTAAATGAAAGCGAACACGTAGCTGAAACTGCTTTTTTTCTGTTTGAAGCGCTTAAAACAAAAGTCACGAATTTCGAGAAACTAAATATCCTGGCAATTAAAAGATTAAACAAAGGGGTGGGGGGGGGGAGGAAAGGTGAGCTTATTTACAGAGTCTGACAAGTTAATGAGGAGGTGTGGCTTTAGAGATGGCACATGATGATGATAAAATGTCCCCGACTGTTTAAAGTGAAAAAACAGGGGCAAAATATCAGGATATAAATCAGAAGATCAACTGACAGGAATGTGTGTAATTTGAACCTGTACTACGTCAAAAAATGACAGGGGCGAGAGTAAGCTAACAGACCCGCAGACCAAGTGCGAGCGAGAATGTGGCTGCGTCATAATCCAATAAAATAGTGTCTATTTTGTAACAAAGGATTTCACCACAGTCAACTTTTCTGACTTGAAACAAACACTTATGTGACGGTGAAAAGCACCAGCTGTAGGAGTACAGAAAATGATGCGGTCATGGCCGTGCTCGAGGTACTCCATTCCGAGCATCTGACAGAGGGTAGCTGTGTCCCGCGTGCGGTATCAAAGATCGCTGTGTCCGACTGACGGCATGGATATCAGGATCAATATCCCCAGAGCTGGTAGGACCTATCCCATTTGGCTGGTGTTCCTAGTCGTCTTCTTCTTCGTCGTTCGCTCAGACACAGACACCAATTTCTCTCACAAATTGTTTGTCTCAGGTTTTCAGCATCGCCGTGGAGTTTCTCTTATAGGGGGCTGGGATCTGGTCAAGACCTTTGCCAGAGTGAGATGTGTAGCTGACAACTCTGGAGGATGTGACGTAGTGTCTGTTGGGACAATTTTCAACTTCTGGTATAGATGATATCTCGGCCTGCAATGTCCTGTTCTCAGTATCCCAGTAACGGTCCTAGACTGGCCAATCGGGGCTGAGCTGGCCGTAGTGATGGTGGAATCTGCCGTATTCTCGTACATGGGATTATTCTGAGTCTTCAAGCAAGGACCGAGGTCCACTCCCAGACCAAAACGATACCTGTGTTCTAACACCATCTCGACATTTGACTGTTAACAACATCACTGCTTCGAAGTTTCAGGTAGACATACCAACAGACAGCACTGGTCAGCGGTGTAGTGATCCATGAGTTTCAAGAACAATAATCTGTTAGGAAACTTGAAAACTTACGTTCACCCCAGAAAAAGCCGATGGAATCTACCATATTTTTAAAAAATGGAAAGAATGCCAGCTCCTATCTTGCGGCTTATATTCTGAATAAATCTGCACTGGGTCCAATAAACTTTCCAAGATACTTAACCCAAAGTGTGACTGCCGGTGTCAATGACTGGCACATGATATGATATGTGGAGATTATGCGGAATTAAAAACTTGCCATCTCAGTACTTGATCTCAGTTATTTCAATCTTTCGAACTTCATATGCTTTTTGTGTCTGCCCCGTCCTTGTTCACCATCTAATTCTAATCCATGTTCTGTCCTTGTTGGAAAGTCTAATAATTATCCTTGTATACATGATTATTGTTTTCCAGAGAGACTATGAAGGTTGGCTGCAGACCGTGAGAGGTGGAGAGAATTTGCTGCTGCTCTGTAAGACGCCACATGGCGTACTGGACGGCGACTGCTTAGCCGACATGGTTGGGAACCCATAAGAAGTCTCGATTTGTTTCATAATGATAACGTTTTTTCCAATGAGTATACTGTAGTTTGGAACACCGGCAAATGTTACATGTGTTTAGCTTCATAACGGTACAAGTATGACTACATTTTACAGGGGCAAAAATTCGTTAAGACGCAGATGATAAATTGTAATAATTGTAATTGGGAGGAACTCCACTGAAGACAAGCAAGATGGGAATCTATAATGAGCAAAGCAGACATCCGACCGTTGGAAGTTTGTAGTTTTGTCTTTACTTATATATTCTCCTGTGAAGTTTATTGTTCCATTTCAACACTGGCGTTGTTTATATGCGTAAGCACATCCATCACACGTACTTTTCACAACAGCGCTAGGCAACAACAGAGACTTGTGAGACATCAAGGCCAGCATATAAAACATCAAGTTTATTCCAGCTCGGCCCTGGCAGGCGTCCGAGTACGTTACTGACAGACAAAACAGGCGGTGAGTTGCTCCGTTACTTGGCACCAGAGCGACTCCAAGTCAAAGAAATAACAATGAACTGTACTCAGCGTGACCATACAAAGCTGACGATTTGGCTGAGAGAGGTTCTCGTTATTCCTATTTAAATACGATGTTATTTCAACAGCTGCCGGCTGTATAGAACCGACACATTATGTTTTACCGGCTACCCTTTCTCTACTGAACTGTAGCGTGTCTTATCAGAGCACGTTACCCTTTCTCTCTTACCGTTAGGTGTTGAGCGAAGATGCAGTTGGCATTTTTGGGCCATATGAGTGGCCTCTGTGAAGTTCACACCGTAATTCGTGAGTGTTTCTATAACTGCACCTATCCATCTTTTCCGGGGAGTTACTCTTGATCTGTGTCCTGTAGTTCTTCGGCCGAAGGCCCTCGCGGGCGGCTGTGTATGTCATTCTCATCAAGTGGCCAAAGCACTTAATTCTTTGTTTCTTTATCTACTGTAGGGACGGTGTTCTTATCAAGACTTAGCCAATCAAAATGTAATAACTCGTTCGGTTTGCAAGGTGCTCCACTGAAGATATACTGACTAGCCCGCATTATGTAACCCTAGGTGACTTTAAACCTGCAAGTGTCAAGGGTTTGGTATGAGATCAAAGGACTATGACTTCTGGGCTCCGCCCAAGGTTGCCAACTTTTTTTCCCACAAAAATATCTAGAACTGGCTCAGAATACCCCTAGAATTATCTAGGTTTTTTAAAGCCAAAAAATATCTAGGAAATATTTTGTCTTTTAAAACAATGTATAAGTGAAAATTAATATAGGAAATGTTACTGAAAGTAATGCTAATATGTTATTAATGCTAGTGTGTCATTAATGTTAATAGTTACTTTGAAACTGTCACAAAAAAATGAAGACCACTAGGCAGGATGATGTAGAAGCTCCATTTCTTACAGAATTTTTTTTTTTTATGATATGCTGAACTGTTAAATTGTTCCTATAGCTTATGAAACTTTAGAAGGAAATTGATAAGAGCCAAAATAATGTCTTGATAATCTGAATTTGACTATTAAAACGCATGAATAAATTCCAGCTTCACTGTATTGCAGTTTTACTGTCAGCAATGTTGGGCTTGCACAAACCAACAAGATGGTCACAGTTTACAAACAGCCAACGGCAACTCATAAACATGGCAACTGATCCCTCAAGACTAGAAGATTCAGTATAAGCACATACAGAAGTCAAATGCTCTTGCGTTTTAAAGGGCACTGCACTTCTGTGCTTTTTAAAGATTTCCCAGACATTTTCAAATCTTGGTATTTTGCTTTATTGTCACACTTGCAAAATTTACACTGAGCTTTGGTATCATCACCAGCAACCATCATTATCCATTTCGCAAACAATTCATCTTTTGACCATTTTTTTCCAAATTTTTGTTTGTATTTCTTGAATTTTGGCATTTTCAGAGAGACATAAGGAATGAATAATTGCAGTAAATATATTTACACACTTAGAAACATTTTGTGCTGAGAGCAATGGAACTGTTGAACAAAGTTTCCAGAATGTTGGGTTATCATAACAAGAATAATTCTGTGGCTCTACTTTACTGATACATCTTCCAAAACACTAACTAGACAATGGAAAGTTAAGGCTAAGACTGGAGTCCACATAACAGAATTGGGGGTACGGGGGGGGGGGGGGGGAAGGGCTGAAACTAAAAGTGAATGTCTCCAGAAAGTCTGGTGATTTAATTACACATCAAAACAAAGCTGCTCTCACTAGCAGATATGATGTTCCTCCCATAACCCTTTGACTCTTAATTTGTGGTCCTTACTCTCATTTAATTATATAATAACGTCTTTCAACTGAGATGATATTTTGACTGTCTGTCCAGAACTAGGCAATTCTATGGCGACTCTGTTTAGTGACTTAATTTTACTGATGAAAAAAAAAAAAACGCAACACCACTGTAGTCGTAATGGACAACAAATTTCAAACTTGTATAACAATTTTATTTTACGGAATTAATGTTTCACTCTTGGCATGAATATTAACAATGAAATGATGTTCATTAAATTTGGTTTGCACTTTATTCTTTTCGACCGAGACCTCCGTTTCAGTAAGGTGTATGGCCTCCTCTGGACTGTATCAGAGAACGACATCTCCTCCACATGGATTCCATTAGCCGCTGGATCTATTGTTGTGGAATGGAAGCCCACTCTTCCCACAGTGCAACTGTCGGAGATTGGTTGGCTCCACGTCTCGCTGGCGGACTTGTCTGTTGAGTTCATCCAATAAGTGTTCTACTGGGTTCATGTTTGATGACATGGAATGCCACGGAATGGTCTGGACGTTGTTGTCAGCGAGGAACTGGGTGGTGAATTGTGCCACATGAGGTCGAGCGTTATCCTGCTGAAAAATCGACCCTGGTGCAGCCAGAAGTGGAAGGACGTGAGGATGAAGAATTTTAGCGACGTATCATTGGGCATTCAGGCATCCTTCAATTTTCACCAGGTCACTTCTTCCCATGAAGTTGATCGTCCCTCACACCAGTACACCTACACCACCATGTGGAGGAGCCTCATCCACGCAGTTCTGGGCGTAGAGCTCATGCACTCTGGGATAAACTCTTCTCCGTCTATCGTGTCGCTGGAGCAGAAAGAATGATTCATCACTATACCAAACCCTTCTCCAATCATTCACAACGGTCCACTGACGATGCTGGTTTGCCCATTGCAGTCTGTTCTGGCGATACTGGACCTCTGTAGGATCTTCTAGCTCAAAGACCAGCGTAGTGCACCCGGTTCCTGACCATTTGATCTGAAATTCGACGAGCTACTGTCATTGACTGGACTGTTGGGGAAATCGATTCCTGATGTGACGCAGCCGTATGAAGCGGTCTTCGGGAGGAGTTGTGAAAATGGGTATTCCACTGCGCGGCCGGTCTGCAACTGAGTCAGTTTCTTGAAATTGTCTCAAAAAACGACTAATGGTGCTTCTAAACACATTAAATTGTCTGGCCATTACACTTTGTGACTGTCCAGTCTGTAAACTCCAATGATGATGAGTCGTTCTTTTGTGAGATGAACCATACTTGCCACTGAATTTTCAAATGAATTGATTCAAGGAGCGTCAATGTTTTATAGGCATTCGATAACATGGTCAGTGAGTTTTGTGTTCATTAAGTTTCACGAGATTCTCGTGAACCTGTCATGAGTTATTGTCAAAAATGCTGTTTTTGACCAGTGTCGCTTTTCTGTGCTCATAAATCCACCTGCTGAGTGCAATTCAGGTGAAGCTGATGTCCAAATGAACGTTTCAAGCAATGTGCCCTTGTCTGATCAACAAACTTCAGTTTAAATCGTCACATCGTATTTGTTGCGTTTCCTTTTTTTTAAAAACACTATAGATCTAGATAAAAAAATATATCTACATTGGCAACCCTGGCTCCGTCCCACCTCTGAAATGCGACAATGTTACACAACTGGCAAAGTTAAATGCTGCATTCAGTAAACACGAGCTTCGGAGAAAACTTACTTGGCTGATATTAAAGCCTCTTCATGACAAAAGGGAGAAGTCTAGGTGGGGGTGGATAAATAAGTGCTCTGCTTCATGCAAATGGTCCATATAGGAGGTACGATGGGTGCGCATAATCTCCTTGATCTGTCTGGTGAAGCGGTCCGTACAGCGGTCTGACCTCATGTTCTAACGTTAAGGAGCTGCGAACAGAACAACTCCACAGATGCTCTTCGTTTGAAGGACCATCTCACCATGAACCATGCGACATCACGGACTCCCCCTCAGAGCCCTTCATTACTTGATCTCAAGAACAGCCTGGCAGCAATTTTAACAGCTGACTGACTGGAACAGGCCACTTTCTTCACTCTTTATATCTTTTTTTTTAAAACTGAACACACACCTCCACCTACTTTCACTACTAGAACCAGTTGTACCACAGTCGTCATTTCTCTTATCTCTCACACACTGACTATAACACACCGGGGTCATTGTCCAAACCCTCATACTCCTATGTTAAAAAAAAACAACAAGAACAAACAAAGAAACCCACGAATGTACTGTTTAGCTACTCTTTATAAACTATTTGGAGGGCACAGAAAAAGAAAGACTCCTACTTATACAACAACCTAGAAATGTCCAAATATGCAAGCAAAAAAGAAAAAAAGGTATGAGACACGCTGAAACCTGAGTACAGCTGTCTACAGCCCCATCTACAAAATCCGGCTTCACTAAACATTCTCCACCAGAATTTTCAAGCGCAGGAAATCACCCGCATGTAAGATGATGGTGTTTATCAGCAAACCAATGGATACCACCCATGACGAATCATGACAACAGTTGCTCAAACAGCTTCGGATATTGGGATGTTTGTTTCGTGCGTTTATGGAAAAAAAATCTAGTTGATACCTTTCTTCTTCTTCTTTTTTTCTTAAATAATAACCTTGGGGTTTTCTCCTTCTCAATTACTGTCAGGTTCCAGACTCCGTATACCCCCCTCCCCTCCCCCCGTGACTGCGTGTAGAGACTGGTCTGCTATTGATCGGGGACCGAAATAAACAGCAGCTGGCGGGAAGGGGGAAGGGGCGGTTTGGCTTCCGCGTTCTCTTATATTAATTCCAAGGAAGAGACAGTTCATCCAGAAATGCCAGCACGAGAATGCCGTGAGTCTTAAAAAACAACCGTTATTTGGCTGAAATATCATTTCTGTTACTGACAGGTCGGTTTCGTGTGTCATCTATCACACTGGACTGTGTGTTACTGAGATGTTTCCTGTTTGAATTCCATGTGTACATGTACATAACTCGAGGGTGGGGTGAGAGAGAGAGAGAGAGAAAAAGAGAGGATGAAGAACTAGGCACGCAGGCCCGAATGACATTCAACTTTCAATTCCATACATTCTATATGAGAGAGAACGAGAGAGAGAGAGAGAGCATACAAGAAGTAAAGGTAAAAAAGTAAAACCCCCGTTTCCATGATACAGAAGATACGGTGTTAGGCCTGTTATTTCCCAGACCATCGGCACATGAAAGTGTGATGTGGTCAGTGTCCGTGTCCCAGACTTCTCTGCTACCCATTTTTAGAGGCTGGGTGGACCCCGGGGCCTTTTTGGTGTGATGGTACCAGAAAAAAAAATCCCAACTACTAGGACTTGAACCCAGTACCACTGGATTAGCAGACCTAGCACCTAACCACTCGGCCAACCAGGTCACCCATAGAACAATTAAATAAGAGATAATAGTGTATATAAGAGACAGAAGATCCCTGTGCGGTACTCGCATAGTGAGTGAGAAAAAACACAGAGATCACCAATAGAAGACAATATCTCGGAATAAGATCAAGAAACTGACACACAACAATCTACGATGGAGCAGTGCAACACAAAGCACACATTTCACATGGTATTCTAAATGGGCATGTCAGTGGACACGAATGACTAGACAGAAGAATAACAGCACAGGTATGGTTCCAACTTTGAAACCAACGAGAAATGTACATCACTGACACTCTGAACACCACAATCACTGTAGCTGGCCAAACAACCAGATGTTTTCGGATTGGTTATCAAGCAAGCAACATTCCGCGAAGGACAATGGCTTATGATGATCTGATGATGACACAATGCATTGCTTAAGAAAAGTAACAACAACATCAACAACATGGTATAGTTTGTTGCTCCTTATTTAATATAACAGAAAATGTGAAAGTTTAACACTATGTATATTATGGATTCTTTTCTTTTCCGTGAGGTATCTAGAAGTCAAGTAATCCTTTTTTTTGGAACATTTATTGTTCACACATTCTATAACAATGATCGACTTTATAGAACCCTTAGCAAAACCAAAACACAGACACAACACTGGAAACTGCGGTTTTGTGACAACATGACAAAGTTTAGAGATTATCAGCAAACATAATGGAAAGCTCGGAAAAAAAATTTCAGTCAGCACTTCTATATTACACGGAAATATAAAAAGAACAAACAGACTGTGACGTTCAGGTAAGAGGCTTTGAACAATGGTGCCCAGGAGAATCTCTCCAAATTACTGGGCGTAAGAGAGTAATAAACATGGACACCACCTGCTGCAGAACATGAATTTAACATAATAAATTGTGAAATATGCAAAACATGAATTTAACATCAATCGTGAAATTAAGGGAAGGAGATTGAAAAATTTCAGTGCCGGAAGATTGATGGGTAAAAAGGGAGGGAAGCTAGAAGGAAAAAAAAACCATATCATGGAACTGGCCTCGTGGCATGGGATATATAAAGAATCTGAAATGGCCAGAAACACCAAGGGTTATATAAGACGAAGAAGCAAGACGGTCAAACGCCACACCAACTGCTGGTAAATGCCTGTCGTTTACTTACTGGCTTGTCTCCCAGGTTCAGAACTCGATTGTGCAGCGTTCTGGTGTAGGACTTGGACCAATCGATGGGAAGAATATTACCAAAGTTTCCTGTGATTGTCCACCACATCCTGAAAGTGAATTAAGAGAAACAGAAAACTATAATCTCCATCAGTCACATATTACAACACAATCCTCTTTTTTTTTCATGATCACTGTAGCCTATATCTGCAGTTGTGTTTCCTGGATAAATTGGATTACTGACCACAACTGTAAAATTTGACTTCTTAGGTAGTTCCAAAGGACTGGTTGGTGTATATCAGTAATAACAGACAACACAATAAAATAACAAACAAACAAAAAAACCCTAGTAAGTTATGCCTTTCCTAGACTTGGTGACAGCCAAGATGGTGCGAAACTTTTACAGCGGTACAAATGTATGTTCGCTGATGTAAGGAAAACAGACGCCTAAAGAGAAACCATCCAGCCTGGACGTTAAACAACATTTTCCAGACTGCCACATGTTACAAGTAATGCCCGAACGCTCGGCTGTTAATTAAGCATGAAGCCTGCATCTAAAAGTGTGGGCGTTAGTTTTCAGCACCTGTTCTGTAAAATGTATACAGCTTTATTAAAAAGGACTTTCGGTGGATCTTGCTGCAACTTTGCAAAGAAGCTTAAAAGGACAAAATCGCCTACCTAAGGTGTAGGAGGGTATTTCTCTGACGATCGCCCTATACAACAGAGCTTCCTTTCTTGTAGTATCTATATATATATATATTTTTTTTTTTGGTCAATTTATTCCGATTAATGCATATCCTTCATTTTAATAATTTATTCTCAACTTTTAAAAAAATGTATTAAAAGGGAGATAATGCTTGCTTACTGTTCTTAACTCTTTTTTTCTGCTTTCTTTACTTCATAAACCAGAAAATCGATAATCAAACAATTAAGCTCGTAACTTGTCATATTTTTATTATCATTTCTGAAAGCTGGAAATCTTGGTATACTGCATCAATACGGCTTGTGATA
The DNA here is from genome assembly GCA_009760885.1 of Achatina immaculata. Classification (NCBI taxonomy): domain Eukaryota; kingdom Metazoa; phylum Mollusca; class Gastropoda; order Stylommatophora; family Achatinidae; genus Lissachatina; species Lissachatina immaculata. The sequence goes on from CM019702.1 coordinate 16,467,559, forward strand.
AAACCATTAGTCCAAATATGCTTCATAAAATGGGATATGTAATGCTTTTGTAATTTCTTCTCTCCATCTCCTGTGTAGGCGGCTTCTTCCTTTGTTACCTACAAATCTCAGTGTGAATGTTTTATATGGTATACTGTCCGGTGTTAACCGTGTAATATGACCAAACCATTCGAATTGCTGTTTCTGGATATGTAATATCGGTGTTACTTCAAGCTTTGCCCTGATGGTATCATTTCCTATTTGATCTCTTCTTGTCACATTTAGTATCCTTAAACATCTCATTTCTATCGTGATGATTTTTCTTTCGTTTTTGACTGTTAGTGTCCATGATGTGTGACATTGATAGAATAGAGCTGGGAGGAAAATTGTGTTGTACAGTGCTCTTTTTGTTTCAGTTGTGATGTATTTGTCTTTCAGTATAGAAGTGATTTGTCCAATGACCTGATTTGCTTTACTGCATATGTTCTCAATCCCTGCGTCAATTTTCCCTAAGAGTGATACTGTGCTACCTAAGTATTTGAAATGTTTCACCTGTTTCAAGGGCCGGTTGACGATGAAGATCTTTGTTTGGATTTCTTCTCTCGCTATAGTCATGGCTTCTATTTTTTTCAGCGCTGATCTTTACGTTGTGGCTTTTGCTTGCCCTTGCTAAATTATCCATGTTCTGCTGTTGGTCTTTATCTGATGCGGCTACAAGTGCTTGATAATCCCCATAAATGAGTTCGCTTATGGTCCAATTACTGGGTATGTCTTCTGGAAGGTGTTGTGGGTTTATCGGCATTCTTTCTGGGGTTGGGTAGCTGGGAAGCTTTGCGATTGAGTTTTTACTAGGTATGTTAGCTTCTTCGCAGATGTTGTCAAAGTATGTTAGATAAGGTAGATAGAGGTGTATGGTGCAGTTTTACAAAGTGAGGGAGGAAGTGAGCAAGGTGAGAAAAAACGAATATAAAGTATGAGAATGTATAAATGAAAAACATACAACATCCGATATTTCGGGGTGAGCCTTATTCGAGGATACATGCAAAAACAAAATACAAACATATATAACTTATCTGAAGCGTCTTGCTCTCAGCAAAAGCGGAAATGTGTATGGAAGAAGGAGGAAAAAAAAAACGTTGCCTACAGACAAAAGATTCCCGATATAGCCAATCATAGCGAAGATGCGGAGAGAGAGAGGAGGAGAGCAAGTGGGAGAAAGGGGTTGGGGGAAGGCAATAGAAACATGATATCCGCTAGAGGTGTCGGGGGGGGGGGGTGGTGGGGGGAAAGGGGAGAGAAAAGAGGACGCGAGAGATAATGAATGAAGAACTTAAACGCCTACAAGGAGGAAATGTACAACTGGTGAATGGGACAAGACCAATATGTTGGCAGAGAAGGAAATGGGATGGTGGTAGGGAGGGGTAGCATAGAGAAAGAAATTAGAGTATAATAATATTACCAGTTTTACTGCAGTCGCCATCCCTTTCAAAGTATGTTATGAACAGTAAAAGAGATAGTGCACAGCCTTGCCTCATTCCAGATTTTATGATGAATGGTTCTAACTATACACCGATTGTATTCGTATAGGTTTTTGCATAGGTTGATCAGATGTGTACTAACTCCATAATGCTGTAAGATTTCCCACAGTTTATATCTATCTACTCTATCGAATGCTTTTTCTTGACCTACGTAAGCTATGTACAGTATCGTGTTTAATTGATTTTTCTGTTAGTTGTCTTAGGGAAAAGATGCTTCTTTTTCTAAGTCCCATCTGCGCTTCATTTAATTGTGGTTCAATCACTGGTCGCAGTCTGTTCTCTAGAAAAATGTCTAGCTCTGGGAGATCGGCTCCCCTGGAAATCCTGCCCTCAAACAGCGACTGTCCCAGCAAGCCGGCGGTGGATCTCTTTACCACTCATACAAAACACGGGAAGAATAGACGGACTGATACACTTTTCTTTTAAATGTAAAATCACATTTACAGACATCAGTGAAAAGCGAATGTTCGTACGAATTTTTTTTTCTTTATCTGTGGCGAAAACTAATCTTCATAAAATGATCACATGCTGAACCAAAGTCAAAACTGACTGATTCTCCTCCATAAAAATCAACCTACTGGCCCGATTATCCTCCAGTCGAACTCGCTGAGTGCTTTATACCAGATTTCTGGTAATATAAACCAGCTATGGTAACCGACGACCTCGAAAAGTTCCGGTTTTTCTCTCTTTTAATCGGCAATTTACCGGTAATTCCCGGTTAAAGCGATCGCTGCACATCAAGACATCATAGGAAATATCAGCTGAAGACAGACGCAAATGATGAAAGTAAACGAAAGCGTAGTGAATGTTCATACATGGAACTTCCTTCATTTTATTCTCGTAGAGAAGCACAGAGCTACCTCAGATAATGCACTACAAGAATCCACAGCTCACGCGTATGAGAGAAAATCACCAGAAGTATTGGGCATGACGCAGAAATTATTGGACTGCAAAACGACCTGAAGAAATTCACCCCGCCCCCTCCCCAACCCTCCTCGGGATCTGCCCACGGGAAAGTTTCTTTGTTTAGCGCGAGCTAAAATTTAAAGACATGAAGAAGAATCACTTCCATTTCTGTGATACTTCATGTCTCTTGGAAACATACAAGAAACAATGGAAACAGGCGTGACGCACAGAAGACTGGTGATCTGTTGTTCTGATACAGGCCACTAAACAGGTTCAAGAGGTAAAGTTATGCACGAAAAGGCGAACGCACAGACACATATCGATCAATAGACAGACCGATAGACAGACGGATGGACGGATGGACAGACACAGACAAACAGAGGAAGTAACAAACCTAATAGTTCTTCTGGCTGGATTATATGAGATTGCAAAAAAAACTAAATACACCGTATGATGAACTTATATGAACTAAATACACCATATGTGCTATGTATTTAAAAAGTTCTAATATGAACTATCGCTAAACAGAAGCTCGCTCGACACAATTTCCTTTCGGAACTCCTTTGACCCTACGAATGCGCGAACACAACCCCCCCCCCCCACACACACACACAAAAACAATAATGACGCCAATCTACAACACCACTGCTCTGTATAAACAGCAAGCCTGCAAAGCGACTGGAAATCAAATTAGGTAAAACCCTCAAATAAGAAGAAAAGAAATATACGACCAAAGAATGAATCATGCAGGTGCCAGCAGCTGAAACAGGTGCGAAAAGGTTATGCAGCAAATGCCTCTGAGAAACATGCGCGTGATAAGAAAGGCTGCGCGATATACAAACCAGCTCCACAATGCCAGTAAACAAAGTATGATGAATTGTTCTGAAAGTCCCCCCTCCCAAAAAAAAAAAAAAACCAAAAAACTGAAGGATGAAAAAAAGAACACCCCCTCCCCTCTCTTCTCAATGGTTATTCCACAAAACCTTCATCTAAAGAAGTATAAATGATAGGCTCACTGTGAATTTATAAATATAATTTCAAAAGCAGAATTATTATTCTTCCAAAAGTGGATTTTTGCGTTTATCATGAATGAAATATTTATGTATGATTAATTTACTGCTCATGCTTAGCTGATGTAACTCTGTTATGTCTGCACTTTGTCAGTTCGGTCACTTCGTGATATCCGTGATATAACCCGGTAATAATCGAGGCAGTGTCAACTGAGGAAACAGAGTATGCCATATACTTAGGCAGCATCCGGGGGAACGGACAAGGATGTTAAATCTGGAATAACCAAGGCCAGGACGGCACTTATCCAGCTTAACAAAATGTGGTCATCTAAAAACATCAAAACAAGAACCAAATTTAGGCTCTTTAATACAAACGTAAAGACTGTCCTGCTATATGGTTCAGAGACATGGGTGATGAGTAAGACAATATATCAGAGGACACAAACACTCATGAACTACTGCTTCAGGAGGATTTTAAATATTAAATGGCAAGACAAGATCAGGAAATGAAGAGGCCTGGGAAGGGAAGAGCCTATGAACCTACAAGCATCTCTAGGAAATGGAGGTGGACAGTCCACACAATGAGGAAACCTGACACCAGCATAATAAGACAGGCACTTACATGGAATCCTCAGGGAAATAGAAATCGAGGAAGACCTAGAACTACTTGGGGAAGGGAAATTATGACAGTGCTCAGGAACAAGGGAATACACATGGAAGGAAGCACAGAACAAATACATGAACAAAAACGACTGGAGAGCCTTTGTTCGTGGACTATGCTCCAAAAGGGAGCGAAAGGCGATGATGATATGATATAAAAAAAATTAATTTGTAAGACCATCATGTTAAGCTTGCAAATCATACGTTAGCTTTATATTCACCCAAAGTGGCAAAACAGGTAGTAGGCCATTCCATTATTTGTAGAGAATGCCAAGCGTATGCGTAAGCTGATACCTGACCTTCCAACTGCAGTCGCTCCATTATCATCTGTACCAGAGCATACACCATGGAAAGAAGCAGATTATACACAAATAACTATTCAGACTGAAAGGTGTGCAGAATGGTGAGATGCAAAGCAGCCTTGTAAGATCAACAGCCACACTTGTGTGCTAGATGACAAATATCCATGTGACACCTGGATACGTGTGTATACAGACGGATCTGCACACAATGCCATAAAGAATGGAGGGGCAGGAGCACATATTGAATATCCAAACAACACCATTGACAAGATTTCCATACCCACTGGTAAATACTGCAACAACTTTGATGCAGAAGTTAGGGCAATTATTGCTGCAGTTGAAAAACTATCAGACTCCAGAATTGATACATGTCCTGTAGTAATTCTCACAGATGCAAGATCAGTACTGGAAGCTCTTCAGTGCAACAAACTACCAGACCTTAAGGATGCCTTGTCAAAAATTGGCTTACAACATGGAGTCACTTTGCAATGGATTCACTCCCACTGTGGGATACCAGGCAATGAGAAAGCTGACCATCTGGCTAAAGAGGGCACTGAAATGGAGCAACCAGACATACCAATCACCTATAATAAGAAGAAAAGCATGATAAGAACCTACAGGAAGCCACAAACCCACCACATGATGACTATCACATGCTAAACAGAAAGGAACAAGTCACCATCTTCCGTCTCCGAACAGGACACAGCCGACTCCGAAGTCATATGTATACAAAGTTTAAGGTTGGTACTACTAATCTATGTACATGTGGCCAGGTGCCCCAAATTGTGGAACATATCCTCCAGAACTGCACCAACTACGAGACACTGAGAAATAATTACTGGCCCAGTGAAACCACTAAAGAAGATAAGCTCTACGGTTCCATACATGAATTACAAAAAACAGTGAAATTTATCCAAGAGACAGGACTGCAGGTATAGACAGACAATGCGAACGAAGAAGAAGAAGATTTGTAGAGAATGATTTGGATGAGAGAGCTTTTCGTTACTCCTAATCAAATCGCAAGTTTCATTCACGATGTTATTTCAACAGCTTCCGGTATGTAAATCTCACCCACTCGCCTGGTCGCAACTACTGCTTAAGTGTTCCCTAGTTGGAAACAATCATGTTTACCTCCTCTAACACATTAGATTACCCCCACTACTCGTGACCAGCGTACCTAGATCGAAGTCATATGTCAACATTTGGTTCCTGCTCAAAAAAGGCATCAGAGGGTCTTTGTTCAGCATCTTGACTAGTGACATGTGTCAATCAGAGAGACAGACATATATAACCGCCACACCTTTTCCGGATCAGCATGGAGCAGACTACGTTAAAACATACTGGAACGAGGAAGCGAAACACAAACCGGAAACATTACCTATCTGTAAAGTAAGACTTCCGCCCCTAGCCACACGTGTGAAGGGAAACTTAGTAAAAATCCAGACTGAAAGCAAAGCTCTAAAAAGTTTTTAGAATAGTATGCCTGACGGAGTGAATATTAAAAACGGCAAGGAAATAAATGTCGACTATCCATACGAAAACGACGGATGTAAAAAGAAAAAGATGTTCGCACACAACCTCTTCCAACATAGAAACACCATGACGCACAAAGAAAGCACAGGACAGCCACCACCTGAACAAGCGACAGCGCTCTGGCCATGACTGGAGCACCTATCTGTGACTGTGAAGAAATACCACCATGGCCAAGAGCATTTCGCAACTACGAGATCTAAAAAAGAAACACTCGATCATCGACCCCGGGACAAATCTTCGGATTTTAACACCTGGAATTATACGTGTTGGCGTCACAGGACTCGTATACTTTCATGCAAGATCCCTCCCTCCCCCCCCCCCCCCCCCCACTTCTTTCTTTCTGTTTTCTTGCTCCCCCCATGGCATCAATTTGAGAACCAAATCTATCGTCACAAAGCCAAGGTATTTCCTTGTTTGAAGGTCAATACTCAGTAAACATGTCAGCTCGATGCCTTTCCGAGAAAGATGGATTTACACTCGTCACGACACTCGTAGACATCCGTCACGAAAACGCCCGGCCAACAATCCATATGCGGGGGCACTGTGGACCGACACAAGCCAAGCCCAAGTTTCGGGTGTTAGGATGTCTGTGCTTCGTGGCAGCTTAGTCAGCATTCTATTTTTGATTACACGCTGATGTAAACATTTTAAGTTTCGCCGATATTTCTTCCAAACATGTGGTATGTGATGACTGATATCGCATGCATCTCGAACCGTGAGCACTATGTTGTTCTTGGCAGCTGACGTTATGAAGGATGCTGGGATACAAGCTTGGTACTGAACTAGGAATATAGGCTACTCATGGCTAGCTTGAATATCCCCGGGGACGCCCCCCCCCACCTCCTCCACAAATCCAAGTTCCCCTCAACACCGTACAGTCCACAGCGAGTTCTGTATCAGCAGCAAGGATGAGGATATTACCAGTAGCATCATCAGAGATGTGGGAATGGGGTCTTGATCAGCTCCGTTTTCCTAGCCCTGGAAACGATATGCTAGCGTTAGGTTGTTTAACCACAACAGATCAAGACCTGTCCCACTTCTCCGATGGTACCCCCAGTAACAGGCCTAGCCTGACTAAGGAGGTAGGGACCGACAAAGTCCCCATCGTGGTGGAGTCTGCTAAAGAAGCACTGCACACTTCCTTTTTTTTTAACCTCCACTCAGGCACTTAAAAAACATTCGCCAAAACCCGCTCCCTATCCGACTGCCATGCCTCAACATCTTCACCGCATCGGCTGCAATGACAACCGGCTTGCAGGTTCAGGGTGAGCGTATGAAAAATAAAAATTAGCCACTAAATAAAACTTTAAATCAATATGCACATCATACACAACAATCACAAATAACCTGGCAGTGAATGCAAATTAAGAAACAAAACAAAACAAAAACGAAACGAAAATACCGAAATGCCAGACATACCATTCAGAGCTTGCTATTTCTATTTTCTCTGCTTTTTCCCCCCGAAAAAATGAATCCTGGAAATGCTTTTCAACGCAAAATTATTATCGCTCTGAGAAGTATTTTTCACCCAACTCAAGTAATATCCTCCTCTGGCCTGCGTTAATTAACAACAGGCGCTATTTTAATATAGTTTACACAAGACTATCGATCATATTCAAATCAACAGTACAACAACACACAAGTAAATCCTGCGCGCTGAGACCACAGAACGCAGTTGGCGCGGCGATTGTGAAATAGGCGAAGGAAGCGCTAGCTCCAGTAAACGAAGCGACTCCACCAACTTCCGCGACGAGGAGGGTAAAAAGGGCGCAGATTTTTTTTTTTTCTCTTTTCTTTTCTCTCCAGTCTTCTTCCATCTCTCGCGTTGCGAAATGTCCGAGGATATGACGTCATGTATTGGCTGAGCGGCACTGGAAGAAATCAATCGAGGGGCAGGCTGACTCATCCCATGGCAAAACGATGAGAGGCAGACAGCGGAGACGGAGAAACATGTATTGATGGTGATTGATCAAACTGGATGTCAGTCATCTATCTCAGTTACCCAGAATACCAGCACTAATGCTCCAAAAGCTATAAAAGGTCCTATGTAAGCTGCTAGCTCTCTACAAAGTTGTGTGCTTTCGCCGTTGAACATTTCGGGCTTACTTTTAAAAAAAAAAAGTGTGCTTGCTTGCTTGCTGGTGGCAAAACAAATTGTGTGTGTACTGACAGGAATATCGACTGAAGATATTTGCGGAAAGGAGATGATGAATCATGGAATAAAGAGGGTGAAAAAGTATGATGATCTATATTTTATATATGGGGTGGTAGAGGGGAGAGGGAGAGAGAAAGAAGAGGTGATGCGAGAGAGAGAAAACAGTGAATAACGTGCACTTCTGCGCCAGTTCCCCTTCCTCCTCCACCCTCCCCAACACACACACACACACACACACAAACACACATAGTCCTCGTTTTCCTATGGCAGAGTCGGAAAGCGAAATGAACGAAAAAAGTGAATTTCACAGGAGTGAGCATAAAATACTTTACTGTCGACTGATAAACATATTTTTTTTAAACCAGAAAGAACTAAGTGACCGTACAATTTGTACACAAACTCTGAACTAGGTAGTTCTAAATAAGTACTGCATAGTTTTACGAATATTCGTAAATTCATAACAAGAGCCTCTCATATTTCATTGGCCCGAAGGTAGATATAAAAAAAAAAGTCGAAAAACGGAAACTATTCATATTTTACGTCACGAGTACCTGTGTGTAAACGTTTGGACACTGTCTCCAAAGGGCCTCGATAAACGAATTTATTATTATTATTATTATTATTTACATCAGAAAACATGAAAATTAAACTTTTAGTTTACTCATTCACTTTTACAAGACGGAAACATTATTGTGAAGGCACTTTTTGTGTAACTTTTTATATTTCTTGCCTTTTACCCACATCACTATTTATCTGCCACACATTGTGTGGCACACGTGTGTGTGGTGGTGGTGGTGGTGGTGGGAGACTGGGTGCTTGGTCCGAGGATAAAACGATGAACCTTCCTTCAACCCTCGCGTATGGCCAAGAGCCCAAATACTACTCTCCCTTACCGCGCCAACCGTGCGTGGTTCCCACACCGTGAACATGAAAGCCGGACTACAACTGACATGAACCACCAGCGAAACGAACGGCCGCACTTCAATGAGATAACGAAATAAATGAATACGTTAACATTCAGGTTTTATGGAAATTCTATGTTCATTTCCTTTAGTAGCATCAGTTTCTTGTTACCAAATGTAATTAGCTCTCTCTATGAACCTTTCCTCCCAGTTGTACTGTAGTGACCTAGTGACCTCCCCCCCCCCCAAAGCTCCCCATTACAGGAGATCCTTTCACACAGAGAGGGCGTCTGAGTGGTGAAGTGGTTAGTGCACTAGTATCTCATGCGAAGGACGGGGGGGGGGGGGGGGTCCGAATCCGGCAGGAGGCGCCCCAGTCACCCAGCTGTAGAAACGGGTACTTGACTTCTTCTGGAGTTGTGGAAGGAAAGGCGGCCAGGCGTGATACTGACCATATCACCCTCTAGTGTGCTGACAGGTGAAGGAAAATACCATATCCCTATGTGCCTCTAAGGCATGACAGGATTACCTTTACCTTGCTACCTTTCACACAGAGAACGGGCTGTATTGTTCTTCACTTATACTTGCTCCTCTTGCTTATGTGTGTACACATGTGTGCTTTCTATTGTAAAAGGGCTGGAAATGGCAACATCACGGCGTGGAAAGAATATCTTTTCATATTAAAAAAAAAAAAATGGGGAAACCATAAGCCAAAAAAGAAAAAAAAAAGAGAAACCTTGATGTTTGATAATCGCCCACTCGGCAATGATGAAATCTTTTTCTTCTTAAGTTTTTTTTTAATGCTCAAATAACAAAAACGTTCTAATTACAGTCCTGGAAAAATCTGAACTCTTGTCCTTTCTCCAGGTCTCAGCCAGCGGTGAAGTGATATGAGTCAGAGCTGACGTCAGCAGCTGCAGAACTGACTTGCAGAAGGGTGGCAGCTTACATGACATCCTTAAGCCAGATGCCTGGTGACGGCGTATTACTCCACTGTGATATTCCCCCCCCTCCCTCCCCCACTTTCCTGTTCTTAAATTCTCTTTTCAACATACTGTCTTCTGTCTTTGCTGTACAGGTCTGCTCTGACATTAAACATTCATTTACTGAACAATGGCACCTCTCTGTGACTTTGTAAATAATTTTTTTAACTGATCTTGCAACATAATAATTTCATTTAAAGAATTCTGAAAGAAAGGAAGAAAGAAACACTGAATAATTCGGTAACGCAAATCAAGGGTTTAACATTCCGATATCAAATTCTTCTGAAGCTCCCGTTTTGTGGGACAGTTCGATATGGCCGCCTGAGCAAGGCCGGGGAGAGTGATAACGATCGACCTAATGGTCACATGCACGTCCAGAACCGGAGGAACAGCCACGACGCTAGACCCGAGTGCCTGAACGCCAGCAAGGTGTGCTTGGACATCAACACGAACAACAGGAATCTTTCATGGCCTTTGAAGTAATGACCCCTGCAGTACCAAATCTTAAACTGAGAGAGAGAGAGAGAGAGAGAGAGAGCAACTTACAAACAAAACTTGAGTGCGCATTCTCTATACTGAGGGTTGCAGTGTTGCTGGCTGAATTACTAAAGATGAGTAACACACTCAAACAACACAGAACATAAAACACGATCGGCTGATTACTCTGTCGATTCTCTATTCAATTCAGCTCTCCAATTAATATTTCACTGCATCTTCCACACAGACCAGACTCCAGAGCGTTAAAGGAAAAAAAACGCACGCTGATTATCTAATGAGAACATAAGTCTGCTTCGCTTCCCTTTGATCATCCGATATAGACTAGATTCTATAGCGGTTTTTTTTCCCCTGGGAGAGTTTTATGCTGCGTCCAATCTTCCAGTCATGACAACAACTGTGTGTCCAAAATAATCAAGTGCGCCTCACCCTACATGCAAATTGTCTGTTTTCCGAGGCTGTTCCTCCCCCACCCACCCACCCAACACCGGTACGTTAAATATCCTTTGTTTCCAATGTTGACTGCGTTGTCTTGTGGATGGTTTCGATAGCGGCCGGTTCCACAAGCTTCCTGGAAGAAGGCTCTGTTATCGATTGTCTTCCTCGTTTCAGAGAAACTGAACTGATTATTAGTGGCTAAAGAGGGGGGGGGGAAGAGGGAAAGGCTACAAGAGAAAATAAAAATTATGGTACATATTACTTTAAAAATGTTCTTTCGTAACCAAAAATAACAGTATCAAGCGAAAGCTTGTCTTAATCAGTTCAGAGCAGATAGCAAAGTTAAGTCCAACAAACGAAGAAACGTATCTGGCCCCTGCAGGAGATTAAAATCACCACAATGCAGAATGTCAGGAATCAAAGCACAGATCACAAAAATACTCTTCTGGGTTACTTCTCCGCCACTAACAGCTCAAGGCCTGCAACTCACTACTACAATAATGGAGGTCATTTACACTGGAGGGTGGGGGGTTAGCTAGGCTTACATATTTGCTGTCTTCTGCATGGCCCTTTTTTTCTGTTTGAGCAGCGCTCTCTCCTTCTCCCCCCCCCCCCCCCCCCAGGGCTTTCTTCTTCGCCGTTAGCTCCCAAAAGGGCGTTGGCTGCGCCGCGTCGCTGTTATGCAACCTGCAATCCGCCGACCTTGGCTCGGCGTACTTTTAGGGTCGAGTTCGCCTTCATAATGGGGTTTTTTTTTCATTCGACCAGCCAATTGTCTGTTTCCAGAAGCATTACTGGGAGGTATAACAGGGTCTTTGTCGGCTATGATTCGCTGTCAGATAGGGGTCGCCGCCAGTGTACTCGGCTACCGACCAGAAGGGTCCCTGGTTCGATTTCCCACTGACCAGCACCGGGGTCAACCCAGCCTCTGCTTTCCTGGGGGAAACAAAGGCAGCGAAGGGCAGGTGTTGGCATCTCTACTTCAAATGCTGTAGTGGCCTAGATACCTGAAGGCACCGACACTTCACATCCCCTATAGCATACAAATGTCGCGGGATATAAAGGTGTGGACTATTTTACAGTTCTGTTGTTTTCCCTGAAATCAACGATACGATGGTTAAAAAAATTCTTGACATACAGACAGATCGCAGACGGTGAAACACAAGAGCAGAATTTTACTCACTTTCTTCTTCTTCTTCGTTCGCTTCTACCACCAAAACTGCACTGTGATTCTACTGAATTTACGCCTGTGGTCCTCGTTAAGTCCCGTGGTCTCCTGTGTGGTCCCCGAGAGGACCACAAGAGGTTCAGAGTATCTCAGGGCTTTAGCCTGTATTCTTGGTGGGTCTCTGAAGCGGGACTGCGTGACACCGTGGTTTTCGTGTAACCAGTTTAGTCTAGGGTTGGACTTTCTCACCGGAAGACCTCGACGTGTTTAGGATATCAGTGCATCCCCGCTGGGTGAGAGGTGGTAGCCCACCCAGGCCAGAGTTGGACCTTCTCACCAGAAAACCTCGAAGTGTTTGGGTTACCCGTGTATCACCGCCGAGTGAGAGGTGGTTGCCCATCCAGTCCAGAGTTGGACTTTCTCACCGGAAAACCTCAGCGTAATTAGGATACGCAAACACCCCCGCCGGGTGAGAGGTGGTTGCCTATCTAGACTGCCCTGGTTCAGTGTCTCTGACTTCAGCATTTTGCGATCGTGGCCGCTACCCTTCCTAGTTGTGACCAGGATGGAGCTTTTGTCCAGGAGGACGACTCCTCGCCACTAGTGACTTCCACCCCTGGGTTGAGCCGGTTTAGGCATATTATCCCAGTATGGGCGTGTTTGGGACGTGACCGACCTCTAGAGCAGAGGCACTGTGACATGCATAGCCTTCAAGATTCAACGCTGGTGTGAGCCGGTTTAGGCATAATTCACCAGTATGGGTGTATATCAGGCGTGACTGACCTCTAGAGCGGAGGTGGCATAACATGTCTAGCCATCAAGTTCCAACCGAATTCTCCACCCCACCTCCGGCAATAACAGTCCTTAGAACCTTTTTACTCAGCAAATCGACAAACCTTTCAAACAACATAGATGCTATGGCCAGTGCAAATTAATAAAAACTGCTTCTACAAAGTTCGGACACGTTAAAAAATCAACGCAACTAAGTAAACAATCAAAACAGGATCAAAGCACACTCTTCACACATAAGCACATAATTGTCGCCTTTCTGCAAGATAACTAATGTTGTCCACGTCTTAAGTTGTTGCTGAAAACCTCTACTGGGGTTTCCAATTCACTGCAAACAATACAACAGCTAAATCGTTTCCCTTGCTGCTGTTCTATTTTCCTTGGAACGATGTTCTAACTATCCAACGCCTGAAAATACTGAAGTACAAGGGTCATTATCTAACTCTGAGTGAATTAACGGTGGCCAGCTTGAAGACATGTGCTCCGAATGACTGACAACTCACTACCAAAAATAGCACTAAGACGCACACCACAGGGGAACAGAAGTAAGGGTAGACCAAAAGAGACATGGAGAAGAACAACAGAGAGGATGTTGAGCTATAGAGGGCTCACCTGAGCAAGAGCGGGAAAAAAGGCATCACCTGGGCAAGAGCGGGGAAAAAAGGCAAAGGACATACATTTGTGGAAAACCCTTGCAGAAGCCTCAATGTGCCCTGGACACTTACGGTTGAGAGAGAGGGAGAGAAAGAGAGAGAGCTTGAAGACACGGAGAGACTTTTTCACATACTCCACCACCGCTGGGACCACAGCTTTCCCACCCCCGTTAACAAGGTTCCAGCCCGTGTCTGCACCGAGAACCAGGGAACCGCTCTAACATCGTCATCCATTTGATCTCCGCTAATGTAACTGTCATTTCTTCTAAACCAATGCAAAGTGATGGAAATATTTATATAAGATTGTCGACACAAATATAAACGGACAGATGTTCGCTGAATGGCTTCATCACAGTCAGGGCATTCCCACATTTCTCTCCCCTTCTCTAACATCCCGTTTTCTAGTTACTAGCTCATGACAGCGTTACAGCACAAGAGACACTCCACGCCCCTGCGACAATTTCCGTGATAGATTTCAGAGATTTTTGCCGGGGCAGGCCGACAGACGGTGGTCTCAACTGCCAAAGATTTTCAACTTGCACGACAACGATCCCTCTACTTAAAAAGACCAGGAAAACTTACTGCTGGAGAATTCAGGTGATTGGGGGGGGGGGGGGAGATAGAAAAGACACTCGCCACTTCTGGTGGGATTCGAACCCGCAATCTGTAACACCCGATTCGAGAGTCAAACCCCGAGACTACGGAGTCTCTCGCAATAAATTGGGGAAGAGGGATGGGCCGCGCCAAAGTTATGTTGTGGGGAAAAAAAAGAAAGGGTGGGTGGTGGGGGGAGAATATTAAATAAAGACAATTCTGCGATGCTTCCGCTGGTTCTTTCATCATGGAACTATAGGCCAGCAGGTGTTCTCACTAACTGACGTCCCACATTCTCATCTTTCACACGGAAATTGGTAGTCCAAGCTCGATCAGCGGCGCGCCGAGTCATCCTGCTGCAGAACTGGGTATGCGGCTACTGTAATCTTGGGGGGGGGGGGGGGGGAAGAAGGTGGATGGACAGGCGTAGTGCCGACCACACTCTCCAGTGTGCCTGACAGGTCAATGAATACGGCCACTAACACCGTGTTCTTACGAGTCTCTATGGCATGACAGCACCAGTGTGGTAGCCGGGATCTGCAAAGAATAGGAACACTGTACCCTATCACGCATGATCGTAAAAGGCGACTAACGAGGGTTCGGCATAGGGCCAGCAACCCTATCTGGTTATACACACACACACACACACGCACGCACGCGCGCGCGCACACCCCCCCCCCCCCCAGACTGCTACAGAAACAGAAGCAAGGGAAAAAGCAAATGCAGGTGGAAGGAGACATACTTATCAGGAAACTGAGCCCATGAAGGTTGTGCATGAAGCCCAGGCACTGGAAGTCCCCACCCCGACTGCAGACCTCCTGGAACCACAAGATGCAAATAGGCAGATGGAATGTAAGAACACTTAATCAGACTGGAAAACTAGCACACACCTTCAAGGAAATACACAGATACAAACTAGACATACTAGGAATACAAGAGGCAAGATGGACAGGACAAGGCAGAAGGAAATTAACAACACACCAAGCAGAAGATACAATAATATGGTCAGGTGAAGATCATCACGAAGGAGGAGTAGCATTGATTATAACAAAAGAAGCATCAAGAGCATTGCTGAAATAGACCCCTATAAATGAGAGATTATTATATGCACGCTTCAACTCAAGATTCACGAAGCTGTCTATTACAGTTTGTTATGCCCCAACAGAAGCAGCTGAATAGCAATTAAAAGAAGATTTTTACAACAGCCTCCAAGCCACAGTAGAAACAATACCCAAGCATGATGTGCTACTCATCTTGGGCGACGTCAATGAAAAAGTAGGTGAGGGAAATGAAGATAGAAGAAGAATCATGGGAAGAGAAGGAATTGGAGAAATAAATGAAAAAAGGAGAAAGATTGCAGTTTCTGTGAAGAAAACATGACCATCGGAGGGACAATTTTCCAACATAAAAACATCCATAAAGTGACTTGGAGGTCCCTAGATAAAACCACAGAAAACCAAATCAATCACATACTAATAAACAACAACTGGAAACGGCCACTACAAGATGTGAGAGCAAGGAAAGGAGCAGATGTAGGAAGTGATCACAACCTTCTGGTAGCAGAAATAAAACTAAAATTAGGGGGAGCCAAAATCGGAGAACACAGAAAGACACGTTTTGATACAACAAAACTGAAAGACCAGCAAACAAGGAATGAATTCTCAATAGTACTTAAGAACTGCTTTAGTGTCCTACAAGACGAAGCAGAAATGTCCATACTGGAGTTCAATAAAACGCTACAGGAAACACAGAAAGAGGTGCTGGGATATCAGAAACAGCGAAAAGAGGAATGGATAAGCAAGACCACATGGGAAAAGACAGAGAAAAGAAATTAAATCAAGAAAAAATTACTGAACACAATCACAAAGGCTAAAAGAACAAGTTTTAAGTAATTATGCACAAAAGACAAAGAAGTGAAGGAATCATGCCGTCAAGATAAACGTCAATACTATGACAACTTAGCAGAAACAGCAGAGAAAGCAGCATATGTAAATGACATGAAAACCATATACAAAATCACAAAGCAAATGACAGGTAACTTCAGCACAAGATGTGAGAGTGCAATAAAGACACATAAGGGGCAACTGGTCAGTGGAGAAAGAGAAAAAATTGAAAGATGGAGGGAACACTTTAACACCCTCCTAAACAGAAGCAGCACAAACAATAAACATACCTGAAGCAAACATGGAACTAAACGTCAATACAGGACCAATAAAAACAAGCGAAGTAAAGGAGGCAATAAAGAAGCTAAAATTAGACAGGACACCAGGTGAATATGAAGTGACTGTTGAGATGCTGAAAGCAGAAGAAACAGAAACACCAAGACAACTTTGCTGGATACTACAAGAAAATCTGGGATCTGGAAGAGGCTCCAGAGGAGTGGAAAACTGGCCTTATAGTAAAACTACTAAAGGTGACCTCAGAGATTGTGGGAACTGGAGAGGCATTACCCTACTGCTATTCACCAGTAAAGTATTTTGCAGAATAATCATCAACAGAATTGTACCAGCACTTGAGGGAAAACTTTGGAAAAAGTAGGCAGGATTTAGGAAAGGAAGATCATTCATAGACCACATATCTGTACTTGGACAAATATTAGAGCAGGCAAATGAGTGGCATAGCACAACGTATGCATTGTTTATAGATTTTGAGAAAGCCTTTGACAGTCAACAGAGATCTCTCTCTCTCTCTCTCTGAACCTAAAGTGCCCAGGGCACATGGGCTTCCGCAAGGGTTTTCCACAAATGCCTGTCTTTCGCCTTTTTTTCTGCTCTTGCCCAGGTGAGCCCTCTATTGCTCAGCATCCTTTCTGTTGTTCTTCTCCATGTCTATTTTGGTCTACCCTTACTTCTGTTCCCCTGTGGTGTCCATCTTAGTGCTATTTTTGGTAGTGAGTTGTGGGTCATTCGGAGCACATGTCCCAATCATCGCCACCGTCTTTCCTCAATAATTGCTGTCAGTGGCTTCATCTGCATTTCTGCCAATAAGATGTTATTTCTTATGGTGTTTGGCCAAAATATTTTTCGAATTCTTCGAAAACATTTAGTCTGGAAAGAATTCAACTTGTTTTCTATGATTTTGGTGATTTTCCAGCATTCACTTCCATAGAGTAGTACACTTAGAAGATTACTCTTAAATATCCTGATTTTCATATTTATGCTTAGTTTTTTTTTATTTCCATATAGTCTGCAGCAGTGCAAAAGCCTGGTTTGCTCTAGTAAATCTGCTGTTGATGTCCTCTGTGCTGTCTCCATTTTCTACTACTCTGCTGCCAAGGTATACAAATTCGTTGACCTCCTCCACTAACTTGCTATCTACTCTGAGTACATTTCTGTTGTCCACATTTTGCTTCATTAACTTTGTCTTTCCTACGTTGATCTTTAGTCCTATGTTGTTTGCATTCTGAGTTAGCTTGTTTATTTTATCTTGCATATCTTTGTGACTGCTTGATAATAGACAAATATCGTCCGCAAGGTCAAGGTCCTCCAGCACTGTGTCAAGGGTCCATTGTAATCCTCTGCGTTTGTCTGATGGTGCCTCCTTCATTAACCAGTCTACTGCCAAGATAAATAATGTTGGTAATAGTACACATCCCTGTTTCACTCCTGTTTGTACCCTAAAGCTGCTGGAGGTATGTTCTCCACAGATAACTTTGCACTGAAAACTCTCGTATAGGGCTTTGATTACATTCACTATTTTATGGGGGAGGCCGGGCCATCTTAGGATTTTCCACAGTGCATCTCTGTTGACACTGTCAAAGGCTTTCTCAAAATCTATGAATAATGCATATGTTGTGCTATGCCGATCATTTGCCTGTTCTAATATTTGTCTAAGTACAAATATGTGGTCTATGCATGATCTTCCTTTCCTAAATCCTGCCTGCTTTTTCCGAAGTTTTCCCTCAAGTGCTGGTACAATTCTGTTGATGATTATTCTGCAAACTAATTTACTGGTGAGTGGCAGTAGGGTAATGCCTCTCCAGTTCCCACAATCTCTGAGGTCACCCTTCTTTGGTAGTTTTACTATAAGGCCAGTTTTCCACTCCTCTGGAGCTTTTTCTAGATCCCGAATTTGTTGTAATATCCGGCAAAGTTGTTTTGGTGTTTCTGTTTCTTCTGCTTTCAACATCTCAGCAGTCACTTCATCTTCACCTGGTGCCCTGTCTGATTTTAGCTTCTTTATCGCCTCCTTTACTTCACTTATTGTTATTGGTCCTGTATTGATGTTTAGTTCCGTTTTTGCTTCAGGTATGTCCATTGTCTGTGCTGCTTGTGTTCTGTTTAGTAGGGTGTTAAAGTGTTCCCTCCATCTTTCAATTTTTTCTCTTTCTCCACTGACCAGTTGTCTTTTTTGTGTCCTTACTGCACTTTCACATCTTGTGTTGAAGTTATCTGTCATCTGCTTTGTGATTTTATATATGGTTTTCATGTCATTTGTATATGCTGCTTTCTCTGCTGTTTCTGCTAAGTTGTCATAGTATTGACGTTTATCTTGACGGAATGATTCCTTCACTTCTTTGTCTTTTTGTGCATAATTACTTAAAACTTGTTCTTTAAGCCGTTGTGATTTGGTGTTCAGTAATTTTTTCTTGATTTCTTTTCTTTGCTCTACCTTTTCCCATGTGGTCTTGCTTATCCATTCCTCTTTTCTCCTTTTCCGATATCCCAGCACCTCTTTTGCTGTTTCATGTAGTGTTTTATTGAACTCTAATATGGACATTTCTGCTTCGTCTTGTAGGACACTGAAGCGGTCCTTTGACAGTGCCAACAGAGATGCACTGTGGAAAATCCTAAGATGGCATGGCCTCCCCCATAAGATAGTGAATGTAATCAAAGCCCTAAACGAGGGTTTTCAGTGCAAAGTGATCTGTGGAGAACGTACCTCCAGTAACTTTAGGGTACAAACAGGAGTGAAATAGGGATGTGTACTATAGTCAACATTATTTATCTTGGCAGTAGACTGGTTAATGAAGGAGGCAACATCAGACAAATGCAGAGGATTACAATGGACCCTTGACACAGTGCTGGAGGATCTTGACTTTGCGGATGACATCTGTCTACTATCAAGCAGCCACAAAAGTATGCAAGATAAAATAAACAAGCTAACTCAGAATGCAGACAACATAGGACTAAAGATCAACGTAGGAAAGACAAAGTTCATCATCATCATCAGGTGCCGTGCCGACTGGCATTGGCTATTATGTTTATCCAGAGTACACAATCCTTCATGCAGGCCATCAGCTCAGTTGGTGATCTCCTCTCACACCATCCCGTATCATTTCTCTTGGTCTTCCTCTTGATCTTCTTCCTTCTATTTTTCTTGTTATAATATTTTCTATGCCCTCTCTTCTCATTGCATGTCCTATGAAAGTACATTGTCTCTCTCTCTTATCTTTTTTGACAAGGTTTTTTGTCTCTCCAGCTCTTCTCATACATTCTTCATTAATTATTTTTGCTGTCCAGGGGATTCGCAACACTCTTCTAATAAACCACATTTCTGCTGCTTCCAATGATTTTTGTGCAGACCTGCCTATTGTCATTGATTCACTTCCATATAACAAGATAGGTTCAATATAGCATTTTAGGACTCGTTTTCTAACATTCATTGATAAGGATGTGTTGACTAATATGTTTCTCATTCTCTGATATGCAGTCTTTGCTCGGCCTATTCTGTTCCTAATTTCCGTTCTGCATTTCCCATCTGAAGTTATTACTGCTCCAAGGTATTTGAACTTCTGCACCTGCTTTAGAATAGTTCTGTTTAATTTTATACTGCATGCTGGTGGATTCTGTTTCTTAGATATAACCATAGTCTCTGTCTTTTTGATGTTCAAAGTAAGGCCTTTCTGTTCACTTTCTTTGGCCACTTTATCCAAGAGATTTTGCAGGTCTTGTTGGTTTTCAGCTATCAGTACTGTGTCGTCAGCATACCGAAGGTTGTTAATATTGTATCCTCCAATTTTTATGCCTGTTTCTGTGATGATCGTTCTTAGAATATTCTCGCTGTACAGAGAAAAAAGGTATGACAGTACACATCCCTGTCGCACCCCTTGTTTTACAGGTTGATATTTTCAACTTCTATTTTCAACTCGAATTGCTGTTTCTTGCTGCCAGTATAGATGTTTTACAATCCTCAGGTCTTTGTCGTCTATACTGATGTCTTCAAGCATTTTAATAATTTCATTATGTTTCACCTTGTCAAGTGCCTTGGTGTAATCAATGAAGCATAAGTAGAGATCTTTCTGTACTTCTAAAGCTCTTTCTGTTAGTGTTCGTAAAGCATAAATGGCATTGTGTGTTCCCTTTCCTTCAACAAATCCAAACTGTTCATCTGCTATTTCCATTTTAATCTTTTTTCCTCGTTCTTCTCATAATGATTCTCAGAAGTAGCTTCGTTATGTGACATGAGAGGCTGATAGTCCGGTGGTCATCACATTCCTTTGCACCTGGTTTCTTTGGTAGTGCTATAAACATGGATTTAATCAGGTCACTGGGAATATAACCACTGTTGTAAATGTCATTCAGTAACTTGGTTATTATTTTTATTCCTGTCTCCTTTAGTGCCTCTATTTCTTTTATTGTTATATTATCAGGCCCAGTCGCTTTTTCTTTCTTTATGTGTTTGATGGCATCTTTGATTTCATCTTCAAGTATTGGTGGTCCATCATAGTTTTCAGTATCTGGTGTTAATTCTGGTCTTTCTCCTCCATATAGCTCACTGATATACTCTGTCCACCTGCCCACAATGTCTTCTTTTCCCATTAACATTTTACCTTCTTTTGATTTCAGGCATCCTGTGGTATATTTTGTTTTCCTGCCCGTGAGTTCATTAATTCGTTTCTGCATGTTTTTGCTGTCTTTATTATGAGAGTCCTCTATCTGTCTGCACTGTTCATTTAACCACACTTCTTTTGCTTCTCTGCATTTGTGTCTTATTTCTTTATTTATCTTGGTATATTTTTCCTCGTTATTTTTACTCATCCTCCTCTTGTCCATCAGTCCTAAGATGTCGTCTGTCATCCATTTATTTTTAGAGGCTTCTTTTTTTGGTGGTATTATCTCCTTAACATTTTGGTGGATAGAATCTCTTAACATTGCCCATTGTTCATCTATGCTATTTATCTTTGCTATTGCATTGTATCTATTTGTTATAATAACTTTGTATTGTTCTCGCAGTTCTTGGTCATTTTTAAGGAGTTCTGTATTCAGTTTGATGTTTCTCACTTTTCTGCCTGCTTTCTTTAGCTTTATTCTAATTTTTCCACAGAGCGGACCATGGTCACTATTGCAGTCAGCTCCTGGCATGGTTTTTGTTGTTAGTAATGCATTGCGGAATCGTTTGTTGATTAATATGTAGACAAAGTTAATAAAGCAAAATGTGAACAACAGAAATGTACACAGAGTAAATAGTAAGTTAGTGGAGGAGGTCAATGAATTTTTATATCTTGGTAGTAGAGTAGTAGAAAATGGAGACAGAACAGCAGACTTACTAGAGCAAACCAGGCTTTCGCAATGCTGCAGACTATATGGAAATCTAAAAAAACTAATCATGAAGACAAAAATCAGGATATTTAAGAGTAATGTTTTAAGTGTACTACTCTACAGAAGTGAATGCTGGAAAATCACCAAAACCATAGAAAACAAGTTAAATTCTTTCCAGACTAAATGTTTACGAAGTATTAGAAAAATATTTTGGCCAAACATCATAAGAAATAATATCTTGTTGGCAGGAATGCTGATGAAGCCACTGACAGCAATTATTGAGGAAAGATACTAGTGATGGTTGGGACATGTGCTCCGAATGACTGACAACTCACTACCAAAAATAGCACTAAGATGCACACCACAGAGGAACAGAAGTAGGGGTAGACCAAAAGAGACATGGAAAAGAACAAAAGAAAGAATGTTGAACAATAGAGGGCTCCCTGGGCAAGAGTGGAAAAAAAGGGCAAAGGACAGGCATTTGTGAAAAACCCTTGCGGAAGCCACATGTGCCCTGAGCACTTTAGGTTCGGAGAGAGAGAGAGAGAGAGAGAGAGAGATGGCATGACAGGATTGAGGTTCTTTTGGAAAAAGATGCAAAACTACACAAAGTTAAAAAGAGAAAGAAAAGCTGACAACCAGAACATCAAAACTGATACAGAAATATTTGCCTCATGATCGGGAATAGCAGGAAAATCTGATGAAAGAATACACTGGAGGGAGATTTTTTTTTTTAAAATGTAAATGCAAAGTGATCATACCTTGCAACAAAGACTGCTATTTGCTGGTTGTGTAGCACAGTCCCTTGTAAGTTATAATTATTATTATTATTATCCTCATTATTACAGAAATCAGGTCAGACAAGATGGACAATGTGGGAGAGGAACACTCCCAGGGTAGTACAAAACAGATTCCCATGTCTCTAGTGATAGAGCATCAGGACTGGACTGGACGCTGATAAGTGTAATTGAATAAACAGACAACAACAAGGGAGTGGACAGGCAACACAACTCACTATGTGTGTATTAAGAGTGTGATGAACAGTGGAGTGACATTCTGAACTGTTGAAACAAAGAAAAGGAAGAATTAGGAATGTGTATTAATAACTTAAAAAGTGAGAAGGAATATCAAATGTTGTTGCGGTCACAGCCTAAAATAGCAGTGAGAGAAAGTCAACTTAATAATCATATAAAGGAACAGTCAAGACTAGAGAAACTAGACAAAGAACATCTTATGCCTCAATAATAATATTATAATTCACAACCTTACATTATCGTAGTTGCTGTGGTCAGTTATGCCAATCAAAATATTGGTAGAATCAATCATAAGCACAATTTGCTCAACAAAATGAAGCCCAGGAGCTTCCATTAAAAAGCTGATACACACAAGCTTCAGTCTAATCTTCTAAGATTAAAAAAAAAAAAATCATGTTACAAATAGAAAGGACAAGCTCTGAAACAAAGGGCAGACAAGACGGGCTGTGATCCAAAGAATGAAGTTGGACTGACCACTGAGGAATCACTACAGCACTGTTTGCCATCAAACGAAAGCTGATCTGCCAGTGCTGCAACTAAAAAACAGGCAGATTGACAACAGTCAAAACAAGAAGAAGAGAGACAGGTGACAGTGAAGACTTGCACAGGCAGAATGACAATGGTCAAAACAAGAAGAAGAGAGACAGGTGACAGTGAAGACTTGCACAGGCAGAATGACAACGGTCAAAACAAGAAGAGAGGAAGGTGACAGTGAAGACTTGCACAGGCAGAATGACAACAGTCAAAACAAGAAGAAGAGAGACAGGTGACAGTGAAGACTTGCACAGGCAGAATGACAACGGTCAAAACAAGAAGAGAGGAAGGTGACAGTGAAGACTTGCACAGGCAATATAACAATGGTCAAAACAAGAAGAAGAGAGACAGGTGACAGTGAAGACTTGCACAGGCAGAATGACAACGGTCAAAACAAGAAGAGAGGAAGGTGACAGTGAAGACTTGCACAGGCAATATGACAAAAGTCAAAACAAGAAGATAGGAAAGTGACAGTGAAGACTTGCACAGGCAGAATGACAACAGTCAAAACAAGAAGAAGAGAGACAGGTGACAGTGAAGACTTGCACAGGCAGAATGACAACAGTCAAAACAAGAAGAGAGGAAGGTGACAGTGAAGACTTGCACAGGCAGAATGACAACGGTCAAAACAAGAAGAAGATAGACAGGTGACGGTGAAGACTTGCACAGGCAGAATGACAACAGTCAAAACAAGAAGAAGAGAGACAGGTGACGGTGAAGACTTGCACAGGCAGAATGACAACAGTCAAAACAAGAAGAAGAGAGGAAGGTGACAGTGAAGACTTGCACAGGCAGAATGACAACGGTCAAAACAAGAAGAAGATAGACAGGTGACGGTGAAGACTTGCACAGGCAGAATGACAACAGTCAAAACAAGAAGAAGATAGACAGGTGACGGTGAAGACTTGCACAGGCAGAATGACAACAGTCAAAACAAGAAGAAGAGAGGAAGGTGACAGTGAAGACTTGCACAGGCAGAATGACAATGGTCAAAACAAGAAGAAGAGAGGAAGGTGACAGTGAAGACTTGCACAGGCAGAATGACAACAGTCAAAACAAGAAGAGAGGAAGGTGACAGTGAAGACTTTCATAGTATCCTGAAATGAGATTTTACAGCTGCAGTCTTAGCAGCTTTATCATCAAAACACATCCCTCTAAGACCTGGACACTTAACAAAACAGCTGAGAAACACATAAATGCCTTTGAATGTAAATGCTACAAGAGAGTTCTTCAAATATCATGACACAAACAAAAAAAAGAACAAATATATCTATACTACAAGAACTTAATACTGAACAAGGCTGGCTAGTAAAGAGGATTAAACAAAGAAAACTTAAATATTTTGGACACATTAAATGTCATGAGAATTTAGAAAAGACTGTCTTGGAAGGATACATAATAGGAAAAAGGAAGAGAGGAAGACCAAGGCGAAGATGGCTGCAAGATGACATTGTTAACCTGCAAATGGACGCATCAGCAGCAGGCCATCTTGCTTACAACCGAGAGGCCTACAGGAGTGCTGTTAGGGAGGCAAAGTTCCACAAGGGACATACAAAGGAATGAATGAATAAACATGAAACTTTGTACTAGTCTCTCAAAGCGAAAGTCTGTGGTTTGAATCCAGTTACCCTGCTGTAGAAATGAATGCCTGACCTCTTCTGCAGCAGGTGAAGGAAACATGCCCAGGTGTGACGCTGACCATATCACTCTCTGCTTTGTTGACAGGTCAAGGAAAACATTTACACTAACACTAAATATCCTGGTTGCCACCATGATATAAAAGAGCTACCTTTGCCTTACC
Organism: Achatina immaculata; assembly: GCA_009760885.1. Taxonomy (NCBI): domain Eukaryota; kingdom Metazoa; phylum Mollusca; class Gastropoda; order Stylommatophora; family Achatinidae; genus Lissachatina; species Lissachatina immaculata. The sequence continues at coordinate 16,492,514 of CM019702.1, forward strand.
TGTATTTTTAATCTTTTCAATATTCCCACTGTTTCTGTCTTGTTGCTGTTTAACCCTAGGCCTCTTTTATTGCTCACTTCAATACTCTTATTCACAAGTTTCTGCAAACTGCTTTCATTTTCCACTATTAGAATGGCGCCATCCACTTATCTCAGATTACTGCTTCTATGGCCTCCTACTTTAATTCCTTTCACATTGTAATGCCTCTGATGATGTTTTCAATGTATAATGAGAATATTTCAGGTAACAACACACACACTCTTGTCTTACATCTTATTTTATATCCTGATACTCTTATATATCATTGTTCACTCAGGAAGACACTGACACAATTAAACAAACTCATTTACCTTGGAACAACAAAAATGGCTGATGGCAAGTGCACAAATGAAATATCATCACAAACAGTTAAGTCAAAAGTGGCTTTCTATGACATGAACAAGATACTAATAAATAGGAAGATGTCCCTAAAACTGAGAAAATGAATATTACACTGCCATACACAGCTAAAATTGCTAAATTGAAGAAAGATGCAGTAAACACCCTGGACAGACAGAAGAACAAATGAAGAGGTCCTCAAAGAAGCTTTAGAACAATTAAAACTAGTCAAATAATAAGAAAAAGACACTCAAAACTTCTTGGACATGTCATGTGAAAACAGAAATTGGAGAACTAAGAAATGACTGTAAAATTCAAGGGAAAAAAAGGAGGAGAGGAAGGCCAAGAGAAAAATATTTCAGTGGACTGACCAAGTGGCATGGAAAAAAGAAAAGCATCTGAAACATTGGAAACACCAAGGACTGAACAAAATGAACAAGCATGATCATCAAAGCTGCATAGCACATAATAATAATCTCACTGTAAGTATACTATCAGCTGAAGTGATCAATAATGTACAGGCAATATGTTACAGCAACTCCAGAACAGTAACAGCCAGACACGGCCTGCACTGAAGCTCTTAGGAATGAGCAAACTGCCACAGCCAGAAATGATTACACATAAATTTTTGATGCAAGAGAAATCAGTGTAACAGAAAAGTGTTAAGAAGTTGGGGCAGTGGAGTTAAGAGGGCTCAAACTCCTCTATTTTTCTACTGTCTGACTACAATTCCTTTATAAATGATAAATGATACAAACATACCAACACTGACTCCATCCAAAATTATGCCCTCCATTTTCTTTTTCTTGTCTGACTCTTTCATAAATGATACAAATCTATGGACTACAATCTCATCTGTGGAAAACAGGCACAGATAAGCAGATATGCCAGCTACACAACTCACTCAAGAAAATGACCTGGTCAGACCACAACTCCACACAGAAGAAGCTCTCTGGAGATATGAAGAACCAGAGATGAACTGCAGCACTTGAGAAAGACTGGCATTAATGTCTGAGTGAATGACAAAGAAGAAGAAGAAGAAGAAGAAGACAACTTCATTCGAAACTGCATCAAACTCTTCAAGTCTTTTTTATTGTCTGACTCCTCCATAAATGGTACAGATCTACCAACTCTGACTCCACCAAAAACTGCTTCAGACTCATCAGTCCTCTTTTTTATACTGCACAACTCATTTACAAATGACACAAATCTACCAATTCTGACTCCAACTCTTTTACAAATGATACAAATCTACCAATTCTGACTCCTGATCTTTTACAAATAATAGAAATCTACCAATTCTGACTCCAACTCTTTTACAAATGATACAAATCTACCAATTCTGACTCCTGATCTTTTACAAATAATAGAAATCTACCAATTCCTTTACAAATGATGCAAATCTAGTCTTGACTTTACTCAAAATTACTTCCAGCTCCGACTCCACAACCTTCAATGAAATCTTGAACAGCACTAAAATTTGAAATCTGCATATGAGATACCAACAAAAACAACAACATGAGCATTAAAGGCAACTGAAATGTGTTTCCTGTGAAGAGTGTTAAGAATACCATGGTCAGCTAAAATAACACATGAAAAAATGCCTAAGAGAAGCCAGTGAGAAATGAACATTAATAAGCACACTACAGGGGAGAGTGTGTCTAGGTTCACTGGACATATAATGAGAAAAGCGGGAATCAAAAATATCATGACAACTGGAAAAAATGGGAAGCATGAAAGGAAGAGGCAGACCAAGAGAGAAAATCTTAGATGGCCTGACACAAATGGCATAGGGGAAGCACAACAACAGAAATGATGGAAAACGTGAAAGATCGGAAACAGTGAGACACTGTCGCTTGCAGGCACAACACATGATGATGATATGAGACGAGAAAGGTCTGTGAGGAAACAGCTGTTCTTCCACAGCTGCAATGTCCTGTAGTGTTACCTTCTGACAGGTCAATAATGTACCTCATGATGATCTAAACACACAGCAAGATCTGAAAATATTGCTGCAAGTTTTGGTGCAAAGTTATTTAACTCATTAAAAACATTTACCTTGCTTTTAATACAAATCACTATGGCATGGGAACTCTTTGATAATGTCCTGTCTGCTTGTCTGAAAAGTTTTGCTACCACCCACTGTCCCCTACCTGACCCTGCTGTAAAAACCGGTACCCAATTAACTGATGTAATCTATCTTTCTACAACTTCTTTATACAAATGGACTTACCTCCTGCAGGGTGACGCTCACCAGACTGCAATATATACACTGCTAACAGTAAACAATGGGAAAACAGGATATCTAGGTCAGTCCCCAGGGACTTCATCCAACTCCATATTGAGCAAATGAAAAAAAAAAAAAAAAATTATTTTACACACAAGGTGGTGATAAGTCCCAGAAGTGGGGATTTTTTCTGGTACACACCAAGAAGGCCCCGGGGTCCACCCAGCGTCTAAAAATGGGTACCAGAGAAATCTTGGAAGGTAAATTCAGCCAGTGTTGATGCTGACCACATCACACATTCATGTGCTGAAGGTAGTGGAAATACAAGCCTAACACTGTATTCCCAATGTGTTTTAATGGCATGGAAATGAGATTTTTACATTTACTTATAATTAAAGTTTAAAATTATTAATCCATGAGAATAAATTCAGCTGATTTCAGGTTTCCCCCCCCCCCCCCCTCTCTCCCTCTAGCAAAAGCAACTTTCAATGACATGGCTGACAGAGGTCAGCATGTTTTTTTTTTTTCTACAATTATTTTTTAAATAAGATGTCCCTAAAAGTTAAGAAAAGAGTATTACAGTACTATACAGAACCAATATTGCAGCACAGTTGTGAAACTCAAATGATAATGAAACTGGAAGCAACAGTAATATGGTTTTCAAGAAAGACGTAACAAACACTTTGGGCAGCCAGAAAAACAAAGAGGTGGTCCCCAGAGAAGTTTCAAAACAATGTAGTTAAAATTGTATGAAAAAATACAGTCAACAATTCCTAGACATGAGATGAGAAGACAGACATCACAGAACCTGGTAATGACTGGAAAATTCAAAGGAAAGAGAAGGGAAGCATGGCCAAGAGAAAAATATCTCACTGGACTGGGGAAAAAAAAAAAAAAAAGTATCTGAATCAATCAGAAACACCAAGGATACAAAGATGAATACAACTGTCAACACTATTTCCCATGGAACATTAGGTAATTATATTACATAACATTCTAACAGACTTCTGTCAATCTGCTCCACAAGACCTTCATGATCTGATAAATGAGATTTAACCAAACTCTTATGAGTTATGACAAACAAACAAAAAAAAACTGCAAGGTCCATCAGACTTTCCCCTGCAACACACACTTAGATTCTTAGAAGAAGCACAGGTTGTAGGCATGTCAATATTCTGAGCAATGAAGCATAATCTTCCTTACTGGCCAGTCTTGGACTGAGGGCATTGAACTGATTATCATCTATCACAGTGCAGTTGACCCAGCTGTATGAATGGGTGCCTAATATGATATGTTAAGGAAAAACTTAAACTGAACACAAAAGAATGTCTGCTTTGCACATCAAGGCACTCTAAATTACACTGCATATATAAATACCAGCAGATAAAGATAAGAAAATAAGATATCATGCACAACTCTTACATACTCCACTTTGTCATAGCAAGTTGAAACCGAAAAAAATGTAACCACTGCATATAAGACTGAAGTTTTTAATGCTTTTTTAAAAATTATTAGTGCAAGCAAAAACTCAAAAGGCAAAGAATAAGCTATGAACTAGTAAAAGAACTATCATGCAAGAACATATCCAATAATCTAATTGATACAAGCATCTTCTAATTTTTCAATGTAAGCTAAAATCTTTAACAATGTTTCCTCCTTACAAGTAAACTTCAATACTGATAATTATTAGAAAAAAAAAAACTGAAAACAGGCAAGCACACTTCTATTAATTTTTTTTTCCGACCATTATGGCCCTGAGGTTGACCCAGCCTCGTAAAATGGGTACCAGAGAAAATCAGGGAAGGAAGGGCAGCAAGGAAAGAAACTGGCCACACTACCTCATATGCTGATGGCCCAGTATAATGAGGTCTCTAATGCTTCATCCCCTATGGCATCTGCTACGGAACTATCTTTACCTTTACAATAATTAAATTATACTGTATAAATGAATAAAGAAAAAAAATTATGCCAAAAACCACTGTAAAGGTTCTACCAATTATGACTCCAACTCCCTTGCAAATGACACAAATCTACCAATTCTGACTTCAGCTCCTTTACAAATGATACAAATCTACTAATTCTGACTTCAGCTCCTTTACAAATGATACAAATCTACTAATTCTAACTTCAGCTCCCTTACATATGATACAAATCTACTAATTCTAACTTCAGCTTTTTTACAAATTACACAAATCTACCAATTCTGACTTCAGCTCCTTTACAAATGATACAAATCTACCAATTCTGATTCACTCCTTTACAAATGATACAAATCTACCAATTCTGACTTCAGCTACTTTACAAACGGGACCTCAGGCAAACTCTATTATGTACCTAAATTAAATCAACATTAAAATATGGTTAAAATCATGACAATCAACTTCAAAATGATACATTCATTCTTTCATTCATTATATATCGCGCCAGATAGCGTTGTCAATCACGCTTCTCCATCTTGTGCGATCTTTGGTGTTTCCAGCCCAAACACTTTTTTTTATACCACCCGGTCGCCTGTTATTTTTCTCTTGGCATCCTTCTACTATTGATAAACTACAGTACTAGAAAATTATTACAAATCGACATAATACAGTGATTAATTTTATGACATCATAGTAGAACAGAAGTGACTGGACCTGTCTGGAACTCTGTACGATGCACTAACGTCCGCTTCATTATGCATCACTTTATTCACAAATATCACCACTTACAACCTGGCGGTCTGCCAAAGAACTATCTTAATTCCACTGTCGTTCTCTCTCTCACATACACATTTACTGTACTTACTGACAGTCGTTCATTATTTCTTCTTGAGATCTGATCTGCACTGGGGCGAAGGTTTCCACTTGTTCCTCTAGATTATTGAAACATTTTGTTATTCTCTCGTCGAACGAGTTCACCAAATCCTCAAGAGAAGCCGACACGGTTTCGCCGAAATTAGCACCCTCGTCATTATCAGACTGTTCTTTGACACCCGATTTGTTAGCGTTAACACCTGTGCACTTCACATTGTCTACGTTTGCTGTCTGAAATTCATTATACTCGCTCCATTCCTCATTTTCGAAAGAGGCCAACGGAGCTTCGAATTGCAGCTCCGCCATTTTCGGAACCCTCATCCTTATTCATCCGACCTTGACACTCAACTTTGACCCCTTGACTTTTCTCTCATAGATTTTCGTACCTCAGCTGATGACTGGTCGTCGCTTTATTGAGCTGGTGGTTGAGGGCTCTCTCTCTCTCTCTCTCTCACTGTCTGTCTATATCTGCAGTCCTGTCTCTTGGATAAATTTCACTGTTTTTTGTAATTCATGTATGGAACCGTAGAGCTTATCTTCTTTAGTGGTTTCACTGGGCCAGTAATTATTTCTCAGTGACTCGTAGTTGATGCAGTTCTGGAGGATATGTTCCACAGTTTGGGGCACCTGGGCACATGTACACAGATTAGTAGTACCAACCTTAAACTTTGTATACATATGACTTCGGAGTCGGCTGTGTCCTGTTCGGAGACGGAAGATGGTGACTTGTTCCTTTCTGTTTAGCATGTGATAGTCATCATGTGGTGGTGTTTGTGGCTTCCTGTAGGTTTTTATCATGCTTTTCTTCTGATTATAAGTGATTGGTATGTCTAGCTGCTCCATTTCAGTGCCCTCTTTGGCCAGTTGGTCAGCTTTCTCATTGCCTGGTATCCCACAGTGGGAGGGAATCCATTGCAAAGTGACTCCATGTTGTAAGCCAATTTTTGACAAGGCATCCTTAAGGTCTGGTAGTTTGTTGCACTGAAGAGCCTCCAGTGCTGATCTTGCATCTGTGAGAATTACTACAGGACATGTATCAATTCTGGAGTCTGATAGTCTTTCAACTGCAGCAATAATTGCCCTAACTTCTGCATCAAAGTTGTTGCAGTATTTACCAGTGGGTATGGAAATCTTGTCAATGGTGTTGTTTGGATATTCAATATATGCTCCTGCCCCTCCATTCTTTATGGCATATTTTTGTTATGTAAAGCGAAATTTTGTTCTGCTGTACGCTTTCAAAGAACACTAACTTTTACATTTTCACTGGGTGCCATCAACCTGGTAACACATCATGTTTGTTGAGATGTCCAATGTTTCCCAGCCCTCACCGACGTTGTGGTTCATGTCTATGCCAAATAAGCATTACACTGACTACGGAAATGTTCTGACTTTTATTATTATTATTATGTACTGCAATCATACTTTTTTTCATTCTGCGCGTTCCCTTGTTTCCAATCACTTCCACTTCAGGTAAACTTACATGTTTAAATTATGCTATAAAATTCTCTTTCAGGATTTGATGCACTGATGGGCATTTTCCCATAAATCATTTTCAACATCTAACGAAGACATCTTAATAGCAAAAATTGAAGAGAACTTTTTTTTAAAGTGAATTATGGATTTTTAATTGTGAAGTCAATGTACTCTTGATTGCATTACATAAGAACTTCTCATAATAATGTTATATAATCAAGTTCTCAAAGTAATATAATATAATCAGATGACAGATGACAACAGAAATGTTTTCAGAGTAGATAGCAAGTTAGTGAAGGAGGTCAACGAATTTGTATATCTTGGCAGTAAAGTAGTAGAAAATTGAGACAGCATAGAAGACATAAACAGCAGACTTGCTACAGCAAACCAGGGTTTTGCAATGCTGCAGACTATATGGAAATCTAAAAAACTAAGCATGAAGTAAAAAATCAGGATATTTAAGAGTAATGTTCTAAGTGTACTACTCTATGGAAGTGAATGCTGGAAAATCACCAAAACCATAGAAAACAAGTTGAATTCTCTCCAGACTAAATGTTTATGAAGAATTATAAAAATATTTTGGCCAAACATCATAAGAAATAACATCATGTTGGCAGAAATGCAGATGAAACCACTGACAGCAATTATTGAGGAATGACACCGGCAATGATTGGGACATGCGCTTCGAATGACTGACAACTCACTACCAAAAATAGCATTAAGATGGACACCACAGGGAAACAGAAGTAATAGTAGACCAAAAGACACATGGAGAAGAACAACAGAAAGAATGTTGAGCAATAGAGGGCTCATCTGGGCAAGAATGGAAAAAAAAGGCAAAGGACAGGCATTTGTGGAAAACCCTTGCGGGTGCCCCATGTGCCCTGGGCACGTAAGGTTCAGAGAGAGAGAGAGAGATGACAGATGAGCCATTTTAAAATTAATACGATTTAACCTTGAAACATAAACTACAGTATATGTATTTTTTTATACTGATTTTACAAAACTTGCACAAGCTACCTAACTACACTAGTATACTGTAGTATTATGCTGGCATTTTTCATCAAAGTATTAACTAGGATTATATAAACTGCAAGACTAACTTCTCCCAAATTTGGGACCAGCTGTAAAGAAAGGAAGCAAGGGAAACAAAAACAGAACAATGAAAATTTAAAATGATGTTCAATATTTGGTCTTTACATATTAGTTTAAGCCATAGCTGACATTTATCACTATTCTGTCCAATCAATAAAGTGTTCTCCAGTCAGACAAAACACAAGATCATCTGCTATCTCTCTCTGAACCTTAAGTGCCCAGGGCACATGGGGCTTCCGCAAGGGTTTTCCACAAATGCCTGTCTTTTGCCTTTTTTTCTGCTCTTGCCCAGGTGAGCCCTCTATTTCTCAACATCCTCTCTGTTGTTCTTCTCCATGCCTCTTTTGGTCTACCCTTACTTCTATTCCCCTGTGGTGTCCATCTTAGTGCTGTTTTTGGTAGTGAGTTATCAGTCATTCGGAGCACATGTCCCAGCCATCGCCGGTGTCTTTCCTCAATAACATCATCTGCTATACTGAGATGGATTTCTAATAAACGTTCATCTTTCAGCTTGAAATGTTCATCTTTCATCTTTGCAATGACTTGTTAATGGCACACCTTTTTCTTTTTTTTCTTTTGTCATTACATTTTTTAACCTTTATGAAATTTTGTTTCTAATAAGCAAGTGGATGGCTTTTTTCAGTTAAACACTTGAATTTCTGAGTTAAATTATTGTGGCAAAACACAAACTGTATAGACTTAATTATCTTGTTTTGTCTTGTGCTATCTCCCTGTAACTCCAAGCTGGTGTTCTTTGCAGCCGATGCTGTGAAGGTGTTGTGGTACAACAACTTATCAGCGTGGGTGTGGGTTATGGCAGCCATTTTTTTCAGTTCTGATCTGCAGCTAAAAAGTAGGGGGTGTGCAATACTTATTTAGCATACTCCACCACCATAGGGACTATGGCGTGCCCTGCGCTGTTAGCCAGGCTAGGCATGTTATGGGGGGTACCAACAGAGAGGTGGGATGGGTCTTGGTCAGCTATGATTTGCTAACCCTGATTCTAGCATATCAGTTATGGATCTCTGATTGCCTAATTGGACAAGCATCTTCACCCCCGTAGACTTAATGTATTTTTAAGATTTTTACTTGTAAATGGAAGCAAAAAGAAAGAAAGAATACAAAACACATAAATTAAAAATAAAAAATGAAATTGGAAGATTCAGCTGCCTTACAGAAGCGCTATTATTTTAATTAAAAAGAACTTGATGGCTAAACATGTCATGCCACCTCCGCTCTAGAGGTCAGTCACGCCTGATATACACCCATACTGGTGAATTTTGCCTAAACCGGCTCACACCAGGGGTGAATCTTGAAGGCTATGCATGTCACAGTACCTCTGCTCTAGAGGTCGGTCACGTCCCAAACACGCCCATACTGGGATAATATGCCTAAACCGGCTCAACCCAGGGGTGGAAGTCACTAGTGGCGAGGATTCGTCCTCCTGGACAAAAGCTCCATCCTGGTCACAACTAGGAAAGGTAGCGGCCACGACCGCAAAATGCTGAAGTCGGAGACACTGGACCAGGGCAGTCTAGATAGGCAACCATCTCTCACCCGGCGGGGATGTTTGCGTATCCTAATCACGTTGAGGTTTTCCAGTGAGAAAGTCCAACTCTGGACTGGATGGGCAACCACCTCTCACCCGGCGGTGATACACGGGTATCTCAAAACATGTCGAGGTTTTCCTGTGAGAAGGTCCAACTCTGGCCTGGGTGGGCTACTGCCTCTCACCCAGCGGGGATGCACTGATATCCTAAACACGTCGAGGTCTTCCGGTGAGAAAGTCCAACTCTAGACTAAACTGGTGCAACGAAAACCACGGTGTCATGCAATCCGTTTCAGAGACCCACCAAGAATACAGGCTAAAGCCCTGCGATACTCTGAACCCCTTGTGGTCCTCTCATGGATCTCATGTGGTCCTTTCGGGGACCACAGGAGACACGGGACCAAACGAGGACCACAGGCGTAAATTCAGCAGGATCACAGTGTGGTTTTGGTGGCAGAAGCGAACGAAGAAGAAGAAGATGTGCAATGTATTCCTAAATTCAAGATGATGGAGAAGTGACAAGGGACAGAGAGATTTTTTCTTAATGGCAGAAAAACTATATGTCACAGAAATCATTATAATATGGACTTCGATCCTATGCACAACTCAGATGCTCAACTAATGATGGTAAAGGCACTATGTGCTGCACGGTTAAACCAATTTCAGTGTCCTTAAACTGCTTCTAGTTTTTTTCCTCTGAAAACGTTTTATCAGAAAAATGTTTGTGTGTTGTTATGGGTATCACAACATAGCCTGCTTTGAATGTTAGTGAGTAATATTTTCAATTTCCCAAATATTTTCATCATATTTTGTATACTTCTTGTTCAACAAATGTGTGTTACATTTCTATTTTAAAAAAGTCAACATTTATGAGCCTGTCACTGAAATCTGGCCACTGCTTGTTTTATACCGCCATTTATAAAGACACGTAATCTGCTGCTATTGCTTTTGCTGGCAGCAAAGATGACCATGGTAGTGTGGCAGTACAGTTAACAGGGCCCTTGAACCAGAGATGGCCAAGATCTTATCCGATCTCTTTTTTGGTACTTCTAGTAAACAAACTCAACCTGGTTAAGAGTGCAGGGCTCACTATGGTCTCTACAGTGGTGGAGTTTATAAAAAAAAAAAAAGCAAGCTTTATTGTGCCCACTTCAGGTCCTCACATTGGCCTCTTTAACTTACTTCAAATCTGAAACAATGCTTTTGCATAAACTCTTCACTGTACCAGCTGCTAAAAACATCTATCCGCAGTTCCAGGGAGACAGAAAATTAGCCTGCTCTTGTTATTCAGTGTGTTTAAAATTCATACAGCAATTACGTGACATACGACTTTATGATTTTCATTATTATATACCGTTTAATCTCTCTGACAAAGAATAACTATAAGAGGTCAATATGCTGGAAGGAAAAAGTACAAAATATAAGAAAAAGTATAAAATATTAAGAAAGATCATAATGTTTTGTGCTAAGTTTAAGGCTGAAATTGATATGGTACAATAAATTCACTTACAATCACTCTATAAATAATCCCAGTCTGCCAATAACTTGCTATGTATTCTGCATACACAATGCTATGCTTTTTAAAGGCATTTGTTAATTCTGATTCCTTTTCTTTGAGCAATCTCAGATGTCAAACTGGGAATCCTTGAAGAATGCAGTAATCTGCCTTAAGTTGTTGACATGGCCATTCAGCCTGGCCTGGATTGAAATTGATGATGGTCATGTTTACCTTCTTTGCTGCTCGTATGCAAAGCAATCCTATAACAGATGCTGGGCCATAGGTGCACTCATCAAGTTGTGGCCATCTTCAATTTTTTTATACAAGTTCTGACTCAACTGCTAGACAATATACATCAATCTGAATATATTATTCAAATGCTACACAACATATATCATTCTACATATATAAGGCCACAGAATATTTTCAGCAATAAACAGGGAGAATATCAGTAAAAGTATCTGAACAAGGGAAAGAAAACCCTTTTTGATTCTTTACGTACAACTTCAAATGTCTGTGGGTTTTGCACATTGTTAACACCTTGATTTATTCATAGATTTATTTTAGTAACTATAAATCTACAAAAAACAAAAAAAAAAGATACACTATTTCTTTATTAAATTAAAGGAAAAAAATCATTTACTCTTGAGGTAAATTTCCCAGTAAAATAAATCGTATTTTGTTGTCCTCATTTATGTATGAGTTTTAAAACATTCCTCATTTATGTATGAGTTTTAAAACACTTCAGAGGAAGAAAAAAAAATAAAGAATTCCTCTTTAAAAACAACTAATGTCCATTAAAAATAAAGTTGTTCTTAATAGAGAACGCAAAATTATTATGTTATTTATTATATATGAACATGTTTAATATCTGCTGGTGTGTATTGTGGAATAAAAGTAACAGAATACTTGAATTTGGAGATAAACTTTTTTAAAGTTTAAAAATAACCTGAATATAAATGGTTAATATAAATGGAAACAGTGATCCAGATGCAATACACCAACTACAAAGACATCAGCAAACCATCCTCTTCCGCCTTAGGACAGGCCACTGCTGACTACTAAGTCACCTACATCAACTTAAAATGTCTCACACATATGAGTGTTCATGTGGCAGTGGAGTCCAGACTCTACAACATATCCTTCAAGAGTGCACAAACCATTCAGACCTGAGGCATGAGACATGGCCAGAGGACACAAGCAGGGCAGAGATCACCATAGTCCCCATAGTGGCGGAGTCTGCTATAGAAGTATTGCACACTCCCTGCTTTTTAGCCGCACTGAAAAAATAGCCGCTATAATCCACTCTCACGCCGATATGATGCAGTGCCTCAACATCTTCACAGCATCAGCTGCAAAGAACACCAGATCGCAAAGGTGACAAAAGACAAGACAAGACAACAGTTTAAAAATTACTTTTCAGATGAATGGTACTTCAGTACTGCATACATGGTTAAAAACTCTGCCATTGGAATGCCAAAAAAGAAATCAAAATTAAAGCTCATAATGCTCTTTTGGCGAAAAAGCGCTCTCGATTTACATGCATGGGGAGAAAGGTTTTCGCTCCCTTCCCGGACAGCGAGAGTTAAAGTGTTTCGATGCAGAAATGAGTGGTTTGTCCACTGAGCGAAGCCTATAAACGGCTAGCCAGCCAGGTTCGAGCTAATGTGTCTGTGGTGTACTACGATTTTGTCAACCGATGCTCTTGAAATTGGCCCATCTCTCACAAAGAGTATCGGATCTGCAGTATGTAATGTGCATTGGTTGTTGGTGCTGGGCTTTCTTCTCATTCGTTAGAGCAGAGAGAGCTAGCCACCGGTGGTTAAAGGAAATGAAATGCTGCCAGGGTCGAAATGGATCCGGTCTGAGTAGAGCACTGTCTCCCTTGCCCCTTGTCGGTCTGTCGGCAGATGTCCGACTAAGGTTCGGTGAAGAAAGCTATCTGGTTGATCCTGCCAGTTGGCTTAAATCAGGGGTGAAACTTGATGGCTACTCATGTCATGGCAACTCCGCTCTGGAGGTTGGTCACATCCTAAATACACCCATACTGGGATAATATGCCTAAACCGGCTCAACCCAGGAGTGAAACTTAATAGTGGGGAGGATTCGTCCTCCTGGACAAAAGCTCCATCCTGGTCACAACAAGGGACTGGCCACGACCACAAAATGCTGAAGTCAGAGACACTGGACCAGAGCAGTCTAGATAGGCAACCACCTCTCACCCGATGGGGATGTATGTGTATCCTAATCATGCTGAGGTTTGCCGGTGAGAAAGTCCAACACTGAACTCGATGGGCAACCACCTCTCACCCGGCGGGGATACACAGGTATCCCAAAACACGTCAAGGTTTTCCAGTGAGAAAGTCCAACTCTAGATTAAACTAGTTCAACGAAAACCATGATGTCGTGCATTCCCGCTTCTGAGACCCACCAAGAATACAGGCTCAAGCCTTGCGATACTCTGAACCTCTTATGGTCCTCTCGTGGATCTCGTGTGGTCCTTTCAGAGACCATGGAGGGACCACAGGACCTATCAAGGACCACAGGAGTAAATTCATGAGGATCACGGGGCGGTCTTGGTGTTAGAATTGAACGAAGAAGAAGAAGAAAGCTCATAACTCTGTTCCTACAACCCACAGAACATGCATGATTCATCTATATGTCAGAACCACTGCTCTCAGTCAGACTGCATACTGAAAATATACATGATGTTTTAAAAAATAAGTAAGTACTTCAAAGTATCATTTGGCAATGTTTTTGATCATCAGTATATAACAAAACATGACTCCCAGCATCTAAATTATTCACCCATTTAATAATACAAATTCACATATAAGCCCTTGTCTTCAAAGCAGCCAGCTCATCTCACACTACTCATTACTCAATAGAAAGAAACATAAAAATCTCTCAATTATTTTCTCCTCCACACAGTAGCATGTGCCACAGTCCACTGATTTTTCCGAGCTGTTTCTCTAATGAAAAATGGCATATTAAGATCCTCCACCAGCTCAAAGTCAGAGCTAAGTTCCTTCTGGAGAGCTTCAAAGCCCGTAATACTTTTTCCACTCTGGTCAGTATAGCCTCCCAGCCATAAGCTCTGCAAAAAAATTAGTGCGAGGTTTTTCAAACAAGTTTGGGAACAGAAAATATGAAAGTTATTAAAAAATGCTATACCAAAGATCTTTAAGTTAATCACAGAAAGTGTAACTGTCTGCGCCTGAAAAAAAAAAATATTAACTCTACCTCACGCACAAAATAAGAAACAAATGCAGGAAATATAACTGACAGGGAAATCAATTTAGACATAGTTTTTCTGAAGAGTGTGACAATTCAGTTGAAAAAAGATAAAAAACAAAAAAAAAAAGAAGCTTAGATTCTAATTTTTAAGACCAGAAACATAAAAATACTTGCCAACAGATCAACATTCCTGAAGTGCTGAGGGCATTAAAAAAAAAAATCTCATCATCATCAGGTGCCGTGCCGACTGGCATTGGCTATTATGCTTCTCCAGAGTACATGATCCTTCATGCAGGCCATCAGCTCAGTTGGTGATCTCCTCTCACACCATCCCGTCAGACTGTCCAGTATCATTTCTCTTGGTCTTCCTCTTGATCTTCTTCCTTCTATTTTTCCTGTCGTTATAATATTTTCAATGCCCCTTCTTCTCATTGCATGTCCTATGAAAGTACATTTTCTCTCTATTATTTTTTTTACAAGATTTTTTTGTATCTCCAGCTCTTCTCATACATTCTTCATTAGTTATTTTTGCTGTCCAGGGGATTCACAACATTCTTCTAATAAACCACATTTCTGCTGCTTCCATTGATTTTTGTGCAGATCTGCCTATTGTCCATGATTCACTTCCATATAACAAGATAGGTTCAATATAGCATTTTAGGACTCATTTTCTAACATTCATTGATAAGTATGTGTTGGCTAATATGTTTCTCATTCTCTGAAATGCAGTCTTTGCTTGGCCTATTCTGTTCCTAATTTCTGTTCTGCATTTCCCATCTGAAGTTATTACTGCTCCAAGGAATTTCTGCACCTGCTTTAGAATAGTTCCATTTAATTTTATACTGCATGTTGGTGGATTCTGTTTCTTAGATATAACCATAGTCTCTATCTTTTTGATGTTCAAAGTATGGCCTTTCTGTTCACTTTCTTTGGTGACTTTATCCAAGAGATTTTGCAGGTCTTGTTGTTTCTCAGCTATCAGTACTGTGTCGTCAGCATACCAAAGGTTGTTAATATTGTATCCTCCGATTTTTATGGCTGGTTCTGTGATGATCGTTCTTAGAATATTCTTGCTGTACAGAGAAAAAAGGTCTAGAGATAGTACACATCCTTGACACACCCCTTGTTTTATAGGCTGATATCTTCCAGTTCTATTTTCAACTCGAATTGCTGCTTTTTGCTGCCAGTATAGATGTTTTACAATCCTCAGGTCTTTGCCATCTATATTGATGTCTTCAAGCATTATAATAATTTCATTATGTTTCACCTTGTCGAATGCCTTGGTGTAATCAATGAAGCATAAGTAGAGATCTTTCTGTACTTCTAAAGCTCCTTCTGTTAGTGTTCGTAATGCATAAATGGCATTGTATGTTCCTTTTCCTTCAACAAATCCAAACTTTTCATCTGCTATTTCCATTTTTATCTTTTTCCTTGTTCTTCTCATAATGATTCTCAGAGGCAGCTTTGTTATGTGACATGAGAGGCTGACAGTCCAGTGGTCATCATATTCCTTTGCACCTGGTTTCTTTGGTTGTGCTATAAACGTGGATTTAAGCAAGTCACTGGGCATATAACCACTGTTGTAAATGTCATTCAGTAACTTGGTTATTATTTTTATTCCTGTCTCCTCTAACGCCTCTATTTCTCCTATTGTTATATTATCAGACCCAGTCGCTTTTCCTTTCTTCATGTGTTTGATAGCATCAATAATTTCATCTTCAAGTATTGGTGGTCCATCACAGTTTTCAGTATCTGGTGTTAATTCTGGTCTTTCTCCTCTATATAGCTCACCAATGTACTCTGTCCACCTGTCCACAATGTCTTCTTTTCTCATTAACATTTTACCTTCTTTTGACTTCAGGCATCCTGTGGTATATTATAAAAAAAATCTAATAAAATTTAAAATTGCCTACCTTGTCTGTGAATTCCTGTAACCAGGTGTAAGGAGCAGTAATGACTAAGAGAGATCCTTTGTTTTGCAACAGCGCAGTGAGCCTTGACAAAAACTCCTTCGGATGATGCAGCCGACATATTAAGTTGGCTGCCAGCACAATATCAAACTGACCTATAGATGACCTCAAGTTGCATGCATCACCTTGTTCAAAGCTTACACGGTTTCTGTCCTGCATTGGAACAAAATATATGTATTTACATTATGTGTCTTGCCAAACAGTGTTGCTGATAATGCTTTTCTGTCTTGTGCACCACTCCGTGTGTGTGTGTGTGTGCACAAGTGCTTGGGTATGTGCACAAAGCACATGAAGGTCATCCCAAACATAAGTTAACAAAGATTATTACTTCATGAGCAAAATTTATTTAGACGTACCACACTGTGCTCAGTGTTCCAAGATAAGCAGCTTAATTTTCTATGTAGTAGCCATGACAAATGAGGCATTTGTCTAAGGGCAGGACAAGCCAAAAACTTCCATTTTGTAGTTACAAGAAGATCCAATGACAACAATACAAGCAACCTACACACCATGTAGTAGAGTCTAGAAGACAGTAACAGACTATGTCCTTAAAGATATGGTCTTTATGAAAAAAAAAAAAAAAGGCTGATGCCTATGTTATCTTTCATGAGAAAGAATCTGTAATGAACTGCACGGAAGCAAAATATTTACTGCCATAACTGCATAGGAAATATATCTGATTTTATAACAGCATATGATTAGAAATATCTATCTTACATCTTTCCTGTGCCGTTAAACATCACATAGGGTTCACACAGTTGCTTGCCAAGTTTTCAGCGAGTTTTTCACTAAACTGGCTGCTCTTAACAATGTCCTCTTTAGAGTTTCACGTGGTCGACCTCTTTTAAGAATATCTATGCCCAATAGTATTTTCATGCTGCATAGATGTGAAGTGTTAGTATCTTCACAATTCTAGGCCACCATAGCATCTGAGGTAGGAATGCTAGCAACTGTTTTCATTGCCTTTGTTTTCTTAAGGAAACTCCAGGAACTAATTTTTTTGGAAGCTGAACTGATCTCAGTACCGATCATCCAAAAAAAAAAAAAGTCCACCTGAATGCGAAATTAAACCAGGGTCTTTCTGATCAGCAGGCAAGTGCTCTAACCACCACACCACCATGGCACTTACGATTAAGAAGTCTTATCTTATATCTTATATCCTTCCCGTGCCGTTAAATGTCACATAGGGCTCGCAAAGCAGTTTGCCAATTTTTCCTGTCTTCAGCAAGTCTTTCAACCTCATCAAAGGATTTTATGCCTGTTAATTTGGCCTCTCTTAACAATGTGATTAAGAAGTCTAAGTTTAAAAAAAAAAAAAAAAAATCTGCTCTTATCAGCTGATGTGATACCGAGAAAATATTGTCATATTATCCTTTACAAAGTTATATAATTTTATTTTATGATATAAATAAATGAAGAAACTTACAATATCTCTTGGCACTTCTGCTATAGCTGGTGTAACGATTTCACCTTCCTGAACTAAACTGTACTTCAGCCGACCATCAGCTTTCAACTTGCTGGCCACATCAATAAAGGACTGGCTGTAGTCAATGCCAATCACCTCCTGCACTTCCCTTGCTAACTCGAAAGAAGACCTCCCTACTGCACAGCCAATGTCTAAAGCCCTCTTTGGTGTACCTCTCTGCGAATTTTAAAGTTTATGAGATACATTAGTGTCCTTTAAGACCTATCATATTACACAGTCACCTTGAGACATAGTGCCAGTGGCAATATATTCCCTGACCAGTCAACACACTAGACCCTGACATGGTCAGCATCATGCGTTGTTGCTTCTCTGCTCTAGAAGGAGCATGGCTAAGTTACCAGGGCTCCTTCAACCAGACTTGAACAACCTACCTTGATATGACTGATGAGCACATGCTGATGTCACAAATGTGAAAAAAAAAAATGATTTATTTTTTAAAAAATACTGCAACTAAAAAAAAAAAAAAAAGGAGGAGTCTTTTCATCAAGTGCAAAGTAATGTCTTTCAGGTATATCCCCATCATTTCACAGAGTGCTAAATAATGTCTTTCAGGTACTCGTATCTTTTTACATAATGCTAAGCAATGTTTTCCAGGACACTTATATCTTCTACAGAGTGCCAAGTAATGTCTCTGAGGCATGCTCATATATTTTCGCATAGTGTTAAGTCTTCTTCTTCTTCGTTCACTTCTACCACCAAAAACCGCACTATAAACCTACTGAATTCATGCCTGTGGTCATCGTTAGGTCCCGTGGTCCCCTGTGTGGTCCCTGAAAAGACCACACGAGATTCACGAGAGGACCACAAGGGGTTCAGAGTATCACAGGGCTTTAGCTTGTATTCTTGGTGGGTCTCGGAAGCGGGACTGCGTGACACCGTGGTTTTCATTGCACCAGTTTAGTCTAGGGTTGGACTTTCTCACCGGAAGACCTCGACGTGTTTAGGATATCAGTGCATCCCCGCTGGGTGAGAGGCGGTAGCCCACCCAGGCCAGAGTTGGACTTTCTCACCGGAAAACCTCGACGTGTTTTGAGATACCCGTGTATCACCGCCGGGTGAGAGGTGTTTGCCCATCCAGTCCAGGGTTGGACTTTCTCACCGGAAAACCTAAGCATGATTAGGATACGCAAACATCCCCGCCGGGTGAGAGGTGGTTGCCTATCTAGACTTCCCTGGTCCAGTGTCTTCAACTTCAGCATTTTGCGGTCGTGGCCGCTACCCTTCCTAGTTGTGACCAGGATGGAGCTTTTGTCTAGGAGGACGAATCCTCGCCACTAGTGACTTCCACCCCTGGGTTGAGCCGGTTTAGGCATTATCCCAGTATGGGCGTGTTTGGGACGGGACCGACCTCTAGGGCAGAGGTACTGTGACATGCACAGCCTTCAAGATTCACCCCTGGTATGAGCCGGTTTAGGCAAAATTCACCAGTATGGGTGTTTATCAGGTGTTACCGACCTCTAGAGCGGAGGTGGCATGACATGTCTAGCCATCAAGTTCCACCCCTGGTGTGTGCCGGTTTAGGCATATTTCACCAGTGTAGGTGTATTTCGGACGTGGGCGGCCTCTAGAGCAGAGGTGCAGTGGTATAGTTCTCGTAGCGATACTACTGGACATACCGGTTAAACTTCACTTTCCACCATCTTTTCCCATTGGCTCCGCACAGCAACCTTTATTTCTTTTCCGCATTTACTTTCTTAACCGGGAGGAGCTTCACTCCACGCGCAGCATTTGAAGAGTCTCGCCAGCAGTGTCTTAACCTCTGGGACAAGCCGGTTCATGCACTTCACCCGATATGACTGCACTCTGGACGTGGCCAACCTCCAGATCAGAGGTGCTGTAATTTGATTGTTTGCTTCGCTTTATCCTTTCTACCACCTTTTCCGTAGTGATGCTGCACGGCAACCTCATTTGCAAATTTCTTCATTGGCCGGGAGGAGCACTGCTCCACGCACGGCAGCTGAAGATCTCGCCAACAGCGATAGTGTTAAGTAATGTTTGTTACATACATTCATTCATCTGCATGTCCCTTGCGGAACTTTGCCTCCCAAACAGCACTCCTGTAGGCCTCTTGGTTGTGAGCAAGATAGCCTGCTGCTGCTGCATCCATATGCAGATTGTCAACAATGTCTTGCAGCCATCTTCATTTTGATCTTCATCTTTTTCTTTTTCCCATTATGTATCCTTCCAATACGGTCTTCTCTAAATTATCATGACATTTAATGTGTCCAAAATATTTAAGTTTTCTCTCTTTAATCCTCTTTACTAGCCAGCCTTCTTCAATATTAAGCTCTTGTAGTATAGATATATTTGTTCTTTTTTGTGTCCACAATATTTGGAGAACTCTTCTGTAGCATTTACATTCAAAGGCATTTATGTGTTTCTCAGATGTTTTGTTAAGTGTCCAGGTCTCACAGGCATATGTTGTGATGGGAAAGATGCATGCCCCTTAAAAATCTTATTTTTGTGGTTCTGTTTGCTCCTCTCTACAGATTCTTTATTTGTTTTACTTTCTGAAGAGCGATAGATGTCCTCCTTTTAATTTCCCTCATTGTATCTCCATTATTAGTTAGCAGTGATCCAAGATATTCAAAACTCTCCACTTCTTCCAGTTTTTCCTCATAGATACATATTTTAGCTGCCTTGTTTGTTTTGTCAGTTGTCATCAATTTAGTTTTCTTTGCATTAAGATAGAGGTTCTGCTCTTCGCTGTTCTTATAGACTGACATAATTAGTTTTTCCATTCCTTTTTGTGTTGTGGACAGTAAAACAGTGTCATCAGCATATCTAATCTCTGGTATTTCATAACCTCCAGTTGTTATGGCATCATAATATTCTTTCTCTACATCTTCTCTAACATTCTAACATTTGTACATACACTTCTTCAAATAATCTCACAGATAAACAAAAACTTTAAACAGATTATTTCTTCTTCTTCTATATTAAGTTTCATATGCCCAGCTATCTTGACAGTGGAGATGAGTCACCTCCATTATATTACACTATCAGCAGGAGTTCCTCTTGTCACAGTTTTCCATCTACAGTTGTTCCTGTAGAAAAGTTTGTAGTATGTATTCTGGAATGTGCATAATGGAAAAAAATTATTTTAAATCTGGCAAATTTATAAAACACACACATACATATATGGAAACTTGTGTGTCCAGTGGTTCATCTATGTTCGTGTAGGTTCTAACAACTGATAAATTAGAATGCAGTGTGGCTACAAGTATACCTAATTTGATTTCTTTCAAATGTTTATTCTCACAGAATTTTTTGCCTGAGATTACAATAGTCTAGGATACTTCCTTCACTTATTTCATATCACTGTGTTTTAATACATAAATACATTTCTGCATTAGAAGGATAACATAATTATCAGATCTGGCAAAGTATAGCTGGTTTAGACTCTGTTCTATATATCTTTTGAAGACAGCTAGGTGTATGGTTCAGTTTTACAAACAAAAAAAAGATAGGAGTGAGGAAAGTGGACTGAAACATGAGTGGCAGAAAGTAAGATGAATATATATAAATAAAGAACATACAACATCCAATATTTAGGTGAAAGCCTTTTTCAAAGATCTCATAAAAGAACAACACAAAAAAAAGGAGGATAGCTAAGTGTTTAAATTTTCATCCATTTTCCATGTTTTTATGCCCTGTGCTGTTCTTGTATGTGATACATGAAAAAAAGTTTTCTGCAGAAATTCTGAATGTTGTATGTTCTTCATTTATATGTGCTCATCTTACTTTCTGACATTTGTGTTTCAGGCCACTTTCCTCACTCCTTTTTTTTAACCATATACCTCTTATCTACCTTCATTACTAGAACCAGTTTTACTGCAGTCGTCATTTCTATTTCCTTTGTCCCTCGTAGTAACAGGTCATTTTTTGCATGCCATGAGAAGACAGCAAAGTACCCTTCACTAGAACTCAAAAGATTTCAAGATGACGATAGAGAAAATCCTGACAAGATGACATTTTATTCAGTACAATATGGCATATTTTATTATCTTTGTGCACTTGTGGAAAACAAAATGAATAGCTTACTGCATCGACATTACATATGATAATGATAAACCCAGATGACAGAGACTGATGATAAGACCACCAAAGTGGAGCTGGATGTCTAATTCGATTGGTGCGCGACATATTATTGCCTACTAGGAAGCTGTTTGGGTATTATTGTATAGGACGGTTGGCATGTTTTTGAAATGATATACTAACCCCTGAATTGTAATGTTTCAGGCAAAGCTCTGCGCATCTTTTCGGAAAATCTAGTGCGTCTTTAGGTCCAAACGGATACGGTATAAGCTCCTCTGGGGTGCCGTAGTGAAATACCAGGTACTCGCTCAAAAGCTTCTCCGATTCGTAAATGTTCGTTCTTTGCGATGATACACGACTTCCAGCTGACACTGATCGAGCAGTCAGCGAGCGCAGTCGATAAAGAGAGTAGGCGGCAACTCCAAAGGAAAGCGCTACAGTCGACACAGCTATGTATTTATGATCAATTCCAAAAATTTGTGCCATTATTCTCTGTTCTATAATTTAAATTGGGTGCTCTAGAATTATCTGCTACCGTTGGGGACCGACGTACTGCTTCCGTTTAACCAGTTTGAACACGATGTCAGGTGAAAGGTCAGAGGGCAAAGTCAGTATTATTTTTATTATTATTATTATTTAAACTCTACAACCTGATGCAGTGCAACACATAGAGAATCAAAATAGACTATAGAATCAAAACCAATCGTCTTCTGAGATATTCTATTGACGAAATTGCTAATGATGAGTCAATGGACAAAGTGGCAAGACATGCCTGTAAAGTCAGAGATTTTAAGTTTTATGTGTTTTGTTACATGGCGCTATGTTTTAAATAAAAATTAATGTTGATGAAAACTACGCTCAGCAATGGCCGAAACTCGATTGGAAGGACTTGCCATGAATTCAATTGAGGATGAAAGTGGGCAAAAAAAAAAAAAACTGTACTAACCTCTCTCTGATTTTGGGGGTATGAAAGCAAGGAACTTTCTTATACACTAGATATTTACTTGAAACAGTAGAAATGCACGTAACGTGAAGACATGCATGCTAAAAACTAAAACATACAAACTATTAGTTGTGGGTTAGAAATTACTCACTCTAAATGTGATGAGCGTTATGATGGTGTAAGTACCATACTTACATTCATTTACTTTCACTGTTTCTCATTTTGTAATAAAGTTATTGTTTATCTTACTATTTTCTTCACAAATTTATAATTGCTATTAATGCTGTTTAAAATTACTCGCCGGACAAGATGAAGCTAACTTACTGTAGTCGGTTTTAGGATATTAGGAGTTAGTTTGAGAATTGGGTTGGGGAGGGGGGTACAAGGTATAATACAAGGAAGCAAAAGTCCTAGAGCCAGCTCTATTTGTAACCCATCAAAATGACTGAAGGAAGAATGAGAATATTAAACAAACAATTTTACACATTGTTTATTATTGCTTGTAAAGTCTATATCATCTTTATCGCTTCTTTACTCCAAAGTGTAAAACTGCGCTAAGGCGAAGAAATTTAATTATTTTAAAACCTTTTTTTAATGGAATATCTTATCTTATATATTATATCCTTCCCGTGCCGTTAAATGTCACATAGGGCTCGCAAAGTAGTTCGCCAATTTTTCCTGTCTTCAGCGAGTCTTTCAACCTCATCAAAGGATTCTATGCTTGTTAATTTGGCCTCTCTTAACAATGTCCTCTTCAAAGGTTTCACAGGTCTGCCTCTTTTTCTTTGGCCTGTTGTGTTCCACTTGATAGCTTGTTTTGGGATTCTCTGATCATTTCTTATCATCAAGTGACCAACATATGTCCATCTCCTTTTCCTGATCACCCATGAGACTGGTTGTTGTTCAGTCACCTGTCTTATCTCTGTACTTAATTGTACTTAAATTCGTTCCACTTGATGCCGAGTATTTTCCTTATGCATTTGTTTTCAAAAGAGTCTAATTTATTTTCTGTTTCTTTAGTTGTTTTCCAGCTTTCGCATGCATAAATGGAATATGCAGACAAAAAAATAATTGAACTCTGAAGATTGAACTCTGAATTGAGTTATAGAGAACATTTAGACATTTCTCACCTCTTTTGTTTATGTATTCAATCTTATGCAGTGGCAATGTTTTGTAACTAGCTTAAATTTAAAAAAAAAAAAAAAGTGGAAATGTGCTCCCAACACCCCACCAACGCTGAATGTAGTCATAAGTACCAGGAAGTGTGAAGCAACAGAGGGACGGACTGTGAGTTAGAGTCTAGACATTAGAAGTCATCCCAGTCACATGGTTATATCTTGTTGTGGGTGTAGTGATCCGTCATCACACACCTTACCACCCCACCATCATAATCCTCGAACCAGCCGTGTGTTCTGGGAAGAACTTCGCACGATCCAAAGTTTTCCAAGTCAACCAGGCCCTAGTTGAATCTGCGAGGGTCTTGACTCATCATGAGTCTTAACACGACCGTGGGTAATGAGGCAATAGCTAACCGAGTTTCCCCGAGAAGGTTGAACACATAATCTGTATACCGACGTTATTATATATTGGTCTTTTTGTTTATGTTTTGTGTGTTCTAGTGGAATTACATTTAACACACCCAGATATTTCAATCGCTAAAATATATTCATAATCACAAAATTATTTCAAAGTTTGCGGTCTATATCGATAGTTCTTATACAAATGAATTAAAAAATTATTAGAAAGAAATGCAAATTATTATACAAAGTTTGATGCAAAATATATCAGCACTCTTCAACGGACTACCTTCTTTTGAAGGTGCAATTACTCTTATAATCATGTGAACTGTATTCAGTTTTGTGTTCATGACAAGATGTCAGATTTCGTTTCTGTTTACATCTGCGTCTATGTTACTTTAAGCTGGTGTATTAGCTTAATTTTTTTGAAGTTTTGAACAGAAAAAAAAAATGAAAATGATAAAACTGAGGCTGACATTATGACGCCCATATGTTTTCAGTATTTATACACTTTCAATACCAACAGCAAAACTGAACATACTTTATCAGCCTCTGTTCTCAGTCCTTTACCTAAGAATATTGCAATTACCAACAAATATGAACAAAATAGAAACTTTATGAAATACGAAAAGCTAAATTACACATTGGTTCTTTACACTGCTGGCGAGACTCTTCGAATGCCGCGCGTGGAGTGAAGCTCCTCCTGGTCAAGGAAGAAAATGCGGAAAAGAAATAGATTGCTGTGAGGCGCCGATGTGAAAAGGTGAAGGAAAAGATAAAGTGAAATTTAATCGGTATGTCCAGTAGTATCGCTGCGAGAACAACACATACCACGGCGCCTGTGTTCTAGAGGCCGCCACGTCCGAAATACACTTACACTGGTGAAATATGCCTAAACGGCACACACCAGGGATGAAACTTGATGGGCAGGCATGTCACGCCACCCCCGTTCTAGAGGTCGGTCATGCCCGATATACACCCATACTGGTGAAATATGCCTAAACCGGCTCACATCAGGGGTAAAACTTGAAGGCTACGCATGTCGCGGTACCTCTGCTTTAGAGGTCGGTCACGTCTCAAACACGCCCATAATATGCCTAAACCGGCTCAACCCAGGGGTGGAAGTCACTAGTGGTGAGGATTCGTCCTCCTGGACAAAAGCTCCATCCTGGTCACAACTAGGAAAGGTAGCGGCCACGACCACAAAATGCTGAAGTCGGAGACACTGGACCAAGGCAGTCTAGATAGGCAACCACCTCTCACCCGGCGGGGATGTTTACGTATCCTAATCACGCTGAGGTTTTCCAGTGAGAAAGTCCAAAACTGGACTGGATGGGCAACCACCTCTCACCCGGCGGTGATACACGGGTATCTCAAAACACGTCGAGGTCTTCCGGTGAGAAAGTCCAACTCTAGACTAAACTGGTGCAACGAAAACCACGGTGTCACGCAATCCCGCTTCTGAGACCCACCAAGAATACAGGCTCAAGCTGTACTCCGGAACTGAAAAAGTGGCTACCATAACCCACTCCCACTCCGATACGATGCTGTGCCTCAACATCTCTACAGCATCGGCTGCAAAGAACAACATTTTGCAGTTACACGTACAAGTATCATGATAATGATAGTTTATATTATGATTTTTATCATTAATTTATAAATTGTTGTTAATGTTATTTACAATTATGGCCGGACATGTTAAGACTTACTTAACGTAATTGGTTTATGTTGATTTAAGAATTCAGTTGGTTGGTAAAGTATGTTATTGCACTGGGATGCAAAATTTCAAGGTCAGGCCCTGCTTCTAAGAAATCATGTAACCAAGCCTGCTCTTTCTTTTTCCTATTATGTATTCTTCTAAGATGGTCTTCTCTAAATTCTCATGATGTTTAGTGTTTCCAAAATATTTAAGTTTTCTCTGTCTAATCCTCTTTACTAGCCAACCTTAAATTATTGTAATGTGGATATATTTGTTCTTTTTTGTGCTCATGGTATTTTAAGAACTCTTGTGTAACATTTAAAGGCATTTATATGTTTCTTAGCTATTTTATAAGTGTTCTGAACACTTATAAAACAGCTAAGAAACATATAAATGTCATAGACATGTTGTGATGGGAAAGATACATACCCTTAAAAATCTTATTTTTGTAGTTCTGTCTGTTCCTCACTACAGCGTCTTTAGTTTTTTACTTTTTGAAGAGCGATATATGACCTACTTTTAATTTCCCTCATTGTATTTTCGTTATTAGTTAGAAATGATCCAAGATATTCAAAGCTTTTCACCACTTCCAATTTTTTCTCATTGATATATATCTCATCTGCCTTATTTGTCAGTTGTCATAAGTTTAGTTTTATTTGCATTAAGTTAGGTTTTGCTTTTCACTATTCTTAGGGACTGACACAATTAGTTTTTCCATTCCTTTTAGTGTTGTGGACAGTATTACTGTGTCATCAGCATATCTAATCTCTGGTATTTCATAACCTCCATTTTTTACGGCATCGTAATATTCCTTGTCTATATCTTCTCTAACATTCCTCATTATATTTTCAGTATACAAGTTAAATAAGTAAGGCTAAAATATGCGCCCCTGACGGACCTCTTGTTTTGTGTCAATCCAAGTTGTTGTTTCATCATTTATTCTTACTGCTGCCTGTTGGTCTAGATACAGCAGTGATATAAAGGCAACACGTGTATTGAAAATCTCATTTCCCCAAGTTTCTGGTGTTGTACGCAATAAAATGACTTTGAACAGTCAATAAAATATCAATATAGATTCACACTAAATTCCGATTTACGTACAGCCCTCAACTGATTACGAACCAACCTTCCCAAGGCCTATCATACTAAACATTCTACTTAAATAAGAGTGCTATCGTTCGTACCAACAAACGTGCGCTACTTTGCGACGCACATAAAAACATTGCATGTTCACGTATGTTTAATGTTTGCTTTTTAAATGCACAGAAGGGTACAGTTTATGGATATTTAGACAAGCATTTGACAAAATGACGTTTGAAATGAACAGTACCTAACTGTTCCGACTTAAGTTACAAATTCATAATCAAGACGTAATAAGATACACCCAGACCAACAGAAGGGGATTTAGTCATGGTGAAATCAAATGGTGGTCAAAGGCAAGAAGGAATTCAGAGGATGACAAGCGGGCACAGCAAGGTCAATGGACAACATGGGAGGAAGTCCTGCAGAGATCACTAGCGTAGAATGACATCTAGAAAATGGCACCCTTGAGACTCAGCTTCATCATCAGAGCTACTTATGACCTTCTGCGTACAGGCTCTAACCTATACAAACGGGGTACTTCCTCTGATGATCTGAAGGAGTTGTGTTGTTTTTTCGCTCTCTACATTATAGAGTTTCCTGCATACATCTGAAATGGCGGATCTAAGAAAGGAACTCGTTCGTAATCCGGGAACAACCTGTACTCGTTCTGTGATGGTGATAGAGGATTGCATAATGTTTTTCCCTCATTTTTTTTTTCATTGTCTAAATTGACGAGGACTGCCAACTTTCGCCCAACCTTTCCATGTTTCGAGATCGACAACTCGCCAAATGTAGCAGTTTCCCCTTATCAATAATGCTCAGCTATTAAGATTTGGACGGTAGAACCCGCTTATTTGATTTCAAGAGTGAGCGGCGCCTCCTTCCATCGCTGGCTCACTTCTGCCGCGTCGTCTGCACCTCTCAGAGCGGAAATCCGTCACAAATCCAGGGCCGACGTGTTCAAATTGACGATGTCACTAAACAAACGATTGCCACTTCACGCTTTCGAGAGCAAATCAGATTTGAGAAATCCAGACTTTTCTTTCTTCGCCAGAAAGTGCAGGAATAATGTTAATCTGGAGAAATGAGACGGAAGAAGCCGTGTTTTCTGTTCCTGGTTCTTTGCCTACTCAGCGGCGTCTACATATTGTGGCATGTGTTGTGGCCTCTGTTACCACCACGCTTGTCGGTTAGTTGTCAGATTTGAAACGAGCAGTTTTAAAAATGTGTTATGACTTGACAACAGTACGGTTCAAACTCCTTTAAACATTTCGTGAACACAGTAAAAGATTTCACGGGCAAACCTGCTGTAGTCTTTTTTTTTCTTTCACAAAAAAAAAAACAAAAAACTTGTTTACGAATTTCTGCCGTAATTGCAAGATAAAGGACAGATCATCCAGCTCATGTATTAAATTTTCTTATATGTTTCACTTTGTCAGTTTACAAATTAGCGAAACACAAATGGCAAATGAAGCTAAAAATAAATAAATTGCACCGTTTCAGTTTGTAAAACAGGGAAGCATTTGGTATAATTTAATACAAGATAATGTATATAGTTTTTTTTTAAACTCACTCTGAAACAAAGTTGACAGTGCACACACACGCGCAAAACAGAGCTCAAGTGATATTTAGGCAAAGTCTAAATAAAATTAAAGTAGCACATTTCTAAACTGACCCATATTTTTAAATTATAGAGTAACTTACTTCCAATTTCTTTCTACCAACATTTCTCATCAAAATTTATTGTCAGAGCATAACAATTCATTCAAGAGTGAAAGAGTTAAAATTAAGACTCCTGTATTTTCGTAGTTTATGAGACACTGCCAAAGACTCATTCAAGATCAGATCTTCCGTTGAGATTTTCACCAGGTCCTTCATAAAATATGTTTCTGCTATGAGCTAAGGTCTAGTATGCCTACTGCAAAAGACCTCTGTTTGTCTAGTTAGTCTGTGTTTCTGTAGGAGCAAAGATATGGTGCCAGAGAAACAACATGGTTATCTGGGCAGACTAACCAGAGCTGGCTAAGACCCTATTCTGCACTCTTTGTGTTGCTCTCCCAGTTATAAGCTGATGTGCTTGTTCAGCCTGGTTCAACAGAACAGGGCTAAGTATGGTCTTCATGATGGTGGAGTCAGTTGAAACCCCTCCCCCCCCCATTTCTTGGGGTCACTGCAGGTCTTAGGGCAAACCACCATAATCCACTGCCTTATCCAGAACAGTGTTCATGCTTAAACATCATCATGGCTTAGGCTGCAAATACCAGCAGCTTCACAATTCCAGGAAAATAGAAAAAAAAAGTACAGTTTTTCTGTAAGTAACAGGCCTATCCTGGCTAATGAGGCAGGGATTGCCATAGTCCCCATGATGGTGGAGTCTGCTAAAGAAGCATTGCACACACATACACACCCCCCCCCCACTTTTTAGCTGTACTCTGGTACTGAAAAAGTAGCTGACATAACCTGCTCCCCGCGGCAATACAATGCTGTGTCTCAAAATCTCTGTAGCACTGGCTGCAAAGAGCAACAGCTCGCAGTTAAGGGAGTTCATACAAGTATAGTTTTTCTGCAGCATATATTGTGTTTCTGCAACATCACAGTAACCCTAAAACCTGGACACACACATATGAAAGGTAGGAAGTAACAAGCCAGAAAATTACTCAAATAACTGGTAATAATAAATTTAAAGACGAAAATTAAGAGCAGAAAATGGAAATGGCAAGCACGCACATAAAAATGCAGAGGAGTGAGAGAGAGCATCTCATTGTTTCTTTAGCATGAACTCTCATCAAAGAGTGTTAAAAAAAAAAAAAAAGAAGGAAAGAGCTAGAGACACTTGAAAAAGAACTGTAGAAAATGATGTAAGGAAGGTAGAGAAAACCAGGCTTGAATTAACTAAACTGGCTTGTGTCAGACAGGTCTGAATGGAGGAAGTTTATGCCCTATGCTTTTCAAGATCAGATTTTTGCAATGTGAGAGGAATGGTCAGCATAAATTAGCATGAGATCAGATTTGCAATGTGAGAGGACTGCACAGCATAAATTAGTATGAGATCAGATTTGCAATGTGAGAGGACTTCACGCAGCATAAATTAGTATGAGATCAGATTTGCAATGTGAGAGGACTTCACACAGCATAAATTAGTATGAGATCAGATTTGCAATGTGAGAGGACTTCATGCAGCATAAATTAGTATGAGATCAGATTTGCAATGTGAGAGGACTTCACGCAGCATAAATTAGTATGAGATCAGATTTGCAATGTAAGAGGACTTCACGCAGCATAAATTAGTATGAGATCAGATTTGCAATGTGAGAGGACTTCACACAGCATAAATTAGTATGAGATCAGATTTGCAATGTGAGAGGACTTCATGCAGCATAAATTAGTATGAGATCAGATTTGCAATGTGAGTTCTTTTTCTTTCTTTTTTTTTTTTCCTGTAATCAGATTCTGTTTGCTGTTATTGAAGGATCCAGTAGTTGGTGAACTTCTTGATGATTGACAATAGCATTTGTTCATTGTAATTTTTCTGTACTGTAAGAAAAGTTCATGAAGAGAAAATTCAAAAAGGAGCTGGGAACTAATTTCTATAGGTTTTTTGACTGAAGCTAAGACATACCAAGCTGGATGCAAAGGGGGTGGGGGAGGGTGCTGTCTGTGTTGTTTACCAGCAATAAATTCACATATTTTCTTATATATAAATAAAAAAAATAATAATAATAAACCTGAAACACCTTAAAAATGACCAGCCTTGGTGACTGGCTGAACTGTGAATTGGTGTGAATGCACATGTAGAAAAAAAAACAGTCACAGACATTTGTATTTTAGCAAAGAGGTTAGCTATAGAAGTAACTTTTGCAGATTCTGTTTGAGATTGTAATGATGAACTCTCACAGCAGATAGATAAACTTTAATTAGGGTGCAAAGTAATACATCTGGTAATTGCCATTAAGTCTAATTAAAAAGAAAACAAATTTTCTTTTTTTAAAATAGGGAGGCATCCTCTCTCCAGGAGAGGAAGTGAGAATCAGAAACTTTGGTGGGGGGGGGGGGGGGGGAGAGTTTGACTGTAATAGAGATTTTTTTTAGAGTAGGGTCATAAATTAGGTAGGGGTCAGTTCAGGAGCAGAACAGCGCTAGGAAAGATCTTATAGTTCAAGGTCAGTTAGAGTCAGATTAAGAGAAGACAGTGTTACAGTTAATGTTACAGTTCACACGTTAGAAATGAACTTAGTGGATTTACTGAATGCTGACTGAATTGAACCCAGTGTTGTATGCATCCTATCGTACATCTTACATCCTTCCCATGCCTTTAAACATCACATATGGCTCACATGGTAGTTTGCTAAGTTTTCTAGAACAGTTTTTCAACCTCATCAAAGGATTTTATGCCTACTAATTTGGCTTCTCTAAACAATGTCCTCTTTAGAGTTTCACGTGGTCGACCTCTTTTTTTTTGGGCTGTTGTGGTTCCACTTGATAGCTTGTTTTGGGATTCTCTGTTTCTTCTCATCACGTGACCGATATATGACCATCTCCTCTGATCACCCACGAGACAAGTTGTTATTCACTAATTTGCCTTATCTTTGCATTGTTCTTGAATTTGTTCCGTTTTATACTGAGTATTTTCCTTAGGCATTTGTTTTCAGAAGAGTCTAATTTGTTAAATCTTTAGTTGTTTTCCAGCTTTCATATGCATAAATGAGGGTTGATATTATATTTGAATTGAATAATCTTAACTTGGTTTTTGTGCTTATAATTTTAGAGTGCCATATGTTCTCAAGATTATTGAAGGTCTGTGCTACTTTTGCAATTGTAACTTTTTTTATGGTGTCACCATCCTGGTTTGTGTAGCTGCTGAGGTATGCAGATTGGTTTACTTCTTCAACAGTATATTTCTACGTATATTTTTCGTTCTTAATTAATGGGAAGTTTCATTATTTTTGTTTTTTCCTTCTTAATTTCAAGTCCTATTTTGCTAGCTAGGGAAGACAGGGTATCTGTTTTTTCTTGCATTGAATTCACATTGTCACTGATAGGAGTTAGGTCATCTACAAAATCAAGATCTTCTAGCTGGGTCCCATTTGTACCCTACTCCATTTTACTTGTGCAACATTTTTTCATTATGAAGTGCAAGGGAGATGGTGTACACCCTTGTTTCATATCTGTTTCATTTTGGAACCATTCACTCATTCCGTCTTCTGTGTTGACTTCACAAACATATCCATTGTAACGATCCTTAATGATGTTGACAGTTTTAGATGGTATTCCATATAGTCTTAGGTTTTAATATGTTCTTCAAGTATTATTCTTAGGGTAAAGATCTGGTCGAGACAGTTTCTCCCTTTTTGAAATCCTGCTTGTTCTTCTCTCATTATAGTATCCACTATATCTTTAATATTCCAATCTATAGTGCACATACATTTTTCTTCTGCTTTAGATTGTTACTGCGCAATCAGCAAATGTGAATTAAAATTAGAAATATTAAACCAGATAAGTAAGTTTAGAAAGCGGTTATGTTACTGCCCTTGCTATGAGTCATAGCTGGATGATTGTAATTAGACTCAAGTGTGCTTCTTTAAACTGTCCACTTCACTTTACTTGTTTTTCAGTTGCACTTTTTTTTTTTTTTGCAGTCTGTTGTTGTACAGTCTGGTGTCAGCTTTGTAATTATCTAACACAGCGATTCCCAGACTTATAAGCTATGGACCCCTGAAGTCAGTGAATAATTCACCACTATGTGGCCCCCCCCCACCCCACCCCCCTTTCATCACAGCACCTGCATCATGTGGTAATACAGTTAAAATATCTGTGCATGTCTAGTATTCTACATAATCCAGATTATCTGTGTGGATCCCCACAGACCTCCAAAGTTTATTTAAAGATTTAAAAAAAAAAGCTCCACTATAAGTGCAATATTTAAATTATGAATTAGCACAGACATCATGTTAAGAGTTAAAAAAAAAAGCTTACTTCATAGTTCACACTAGAGTTCAAAACAGCATATATCTTCCTATGGCTTCTTACAGTGTACAAATGTATCCACCAGTGGAATATTTTCTATAAAAAAAAAAAACAGTAATCCTGTCATGCTTTAGAGGCATATAGGGATATGGTGTTAATGTCCATATTTTCTTTGACCTGTCAGCACACTAGAGGGTGATATGGTCAGTACCATGCCTGGCTGCCTTTCCTTCCCCAACTCCAGAAGATGTCGGGTACCCATTTCTACAGCTGGGTGACTGGAGTGGCTCTGGCCAGATTTGAACCCCCGACCTTCACCATGAGAGACCAGTGCACTAATGACTTTGCTACTCAGACACCCATTTTCTATAAAACATGACAAAATATTTCTTAATGTAGTGACAGGAACATCCATGTTACGTATTAAAGTAAGATTTGTTACAATAAACATAATCTTCTTTTTTAAAAAATATGAACAGACTGGGTTTGATACTTTACTGTTGCAAGAACTCCATCATGCCCTGAAGCTTGAGCCTCACCCACAGAATGAGTCCATGCGGCGTTTTGGGTATAATGTTACCAGAAGCCAAAATATTAAACCTAACAGAAGCATCCCGGACACAAGACATCCAAGGTAATAAGTTATCCAAAAATTGTGTGTGGAAGTAATTTTTATTTATGATTAGGTGAGAGATCATTAAGAAGTTCTTATAAAAAACACATTTGTAAATGTTACCATAATGTACTTTTTTTTTTTTTGTAATAGAATATCATACTCGCTTTCAGTGGTGTACATTGTGTAAACTGCTGCTGTATTTTTGCTTCTCTATATTATTGTGAAAGTACAGAGGCTGGCTGCAGACTGTGAGAGGTTGTGAGAATTTGTTGCTGTCTTGCAGGATGCCACAGGGCATGCTGGGCTGTGGTTGCTTAGCCGATCACTGACCAAGAACATATATATTATTGTGAGTGTCAAAAAATGAGAGGAAAGCAAAGTATAGTGTGATCAGGCTGGTAGCTTAAAAACAGTTGGAAAACAACTGGCAGGAATCATTGGGCAGAATGTTAAGAGTTCACAGGCCCTTGGATTCATAACAAGAACAATAATTTATTTTTAAAAATAATGGATTTCCTATATAAGGAAGAAAAAAAAAATGCGTTTTTGGTCGGGTATAGCTGTACACTTTAGACTAAAAGAACTACAGCAGGTTATCAAAATCTTAAATACATATATATTCATTACATTTAAAAAGAATTACAAGAGTAAAGGAGATCTCTTTTCTCCAGAGTTTGATGATTAAACAAGAACTATTGACAGGAAAGATCAGTGCTAGGCAAATTACAGAGTGTGTTTTAATAGTTTTTTTTTTTTTAAAGTAAAAAAAAAAAAATTGCAAGAATGATTTAATACTAGCAGCATCTTTAAATACAAAATTTTTTGCTATGTAGTACATTGTTGCTTTTAGAATCCTGTTGTACTGATTATGACTAGGCTCCAGTACCAATTCTTAATTTGTCTTGTGGAGAGTGTGAGCAGGTGTCAGCCCAGCAACATGCAAGACCAGGCTTCACAGTAAATTCCAACATAATTGAAAATAAATGGAAGATCATCAGAGTACATTATAAATGATAAGATGTAACAGATTAAACAAAAAATGTCCTTATAATCTGTATATAAATTTATATGCATATAGCATAAATTATTTGTTGGCAATCTCAGACCATTTAAATTGTATTCTTTACTTATCAAGATGCAGTTCACACACACTGGGCCTTGACAGTGACTTTCCTTCTCCCAGCATTGTTATCACCTTTCATGAAGTGGACCCATCACTTCTTCTCAGAAACATTGTCAGGTATTACATTTTTCTTCACGAGAGAGTTAAAATTAAAAAAAAAAAAACAAACAGAAGGTATAATTTGTGGAAGCAAGGGTAGTGGAGAAATGAGAGGAACAAGATTTTCTGTTTATTATTTTTCTTATAGTTTTATCTGTCTCATAGTCATACTTTTCATTTTCCTTTTTGTGTTTGTTTATGTTTACAGCCATTTGTTCGCCCATCTTGTCCTTAATCTTTTTTAGTATTAAAACATAGTTTCAACTGATGTGGATCCTTAACATATTTATGTAAAAATTTCTTAGTTTTCCACTAAATTTTTGGTGCCACACTATTGTGTTTATTTCATATCATTTTCAACTGCTGATATCTGTTTTATGTTTTTCATTAATTTTAATTTCGGTTGTTATCAGCCTGTTTATATAATAAAATTTATTAATTTAAAATTCGTATTAAGTACTGTTTTTCAAAACATTAAATTATGAAGTTTTATTTGATGTTAGTTTCTGAAGCATTTTTTATATTGTTCATATGAAATTAAAAAAAAAAATGTCTGCTTCATCCTTACCAGCATCCTCACCAGGTCTAGCCCTGTGGTAATTCATGAAGTTATAGTAGTTGATGATGGATCTTCAGATGGTGAGTTGTCTGTGCAGGTATTCATAATCATCCATTTCCTCTCATTGTTCAATCATTCCTCTCTTTGTTCAGTTCTTGCTTCTTGCTTGTATGAATGTTGCCATTTTTTTGTTGTTGCCCTTCTTGAGATATACCATCAGTATTACACAATCAGTTGAGCAATTTTAACTCTTCCCGTGCCACAGTAAGAAAAGCGGACATTCAGTTAGATGCCAGAGTAAAAGCGCGGGTCTTGATATGTTAGGGGGTATAGTTGTAAAATGGAATGGAAAACAGTATTTCCATGTACTTCCGTGTACTTATTATGTTTCAAAGTATAACTAAATGTATGAAAATTTCATAAATGCAGAGTTTTTTAGGAAAAAAGAAGTAATGTGATGTTTTTAGATACTGATTGTGGCCAGCTTACCATCGGCTAGGTCTAGATATGCACTACTTACCATCTGAAACGTGTAGATCTACTTGTCGAGCTCATATTGTGATTCTATGTTGCATTCTTGCTAAATTAATGTCTGAAATAACCTTCTAACTACTTCTCCCATCGTCTAATATGTCTAGATCTACTTGGGATACATTCAAGAGCAGTGGAGTGGTCACAGGCCATGTCCATACCCCTATCTACATCATCAAAAAATTGAAAAATTTCAGTCTTTCTCTTCCTTTTTCTCGCTTGGCATCGCTCGTAACTAGGCACTCTTTCGCCATTTTGAAAAGTGTCACCGGAATCGCGGACAAAATATGTACAATCTAAATGTTACACCGGTTGTTTTATTGAAAGAAACCAATAAAGTGACCATTGGTAAGCATCGGGAAACCAGAAATGTCACTTTTGTGACCAAAGGCACGGAAAGAGTTAAACTGAGGTATTCCATCAGTAGTACACAGTTGGGTGAGGGGATTTTAAACTGAGGTATTTCATCAGTAGCACACAGTTGGTTTGACATAAAACAAGAGTTCCATTAAGGGTGCTTGTTGTCACCTTACTTATTTAACTTGAATACTGAAAATATAATGAGGAATGTAGACAAAGAATATTATAATGCCATAAAAATTGGAACTTATGAAATACCAGAGATTAGATGATGAGATATGCTGATGACACAATATTACTGTCCACAACACAGAAAGGAATGGAAAAACTAATTGTGTCAGTCCAAAAGAATAGTGAGGAGCAAAACCTTTCTTAATGCGAAGAAAACTAAATTGATGACAACTGACTAAACAAATAAGATAGCTGAAATATATATCAGTGAGGAAAAATTGAAAGAGTTGGAGAATTTTGAATATCTTGAATCATTACTAACTAATAATTGAGATACAGTGAGGGAAATTAAAAGGAGGCCATCTATCGCTCTTCAGAAAGTAAAACAACTAAAGAAGCTGTGAAGAGGAACAGACAGAACTACAAAAATAAGATTTTTAAGGGCATGCGTCTTTCCCATCGCAACATATGCCTGTGATACCTGGACACTTAACAAAACAGCTGAGAAACACGTAAATGCCTTTGAATGTAAATGCTACAGAAGAGTTCTTCAAAATCATGGAAAAAAAGAACAAATATATCCATACTGCAAGGACAAGATCAGGAATAAGGAGGTCAGGGAAAGGCCAAGGACAAGAACCTATGAACCTACAAATCATGTCTAGGAAGTGGAGGTGGATTGGCCACACTCTGAGGAAACCCGACACCAGCATAACAAGACAGGCACTGACATGAATCCTTAAGGAATGAGGAAGACCTAGACTTTCTTGGAGAAGAGAAACTGTGACACTGCTCAGAGACAAGTTATACACATGGAAGGAAGCAGAGAATAATTCCAAGAAGAGGGATGACTGGACAGTCTATGTCCATGGCCTCTGCTCTCAAGGGAGTGAAAGATGATGATGATGATGACAAGAACTTAATATTGAAGAAGGCTGGCTGGTAAAGAGGATTAAAGAGAGAAAACGTAAATATTTTGGACACATTAAATGTCATGAGAATTTAGAGAAGACCATCTTGGATGGGTACATTATGGGAAAAAAGAGAGAGGAAGACTAAGGCAAAGATGGCTGCAAGACATTATTGTATTGATAATCTGCAAATGGATGCATCAGCAGCAGGGCATCTTGCTTACAACTGAGAGGCCTACAGGAGAGCTGTTAGGGAGGCAAAGTTCTGCAAGGGACATGCAAATGACTGACTGACACACAGTCGGGTGAGGGCATTTTAAACTGAGGTATTAAATCTATGTCACAGTCAGGTGAGGGGATTTTAAAATTGTGCATGTATAAATAAAAGGTTACAAGTAAAGGTAATCCAGTCATGCCTTCGAGGAATATAGGGGTATGGTGTTAGTGTCCACATTTTCTGTGAAATGTCAGCGCACTAGAGGGCGATGTGGTAAGCATCACACCTGGCCGCCTTTCCTTCCCCAGCTCTAGAAGAAAAGTCAGGTACCCATTTCTAAAGCTGGTTGACTGTGTGTACAGTTAAATTAGACATACTGTTTTGTTGGAATGGAGTTCTGCTAGACAGTATTCAAGAGCTCAGATTCCAGAGGTTAGTTGTATATTTTTAAATATGCTTGGTGAACACCAACAGAGAAAATGTATATACCTTTATATATTAAATTAAATATGTAAATATATATACAAGGCCATGGCCGTGAAGCTGGTACAGAAAAGTGGCAGTAAAACTGATACAAAGTATTTAATTATTTCAGATATAATATAAAAATAACATAGTATAAACATATAATATAAAATACTATAGTATGGAATTATGTAAAAAGTAAGAGTATTGTTACAGATGTCTTTTGTTGATGAATAAATCTACTCTCTCTCTCTCTCTGAACCTTAAGTGCCCAGGGCACATGGGGCTTCCGCAAGGGTTTTCCACAAATGCCTGTCTTTCGCCTTTTTTTCTGCTCTTGCCCAGGTGAGCCCTCTATTGCTCAACATCCTTTCTGTTGTTCTTCTCCATGTCTCTTTTGGTCTACCCTTACTTCTGCTCCCCTGTGGTGTCCATCTTAGTGCTATTTTTGGTAGTGAGTTGTCAGTCATTCGGAGCACATGTCCCAACCATCGCCAGCGTCTTTCCTCAATAATTGTTGTCAGTGGTTTCATCTGCATTTCTGCCAATAAGATGTTATTTCTTATGGTGTTTGGCCAAAATATTTTTTTAATTCTACGTAAACATTTAGTCTGGAAAGAATTCAACTTGTTTTCTATGGTTTTGGTGATTTTCCAGCATTCACTTCCATAGAGTAGTACACTTAGAACATTACTCTTAAATATCCTGATTTTCATATTTATGCTTAGTTTATTTGATTTCCATATATTCTGTAGCATTGCAAAAGCCTGGTTTGCTCTAGTAAGTCTGCTGTTGATGTCCTCTGTGCTGTCTCCATTTTCTACTACTCTGCTGCCAAGGTATACAAATTCGTTAACCTCCTCCACTAACTTGTTATCTACTCTGAGTACATTTCTGTTGTTCACATTTTGCTTCATTAACTTTGTCTTTCCTACGTTGATCTTTAGTCCTATGTTGTTTGCATTCTGGGTTAACTTGTTTATTTTATCTTGCATATCTTTGTGACTGCTTGATAATAGACAAATGTCGTCCGCAAAGTCAAGGTCCTCCAGCACTGTGTCAAGGGTCCATTGTAATCCTCTGCGTTTGTCTGATGTTGCCTCCTTCATTAACCAGTCTACTGCCAAGATAAATAATGTTGGTGATAGTACACATCCCTGTTTCACTCCTGTTTGTACCCTAAAGCTGCTGGAGGTATGTTCTCCACAGATAACTTTGCACTGAAAACCCTCGTATAGGGCTTTGATTACATTAACTATTTTATGGGGGAGGCCGGGCCATCTTAGGATTTTCCACTGTGCATCTCTGTTGACACTGTCAAAGGCTTTCTCAAAATCTATGAATAATGCATATGTTGTGCTATGCCACTCATTTGCCTGTTCTAATATTTGTCTAAGTACAAATATATGGTCTATGCATGATCTTCCTTTCCTAAATCCTGCCTGCTCTTTCCGAAGTTTTTCCTCAAGTGTTGGTACAATTCTGTTGATGATTATTCTGCAAAATACTTTACTAGTGAGTGGCAGTAGGGTAATGCCTCTCCAGTTCCCGCAATCTCTGAGGTCACCCTTCTTTGGTAGTTTTACTATAAGACCAGTTTTCCACTCCTCTGGGGCTTTTTCTAAATCCCAAATTTGTTGTAATATCCGGCAAAGTTGTTTTGGTGTTTCTGTTTCTTCTGCTTTCAACATCTCAGCAGTCACTTCATCTTCACCTGGTGCCCTGTCTGATTTTAGCATCTTTATCGCCTCTTTTACTTCATTTATTGTTATTGGTCCTGTA
Source organism: Achatina immaculata (assembly GCA_009760885.1). NCBI lineage: Eukaryota > Metazoa > Mollusca > Gastropoda > Stylommatophora > Achatinidae > Lissachatina > Lissachatina immaculata. The sequence goes on from CM019702.1 coordinate 16,532,297, forward strand.
TTGATGTTTAGTTCCGCTTTTGCTTCAGGTATATCTATTGCTTGTGCTGCTTGTGTTCTGTTTAGTAGGGTGTTAAAGTGTTCCCTCCATCTTTCAATTTTTTCTCTTTCTCCACTGACCAGTTGTCCATTTTGTGTTCTTACTGCACTTTCACATCTTGTATTGAAGTTACCTGTCATCTGCTTTGTGATTTTATATATGGTTTTCATGTCATTTGTATATGCTGCTTTCTCTGCTGTTTCTGCTAAGTTGTCATAATATTGACGTTTATCTTGACGGCATGATTCCTTTACTTCTTTGTCTTTTTGTGCATAATTACTTAAAACTCGTTCTTTAAGCCGTTGTGATTTGGTGTTCAGTAATTTTTTCTTGATTTCTTTTCTTTGCTCTATCTTTTCCCATGTAGTCTCACTTATCCATTCCTCTTTTCTCCTTTTCCGATATCCCAGCACCTCTTTTGCTGTTTCCTGTAGTGTTTTATTGAACTCTAATATGGACATTTCTGCTTCGTCTTGTAGGACACTGAAGCGGTTCTTAAGAATTATTGAGAATTCATTTCTTGTTTTGCTGGTCTATCAGTTTTCTTGTATCAAAATGTATCTTTCTGTGATCTCCGATTCTGGCTTTCCTTAATTTTAGTTTTATTTTTGCTACCAGAAGGTTGTGATCACTTCCTATATCTGCTCCTTTCCTTGCTCGCACATCTTGTAGTGACCGTTTCCACTTGTTGTTTATTAGTATGTGATCGATTTGGTTTTCTGTGGTTTTATCTGGTGACCTCCAAGTCACCTTATGGATGTTTTTGTGTTGGAAAATTGTCCCTCCGATGGTCATCATGTTTTCTTCGCAGAAACTGCACAGTCTTTCTCCATTTTCATTTATTTCTCCGATTCCTTCTCTTCCCATGATTCTTCTTCTATCCTCATTTCCTTCACCTACTTTTGCATTGAAGTCGCCCAAGATGAGTAGCATATCATGCTTGGGTATTGTTTCTACTGTGGCTTGGAGGCTGTTATAAAAATCTTCTTTTAATTCCTCTTCAGCTGCTTCTGTTGGTGCATAACAAACTATAATAGACAGCTTCGTGAATCTTGAGTTGAACCGTGCATATAATAATCTCTCATTTATTGGGGTCCATTTCAGCAATGCTCTTGATGCTTCTTTTGTTATAATCAATGCTACTCCTCCTTCATGAAGATCTTCTTTACCTGACCATATTATTGTATCTTCTGTGTGCTGTGTTGTTAATTTCCTTCTGCCTTGTCCTGTCCATCTTGCTTTTTGTATTCCTAGTATGTCTAGTTTGTATCTGTGCATTTCCTTGATGGTTTGTGCTAGTTTTCCAGTCTGGTTAAGTGTTCTTACATTCCAGCTGCCTATTTGCATCTTTTGTTTAGGTTCCAGGAGGTCTGCAGTCGGGCTGGGGACTTCCAGTGGCTGGCTTTCATCCACAACCTTCATGGGCTCAGTTTCCTGATACGCATTTCTCCTTCCACCTGCATTTGCTTTTTCCCTTGCTTCTGTTTCTGTAGCAGTCTGATAGTTTTTTACCAGATAGGGTTGCTGGCCCTATGCTGAACCCTCCTTAGTCGCCTTTTACGATCATGCATGGTAGGGTACAGTGGTCCTATTCTTTGCAGATCCCGGGTACCACACGGGGGAATAAATCTACTCCTACCTCTTAAATATTTTGCTTTCAAGTCCTTGTTCTGGAGCACAAGGATCAAGTGTTTGTTCAGATCTAGGTTGACTTGTACAAAATAGGAGCTAGAGTAGAAGTGAGCGCAAGAGAAACCTATAACCAAATTTTGCTCTAGAAATTATAAATAATTTTAAATCAGAGATGTAGCTTATATCGAGTTGTAAGTATTTGGTTGAAAATGAGTAGATGATTTTCTGGAGGACTAATTATAGATATTGCATGTAAAAAAAACTTACTGAATATGTAAATATAAGATGATTTTATGATTATTGTGAACAATATGACATAAAATTGAAAACTGTTATTAGATATAATAATCTTGCATTGTTTTATATGCCCTTCAGAAGCAGTAGATGCTAATTACAAATTACTAGTTTAAAATCTGATTGTGTGTTAGATGCAATCTGATCTTCTTCTTCAGCTTTCTGAGCCATTAAGGCTCATTGGTGCAGATAGAATTCGTCTCCATTCCTCTTATTCCTAATCTTCTCTCTCCATTTGGTGGCACGATTTTCTTTTATATCCTCTTCTGTGTTGTCTTTCCATATCTGTCTTGGTCTACCCTTTGGTCTTTTTTCCCTCATCTCTTGTGCTTACAAAATTTTCATTTGTCTTTTCTCTTCCATTCTTTCTAGATGGCCAAATCAGCATAGTCTGGTCAGTTTCAAAACATAAAGACTTTACTGGTTCTGGCATGTAATCTGATAGAAATATTAATTTCATGTAATTGTTAGACAGATAAAATATTTGTTCGCGTATTTGAAAATTTACTATTCCAGTTTTGTTCATTTTTTTAAAGTGAATTGTCAGATTTCTTTATTATCTGGCCAGATATGAAATTTGAATCAAACATTTGGAACATCTGTATTTAAAATTATACTGTCCAAAAAAAAAGAAATGCATATCTTATATAAGCTTCAGTTTTTATATGCTGTGACAATTTTTTCCCGGGTATCTCAAACCAAATCAGAAATTGTCACCAAGATATCAGGTCCATGATTTAGCATGAATTTTGCTATTCTCATGTATAGTCAGAATGCATTAGCTGCCCTTGCTAATCATGCATTTTTTTTACCATAACTCACAGTGTGTTTATGGAAAAGTTGTGATTTTTGTGGTGGTGAGCACAACTCGCTTCCCACACAAATAAAAACCTATAAAATGATGAGGTTACACAAAGTTGGTTAATTTTCAAGCAGACAATTATGGCGTGTCTATCGCAAAATTTCAGAAACATTGCTATTGGTCACCTGCAAGCAGGCGAAAGTCAAAGTCAGGTTGCCGGGCATTTAAATGTGCAGCAGAGTACCACCAGTCGACTTTGGCACTGTTTTCAAGCCACTGGCTCAGCTGAAGACTCTTAAATACGTGGACGACCCAGGGTGACAACAGCAGCTGATGATCGCTTTATTCTGGTTCATCACCTCAGAAACAGGTTTACAACAGCTTCCTCAAGTGCCCAGTCATTGCTTACAGGACGTCGTGTGTCTGATCAAACTGTCCAGAATAGACTGTTTGAAGCTGGACTGGTGGCACGATGACCTCACAGAGGTCCTGTCTTAACGAGACACCATCGCCAAAATCAACTTGTTTGGGCCAACCCTGGACAACTGACAATCAATGGAGATGTGCCTGGTTTTTGTTGCACCGCCATGATATGCGGAGAAGGGTCTACCGTAGCCCAAATAAACGTTTTGCCCAAAATTGCATTGATGAAGCTCCGTTGCATGGTGGTAGAGTGTAATGGTATGGGGAGTGATCAATTTCAATGAAAGGAGTCCATTGGTGCAGATTGAAGGAGGCTTGAATGCGCAGCAATACATGAATGAAATTATTTGACTCATGTCCTTCCATTTTTGGCTGCGCAAAGGTCTGTGTTTCAACAGGACAATGCCAGATCCCATTCTGCACAGTTCACCACACAGTTCCTGACTGCCAACAACATTCTCACCCTTCCCTGGCCATCCCTGTCTTCAGACGTGAATCCAGTCGAGCACCTATGGGATGAGTTGCAAAGATGTGTTTGTTGCTGAAATGTTTCTCCAGCCAATTGTCATGATCTGTGGCAGGCACTCCAGGAGAAGTGGGCAGCCATCCCACAGTGCACATCAGACATCTGATCACATCTATGCCCAGAAGATGTCAGTCGCTGATTGATGCAGACGGAGGCCACACACCATACTAACTTGAGAACCCCTGGGACTAACAAATTCTCACCACACAGATGCAAAAAACTGTTAAGTGAGTGTTTAAATCCTTAGGTATTATTGTGTGAAATTTGAAAATTTTATTCATTCAATTTAAAAAGCTATAGAATATCAAAGTTATGGCTAAAATTGGGTCATCAGTAGTTATGTGTTTCTTTTTTCGGACAGCATAATATCTTTTTATTGCATATATGTAATTTGTGGCTACTCTGTGTCAGTTTTGTCAGACATATTTTCATTGTGACCCTTGTCTGAACAGAAGACGGTGAACTGCTTAGCAAACTTCCTGCGGTTAAAGTCATCAGGAACAAACAAGTCCAAGGTGAGACATTATTCTCAAAATGTTTAGCTTTTTTAGCTCTATTGTCATGATGATTGTGGGTAAATTGAGAGAATTGAGTAAAATATGATATGACACGTCTTCTACACATTCAGAAGATCACATTATTAGAAATAATGACCAGCAAATAGACTATGAACCAAAATGGATCATGTCAATCCAGTAAAAAGACATAATCAAGAGCAAGTTCAGTCGTTTTGTCATCCGAAAGAGAGCATTATTCAGAAGACTGAAGGCACATGAGCTATATGATTTAAAAGCTTTCCTTTTAAGAGATTTCAGTGCATTGGTTTCAGTGAGCCAACCTAAACTGCATTTATCTTCCTGGATAATAGAATTGGCCAAATATGAGTGACTCAGCTGGTCTGATTGAAGGCATTACTATCAGTTACCCCTACTACTATACTCCAGTCAACCCAGCTGTCCAGATAGATCCTCAGCATGCTATGTTTAGGAGACCTTTACCTTTGAAGATATCAGATAACTGCCTACATGTGAGGATGTGCCGGACACACTGCTGTTTGTGCATGATGGGAAAAACAGAATATCACATGCAACTGAATCACATAAAATATGGAAATACATTTATTTTAATCACATCAAGTGAACAAAAAAAAAACAAACTTGTTGGCTTTGTTTGAAATTGCAAGAAACCAGATATAAACTCTTAGTGAAAGACTTCTAACTTGGCAGTTAGATTTTTAGTGTCAAGTGAAAGACACGAGGAAGAATTGATTTGTAGAGTGGCATAATTGAGACTTTTGCAAGATGCATGGTTAGTGGTTGTCAGTTTTTGGTGTTATTGTTGTTGTTGGTGTCGTTGTTGTTCTTCTGCTGTTTGTTACTTTTTTTCCCCCCAAATGTCAGTCTCTGTAAGAATAAATTAAAATGATGCCAGCCTAATGCCAATCAGTTCTGAGGGTTGTTTTTCACTGTTTAATCAATTTCTGTAGTATGTACATTTGGTGCTGTAGGTAAGGTTCTTATATGCGCTGCCTCTCCCCCCCCCCCCGCACGCGCCTCAATCCCAGCATTAGTGATAAACTACCTAAAGTGTTGTAAAGTCCGCACCACAGCTGCTGTGTAAATTCTACTGCCAGCATAATCTTTTTTTTGCAGTGAGTTTAGTACATGATGTCTGTTCACAGTATTGTTTAACGCTTTCTACCCACGTTACTTCCAAAATGTTCCTTAGTTTCTTACGGCGCAGACATTTTGGAGAAGGGCGCGGACATTTTGGAGAAGGGGTCCCTGTGTAAAAGTTATTGTACCAAATTAATTCCATGATCAACACGTGTGTATCACACATTAAAATAAGCAGAAATGAATGAATATCCCATAAATGAAGTTATTTGTCATAAAAAAAACAAAGAAAAGAAAAAAAACTGGTGTGCAACGATGGAACGATTTTTGGCGCTAAAAAAATTTTAGGGCTGAACAATAAAACCTACTTTATACTTACCTTAGCTGTGTCATAATCCAATATAGAATACGTAGTCATTCAAATTTCAATACGGAAAAATCAATATTTATGGATTTTTGTGACATCCAATAAATCTAACAGATCTACAGCTACTAGAAACACATATAGTAAGCTAGATCTAGTCGGTCGATGTGACCATTCTACCACTCAGTCTCGAAATAAACTTGAATTTTGCCCCCTATCTATGTATCAAAAATGGCGTCTTTATCCCCCATGCTTAAAACACTAGCTTAACTTTGAATCCAGAAGAGTTCTAACTGGTTAAATGAAAAGTAACACCATGTTTTCAACGAAAGAAACTCCGGTGTCACATTGGGCTCTCGAGAGAGCCATTGCTAAACCACAAAGATCCTTATGGGGCTCTCGCGAGTGGAAAGAGTTAAGAAAGCAATTCCTAACACTTATTAACTTGTCTGTTCTCAAGGTAGAGGAATGGCTCGGATCCAGGGTGCTGCCATGGCAACAGGAGATGTTCTTGTGTTTGTAGATGGGTTAACAGAAGTGAATGTGAACTGGCTGTCACCTTTGTTGCTGAGACTTAAGGAGGTAAACCATGTGTGAAAGAATTTACCTGAAGAAAATTTTTTTTTCAACATGTGTAAATGTGGTAGGATCAAGAGCTTTATCATAACATGAATATTCTCCTTATTTGTAAAAATGGGCAATAAAATTTTGATTCTTCTGCATTCAAATATTAGGTCATGTTAAATCTCAATCCCAGTAGCCAGGATGTAGTTCAGTGTTAACATCAGGTTATCAAGACATTGCCCTTAATAGTATCTACTTCAAATCTAGATTCTGGATTCTGTGCACATGTCTGCATACAATATTGGCCCTCCTGAACCACATATTTTGAAGTCTGTAATCCTTTCTTGCATTCATTTATGTGAGGTATCTTGAGCCAGTAGAGGTCTTCGTGCAATGACCAGTTATTAGTTGAAATAATTTCTGGTGCCTTTTTATATCTTAACTCTTTCCACCCGGGGAAAAAAAAACGCGGACGTTACCGGTGTACGGGCGGACGTTATATTATCGAGCGGGTGTTGCGATAATTTTTGGGTCCCTCTCTAAAATTAATTTTAACAAACTAATTCAGGTTTCAACATAAGTGTATCATATATCAAAATAAGTAGAAATGAATGAGGATTTCATAAATGTAGTTATTTGTCAAAGAAAGAGAACTGTTGAGAAAAAATTGAAAAGTCTGTGAGCAAAAAAAAAAAAAAAATTATTTAAGACTGAGAAAAAAAAGTATGTTCAACTTACCCTCAATCTGAATATATTCCAACTGAATATAAATCCAACTTTGGCACATTTTGTTGTGAAATCCAAATGAATCACATCTAATATACACTATAACTCTTTTCAGCCCAAAAAAGAATTATGACACAAATAAAGTTGTTTTCTACTTACCATTACAGTTGTAAATATCCAATTGAAAAACACAATATGAAGATAAATGGAATTCCTCACATGAAGTGTAAAAACTGTGGACAAATTTGCAGACCTACATACAAACAAAAAACACAAACACAACAGAAAACAATGTGAACTCATTTTGCATACACCCAGTGCTTGCCAGTTGTGAAAATTTGGATGGCCCTGAAAAGGGCCGTTATAGAGCTGCTGTCGGCTGAGGTGAAGGCTCCTCTTTCCTGAGCAATTGCCAGTCTTGAAAATTTGGATGGCCCTGAAAAGGGCCGTTATAGAGCTGCTGTCGGCTGAGGTGAAGGCTCGTATAAAACTGTCAGTATGTGATCTGTACACAGTATATTTACGTGATAAAAAAGTATAAAAAAATTAATTTTGCTGTCAATATATACACTACAGGTACAAAAACACTAGTCTTCTGCTGTCTTCAGTCAAGAAATCAGTCACCTACAGAGTAAAAATGGTCAGGTTAGACAGAGATGTCAAGGGTGGCTCAGACAGTAAATGTAGAAAGCACAGGCAAATGAAGTATTTGTGCTAGAATGCAGTGGTATCATGCTCGATGTGACGTATGATACGCCCAGAAACAATTTTTTGGACACAGATGAGGTTCGTCCGAGCACGTAGTGCAGTAGTAATAGGTGTGGACTTTCCTGTCTGGCTTGGAACAGTATAAACACCGTTTACGGAAATCTTTCATGTCAATCAGATGAGCACCTTGGTAGCGTTCTGAGATAAGGGGATGTGCTGCTGCTCCCGTTTGCCTGGGAGCAGGCATACTAACTTCTGCAATGAAGCTGATGTCTGCCAAGGATACCAAACCTTCAATAAGCTGGCTCTTGAAGAAGACCAGAGATTTGTTACTCCTGCCAGGGTTCTCTGAAAGTAAATATAAAGTGTGAGCATTCACCTGTGTTATTTCCAAAATCCAGTTGAATATTTTCTTCCACCACTTTATTGTCTTTCTAGAATGCATGCCATAATATGAAACCTTTTGGTCAGCTCTGTCACATCCATTCATACACATGTTATATGTGTGAATGATCTCTGGTTTCTGGACCTCTCGTTGTCCTTTGATAAGAGGAATAGTGACAGCTTTTCCACGTGTTGTAACCACAAGAACAGGCTTCTTTGAGTTTTTGTTTGTCCAGGAAACACAGAGAATCTTACCATCATCTCTGACATGGTAAACAGGCTTGTTTTCCTCAAGTGTCTGAGTTTTCAGCTGCGGAGGAAAGCCCTTACGACAGATATTCAAGGTCCCAGTGTAATTGTGACCTTTTGACAGCAGATAATCAACCAGAGGAAGACTGGTGTAAAACCTGTCTGCAAATATATGATGAGAAGCCTTCATTGGCTGCAAAAGTGTCTGAAAAACTTTCACAGCATGACTTGGACTGTCAGCAGTGGCAGGGTCATAGGAGGTTTGTTTCCCAAAATATATCACCAGGTTGAACACATAACCTGTGATGGAGTCACAAAGGCCAAACGTCTTGATGTTATATTTGGCTGGCTTGCTAGCGTTATATTGCTTGTGTCACCAGCGCCCCTTGTAGCCAATTACCATTTCATCAGTACTTATGTCTTTGAAAGGGTAAAAGGCTGCCTGAAAAGATGCGACCAGCTGATTGACAAAAGGTTCAATTTTGGCTTTACCTTTACTATCAGCTTCACCAACATGCAGCATAGTGCTGTATATCTTCAGAAACCTATCCCTAGTAAACATCTGCCTAAAAAATGGTGACTGCAGATGGCCTGTGGTGATCCAATAGTCACTGAGTTTTGGTTTAGGTTGCATGCTCATGGAAATGATAGTGGCCATGAACTTATACATTTCATGGCGGCCAATTGCCTATGCAAAACGATGGAATGCATCATTGACCTGAGGCTAAAATGGTACCTAGAAAGTGAAAACCTTCTCGTTCCACAACAAGCAGGATTTAGGCAGTACTACAGTACGGAAGATCAAGTGACCTATCTCTCTCAAGAGATTGAGGATGCATTCCAAGAGAAAAACCTTGTACTAGCAACGTGGATAGACCTGAAGAAAGCCTTTGATAAAGTATGGAAAAAAGGTCTGCTGTGGAAACTAAGAAACTGCAATGTGAATGGAAGACTGTACAACTGGATAAAGTCCTATTTACACAATAGAAGAGCTAGAGTAATAATGGATGGACACAAAAGCCAGAAAGTACTTCTGCGACACGGTGTACCACAAGGAGGAGTCCTTTCGCCTACACTATTCCTTGTATTCATTAATGACCTGGTCAAGGAACTTCCCTATGGAATCAAAGCGGCACTGTATGCAGATGATCTGGTCATGTGGTGTACAGATGAATATGCGACAGTTGTTACACAGAGACTCCAAAGAGCAGCAGACATCTTGACATCATGGATAAACAAATGGTGTGTAAGTATCAACACAGAGAAATCAAGTACCACTCTGTTCACCCTCTCATCTAAACAGAAAGCAGGTAAAATCTTTGTAAATGAAATACCCTTAAGGATGGACAACCAACCCACTTACTTAGGAGTGACTCTTGACTCAAAACTGACTTGGAAGCAACACATCAACAGTGCAGAAGCAAAAGCCAGAAGAAAACTAGCCATATTAAGAAAATTGAGTGGAACCACATGGGGAGCTAGTGAAAGAATCCTCAAGAATGTATATCAGCAAAGTATTCTACCACATTTAGAATATGGCTCAACATCTTGGTGCACAGCATCAAACACTACGCTGCATAATCTAGACAAGGTTCAAAATCAGTCACTACGGATTATCACAGGTGCCATGCGGTCCACACCAATAGTAGAAATGCAGAAAATAGTTGGTGTTCAAGCGCTAAAGGAATGTAGAGACACAAAGGTCATGACCTTGAGAGAGAAATTCCTCAGCTCTGTAAGCCATCCCCTGAAGGAGAGATTCAATAACTTGGCATTAGGACGGCTTAAAAGAAGCAGCTTCATTCATCAGGCCAAGCTTATGCATAAGCTGATACCTGACCTTCCAACTGTAGTCACTCCATTATCATCTGTACCAGAGCATACACCATGGAAAGAAACAGATTATACAGAAATAACTATTCAGACTGAAGTGAAAGGTGTGCAGAATGGTGAGATGCAGAGCAGTCTTGTAAGATCAACAGCCACACTTAGTGTTCTAGATGACAAATATCCATGTGACACCTGGATACGTGTGTATACAGATGGATCTGCACATAATGCCATAAAGAATGGAGGGGCAGGAGCATATATTGAATATCCAAACAACACCATTGACAAGATTTCCATATCCACTGGTAAATACTGCAACAACTTTGATGCAGAAGTTAGGGCAATTATTGCTGCAGTTGAAAAACTATCAGACTCCAGAATTGATACATGTCCTGTAGTAATTCTCACAGATACAAGATCAGTACTGGAGGCTCTTCAGTGCAACAAACTACCAGACCTTAAGGATGCCTTGTCAAAAATTGGCTTACAACATGGAGTCACTTTGCAATGGATTCCCTCCCACTGTGGGATACCAGGCAATGAGAAAGCTGACCATCTGGCCAAAGAGGGCACTGAAATGGAGCAACCAGACATACCAGTCACCTATAATCAGAAGAAAAGCATGATAAAAACCTACAGGAAGCCACAAACACCACCACATGATGACTATCACATGCTAAACAGAAAGGAACAAGTCACCATCTTCCGTCTCCGAACAGGACACAGCCGACTCCGAAGTCATATGTATACAAAGTTTAAGGTTGGTACTACTAATCTGTGTACATGTGCCCAGGTGCCCCAAACTGTGGAACATATCCTCCAGAACTGCATCAACTACGAGACACTGAGAAATAATTACTGGCCCAGTGAAACCACTAAAGAAGATAAGCTCTACGGTTCTATACATGAATTACAAAAAACAGTGAAATTTATCCAAGAGACAGGACTGCAGATATAGACAGACAGTGCGAACGAAGAGGAAGAAGAAGAAGAAGATGGCGGCCAATAGGTGCCCATCCAGAATCATTACTACCATCATCTGCTTGGCTAAGTTTCATAACAGCATAAGCTGGCTATGAAACTGTCCAAAATATCTATTGTAAATAGTGCAAAGAAAAACCCCAGTGGTGTCCTCTCATGGCCAACATCTAACAGAATACCACTGCCAGGATCACTGCTGCTAGGAGTTCATAGCTCTTCATTCACCTGTGCTTCTCTCCAGTTAGATATTGGATTGTTATTTTCTCTCTGAGCCACAGAAACAACAGTTCTAGGTCGTTTCACAGGTGGAGGACTTATCCTGTTGCTGGGTCCAGCTAAAGAACTAGAACTAGTCGTAGGGCCATTGTCAGAGTCACTTTCACTATGCTTGTCACTAACTACAGGTTCATCCACGTGAGAACTTGATTCAGTTATGGTCTTTCCGTTACCTATACACTTAAATAAATTCAAAACTGCCTTTGCACTGTTTCTAACAGGCCTATCACTACCGGAATAACATGCAGTCATATTGGTCGAGTTGGTGGGTGTGTTCATTTTTTGAGTCGGTCTCGAAAATGTCACTGGAAAACACAAATTCTTGATAAGATTTAAATTCCTTTCGAACACGCCGTTAGTCCGGAAGTAAAGGAAAATTTTGGCATGCGCAGATAGTCGTTAACTAAAAAGTTAATTTCACATGTGAACGAAACAAAACAGGGTGTCCCATAGGGGCCTGTAGGCTGTTGACATAAACCGGACATGGCCCCTGCAGGGTCCAAGCGGGTGGAAAGAGTTAAGAAGTCAGTCACTGCTTGCTTACTGCATCTTTGCTCATTGTTGTCTGTAGAGATTTTGCATTGATACTCTGTAGTTGGCTGGTGGTTACATTGTTCCATTTTAAACATTGTTTATATGTGTTGTATTCATTTAGAAGCATGTAATGTTATGAGGAGTGTTAAATTCAAGTCTAATTTGTTTCAGAGTCCAAAGAGCATAGTGTCACCAGTTTTGGACAGTATTGACCATATGACTTTTGATTACATCCCTGCACCAAAGTTAGTCAGAGGAGGTGAGCAAGTGATGTTTTTTTTTTTTTTTGGAAGTTAGCTGAAATTCTTCTGTAAGAAGAACTTTCACATAGATTTTAAAATGTGCATTATTGCTGAGATTAAAACTACAGCAAATATAAATTATAATTATTTAAAGATTAATTAGTGCTTGAGTTTAAAAAAAGGCAAATATTCAGTTATTTCAGTCTTGCTAGTGGGATGTTGAGCAAATTTGCACATTGTCAAGCATTTCAGATCAGTGATGCTTGAAAATGAGAGTTCTGTCTTTTGACAGTATTGTTTATTTTTTGATTACACTAAGAATTGCTTGCTGTTACTGAGGTCAGCTATGCAAATCCAACATGAGGAAATTTGAGAGATGATGCTGAGCAGGATGAATAGAAGCTGCATGCACATTAACTCTTATACCGGGGAGTTTTACATCAAATGACCAAGGGGGTAAATTTCATAAAGTTGAATGGAATTTTTGTAACATTTAAAAGGATCACAAAGGCATAATCTGATGACATATTATACATTAGTTTAAACAGGAAAAGTTATATATTGTTTTTCTAATAAAATTGTTAGCATGTTGTTAGTATAGAACAGAAAAAAAAGAGCTAAGAAGTGAGAAGAAAGAATGGAAAATTATGATGAAATATTTTCTAACTTACCTCTCAGGTTAATCCACTGTACTGGGTCCAATATATCCAGAATGAATAACATTTTACACAAACACCATTTCCTTACAGGAAATTATACTACTGGCTTTGGCAGATTTTTTAGTTAGTTAGGATAAATTCAGAATTGGAGACCAATGCACACAAACGCACTGCAAGTGAACTGATGCGGACCCCGTCCACACAAGGCATGTCAAGCGGGACACAAAGAGTTAACCAGAATCTCTCTCTCTCTGGACCTTAAGTGCCCAGGGCACATGGGGCTTCCGCAAGGGTTTTCCACAAATGCCTGTCTTTCGCCTTTTTTTCTGCTCTTGCCCAGGTGAGCCCTCTATTGCTCAACATCCTTTCTGTTGTTCTTCTCCATGTCTCTTTTGGTCTACCCTTACTTCTGCTCCCCTGTGGTGTCCATCTTGGTGCTATTTTTGGTAGTGAGTTGTCAGTCATTCGGAGCACATGTCCCAACCATCGCCAGCGTCTTTCCTCAATAATTGTTGTCAGTGGTTTCATCTGCATTTCTGCCAATAAGATGTTATTTCTTATGGTGTTTGGCCAAAATATTTTTTTAATTCTACGTAAACATTTAGTCTGGAAAGAATTCAACTTGTTTTCTATGGTTTTGGTGATTTTCCTGCATTCACTTCCATAGAGTAGTACACTTAGAACATTACTCTTAAATATCCTGATTTTCATATTTATGCTTGGTTTATTTGATTTCCATATATTCTGTAGCATTGCAAAAGCCTGTTTTGCTCTAGTAAGTCTGCTGTTGATGTCCTCTGTGCTGTCTCCATTTTCTACTACTCTGCTGCCAAGGTATACAAATTCGTTGACCTCCTCCACTAACTTGTTATCTACTCTGAGTACATTTCTGTTGTTCACATTTTGCTTCATTAACTTTGTCTTTCCTACGTTGATCTTTAGTCCTACGTTGTTAACCAGAATAGAGGAATTTATGATGCCAGTGAAGCAGTGGTTTTAAATTTGATATAATATCCTCTTAACAATTATAATTTTTAATTTTCCTTGTGAATTGATGTCTGTGAACAGGTTTTGACTGGGGCTTGCAGTATCGCTGGGAGGATGTTCCAGTCAGGTATCAGGCAAGACCAAATCCATTGTCACCTGTAAGGTAATATTACTCAGCAAAAGCAGTAAGATTTATTCATATGCTTGAGCTAGCCATATATGTAGGTAGTGCAACAGTTGGAAAGATCTTGGGCAGTTCTGTGGGTAATGTAAAGTTCCTTGTTTCAAGTCAGTTCTTTGTTTAGCCTGTGTTTCCCTTTAGTGAAACTATGCCCTTCATGAATGATGACATCAAATGCCAGCCTCTGAAAGTGAAAAACAGTGTATGCGAAGAGGGGCACATGATAAAAGGTATTAAGAAAAAATGGTAATTCATGTAAGGATAAGTCACATATTGACAAGACCAAACCAGATTTAACAATCTCTGAAAGCAAAGGAAAAAAAAAGCATCTGTGAGTACCAAAGACAAACTGCTTGTTATAATTCATGGTTGACTCATATAGAGTGCCCAGTATGGCATGTGCTGTAATTTTTAATAAGGCATGTACATAACAAATCTCTTGGATAAAGTCGCCAAAGGAAGTGAACAGAAAGGCCTTACTTTGAACATCAAAAAGACAGAGACTGTGGTTATATCTAAGAAACAGAATCCACCAACATGCAGTATAAAATTAAGCGGAACTGTTCTAAAGCAGGTGCAGAAATTCCTTGGAGCAGTAATAACTTCAGATGGGAAATGCAGAAAAGAAATTAGGAACAGAATAGGCCAAGCAAAGACTGCATTTCAGAGAATAAGAAACATATTATCCAACACATCCTTATCAATGAATGTTAGAAAATGAGTCCTAAAATGCTATATTGAATCTATCTTGTTATATGGAAGTGAATCATGGACAGTAGGCAGGTCTGGACAAAAATTATTGGAAGCAGCAGAAATGTGGTTTGCTAGAAGAATGTTGCGAATCCCCTGGACAGCAAAAATAACTAATGAAGAATGTATAAGAAGAGCTGTCAAAAAGAGAGAGACATTGTACTTTCATAGGACATGCAGTGAGAAGAGGGGGCATTGAAAATATTATAACAACTGGAAAAATAGAAGGAAGAAGATCAAGAGGAAGACCAAGAGAAACGATACTGGACAGTCTGACGGGATGGTGTGAGAGTAGATCACCAACTGAGCTGATGGCCTGCATGAAGAATCGTGTACTCTGGAGAAGCATAACAGCCAACGCCAGTCGGCATGGCACCTGATGATGATGATGATGATGACATAACAAACAAGTTATTTCTTTTTCATCATCGTACTCATCATCTGGTACAATGCTGACTGGTGTTAACAATAAAACTTTGTCACTTTACTCTAGCCTGTACTATTGAGAATACTGGAACATAACTAATAGGCAGAATCACAATGTAAATATTTTGAAAAGATTTCAAGATTGTTTAAAAAATTAACACAAGGAAGCAGAGGTTAGAGATGCAGAACTTTGTTAGTTCCATAGAGTTTTCACTGATAACATATTGGGAAGAAATTTTCATAGAAATGATGGTAGCATATGAAGCATGAATTTAAGCTTTTGGAGGACGCATGCAAGCTGTAATCTTAATGATTAAGAACACTAAAGATTTTGGAGCACATTTATGAAAAAAAAAAAAAGATAATTAGAACTGTAGAAAAATTAAAGGATAATGTCAACATCTGTGAACAGTAAGCACTCAGAAACATAAATCCATATGCTATCTATCAAGTGATATGCACTAATAGCCACTGATCAATGCTTTAGTATTTTACTCTTACCTCCATTTGTATGTCATCTCTCACTGCTGGCGAGATTCTTCAGCTGCCGTGCGTGGAATGGGGCTCCTCCTGGCCAGTGAAGAAAGGTGCAAATGGGGTTGTCGCGCGGCGCCACTGTGGAAAAAGTGAAAGAAAGGATAAAGCAAAGTAAACAGTAGTCAAATCACGGCACTTCTGGTCTGGAGGTCAGCCACGTCCTAAGTGCACTCATATCGGGCGAAATGCCTGAACTGGCTTAACCCAGAGGTTAAGACACTGCTGCCGAGATTCTTTGGATGGCGTGTGTAGAGTGAAGCACCTCCCAGCCAAGGAAGAAAATACGAAAAAGCAGTTAGGGTTGCTATGTGGCACCGATGTGAAAAGGTGATGGAAAGGATAAAGTGAAACTTAATCGGTATGTCTGGTAGTATCGCTGCGAGAGCTACTCATACCATGGTGTCTCTGCTTTAGAGGCCGGCCACATCCGAAATACACCTATGCTGGTGAAATACGCCTAAACCAGCTTATGCCAGGGGTGAAACTTGATGGCTACACATGTCATGGTACCTCCGCTCTAGAGGTTGGTCACGTCCGATATACACCCATACTGGTGAATTATGCCTAAACCGGCTTACTCCAGGGGTGAAACTTGATGGCTGTGCATGTAATGGTATATCTTCTCTAGAGGTCGGTCACATCCTAAACACACCCATACTGGGATAATATGCCTAAACCGGCTCAACACAGGGGTGGAAGTCACTAGTGGCGAGGATTCATCCTCCTGGACAAAAGCTCCATCCCGGTCACAACTAGGAAGGGTAGCGCCCACGACCACAAAATGCTGAAGTCGGAGACACTGGACCAGAGCAGTCTAGATAGGCAACCACCTGGCGGGGATGTATGCTTATCCTAATCATGCTGAGGTTTTCCGGTGCGAAATCCAGCGCTGGACTGGATGGGCAACCACCTCTCACCCAGTGGTGATACACGGGTATCTCAAAACACATCGAGGTTTTCTGGTGAGAAAGTCCATTATAACCTGGATGGGCTACCACCTCTCACCCAGCAGAGATATACTGATATCCAAAACATGCAGAGGTTTTCCAGTGAGAAAGTCCAACTCTAGATTAAAGTGCAACGAAAACCACGGTGTCATGCAATCCCGCCTTTGAGACCCACCAAGAATACAGGCTCAAGCCCTGCGATACTCTGAGCCTCTTGTGGTCCTCTCGGGGATCTCGTGTGGTCGTTTAGGGGACCACATGAGGGACCACGGAACATATTGAGGACTACAGGTGTAAATTCAGTAGGATCACAGGGCAGTCTTGGTGGTAGAAGTGAATGAAGAAGAAGAAGAGTATATCATCCCTGACTTATATCTGATTTTCAGATCTCCTGCACTTACTGGCAGTGTGATGGCTGTAAGAAAAGACTATTTTAATTGGCTGGGCAGATATGATGATGATTCTGGGGCAAGGGACACAGAAGATATGGGTATGTTTTGGAAGTTAGGCTGCATGTTTACTTAATGTTACATATCATCTGTGAAACCAGTCATTAAAGTTGATAGTTCTTTCAAAAGTCTTTGTATTGTACATCTAGGATCACTATGGTTTACTCATTAGCTTCCTGTAGATACGTGAAACTCTAAAGAGGACATTGTTAAGAGAGGCCAAATTAATAGGCATAAAATCCTTTGATGAGGTTGAAAAGCTAGCAGAAAACAGGAAAAATTGCTGAATTACCTTGTTAGCCCTATGAGATGTCTAACTCTTCCCATGCCGCAGAAAAAAACATAGACATTCCCATTCATGCCACACAGAAAGCGCGGGTCTTGATAT
Source organism: Achatina immaculata (assembly GCA_009760885.1). Classification (NCBI taxonomy): domain Eukaryota; kingdom Metazoa; phylum Mollusca; class Gastropoda; order Stylommatophora; family Achatinidae; genus Lissachatina; species Lissachatina immaculata. Next base: position 16,549,811 of record CM019702.1, read on the forward strand.
GTATAGGGGGTATAGTTGTAAAAGTGAATGTACAAAGTATTTCCACTTTAAAAGTATACATATTATGCATGAAAATAGTTGTAAATGTAAGAAGATTTCATAAATGAAGAGTTTTTTTTAGGAAAAAAGAAGTAGTGTGATGATTTTAGCTAATAATTGTGTAGTGCTTACCATTGCCGATGCCTAGATGTACAATGTTTACCATCGGCGATTTCCAGATCTACTTAAATTTTCGTCTGATCTCGTCGTGTGGTGGCATTCTCACTAAAATAATGTCTGAAATAATCATTTAACTACTTCTCCAGTCCATTTAATAGGTCTAGATGTACTTGGGGTACATTCAGGAACAGTGGTCGGGTCATAGGACATGTCCTTATGCCTCCGAAATCACAATAAATACTGAAATTTCTCCAGTAAAACAATTGTTTTGCTCAGTTGTTAGCCACACTTTTGATTGAACTATGAAAGGTTAGCCACACTTTTGATTGATCTATGAAAGGTCACCAGACATGTGCAGATAAATCGTGTACAATAAAACGTTTTACAATAGTTTTACGCTGCAACGAAACAAAATCGCTATAGTGAACATGGCAGTCACTAGACTAACAGGAAGTTATCACAATATCAACAAACAGCAGGGAAAGAGTTAATGGCACGGGAAGGGTATAAGATAAGAGATATGGCATGTTGGCTGTATTATCTTTTTTAACAACTGTGTTTTAACATCAAGTTGTAATTTCAAGTTCAGTTGTATTTCATATAGGAAACCATTGTTCTTATTTAAGCTGCATGCAGTGGTAGTATAGGCTGAGCAGGCATAAGCCTAGGGGCCCAGGAGGACAGCAGGTTTAATGTCAGAAGGGGAGAAAAAGGCATAGGTTGGAAGGGACTGGATTGCTTACCAAATTAAGCCTAGGAGGTTAGTTGGTGGTTAATCTGCCACCGGCAGTGTTTTCATTACTTTTGTTTCAAGTGGGCTCATGATCATTTGTTTGTTATCTTCTGGTAATAATTTCCATGCTATTTTGGCAAAGACAAACAGGGACAAGGATTGGGGGAAAAAAAGTGACCTAATATTTCTGCAAATATTTCAGAGTTTTCTTTACGTGCCTGGCTGTGTGGAGGGCAGGTGGAAATTGTTCCCTGCAGTAAAGTTGGAGTTGTTCGTGTCAAAGGTGGAGAGCTTGGAGTGTCGCCAATATCTTTCAGCAGCTATATAAGGTGCTTGTCATGTTTTTCTTTTATTTGTGTCACACAGGTGAACAAATCTCATTAGTCTCTCGCAGTCAGTGCTACTCATATCATGGCACCTCTGCTCTAGAGGCCGGCCATGTCCTATATACACCCATACTGGCTCAGATGCCTAAACCGGCTTAACCCAGATGTTAAACTAAGACTCTGCTGGCAAGATTCTTCAGCTGCCGTGCATGGGGTAAAGTTCCTCCCGGCCAATGAAGAAAAATGTGATTAGGGTTGCTGCGCGGTGCTGCTGTGAAAAAGGTGATGGAAAGGATTAAGTGAGGTTTAATCGGTATGACCAGTAGACTCACAATGAGGGCTATTCATACCACGGCACCTATGTTCTAGAGGCCAACCTCGTCCTATATACACCCATTCTGGGGCAATATGCCTAAACTGGCTAAACCCAAGGGTAAAGCTTGATGGCTACGCATATCACGGTACCTCCGCTCTAGAGGCCAGTCATGTCCTATATACACCCATACTGGGATGATACGCCTAAACTGGCTTAACCCAGGGGTGAAACTCATTAGTGGCGAGAATTCGTCCTCCTCAACAAAATCTCCGTCCTGGTCACCACCAGGAAGGGTAGTGGTCGTGACCACAAAATGCTGAAGTCAGAGACGCTGGACTAGTGCAGTCTAGATAGGCAACCACCTCTCGCCTGATGGTGATATATTATAACCACATCATATTGAGGTTTTCCAGTGAGAAAGTCCAACTCTGGTCTGGATGGGGAGCCACCTCTCACCCAGTGGGGATATACTGATATCCAAAACACATTGAGGTTTTCCGGTGAGAAAGTCCAACTCTAGGCTGGATGGACAACCATTTCTCACCCGGCAGGGATATATTCATATCCAAACCACGTCGAGGTTTTCTGGTGGGAAAGTCCAACTCTAGACTAAACTGGTGCAACAAAAACCACAGTGTCACACAGTGCCACTTCTGTAACCCACCGAGAGTATAGATCCAAGCCCCACGATGCTCTGAGCCTCCATCCTAAATGAGACTATTGTGAGAACCACAGGAGTAGTTTCAGTAGGATCACAGGGCGATCTTGGTGGTAGAAGTGAACAAAGAAGAAGAAGACCACGATGTTAGAAGGATGACTGTAAATAATATCTGTAATTGTTGCATATTGGATGGAAGTTCTGGAGTTATCAATATTACCATGATGGACTTCATCAGTTCTGTGCACCATTCATTATTGCCATCATGTTGGAATTAAATATCTTCATCTATAACTAGTTGACCTGCCTCTGTTTGAATGTTCGTGTGTAGAAAAGGTTGTTCCTTTGTGTTGCTCATCTACAGAGCAAAGAGACTGTTTACTACACTTTTACCATGAATATTACAAGCATATACAACCTTGTCTTAAGAAGTACAGACAGAGAGAGACAGAGAGAGAGAGAGAGACACACACACGCACGCACGCACGCACGCACACAGACGGACGGACATTTTTGTGTTGTCTTTTTTTTTTATCACTAGCTATGATAGGTAAGAAAGGTAAAACTCTCATTTCCATGCCATTAAGGCATTATGGGGATATGGTGTTAGGCTCATATTTCTATTACCTTCAGCGCATGAAAATGTGATATGATCAGTATCACAGTTGGCCGCATTTTTACCTTCCCAGATTTCTCTGGTACCCATTTTTAGAGGCTGGGACTTGAATCCAGTACCACTGGATTAGTAAACTGAGCAACTAACCAGTTAGTCAACCAGGCTGCTCAAATTTATAAATTTGCACAGTGCATTTTGTTTTGTTATCCCTTGTCAGGGCTTCTATAGATTTCTTTGTCTTTTTTCCACAAACAGAACAGCACATTTTCCATCTTAACAATACAGAAATTCACACCCCATCATCCTGTTTTATACTTGTAACTGATGAAGGCACAGTGCTGATAGTTGTTCTTGCCGGTCTGGAAACTTAATCTAATACTTTTCATGTTAAAATTTAGTTTATTAACTCTTCTTGTACCACAGGAAGAAACGTGGACATTCAGTTGGGTGCCAGAATAAAAGCACAGTTCTTGATATGTACAAGGGGTATATTTGTAAAATGGAATGGAAAACAGTATTTCCATGTACTTCTGTGTACTTATTATGTTTCAAAATATAACTAAATGTATGAAAATTTCATAAATGCAGAGTTTTTTTTAGGAAAAAAGAAGTAATGTGATGTTTTTAGACAATGATTGTGCCCAGCTCATCATTGGCTAGGTCTAGATCTACACTACTTACCATCTGAGATGTCTGGATCTACTTGTCGATCTTGTATTGTGATTCTATGTTGCATTCTCACTAAATTAATGTCTGAAATAACCTCCTAACTACTTCTCCAGTCATCTAAATATGTCTAGATCTACTTGGGATACATTCAAGAGCAATGGGGTGATCACAGGCCATGTTCATACCCCTATCTACATCATCAAAAATTGAAAATTTTCTACGTTTCTCTTCCTTTTTCTCGCTTGGCATCGCTCATAACTAAGCACTCTTTCACCATTTTGAAAAGTGTCACCAGAAACGCGGATGAAATATGTACAATCTAAATGTTACACCGGTTCTTTTATTGAAACAATCCATGATTGAAATACTGACCATTGGCATGCATCGGGGAAACGGAAGGATCGAAAATTCTACCAAAAGTACGGGATGAGTTAAGAAAGGGTGTGGATAAATGTTTCTTCAAGGGAAGGTTTCAATTTTGTGGAAAGGCATAGTCATCATGTCCAGGGGACCAAAGTGTTTCAAGATCCAAGCATTATTCTTCATGTGATACCGTACTGTAGCCTGTGGGATTGATATATTGCCATGGTGGTTGGGATCTGCTGAGAAAACTGATCCAGGAAGTTATGAGAGGCATTTTAATGTTTTCCCATTGATTGTGATAGTTATCCCAAGAATTTTCACCCACAACTTCTGCGTGCAAGATATCCTAGTTCTTGGCTACAGAGAGAGTGTAACAGAGGATGCTTTCAGTTTCATTTGAAGACATGAATGACCTTTTTTTTAGAAGTGGAACTTTTAACTTTTAAATATAAGTTTCTTGTGTGTTTCAGGAGTGCTCGTCGATTAGCAGAAATCTGGCTGGATGATTACAAAAGATTTTTCTATGCTGTTCGACCGTCAGCCAGGATGCAACCAATGGCAGAGTAAGCTGAGACATTCCGTTAGGGTACTGATTATTTAAGAGATGATGTCAGGCAAAAAGCTTACATCTGTGTATTTGTGCTTATATTTGTGTGTTACCATACTGCAGTATGGGTTACCTTGCAAACAGTATCTCCTGTTTACAAGAAGCTGGTGTCTGATGCAAGTTTCCTGCAGGTAGAAAAGGATATGACAATACTGAAAGAACCATAGGTTCATGAAGGATCTTTACTTCTGGTAGTATTTTAATATATTGATCAAATTTTAGCAGGCAGGTACTTTAACTATACTGCCACCTAAATGCTAGTCAAAGAGTACATTGGGGAAAAAAATTAGGCTCATGAAGAAAATCCAGGCAACTGGTGGGATTTGAACTTTTCACTGTGGATAGATGCATTAACTATTGAGCAGTCCAGATCCTAGATAAAGAGTATTTTTTTGTTTGTTTTTGTTTTGGAAATATAATGAAGAAGCCCTGCAGCCTGTCTCTGCAGTTGTTTGTGGTGTCAGTTATGAGAAAGCAAGATTTTTTTTTTAAATTCACAATTTGTTTCTTCTCCTGGTAATTGCTAGATATGTACTCCCGGACATATTTTTTTTTCATCATTAACTACTATACCTAGCTTCTGGCATCAGTTCCCTTTAATTTAACACCAGATATGATTTATTTTGAAAAAAAAAAAAAACCACTTTCATAAAAATACAAAAAAGACACTTCTTTCATAATAGTTCTTATCTTGAATCAGTGACAACAGAATAGAGAAATCACTTATAGAGTTAGAAGGAAGTTTCTAAAAAATGTGATTTTGAAACTAAAGAGAGTTCCACATGCTGGTCAGTCTGAACCACAGAGTAAGTCCATACTATCACATCTTAGAAAAATAAATTTCATTTTGTCCTTAGTTGCATTAATTAGCAGTGATTAGAATTAGATATTAGAATTTTTATTGAGACCATATTTAATTAACATAATGTCAGCTATTTAAAACTAATTTGTGATCATATAAAACATTTTGACACGTCACTACACAGTATCATTGTAGTGTCTCAATTTGTTAATATTTATTCTGTAGTATCACCGCCCCACGTCGCCTGAAGGAGAAATTACAGTGTCGGAACTTCAAGTGGTTCTTGGCTTTCATTTACCCACAGCTACAGTGAGTGATGGTTAATGTAACCATGACTAGAAATTTTTTTTTTTTGTATCAGTAGTTTTGCTTCTTTCATCCACATTTTATGATTTTGAGATTTCCTGTCCTTGATGCTTTTTTTTTAACTTCTTCAATTTCTCAGCTTATACTTCAGTTTTTTAATTTCATCTTTGGTTCATATCTGAAGTTTGTAGCTGTTTAAGGAGCCATAAAAGTTTCTTCTTATTCTTCTGTGTTCTGTGGTTGCAGCCTCAGATGTCTATGTTTATTGTTCAGATAAATTGTGCAGTCTTTATAGGTCATGCTTTACATCCCAAAGTTCTGTCTTCTAGTATAGCTCCCTGTGGCCAGAGCTGGGTTCAGATTTCTTGGTAGAGGAAGGCAGAGCAGCACAATGTGCTCTGGAGCCTGAAGTTCCAATATTTATAACTGTTTTGGAAAAAAAAATGACTCTTCTGGTGCAGCTTTACTGTTAACCAGGGCCATGAACCAGAGCTGGCCAGAACTCTGTGCACGTTTCCATAAATGCACCTGGTAGTAGGTTCAGAATGACTAACAGGACAGGGGTTGCCATTGTCCCCACAAGGATGGGGTTCACGGAGAAAATCAAGCCCACTCTAGGTCTTCTATCTTCTTATTCTAAATAACCCACTCCTTGTTTGATGTGGTGGGTTCACTTCAGCATCCTTCACTGCATTGGGTGCTACTAGGAATATCCTGCTTGTTGTTTAGAGGAATGAAACGAAAGCTGCTGCTGTTTTGGCATTTGTGGAAGACCCATGTAGAAGCCCATGTGCTTTGGGCACCTAAAAGTTCAGAGAGAGAGAAAGAGAGGTGTGCTGTTTCAGATTCACCCCCTCCCACCATCCACCTTTATTTTTAAATACCATCCCAATTCTCTGTGTTCATAACCACTTTTCCCTCTAAGCTGTGCGCCTGTGTGGCTGCGCACAGAAAAAAATAAAACCACGCACAACATTTTTGAAGCCGCGCAAAAAAAAAGAAAAATGAAACTGCTACTTTTATTTTCCAGTTTCCAAACGTTAGTCCATGCTATAATTGTGATCAAGAAAAATACAGTGATGGTACATGATTTTCCTTTACTGTTTCTTTCTTGTTGAGATATGACTTTCGGATCACATGTTTCGTCTGGTCTTTTATTATGTAGTTTCGGTAGTACTGTAGCAGAATCATGACGAGGCAAGTGGGCACACAGAGAATAGAAGGAAATTAAAATAAACGGGCAGATGTATTTCCACTGCTGAAAAGTACAGCAGGTATATCCTGTTATTAAATGAACAGGTCTTTACAGCATGTGCATGTGTGTGCGTATGCATACACACACATTACTACAGACATTTCACTTCCATAGAGTAGTACACTTAGAACATTACTCTTAAATATCCTGATTTTCATATTTATGCTTAGTTTTTTTGATTTCCATATATTCTGCAGCATTGCAAAAGCCTGGTTTGCTCTAGTAAGTCTGCTGTTGATGTCCTCTGTGCTGTCTCCATTTTCTACTACTCGGCTCCCAAGGTATACAAATTTGTTGACCTCCTCCACTAACTTGCTATCTACTCTGAGTACATTTCTGTTGTTCACATTTTGCTTCATTAACTTTGTCTTTCCTACGTTGATCTTTAGTCCTATGTTGTTTGCATTCTGAGTTAGCTTGTTTATTTTATCTTGCATATCTTTGTGACTGCTTGATAATAGACAAATGTCGTCCGCAAAGTCAAGGTCCTCCAGCACTGTGTCAAGGGTCCATTGTAATCCTCTGCGTTTGTCTGATGTTGCCTCCTTCATTAACCAGTCTACTGCCAAGATAAATAATGTTGGTGATAGTACACATCCCTGCTTCACTCCTGTTTGTACCCTAAAGCTGCTGGAGGTATGTTCTCCACAGATAACTTTGCACCGAAAACCCTCGTATAGGGCTTTGATTACATTAACTATCTTATGGGGGAAGCCATGCCATCTTAGGATTTTCCACAGTGCATCTCTTTTGACACTGTCAAAGGCTTTCTCAAAATCTATGAATAATGCATATGTTGTGCTATGCCACTCATTTGCCTGTTCTAATATTTGTCTAAGTACAAATATGTGGTCTATGCATGATCTTCCTTTCCTAAATCCTGCCTGCTCTTTCCGAAGTTTTTCCTCAAGTGTTGGTACAATTCTGTTGATGATTATTCTGCAAAATACTTTACTGGTGAGTGGCAGTAGGATAATGCCTCTCCAGTTCCTGCAATCTCTGAGGTCACCCTTCTTTGGTAGTTTTACTATAAGCCCAGTTTTCCACTCATTTGGGGCTTTTTCTAGATCTCAAATTTGTTGTAATATCCGGCAAAGTTGTTTTGGTGTTTCTGTTTCTTCTGCTTTCAACATCTCAGCAGTCTCTTCACCTGGTGCCCTGTCTGATTTTAGCTTCTTTATCGCCTCCTTTACTTCACTTATTATTATTGGTCCTGTATTGATGTTTAGTTCCGTTTTTGCTTCAGGTATGTCTATTGTTTGTGCTGCTTGTGTTCTGTTTAGTAGGGTGTTAAAGTGTTCCCTCCATCTTTCAATTTTTTCTCTTTCTCCACTGACCAGCTGTCCATTTTGTGTCCTTACTGCACTTTCACATCTTGTGTTGAAGTTACCTGTCATCTGCTTTGTGATTTTATATATGGTTTTCATGTCATTTGTATATGCTGCTTTCTCTGCTGTTTCTGCTAAGTTGTCATAGTATTGACGCTTATCTTGACGGCATGATTCCTTCACTTCTTTGTCTTTTTGTGCATAATTACTTAGAACTTGTTCTTTAAGCCGTTGTGATTTGGTGTTCAGTAATTTTTTCTTGATTTCTTTTCTTTTCTCTATCTTTTCCCATGTGGTCTTGCTTATCCATTCCTCTTTTCTCCGTTTCTGATATCCCAGCACCTCTTTTGCTGTTTCCTGTAGTGTTTTATTGAACTCAAGTGTGGACATTTCTGCTTCGTCTTGTAGGACACTGAAGTGGTCCTTAAGTACTATTGAGAATTCATTTCTTGTTTGCTGGTCTTTTAGTTTTCTTGTATCAAAATGTATCTTTCTGTGTTCTCCGATTTTGGCTTTCCTTAATTTTATTTTTATTTTTGCTACCAGAAGGTTGTGATCACTTCCTACATCTGCTCCTTTCCTTGCTTGCACATCTTGTAGTGACCGTTTCCACTTGTTGTTTATCAGTATGTGATCGATTTGGTTTTCTGTGGTTTTATCTGGTGACCTCCAAGTCACCTTATGGATGTTTTTGTGTTGGAAAATTGTCCCTCCGATGGTCATCATGTTTTCTTCACAGAAACTGCACAGTCTTTCTCCATTTTCATTTATTTCTCCAATTCCTTCTCTTCCCATGATTATTCTTCTATCTTCATTTCCTTCACCTGCTTTTGCATTGAAGTCACCCAAGATGAGTAGCATATCATGCTTGGGTATTGTTTCTACTGTTGCTTGGAGGCTGTTGTAAAAATCTTCTTTTAATTCCTCTTCAGCTGCTTCTGTTGGTGCATAATAAACTATAATAGACAGCTTCGTGAATCTTGAGTTGAAGCGTGCACATAATAATCTCTCATTTATTGGGGTCCATTTCAGCAGTGCTCTTGATGCTTCTTTTGTTATAATTAATGCTACTTCTCCTTCATGAAGATCTTCTTTACCTGACCATATTATTGTATCTTCTGTGTGCTGTGTTGTTAATTTCCTTCTGCCTTGTCCTGTCCATCTTGCTTCTTGTATTCCTAGTATGTCTAGTTTGTATCTATGCATTTCCTTGATGGTTTGTGCTAGTTTTCCAGTCTGGTTAAGTGTTCTTACATTCCAGCTGCCTATTTGCATCTTGTGTTTAGGTTCCAGGAGGTCTGCAGTCGGGCTGGGGACTTCCAGTGGCTGGCTTTCATCCACAACCTTCATGGGCTCTGTTTCCTGATAAGCATTTCTCCTTCCACCTGCATTTGTTTTTTTCCCTTGCTTCCGTTTCTGTAGCAGTCTGATAGTTTTTTTACCAGATAGGGTTGCTGGCCCTATGCCGAACCCTCCTTAGTTGCCTTTTACGATCATGCGTGGTAGGGTACAGTGGTCCTATTCTTTGCAGATCCCGGGTACCACACGGGGGTGTAGTAATTTAGTTTAAGTAAAATTACAGTTTTATTTTAAAAAAATGTTGGGATTTGTAAAATCTAGCTGTGTCCATTGCATATTAAAATATCTTTATGTTTTGCTGGTACTTGCTTTGCAGACCTCTGGTTTCTGATGAGGTTGCATATGGTCATATCCAGCAAGGAGACAGTTGCATTGACATTGACCCTGGGCAGCTACCACTTGTTGCCAAGCTTAGATCATGTGAAGGAAACAAGGATTCACAGGCATGGTTTCTTCATTCTGATATTTGACAATCTGTCTGTGATGTGACCATATATATTTTAGTTTATATATAGAGATTTTAGTGTAAATTATGAGGATTGAAAACAGAAACATGAAACTTTTTTTTTTTTTTGCTTACCTGAAAAATAATTTTGATGTTTCACAAACCTCACGTTTACCCAGACAAACTTATAATATAAAGGACTGTACATGAACACAGTAATGCCTCTTCTGTCTTCTTTTTTTTTTGTTTATTTATCATTTGCTCAGATATCAACACCAGTCTCTCTCACAAATGCAGTAGTTTGTCTCTGGATTTCAGTACCATTGTAGAGCTTCTCCTATAAGGGGGTTGAGGGGGGGGGGGGGTCAGGTCCTTTTTCTGAGTGTGTTGTATAGGTCACAACTTTGGAGGATGTGATGTGGTGTCTATTGTTCTTTGCCGTGGGAACATTGATCTCTTGTATGAATTTTCACCTTGTGGCATAGGTGGTTTCTCTGCCTGTAGTGTCCTGTTTTCAGTCAGAAGACTATCACTTGATCATTTATTGAGAATTTATAGTATTTGTTGTTTTATCCATTTTCTTTATGTATGGCTTTTAGTCCATACTTTGTTTCTTCTATTGATCTATTGCATTTGGTCTCTTCTGGATCTGTGCATGGTGGTATGCATGGCTATCACTTGGTCATTTATTGAGAATTTATAGTATTTGTTGTTTTATCCATTTTCTTTATGTATGGCTTTTAGTCCATACTTTGTTTCTTCTATTGATCTATTGCATTTGGTCTCTTCTGGATCTGTGCATGGTGGTATGCATGGCCATCAACTGTTCACAACTTCTGCACAATTTATCATAAGTTTTAAACTGTTTTTAACTGTTTTAAACTCACCTGGAATATGCTTGGATTGAATTTAACACTTGACATAGGTTTATAAAGGACTTAAATAAATTATTAGTTTGATGAAAAGTTATGCTGGAAGATAATTATAGAGTTATATGAGAAAATCACTGTGAAATGTTGTTCATCAATATTTGGAAAGGTTAACCCTTGATGGCATAGTCACTGGTCACTGCATGTGTTATATGACTGTTGATGGTGAATTTATCACAAAATAAAATAAAACAAGGGTTATACTTGAAAATGAATTAGTACTTTCAAATACTTTTCAGAATGGTTTATAATGTAGATAACCACACGATTTAGCTGTAACAGGTAAAATTTTACATAGCACTCTAAGAAACAGTAGCAGAGTGTATATCTGAGTTCAGTTGATGTCTGAATAAGAATGAAGAAGATGAAATAAGATGGCATTATTTATGAAGAAGGGTTAGTTCTGTGGCAGGGCAATGAATAAAATTAAACAGATACATAAATGATGGCAGCCTGGTTAGCTGAGTGGTTAGGCGCTCAGTTTATCAGCTAATCAGGTGGTACCAGGTTCAGTCCCAGCAGTGAGATTTTTTTCCTTCACACTGAAAAAGGCCCAGGGGTTCACCCAGCCTCTAAAAATGGGTACCAGAGAAATCTGGGAAGGTAAAGCGGTCAGGCGTGATACTGAAGGTCATGGAAAATATGGGCCTAACACCGTATTCCCCAATATGCCTTAATGGCATGGAAATGGGAATTTTACCTACATAAATGACAGAAATAGTCATTTATAAATATTCAGTCATAGCTGGTGAACAGTGCTTTGCAAATGAAAAAAAAATTTACTAAGTATTTGAATGAGAAAGTTTTTAATTTGTTTTCCCACTGTGAGAAATATGTCAGTTAGTCAGTAGATCATCCTCACTGAACATCAGGAAGTAGTCCATAAGTGTTTGATCCCCTGATTACACAAGTTCTTTGTTGGTTCGTCACGCTACTTTGGCTCCCTACACAGTGCTTTTGTCTGGCTACACCCTGTTTGACATTGTGCTCAAGCAATCTGACTATGGTCTGAGGTTCACAGTTGTTGATGGAATCCCTGATGTGGCCAGCCTCTGTAAGAGCATTTAGAATATAAGCCTGATCCAATGTTCATCCATTTTCCACAGTGGCCATACAAGCAAGTCGGTCTGCTCATTCATTACCTTTTAAAAAATATTTTTAAAATATATGAAAAAATATGATGAGAAAAATATGATACCATTGAATACAACTGGCACACTTTTTAACTTTTTCTATACTTATCATCATAGAGGTGACGATTCCAGTTTCTGATGTGGTGCTTTTCGTCACTTAGGTGACGTTTGGTTTGTTTCATTAAAAACCCGATGTAACGTTTAGATTGTAAACATTTAGTGCACATGCCTTATGACCTTTCTTCAAATGGCCAAAGAATGCTTAGTTATGAGGGAGAAAATTGAAGTTTTCTGTGAGAAATTTCAATTTTTGGTGATGTAGATAGGGGTATGGACATGCCCTGTGACCAGACCACTATTCTTGAATGTATCCCAAGTAGATCTAGACATATTAGACAACTGGAGAAGTAGTTTTATTTCAGACATTATTTTACCAATAATGTAACATACTATCACAATATGAGACTAACAGGTAGGTCTAGGCATCTCACGTGGTAAGTATTGTACCCTAAGACCTATCCGATGGTAACTTGAACACAATCATTGTCTAAAAACATCACATTACTTCTTCTTTCAAAACTCTAGATTCATAAAATCATCATACATTTAGCTATATTTTGAAACATAATAGGTACACAGAAATACTGTTTTTCATTCAATTTTGCAACTATACCCCCCTATACATATCAAGACTCACGCTTTTAATCCGACATCCAACTGAACGTCTGCATTTCTTCCTGAGACATGGAAAGAGATATGGACATTTTATTCACATTCCTTATATATTTAACCATAATAAAAAAAGATATCCCCCATGTCATAGAGGCACTTAGAGGTATGTTGGAAGTGCCTCAATCTGACTTTACCTTGAGGCCACACTACGGGTTGATGTCAGCACCATACCTCACTGCCTTTCCTTCTCCAGCTTCAGAAAGGTCCAGATACTCAGTTCTGCAGTTGAATGACTGGGCACATCTCTGGCCAGATTGAACCACTGACCTCTGCGTGAGATACAAGCACACTGACAGCTATGCCACTAAGACGTCCTTTAACTCTTCTCATGCCACAGAAAAAAACGTGGATATTCCAGTCTGTGCTAGACAAAAAGCATGGGTCTTGATATGTATAGAGGGTATAGTTTTGAATTAACAAATTATTTCCACGTTAAAAAGTATACATAATATGCATTAAAATACCTGTAAATGTAAGATTTCATAAATTAAGATTTTTTTTAGGAAAAAAAGATGTAGTGTAATGATTTTAGCTGATATTTGTGTATTACTGTCCATTGGGTAGGTCTAGGACTGACATCGATCGACAGGCGATGTGTAGATTGACTTTGTTTTATCCGATCTCGTCATGTTTTATCCAATCTCGTCATGTGTTGCATGTTCACTAAAACAGTGCTTGAAATAACCTTCTAACTACTTCTCCAGTCCATCTAATAGTATAAATCTACTTGGGGTACATTCACGAACAGTGGTCTAGTTGTAGGAGGACATATTTACCTCTGAAGTTACACAAAAATTGATATTTTTTTCGACCGAAACACTGTATTTTGACCCCTGTTGTTATCATGCTTTCAAAATGGTGACAAAGGTCATGAGACATGCGTACTAAACTGTTTACAATCAAAAGTTACACTGGGTTTCGAATGACATGAAGATAGGGTCCCTATAGGGACCTTGGCAAAAGCTGGACAAACTGGAAAAGCCCCTTTAGGGATGCTGGCACTGGAAGAGTTAAGTTTAATAGTTATACCATAATTCCAATATCTTGATTCTTCAATCACTAGGAGTGGTCATGGAGAAAGAAAGGTGTGATTGTTTCCAGTGGCATGTGCCTTACTTCTGATCTCATGAACATGCAAGGCTTTGTGGTGGTGCAGTTTTGTAAGAATATGGAGAGTCAGGTAGATTCATTTACTGTCCAGTTACATATTTTACAGTTTATATATAGAAATTTTAATGTAAATTATGAGGATTGAAAACAGAAATACTGAGAACATTCATAATCCTGTCTGGTTAGTCATGAAATGTTGTTTTGTTTCTTTTTATTTATTTATTTATTTATTTATTTTAAAATACAGCTTGTTATAATACCATCTGTCCTGAACATAAGAGTAGAATAAAAGAACTGAATCTCTGAAAAAACTAGCAGAAGAAAAGATATTTTTAAAAAAAACCCCTACAGTATTATTTATATAAAATTCAACAGCTGAAAAAAAAATTAATAAAAATTAAGAGCAAACTAGGATTTCCTGTTCCTGTATAATCTTTAGATGCCAGTGTGGCAGAAGAATTAACTTGTAAAAATAAAAGTGGCAGAAGGTACATTAGAAATATATAACATATATATAATTATACAGCACTTGATTTTCGTGCTAGTGTCAACTTTTTTTTTTTTTTGGCGATCAGTTTTATTAATATTATCACTTTTTTTTTTCTGACCTAGTCCTTCAGTGAAATCTGGTTAAATATCATTCATTTTTTTCACATTTGCTTTCAGTGCAAGTTTCAGATATATGTGGAAATATATTTTTTTGTGAATATTTGTCATATAATTTATCTTATAAGTCACTCATTTATCAAAGTGTTATGAGAAGAAAGTTGTGTCCACTCTCCCCATTGCTACAGGTCAGCTCATTTTTTGTTTGTTTTTAATATGAAGTTTTCTTAACTGGCAGAAAAATGAGGCAGAAGGCCATAATGTGATAGTAGAGTGAGTTTTCTTTGTGCTTATATGACATCATTTAAATTAATTTAAAATATGTAATTCAATTGTTTCTAGTGTCCATCATATTGTTAACTGCAGTGTATGACAAAACATAATTCATCAGCTGTCTAGGATTGTTCATGATGTTGAACTGAAAAATGAGTATAGGTCTTGAAATTAATTTGATTTTTATTCACCATATTATTGAATTGCAGAGTGAAACAAAACATATAATTCATGCATTGTCTATAACACTGAATTATAGAGCATCTCAAGCTTTTGTTCATGAGTTTTGTAGATTCAGTCCTGTTTACAGATATATACATTACTAAGTCACTTGTGCTGTGCATTATATTTACTTACAGCTATGGTACCGTCATGGTGAGAAGATTGTTCACAAAGACACAAATCTCTGCCTTGATGGACATCAGGGTAACACAGGCCTGCTCATTACTGACTGCATCAAGGACAGGCCCAGTCAGGCCTGGCTAATCTCCACAGAGAAGCGAATCAGCAAGTTTGAGCATCCTTACATCTATGCAGATGATGATGGTGATGATGATACTCATGTCGATGTACATGATGGTCAGCTTTGAGGAAATTGCATAATTTTTCTCACTTGGTTTGTGTTTACAGCGTATGAACAAAAAAACAAAAAACAGACTAAAAGCCATATATAAAGAAAAATAGACAAAACAACATCCCACAGCAAAAATGGATGATGAATACTGCAAACTCTCAAGAAATCAACAAGTGATAATCTTCCTACAGAGAACAAGATGTCGCAGGCTGAAACACCGTCTTTACCAGAAGCTTAAAATTGGCACAACAGACCTATGCACCTGCATCAAAACACAGCAGACACCACATCACATCCTTCAGAGTTGCCAGTTACACAACTGACTCGGGCAAAGGACTAGGCTTAAACCCTCTACAAGAGAGCTCTACGGTGATGCCGAAAACATGAAACAAACTGCCGCATTTGTGAGAGAGATTGGTGTTGATATCTGAGTGAACAACAAAGACGAAGATTTGGTTTGTGTTAAGGATAACATCAGTGTTTTGTAATGAAAAGTTTTTTTTAATTGTTGGTGTCATTTCCCTCATTGGTTTGTGTTATGGGTAATATCATTGTTTTGTAAAGGAAAGTTTTTAGTTGGTGCTGTTACATTTAATCACATAACTTACTGTAATGAATCTAAGGCACTGATTCCAAACACCCAACATATAGCACAACATTCACTTATGTGAATTCAGTGATTTACTTTTTTTTTTCTGGTATATGAATTTGCCCTTGGCAAATGTTACATTTTTAGTGTATAACTGCTGGAAATAGGACCCATTAATATCTCTCTCTCTCTGAACCTTAAGTGCCCAGGGCACATGGGGCTTCCGCAAGGGTTTTCCACAAATGCCTGTCTTTCGCCTTTTTTTCTGCTCTTGCCCAGGTGAGCCCTCTATTGCTCAACATCCTTTCTGTTGTTCTTCTCCATGTCTCTTTTGGTCTACCCTTACTTCTGCTCCCCTGTGGTGTCCATCTTAGTGCTATTTTTGGTAGTGAGTTGTCAGTCATTCGGAGCACATGTCCCAACCATCGCCAGCGTCTTTCCTCAATAATTGTTGTACCCATTAATATAATGAGTTCTAAACTGTTCTCCCAGATCACATTTTGTCAAAATACGGTCGAACCCACTTAATATCACATCACTTAATGTCACAGCCTGGATATTGTCACAGAAATTTGTATCCCCGGCCAGTTCCCATGAATAATTAATGGGCTTTACTCTGGTTAATATCACTCCACTTAATGGCACAAATCTTTTTAATATCATTGTATTTTTGCACCTGGAGGATTTAAAGACTTCGCTTTGTATCACAAACTGGAAGAGTCCAAGCTATAAATATCTCACAAAGCATTATCAGTTTCACAACTCATCATGTTTGATCATCACGTACATGCTACATCAACCTTTTGAACATGTGGGCATCACAACTCCGGTGGGGTGCATCAAAGGCTGCCCTTTCAAAAGATTGTGATTAAAAAGTGACTTCTTTCGGTCATTGTTTGTCTTCTTTATCAAGATGTGGACAGTGTTAAGTTGACAACGCAAGTTGATAGTTGGTCATTCTTGAGTAGTGAGTGTGCTGTGAATCTTTTAACTGGGAACTTCTCTTTGGTTCTGGTTGCAGTAGATAATGGTTACTAAATGCAAAATGCAAACTAGTTGATCTGGATTTAAATGCTAATGTTGATATTCTGAAGCAAGTTGATGAAAAAGTTACAAGAAAAGACATAGCGGATAAATTTGAAATTGACATTTCAGCTGTAGCGAAACTTGTGAACTCTTCCCCTGCCAGCGACATTGTGGTGCTCTTCCCCTGCCGGTGACATTGTAGTGCGGCCTTCCAGCTAGTTCACTTTTGGAACGATTTCACTGTAATACCATTTGGTCCATTTCAGTGAAAAACCATACTCAAATTTTGGTTTGCAAGTTATCTGCGCTTGTCAGAATTACCTGGCATCCTTTTTAACTTAGCGTTGGCAGTGTGTAGCCATTTTTTCAGTCTCTGTTCGATTTGGTGTGAATATTTTTCCTAATTTCCAGCCACTTTGTGGATCTGCAAAAGGAATTCTGAATGTTTTCTGTTGTGTTTGTGCTTTAGTTTCTGCAGATTTGTGCAAAAAGTGATTACATTTCATGTGAGGAATTCCATTTATCATCGATTTGTGGTTTACACGTGGATATTTACAGCTCTAATGTAGAAACTAATTTTGTAAATTGTGTTATAATTTTGAGGGGGAGAAGTGGGGGGGCTAAAAATGTTGTCTTATTTTCTCACCAGTTATTTTTCCTAAGAAAACTCTGCATTTATGGAATCTTCATTCATTTTTTTATTTCATTTGGATGTATACTTTTTCACATGGAAATAATTGCTAAATTCACTTTTTCAACTATACCCCAAAAATATCGCAACACCCGCGCATTTTGCTTGGCACCAACATGATGTCCATGTTTTTTCCCACCAGCGTGGGAAGAGTTAAAAACCGAGACAAAATTGAACGAGACTTTCACTTGTCTTTTAGTTAGGCCAAATTGTAACCGAAGGCGTGCAAGAGTTCTTACATGGATAATGAGTGTGCTGTGCTGAAATGGTTCAAGCAGAGATGTTTTGCGAAAGAAATATACATGCCTGACTGGAAGTGTTTGAACGGTTCTCTTGAGTGCTTTAGGAAATGCCACAACATAACATTTAAGATTGCTTCAGGTGAAGTGGCCCAAGTTAACACCAATGTCGTTAATGATTGGATTTTGTGTGTGCCAAAAATTTTAGTTGTGTACAGTCCAGATGACATTTTTAACATGGATGAAATGGGCATGTTTTATAAACTGCTACTGAACAGGCCTTTGTGCTTTCGTAGTGAGAAGTGCCACAGTAGCAAATGTTCTAAAGATTGCTGTCGTGTGCTGTAACATGTCTGACACTGAGAAGACTCTGCTCCTTGTTATCAGAAAGTCACGAAATCCGCGGTGCTTCAAGAACGTAAAGAGCCTGTCTGTCACTTACAAGGCCAGCCAGCATGCTTGGATGACAAGTGAACTGTTTGAGGACTGGGTCATTTCTTTTGACAACAAAATAAACTGAAAAATTTTGTTGTTCATTGATAACTGTCCAGCACACACTGACATTACCAGTCTGATGGCTACAAAGCTTGTTTTCTTGCCATCTAACACAACCAGCATGCTGCAGCCATGCAACCAAGGTATCATTTACACCGTCAAGCAACATCACAGAAAGTGAATAGTACATCATGTGCTATGTGCTGTGGAACAAAAGTGTGTCGTTGAGATCAACATCAAGATAGCAATTAATTTTATGTATGCCTCATGGAATAGGGTCAGTCAGTCTACCATTGTGAACTGCTTTTGTAAATTGCCGTTTACTTTCTTGCCCAAGCCAGTGATCAGTACAAATGCCGGCAATATTTGTGACATTCTTTGGACTTGATCACAGATGAAGAGTGGACTTCTGATGGAAGTGTCGCATTTGATTAGTTTGTTTCAGATGATGATGGCTTGCTATCAGTGGAAGTGCATTCATTCAAAGAGATCATCACTAGTTGCAGTAAAGCAAGGTAGATGGTGATGGCTGAGGATAGTGCTGATGATGTCAGTGAGTACTTCATGGACTAGATGCCCACCAAAACTGTTCATTTATGCTCTTTCATATACAATATGCCTGACATGATGCAGGACACTTTTAGTGCTGTATTGTGCTTAAATGACTTTTTAATTAATAGACTAATTATCACCACACAGCACAAAATCACACATTTTTTTTACTACTGCTGCTAACAAGTCAGATTTTAGTGTTATATATACTATCAGACTAAGACTTACTGTATTGTGTGATTGGTACGTTTTGTGTCCAATGACGATAGCTGTGGGCGTTTGGTATGTGTTTAACGTAGCATATGTGGGATGGACGGACACACACACACGCACTGGCCTAGTTAAATCTCTTTTAATAGGCCTTGCTTAATGTCAACTCTGCTTAATGTCATTCATCATATTTTAATGGTCCCACCGATGTGATATTAACTCTTCCCATACCGCAGAAAAAAAAAACAGCTGTTCCTGTTTGTGCCACACAAAAAGCGCGGGTCTTGATATGTATAGGGGGTATAGTTGTAAAAGTGAATGTACAAAGTATTTCCACTTTATACATATTATGCATGAAAATAATTGTAAATGTAAGAAGATTTCATAAATGAAGAGTTTTTTTTAGGAAAAAAGAAGTAATGTGATGATTTTAGCTGATAATTGTGTAGTGCTTACCATCGGCGATGCCTAGATGTACAATGTTTACCATCGGCAATTTCCAGATCTACTTAAATTTTTGTCTGATCTCGTTGTGTGGTGGCATTCTCACTAAAATAGTGTCTGAAATAACCATCTGACTACTTCTCCTCATTTAATAGGTCTAGATGTACTTGGGGTACATTCAGGATCAGTGGTTGGGTCATAGGACATGTCCTTATGCCTCCGAAATCACAATAAATACTGAAATTTCTCAGATAAAACAACTATTTTGCTAGGTTGTTAGCCACGCTTTTGATTGAACTATGAAGGTCACCAGACATGCGCAGATAAATCATGTACAATAAAATGTTTTACAATAGTTTTACGCTGCAACGAAGCAAGATCACTATAGCGAACATGGCAGTCACAAGACTAACAGGAAGTTATCACAATATCGACGACGGCTGGGGAAGAGTTAAGTGGGTTCGACTGTAGATGAAAATCAAATAGACACACATAAGGACCAAATATGTGATGTGAACTAACAATTTATTTCAACATGCGGGAATAGGAATATTCAGTTTTTGATTTTGATCCACTTTGTGTGTGTTTTGCTTTTCACTATGATTTAAAAATTTAAAAAGTTGAAGTACAAAAGTGTGGAAAACAAAACCCAAAGAAGAAAAGAATAGCTTATAATTAAACAGTAAAAAAAAAAAAATGTAGAATTAAAAAGTTTTATTTGGTGGTAGCCTGGGGGTGATGGTGGTGTGTAGTGGTTGTAAGAGAACTGATTATTTGGACATAGATCTTTTAGTACCTCCAGTACAGTTTTTATTCATTCAAGTAAGAAAATGCAGCAAACATTGGAGGGGTTCTGGTTATGAAAGGTTAGGGAAAAAAAAGAAGTTTGAGATTCTGTAAACTCTGAAAGTTAAAGTGCCTTTTTTCTGTGCTTCCTTAACAGTTTAGTATGTACATTTACTGTGAGCAATAACGAGGACATGTTTGTTTGCTTAGGGCAATGACATTGGCATTTTTGTTTACTAAGAGCTATGATAAGCATGTTCGTTTACTGAGATTGATAATAAGGGCATGTTTGTTTACTGAGAGCTATAATAAGGCATGCTTGTTTATTGAGAGTTGTGAAAAGACCATGGTTTTTAGTTTACTGATAGCTATGAAGGGGCATTTTTACTGAGAATGATGAAATGATGTGTTTATTTACTGAGCGCTATGATAAGGGCATGTTTGTTTATTGAGAGCTATGATAAGGGCATGTTTGTTTACTGAGAGCTATGATAAGGGCATGTTTGTTTACTGAGAGCTATGATAAGGGCATGTTTGTTTACTGAGAGCTATGATAAGGGCATGTTTGTTTACTGAAAGCTGTGATAAGTGCATGTTTGTTTACTGAGCTATGATAAGGGCATGTTTGTTTACTGAGAGCTATGATAAGGGCATATTTGTTTACTGAGAGCTATGATAAGGGCATGTTTGTTTACTGAGAGCTATGATAAGGGCATGTTTGTTTACTGAGAGCTATGATAAGCTGGTACAGAGTGAGAATGCTCTTCACCAAGACACAAATCTTATTTACTGAGAGCAGTGACAAGGGTAGATCATCAACAAAACTCTGCTAGAAAAGCATGAGAAGAAAAATGAAATAAATGAAACTCTAGCAATGCTTATCACTGGTCATATATGTAACGCTATTGCCATGTTGATTAGAATATGGTGCTATATTTGAATAAGTTTTGTTTAACTGACAAGTGGTATATAAATTACTGTGGTCCTTGGTGTGTAATAGTTTGATGATAAATGCATTTTTTTGTTTATTTTTTTGTTGTTGTTAGGTTTATTCAGTGAATGAGTGTTTTCTCAACATTTTATTTTATCAGCTATCCAGTGCATCACTTTGTGTTCTAACTTTAGTTTTATCACATGAATCTCATTGTATGAGTATCATGGTATGAATCTCTTCATGACAGTTTTGATAACTTGTGGCAAACTACTGTTTTTGTTGAGAGACATCCAAGCTGATGTCTGAGAATGTTCAAAGAATAAGAAGAACAAATATCACTTTATAAATTTCTGTCTGTGAATCTCATTTAAGTATAATATTTTATAAATTTCAGTGTATGAATATAAATTTCTTTGTATGGATCACATTTATATGTAATATTTTATAAATTTCAATGTATGAATCTCATTTATGTATAATATTTTATAAATTTCAGTGTATGAATCTCATTTATATGTGATCTCATTATATCTTTCCTATCTGATTTTGTTTATAGAAGTATTGTAGTCTGTGCATTTTATGACTTGTAATTGTACAAATATAATTTTTATCCCAAATGGAAGAAAATCAAAGTGTATATGAACTTTGCAGAAAGGAAAGCATCCAAAATTTTCACCATCAGACAAGACAAACCAATCAGAAGGAAAACATGAAGAGTGTCTGACACTGGGAAAATAACAATTCCAGCTGAAGATTTCCAGCTCTTCATTGCACTGGAGAGAATATATAATTGGAGAATCAGCCTTTTTTTTCTCCATTAACTTCCAGGATGATTCTTCCACATTTACGTCCAGAATCTGGTTAACATTTTTTTTTTGTACCAGTGTACAGGTTTGCCATTTATACATTTATGTCTAGTGGTGGAACAGTGTATGTCAACTCATGTTGTAAGAAGTGACAGCTCGGCATACAGCAACATCCAGACAAATGAACATGCCATGTTGACTTTGGCCATGATGACCTCTACACTGAAGAGCAGGTTCAAGTATAAAACTCCAAGCTGTCACAGAAATTGTGTTTAATCAGTTTCTCAGCACTCATGTAGACTGAAAAGACCTTGCATACTTCCATATGTCCATCCTCTAGCTTGTACACAACTGTTCTCTCTCCAAAAGTCACGCAAATACCACCTCATAACCAAGTTCAACAATTCGGTCACATGGCCAACATTCACATCATTACTTCCTTGTGCTGTAATAAAGACCAAGACACACTTAGTATTCCATATTCCTGTAAAAGAGATAAAAGATAAAAGACAATCTGAGTGGTTGGTATATTCCTGTACACAACAGTTTTCAGGCACCAGGTGGCTTATATCATCAGAATGACATTGTTTAATGGGCATTACTAGAACATCAGGCTTAGCTGTTTAGTTGAGGCCATTGAAATGATTAGAGACTGGCTTAGAAAGAATGCTGGAAGATGTCATCTTTCTGCATGTGCTCACTTTATGCGAGACTGGTCTCTCCAGTGTGAGTGTAGGATGACTGTATGTATTGACCTATACTTAACAGTTCCTTTCTTCACATATTCCTTCCCTTCTAAATTCTCATCTGCTCTTTCCACACCTGCATTTGATGCTTCAGGACCTTCCTGCAGTATATTAGAAACCCTGTACCCCAACCACATTCATTTATTCCAGTTGCTCTCTCCTTGGTTTGACAGCCAATATGTCTCTATTTTCCTCTTTCCCATCCTCTCTTTACTACCAACCATTCAGATTGTCATCACACCTCACAATTCTTCATTTAAACATTCAGGATACTGCACTCAGGCACAGCTTACAAGTCACAGCTAAGTGCTCCCCCCTTTTTGTCTGTTTTTGTTTTTTTCTATTACTTTTTTCCATTCTTATTTGTTGTATGTCACTGATGTGAAATTATATTTTCTTTTCCTAAGTCTTTGTTCTGTATGCTTCTGTATGATTAAGGTTTAAACTGAAATGTTACAACTGTGTGCTCATTAATTAATAAAGCTGCTCCTGCTTATTTCTGTTAAATCATCTTATATATATTTTATATCCTTCCCATGCTGTTAAACGTCGTATAGGGCTCGCAAGGTAGTTCGCCAATTTTTGCTGTCTTTGGTGAGTCTTTCAACCTTATCAAAGGATTTTATGCCTGTTAATTTGGCCTCTCCTAACAATGTCGTCTTCAGAGTTTTTACGTGGTCTGCCTCTTTTTCTTTTGCCTGTTGCGTTCCACTTGATAGCTTGTTTTGGGATTCTCTGATCGTTTCTTCTCATCACATGACCAACATATGTCCATCTCCTTTTCCTGATCACCCATGAGACTGGTTGTTGTTCAGTCATCTGTCTTATCTCTGCATTGTTCTTGATCGTTCCACTTGATGCAGAATATTTTCCTTAGGCATTTGTTTTCAAAAGAGTCTAATTTCTTGTCTTTTTCTTTAGTTGTTTTCCAGCTTTCGCATGCATAAATGAGGGTGGATATTACATTTGAATTGAATAATCTTAACCTAGTTTTTGTGCTTATAACTTTTGAAAGCCATATGATCTCAAGATTATTGAAGATCGATGCTGCTTTTGCAATTCTAACTTCCTTTCTGGTGTCACCATCCTGGTCTATGTAGCTGCCAAGGTATGCAGATTGATTGACTTCTTCAGTATCTGTCCCTTCTACGTGTATTTTTCCATTTTGATTAGTGGGAATTTTCATTATTTTTGTTTTGTCCTTGTTAATTTCAAGTCCTGTTTTGCTAGCCAGTGAAGACAGGCTATCTGTTTTTTCTTGCATGGAATTCACATTGTTACTGATAAGAGTTATGTCATCAGCAAAATCAAGATATTCTAGTTGGGTCTCATGTACCCAGTCAATACCTGTGTAGCATTTTTTCATTATGAAGTTTATTGTAATTCCAAAAAGCAAAGGAGACAGTATACATCCTTGAGTCACACCTGTTTCAATCTGGAACCATTCACTCATCCTGTCTTCTGTTTTGACTGCACAAACATATCCATTGTAGAAGTCCTTAATGATGTTGACAGTTGTAGATGGTATTCCATTTAGACGTCTGTTAAATAGTCTTAACAAAATCAGATGATGTGGAAATCATCTAAAAACTCAATACAGCAATTATTAGCAGTAAAGTAAATTTAACATGGTCTAAGGGGATGTACAGGGAGAAGAAGAAAATGAAAGGAATCTGTGACAGAAACTCCCCTGATGAGAATTTCAGTCTGGCAATTTTTAGAATTTTGAAAAAAAAAAAAAAAGAAAGTAAAACAGTGCACAGTAATATGGGATGAACAAATAGAAATGACAATATACAAAAATGATTCCGCCAAACTGCGGGAACTAACACAAGTGCAAAATAAAGGGGCCATTACTAAATATAGTGATTACTTTTCAGGCAGACAAGTAATAGATGCCATCAGCAAGTAAATAAGAGAACATAAACTAAAATGGATGGCAAGTCTTTGAATGAAAAGAACAGGAAATGACAGTACAAGAAATCCCCCGTTATCATTCAAGAGCTAAAAACAGAGCTAAATAATCTGAAATACAAGAAGGACTCATTCATTCATTTGCATGTCCCTTGCGGAACTTTTCCTCCCAAACAGCACTCCTGTAGGCCTCTCGGTTGTGAGCAAAATGGCCTGCTGCTGCTGCGTCCATTTGCAGATTGTCAACAAAGGACTAAGGCAAGATAAAATCCCAACTGACATGAGGATACACTCAAGACCTGCATCACTTTAACTGCTGCTCCAGCTTGTATATGAAATGACTGGCTGTTTATACCACAGAAGAATATGGGCACTAACACCATATCCCTATGTGCCTCTAAGGCATGACATGATTACCTTTACCTTTCTTTTTTTTTAATATACCACAGAAGTATATGCTGTACCCAGCCATTCCCTTTCAAATCCACATGTGCTTTTGTGTGGGTTCACAACTCTTTTCCATTCAGTGTCTTTTTTGTTTTGTTAACCTTTGTTATGCAGAAGCCTTTAAAATGCCCACCTTTTTCTTGTTTTAGTACACATAGTTCTTGTATGTGATCAACTATGGAGGTTATATTTACCTGCAGTGCTTTCTAACAGGTGCCTTCCATGAAAATCTTCTAACAGGCCATGCCTTGTGTGTTAATCGTTTAACATTTACTACTAAGAGCTTTTATGAACAAACTTTTATTGTTGTACTTATATACCTGTTTTTGCCTGTGATGTTACCACATATTTGATAATATTTACTATGTACTTACTTGGTGTTTTATATACACTATAAATGGTAATAATTATTTCACAAGACATTTGAAGCTAACGCTCCTGCATTGTTCTTGCAGTTTTTTTGGTTTTTTTTGTTCAAGATTTTGTACTGTGTATAATGAAATTTGACATGCTTATAGACATTTGTATATAATTGTTCAAGAGGGATGGTTGTGGTATCACTTAGAATTTCATGCTTTAACATTCACAGCAGATCTTGTGCCTTAGATTTTATTTATCAGTGGCTGGCGTTTGTTTTAAAACAGTGTTTGTGCCTTAAAAGAGTTTATTATCGCTTTCAGCTTTTTTTTTTTTTTAGTTACCTTAGTGAATTTTTGACATTTGCTGATTCCCTCATTTTAAAAGTTTTCATTTTAAATTTACTTTAAAAAAATAACGGCTAAAATTTTTGGTACATGGAATATGCAGAATTTATATAGAATATGTGTTACTAAAAGTCTGATGCAGATTTGTGTGCTCCCAAAGCTGATATGCTGGTATCAGGGTTGGCAGACCATAGCTGACCTTGTCCCACCACTCTTGTTACCTCCAGTAACAGGGCCTGGCATGGCTAAAGGGGCATTGATCACCATAGTCCCCATGGTGGTATAATCTGCCAAGGGAGCATTGCATACCCCCTGCTTTTTTTAGCAGGGACTACAAGAACAATTGCCATGATCTACAGCCAGGCTGACACAATGCTGTGCCTCAACATCTCCAGTGCATCAGCTTGCAGTTCCAGGAAGGCTGAAGAAGAAAGGCAACAATTAAGTTAAAGCAGTACATGAAATAATATGACAAATGAAAGAAGAGCAAAGAGAACTAGAAGTAAACAACTGGAGAGAGAAACCCAGGAGCAGAGATGAATGAATTCTAATGAGTGTACCTGTGGCTGTGGAAAAATAACAGTTCAGTGTCTATTACAGTACTGCCCAGCAAATGAAGAGCAAAGAAGCCACACATGGCCATCATGAGCAACAGTCCAGAGCAATCTACATAGTGATGTCAGCAACCTGAGGCAAACTGATGTGTTCTGCAAAGATATCCAACATGATCTCTGAAAATATTTGAAGAAGAAATAAAATCTTGAGCAGTGAGGAAGCTGACGACGAGTCCAGCTGTGATAGTGTAATTCCGCTTCAGGGACCCGCCAGGAATATAGGCCCAGCCCCGTGATGTGCTGAGCCTCCATCCTAAATGAAATCTATCTTGAGGATCACAGAAGTAAATTCAGTAGCAGCACGGGGCGATCTTGGTGATAGAAGTGAACGAAGAAGAAGTTTCACCATGTTATTTGCTATATTTAGTGCAGGTAATTTAGCTGTATACTTAAAACACCCAACAGTGTAACAGAATGTTTATTACTTTCAGAAAATGTTCAGGATATCCACAGACACTCTGACCTTTACAACGTTGATTAAACTGTATTTTTACAATGCTCTTCCAGTGTCTCAAGGCATCAGAAGAGAATTGCTTTTTTTTTTAAGCTCAGAGTACTTCTTGAGTTTAAGTAGAGCCAAAAACTTGTAACTTTTCCCTGAAATGGAGCAATTATTTCCAGTATTTGACTCTGCAAACAGCTTATTATTAAGATTGATTTGTATGAGGAAAATATTTTTAAAATCTGAACAGTTCAGTTAATGATAGCTTGTACACATTTAAGCAGTTGGTTTATAGTTTAATATTCTCTATCCTTAGATGTAACCTGTTTGTAAACAGTGACAATTTATAAATTATCATACAGTGTTTGTTTATGCATGGAGATTGTAGCAGTACATTATGTGGATTACTATGTAGTTTTATTAGATTTTTAATTGTAGTAATGCATGGCTTTTTAGTACAACAGTTTCCTGTATTGAGTTTTGTCATTTCCCCAAGTGCATACCAGTATCATCCTATATGAGAGTTTTTTTTTTTGTATACAGATTATATTTATTATTTTGGTTTTTTTGTTCTTTTCTTATAACATTTTTTGTGCTGGTAAACCTGGTCACCACATCACCACTTGTGACGAAGTGGTCGTGGAAAAGAGGACTGTTATTTTCCATACAATATAATATGGACTTAAAATTAAATTTTTGTTTCCTCTAAATTTTCTGAACAAGATGTTCCAAGATGCAGCTGGAGACAAAGGTCTAAGATGAAAAATCAGACAGCTTAAGGAATGAGTGTATTCCTGTTGCTGGAAGTGCTGTGGCCAAAAGTTGAATAATTTTGTTAATGTTTGGTTATGCAACAGTTCTGTTTCTCATAGTGTGGCAAATTTCACTTTACTTTTGGTGGAAAAGTAAAGGTTTGCCATCTCAGGTAAATGAGTTTAAAAAATGATCAAGACTCACTGGCTGCTGAGGTAAGAAGAATGGTAAAACAGATCAGCAGAGACGGGGTGCAATAAATAAGGCTCACCAAGGCAAACAAACTGAATCCAGCTTGTCAGCTGCCTATATAGGTTGAAGATATCTACCACAAATCAGTGCACAAGCCAGCAAAAAAGAGATATTACAAAATGTCCACTGTACCCAGGTAGCAGAAGCCAGACTGGGCTAGAGTTTGATTCATCATTCCTGAATCTTTCCACAGAGAAAAAAGTTCCAAAGTTGAGATTTGACCAAACAGCTCTTGTGGTTTTCATTTCTTCAAACAGTTTCATTCTGTGCCATGATCTCTTGGGTATTGAGGATGTGAAGTCCTGAGCATGACACAGATGGTTTACAGAAAAATCTCACACCATTAGAATTTGGGTCTCTAAGCCTTGTTCAGTTGGTGACTGATAGAATAAAGATCTTTTGTTTTCAAAGCAAATGTACTTTTTTTATATTCTTAAAATTAAACATAACTTATTAAAAAAATGATCTAAAACTTATGTAAACAGATGAACTTTAAAAAAAATAAATGTGAGAACCAGGACACATGTGATCAAATGAATGTTTAAACAAAAAAAATGTCATGCTGAAGAGTGCTGTGACATTAAACAAAACTTTCAATATAGCAAAGAAACAAATGACTGAAATAAAGACAATAAATAAATAGCATTTAGAACTTCTTTTATTCAGTGACAAAAACTGAAAAAAAAAAAAAACAAAACAACTGATGATGATAAAAAATAAAATTAACATTTCAGTAAAAACAAATTCTGGCTGGCTAGTTTTCATAACTTGTTCCTAATTCATGGTTTTTTTTCCCCTCCTGCTCTGAAGTGCATCCATGCACAAGCAAATAAATGAAAAGTAAACATTAACATTCTATTTTGTATTATTTAAAGAAAATAACAAAAGATATTAAAAATGATAATACACAGGGATTTTTATTTGAAACATTTGCAAAGAACAAGTATATAAAATAATCACAAAGATTTTTTTATAACTTCACTGACAGCTCCATCATTTTCTGGCCAAAAGAAAGATACTAAAAAAAACAAAACAAACCCACAGTTCAACAAGTGCACTATATCAACAAATGTATGTAATGTTTAAAGTACATGAAAACTTTAACAACCACAAGTTGTGATTATTTTTGCTTATCACTGTACACATTTACAATGCTACTGAAATTTAGCCAGTCGGGACACTGTTGATTACAATGCACAGAAAGGAAGGGGGGGGGGGGGGTGTGTGTGTGAAAAACACCAAACTGAAATTAAAACTTTGCTGCTGACATACCAAGGGACAGATCACTCTGATTTCAAGGTAGACATACTATAAAGACCAGGCCTATGATAGATTCTCCAAGTGTGAAAAACTTCAAGCCAAAATGTAATCACAAACCATTAAAGGACAATGTGGGTTGGGGGGAGGGGGAGGAAAGAGAATAAATCATTTTGATTGGAACACTGTAGTTCCTACATTCACTACTCCAGTTCTGTTTCATCTATAGCTTGGATCATATGTTGATATACACTATCAAAACTAGGAAGCTGAACGATAGTATGATCCATCCAACAGATTTCAAGCTAGGTTCCACCCCACCCCGCTTTTTTTATTTTAAACCACTAAAACTTAATTTTCTACAGTTTGCACTGCAATGATCCAATATGTTTATACTATAATTCCATTGAAAAATAACTTCTCACATGGTTACCACATCCTAAATTGCCCTGTATCTCCTGTTTCAATTTACTGCCTGTTTTTCTTTCTCAGTATAAATATACATTGTCTGTCTAACCCATAACTGTCAAGATTCAGTAAATTCATGTCATGTATCAAAGATGAAAACTGATCACAAAACCAAAATGGCACACATTTCACAGAAATTGACATTTCTCAGCACTGAAGTGGTCTCCTTCCTCATGATAATAAGACACTGCAACCATCACTACATAATGCCATGAATGTGAGCTCCATCATTCAAGGAAGTTAAGTTTCCAGCAAAAATGAACTAAATGTTGCATAAATATCTAATACACTGATGACTGGCACCCTTACAGCAAGAACAAACTTGCTTAAAAAAAATTACCACACTCTAGAATGAAAACATTAAAACAAAATATATTAAAAGTTGAGATAAAATTTTTCACAAAACCAGATATTTTAAAATATCTTAAGGAAAAAAAAGGGGGTTAACTAGTTCAGTAAAGCATGATAGTTTTCAATAGAAGCTATTAATAAAACATTTTTAATGTACATCATACAGACTTATTTATTCTGAAGCTGGTTAAAAAAAAACAACCCAACAAAACTAGTTATCCCAGCCACCAGCAAAACAAAAAAACACACATTCAGATAATTCCTGAAACATTATAAGCAGGTGGCTATAGAAGAAAATTTAACTTGGGTTAACAAGTTACACTGTACAATATAAGACAATGACAAAAATGGAGCATAAGTTTTATAGGCCCCCCTGCCCCCGATTCTGTGGTGTCCAACAATGAGAAAGTACAGGGTGAAAGGGTGGGGGTCCATGATGAAAAATCCACAAACTATGTAGGAACATGATCAATGACCATCAGTTGCGGACTAATGGGAATGTGCAGTCTGAAACAATGTGACAACAATGGCCTACAGCAGTTCCTCCCCCTTCTTGCGGTTCCACATTTTCACACGCAGCATTGATGATGAGTATATAATTCATGACAACAGAACAGATGTATGAGCCACTTTTTTTTGTGTTAGTTTTATGAATTTATTATGAAAATCAACATGAGACCAAAAACATGGAATTATGCCGCTTATATAATTCAATTCTGTCAAGGGAGATAGCATTCTCAGGGAATTTATAAGATATTTTACCATGCCTTGATATTTTACTATGACTACATGAAATCATTTTGATTAACTGTCTCTTCTTCACATGTGCAGTTTTCACACTAACTTCCTTATGTAACTACAAAAAAGCAGAGAAAAAAATAATACAGTGTGGGTACACTTGAATAAGTCACCATTCAGATGTGCTATGGCAAGAAGAGACAACACTAACTCAATGGGCTGGGCTATACCCTACTACAAATTATGCTGTCTGCAGCAACTTTATTGTTACAGGCTGATTCTATTGTAGAGAAGGTAACTGTGTTTTTCATACTTAGATCCTTCATTTCAGTCCCATCATGTCTTTTGGAAGACACACCACATCACATAACATTAGGGATGTACCGAATACAAGATTCGCATATTCAGTCAAATACTCAAATTTTTGGATGGCTGAATATACTAATTAAAGAGTATGCACAGATATATAAAATTTTTATACATATTTGACATAAATGTAAAATTAAATATTTCACTCAAAGTTATATTCACATTAGACTGTCATGCACATTTCCTGAGATATTAATTACAAATCAGTTTAACAATACTTAAAAGTATATATAAGTTGTCCTTTAAGTTTATGCGATCATTCTGGACTGGATAATGTGTGTTCAGCCTCTCTCATTCCATGACTTCATTATTCCTCTGTGCCAAAATTATTTAAACAAGCCCCATCTTAAAGCAACACCATGATCTGAGGTGAGACAAGAAGAGAGATCTCAGACGAGCCAAAATTTTCAATCTGATCTCATAGGTGACTGGAGGGGTTGATACCCTTGTTGATCTCTGAACAAAGCTGCCAACTATGTTTCTGGTCTGAAGTTTCGTCATGGTAGTAACTTTTTACATGGTAGTAACATGTCAGGGAGCTAGTGATACAAATCCTTCAGTTTGCTGGGGCCTTCGCACAAATGTTATGCACTGTGCACCTTTTTTTTTGCCATTACTCTGCCTGAAAATATTAATGACTAGATGTGCACCAACAGACCATAGATTCAAAATGGATGTCCAATAGTACCCAAGATAATGCCTCAGTTGAAGTTGTGCTGTCTCACTAATACTGCTGTAGAAAGTGGATTAAAGTAGAAAATATCCTCGATTAGAATTTTTGTTGTTGTTGCTTATCCTAAAAAAAAAAACTGTATATTTGAAATTTTAATATTAAAATTTTTTTTAAAAACATGAACATTGAAATTTTATCATTATTTGACTGGATACAGATATTCGGTACATCCCTACATGATATGTAAGAACTAAATGCTACAACAATCTTAACATCAGTGTTTTTGATGTTCCCTCATCTGATAACACAGATGTTTTTATGATAGCAAAAATTCCTGACAATTCATGAAAAACAAAAATCACCTTCACTGACAAAACAATACACACACACAAACACACTTAAAAAACAGAAAAGAAAAACAAAGCAAAAGCAAGTTTTTAATCACACAAAAATGAATCAGGATCCTAAACTGTATTTTACTAACTGGTCTCTGCACAATAAAAAGACACTTGACTGAATATTTCTGTAACCCTTGGTAATTTTTTTAAAAAATCACTTGGCCATGGTAGAAATTCTCTGTATTACATAAACAGAGAAAATGGCTAGCTTTTCTAAGTACACAGATTTCTCCTTTTTATTCTTTATCTGCCTTGCACATTCCTTATGTTTAATAAAAATAGGATTTTTTTTCTTTTGCTTTAGATCTCATTGCTATTACAAAAGAAACCAATATTATGCTGTGGTCAAGTTTAACTGATCCGTCTGATAACTAGCTGGATCTAGCAAATACAACTGTATATTTCCAACAGTGTGGGGCAAAGTCAATTCATAAGCCTACAGCAACATTAGTTTTAGATCTTACTAACATGCCAATAAATCACCCCTACCTCACATACTGGGACAGGGGCCAGGGGACAACAACCTGATTTTGACTTACATATGCCTGCTTGTAGGGAAAGTTGTCATTCATCTTGCTTATGCAGTGATACCATCACAACTTACTGAACATTCTTGAACATTTCTCAGTGATACAAGTACAAGAGACAATTTTTTTGTAGTAAGTTTTATGTAAAGCATGGTACTAGTATTGAACTCAGAATAAAGGTCAAGTCTTGTAAGTTGTTTTTAGCTAAACTAACCATAGTGAACTGTTCCTCGAACCACTTGCATGGATCTGACAGTTACATATAAAGTATTGATTTTACGTATATATAATATATACACATATATATATATGGCAAAAGACGCCCGATGAAAGGAGAAAATATCACTGCCATTGGACTCTCCTTGGCTCTCCCTGCTAAAGCGGGCAAAATGTCACAGTTTGTGTTGATAAGAACTTCATATGTGTGTATGTGCACACATGTGGAGATTTCACATGACCACACACATTATACACACACATACACATGCAACAGACTGGACTGATGATGAAATGTACATAAACAACTTATAACTGTCAATAATCAATAAATCTATCCTTTTCCATGTATTAGCTAAGCACCATTACTGACATTGCAGAATATGTGATATTAAAAAAAGTCTGGTAAAGAATAACAACTAAACAAATGGTTGGGCTTGTGCTAACATGAATGAGTGTCTGATAAATATTTCTGGAATGAAACCCAAAAAAAAAAAATTTTATATATATATATTTTCCCTAGGAATAATAATTCCATATAAAGTATCAAGACTTCAATTATACCAGAAGTTCTACATCTGCTGAGTGGAAATTACAAATGTAACTTTTACTTGGTAAAGTGGTAGTAAATTAAACTCACTACATCTACGGCTATATTTTGGTTATGTAATGTGGTTATTCAAGATAAACAAAAAAAAAACTCATTGAAGCTTTCATTTGCTTTTCTCTATTTTGAGCTTAAGTCCTCAGTTTTGCACAAACTACAGTTGATATACGATATATGATGTTGATAAAAGTACATGCATACCATATACGATTCAGAAGTTCTATCCTCAAAGATCAAACATAAGATTAATAAACATGTTATTGAATCATAGTCATTGTTATCAAATCCTGCTATTATATTTCCCTTCACTGACTACATAGTTACAGTTATCTAAAAAGAATATCTCTCTCTCTCTTACAAAGTGGTCTATTACAAGTCAGGTGAGCATATACTAGCTCTTGAGTAATATGATCATGGAAGCAGCGCTCCACATTTTGTGTGTCTGTTCAGATGTATGACCCTTCGTACAACAGTCACTGAAAAATTTTAACCTAAAATATTCAACTGCACTTTAACTATGCCTTTTTTTCACCTGTTTAGAATTGCTTTTTGTATTCCTCATGGGTCAGAAGCATATACAAGTGCGTGAAAACATGGTATTTTCATGATGTTTATAACATCCCACTAATGTCTTCATAAGATGAGCCTTTAACATACAAGACACTATGTTGTCACACACTATGCAATTTATTAACTAAAATACTTCATATAAATGCATGTATTTACTTACACTAACATGTGTTCTAACATGCACACACATGCCTAGTACCACAAAACAAAAGCAGTCATAAGTCAGCTACTGTGATATTTGTGTGAGATGTTAACAAAGCAGATTTCTTCATGTGCCAACTCTAACAAGTTTTACTCAATATAATAAGCAATCATGATTGTCTGAAGGCAATTTCATT
Source organism: Achatina immaculata (assembly GCA_009760885.1). Taxonomy (NCBI): domain Eukaryota; kingdom Metazoa; phylum Mollusca; class Gastropoda; order Stylommatophora; family Achatinidae; genus Lissachatina; species Lissachatina immaculata. The sequence continues at coordinate 16,584,266 of CM019702.1, forward strand.
GGGAATGTCTTAATATGGAGAAATGAACTAAAGCAATAGACTGATTTACTTATACTGTAAGTGTCAGTATGTGAAGATGAACAACCACATCACACATTCATCAAAATAAGACAGCAAATTTTTTTTTTTTTTTGCCATAGGAATCTATTACTTAGTCAAATGATCTCTAAATTCATTCTGGATAATTGCTGAAAACTGTAAGCTGTACAAATTGTCTATATAAAAAAAATCTAAATAAACAAAAATGAAATTATGTCCCGCAATACCTGCATGTTACAGGGGTGTGATGTGTTGCTGCCGTCACATTTCCAAAACCACTACAACACTGTGAGGAAGGGAACTCGGCACTTGTCCTTGCAGCCTGTTTTCCCAGTGCCCCCAGGTGCTTATGTTGGTCCAACCCCCCATCCAAAAATTCCACTCTAGTGTGGATTCGAAACAAGGACCCTCTGGTCATTAGGTGAGTGAACTAGCCACACCACTAATGCAGCACTAAAAAAAAAAACCAAACAAACAAAACTGCACCCCAAATATAATCTTATGTTTTCTACCTACAGACCTCCAGACAAGCAACTGTTTTCACCTACAGACCTCCAGACAAGCAACTGTTTTCACCTACAGACCTCCAGACATGTAACTGTTTCCACCTACAGACCTCCAGACATGTAACTGTTTCCACCTACAGACCTCCAGACATGTAACTGTTTCCACCTACAGACCTCCAGATAGTAACGATTCCATCAATTTAAGCGGCTGAAAGAATTACAATCAGTTTTCATGCTGTACCCAACATCACATTTACTTTTCCACCACTGCTTTAGATCTTCAGTTTACTTACACAAAATTGGCAATATTTGGGTGCTTAATGCTTCAGACAATCACTATTACTGTGAAAATTCAATATCTACTAGTACAGCTCTTTTGTCTATGGTATATTCATATGTTAAGAGACGTAAATTAGTAGGTATAAAATCCTTTGATGAGGTTGAAAGGCTCACTGAAAACAGAAAAACTACCATGCGAGCCCTATGTGATGTTTAATGGCACAGGCAGGATGTAATATGTAAGATATTCAAATGTGTAGGGACTTCAGAGCTATAGCTCTGGTATGTCTGTTATACTCATGCATGCAGATATCACTTAATTCTACTATTAACACAGATAAAGAAGAAACAAAAACCAGCACGTGTATGCCAATATTCATGGCGGTTCGTATCATTTCCAAACAAATCTCAGCCAAGAATGCTGGCTGTCACACTGCCCAAACACTATGAAATAAAATACTGTACACAACTAAATCATGACAGGTACAGTGAAGCGACAATAAGGAGAATTACAAGGCTATCATATATACTTCACATCTTCAACAACTTCGGTAAAATGGTATAGCCTATTAATAAAATCACATATGTATTGGAGGCCATTATAACAGTATGTTTACTCTGACTATCAAACAAGCTCAAGTGTTTTCAGCAAGTGAAGCAACTGATGGATGCTGTTAGTTAATGCATTACTGCACTTCTATTCTGCTCTAGCACTGATTATTAAAAGGTTAATCTTAAAATTTATTCTCTTGAGAAATGAGAAAATACTTTTGCCATTTTAAATTTAGAGGGGGGGGAAAAGCTTGCTAAATTCTTATATGGCAGTCAACTTAATGAATTCTTTTCTCAGAAGCTCTTTCTGCAGTGGATAACGTTTTTTTTTTTTTAACCTGAAGTATCAGTAATTTTAATTTGTGTCGACAGTTTTTTTTTGTTTTGTTTCCTTCTTTGCAGAGAAGAAATGATCAAATAATTAGACTTTTATTGGAAAAACATAGAAAAGAATTTTGTTTCAAACTATGTCATATGCAAGGAGATTTGTCTGTCTGTCAGTCTCACTCACACAAACACACACACACAAAATCTCAGAAGCTCCATCAAAGACTCATCATGTAACAAAATTGTCATATAATGACACAAAAGAATACAACAACAAAAAAAAATCTAGCTAAATGTTTACTTAATGCAATATAAACAACAACAACAACAAGAAGAACAACAAATTAACAAAGGTTACTTTCTGGCATGTAACCTCCAAGCTAAACAAGGAGCACTGTCTCTTGCTTTTACAAACCAACAAATAAAAAAAAAATGGTGTACATACAGAAAGAACTCTTTCAAGTCTCTGACTGAGTACAACAAATGGTAGGATCTGTCAGCCTCCACTCAGGTCTGGGCAATTAGCAGAGAAGGGTTGATCACAGCTGGGTGTTAAATGTTACTCTTCCTGTCAAGAGTTGTGCCTGCAAAGCTCATGTCAAAAGCTTCAATGGCTGTTTGTATGCCAAGAGTACCAGGTTAAATAAGCATTTCTTTGTAGTCTCTTCTGCTTGGAAGTGATTGTTAATCTGACATGTTGAAGTTTTCAATAATAAACAATGGCAGTGTCTTTCATCACTTTGTTTTTCTAAAGCTTGATTAAATAAATTCTCTTCTCTCCTTTTTAAAAATAAAATTTTCTAAATATACTGCTCTGATTTTAGTTTAACTAAAATCAGCCATTTATGCGATTGTGATAAAGACAAGAAAAAAAAAAACTGATAAATTAAAACACTACTACGATCAACTAAACACTACTACGATCAACTAAACACTACTACAATCAACTAAACACTACTACAATCAACTAAACACTACTAAGAAACAAACATGCTGAACTATGCTAAACTCTAGTCGCACTCTATCTCTGAAAACAACTATCCACAAAGTCTTATATGGCCTACTGATAAGATGCTTGCAGCTACTAAAAAAAACAGCAACTGCTGTATAGATTGGTTAGTCTAATTCCCTTATCTTTTCTGTTCACATTTTTAAAAACTACTCAGCTCAACAGAAACTGGCTGGACGCTTCACAACCTGAATAAGCCAATGTCATTTCCCACCCTCCCACCCCTCCTCCTCTCAAACATCATTTTGAACACTGCTTTAACTCTTTCTCATCACTGCTTCAATATATTATCTTTATAAAATCTACCTCCTATTTGTCATTCTAAAATGCAATACCTTGGATGTCTGCAAATGTTAGTCAAACTTTTATGCTTTTACATCAAAGGCAGTTTGTTTAAAATGTTTCACCCTCCTTCCATAAGACAGGCATAATCTTATGACACACTTCATCTTAGCTTAGGGTTACGTTTTTTTGTTTTTAAAATTTAACTGAGCAGTACTCATGACAGTTTTATAAAAAAAAAAATTATAATGAAACTGGTAATTCCATACACATGCACCTAAGGATTAATTCCATTTTCCTAAGATTCATTTTTTTTTGTTTGTTCAGACAAAATGCCATTATTCTTAGTGCTTCACATAGAATCACTCCTTGTTCTTGGGTGACACTCAGGTAATGCTAGAACTCTACAGACACTCACATCCAGAAAGCACAGCTAACCAGTATCCCATTTTATCAGCCACCTATAGTATATCCACCTTGTGGCTTTATGGATGCTGTTGCTGGTGTTGGTGGTGTGGTGGTTGATGCTGAGATGGATGCTGTTGTTGCTGCTGCTGTTGCTGATGCTGGCTCTGTGAAGGCTGTTGCTGGTGGAGATGCTGCTGTTGCTGGAGTCGCCGCCTTTCACCAGAAGAGTTGTGTGCATCAAGCATTTCTGTAAGCAAATCACAGAAGGTGACGCAGCCCTCCATTTTCAGCCGCTGGAAGTAAGTGATGCCACGCTCACCTGCCTGTCGGATGTGAGTCAGCAGCAAAAGTATTGATGGTGCATGTCGCAAGTTGCCATAACCTTGATGACGACCTGCAACCTCCATAAAAACATCCAATATCATCTGTCTCATATCCTGGATTTTTACAAAGCTGTCCAAGTGGCGTACCTCTGAAGATGGAACAATTAAAATATACACTGTTAACATAAAAACATATACATGTAGTTTTACACCATACATAGGATCTTCATAATATACTTATGCAGTTCAAATTATTAATATCTTCTACTCTATATGAGGCACATCATATACAAGGTCTTCATAATATACTTAAGCAGTTAAAAATAATAACTCCTATTCTATATGGGGCAGAAGCATGTAATAAAATGATAATTTGATTTTTTTGTATTTAATAAAATGATTAACTTATTCTAACTTCTGCTTTTCAGAGAAATTAAAATGGCTATTAACTTTATGTTTTACATATGGTTTCCATATACTGGATTGGAAAGGATGGATCAAACCACAGGCCACCTTGGTCATGTATCTGCATTGGAATTTTTTTTTTTTTAAACAGCTAGGATATGGTGAAACCATTATTTCAATAAAACTTCACTGTTTAAATGGACTCAGCACTAGCATAATTAATGTGATTAATGTCATCCCAGTCGCCCAAAGGGTGCAGCATGCTGGTAGAACTTCAGGGTTATGTCTTTGTAAACAAAAAAGATGGCAGACATGATGAACTACTCTGAAACTCTTCTCATTTCATTTACCCTCAGGGAGCGAGTGGTAGTGGTTTGTTGTATTGTCAGTTTGTAGTTAGGCTACTACAGATGAGCCTCCTGGCCCAACACATTTGACTTAAGTTCAGTGTATTTTAAAGGATCAGGTTTACCTTACCATTTCATTCCCTATTCACTCCACCAGACTACTATTTCCACATGGGAACCACTGGGAGCATTAACAAGGTTTTGTTCTTGCTTACCAATCTATCAGGTACTGAGCTATGGGTCACACTAAATGCTACCTCAGTCCCAAATTAAATATGCTAAAAGGTGAATAGCTTATTTCACAGTTTTACACATTGATTTCACCCCTTACACAAAATGTGAAAAAAATTGTGATTCAGAGAATCCCCAAACGAGATATTAAATGGAACACAAAAGGCCAAAGAAAGAGGTCAACCACGTGAAACTCTAAAGAGGACATTGTTAAGAGAAGCCAATTCAACGGGCATAACATCCCTTGATGAGATTGAAAAACTCGCTGAAGACAGGACATCTTGGTGAACCACCATGCGGACCCTATGTGACGTTTAACGACACCGGAAGGATGCAAGATGTAGGATAAAATAAATTATTACTATTTTAACAGCACAAGGACTTTGTAATTTGCTGCTATGGTTAGTGAGTTTCCCAGTAGTTTCAGCTATGAATTCACGAAATGCTTTGATTTTAAATGAAAGTGGAGGAGTTTAAATCCTACAAATATGATGAGAGCACAGGCACAATTACAAATGATACCTATAGTGTGAACAAGAAGTTATGTATGTCATAACAGTTTAAAAAAATAATGCTGGAAATGGATTGGTTATGTGCTCTGAAGAGAACTCAGCGATATCACTAAAAACAGCCATGTGATGGACACCCAAGGGAAAAAGAGAGGCCAACCAAAAGCTACCTAGTGGAGAACTGCAGAAGCAGAAAGGAGCAGCATGCTGGGAACAATACAAAGGCTAGTCACAATCCGTGAGAGGTGGAGAGAATTTGTTGCTGCCCTGCAAGACACCACAGGGCACAATGAGTGATGACTGCTTAGCTAATTGCTGACCAAGGACATGGATGAATGGACAGGTATAATTAAAAATGCTCTAAATCTGAGTATATTATGAGGGTCATACCGAAAGTTGTGAGCAAAAATTGTTTAAAAATCAGAATTTACAGATAGAGAAAATATAGATGTGTCACCTTAATCTGCATCCTTTGCATTTGTAGAGGTCACATGATGTCACCATCATGTGTCATAAACAAAATGGTGGGTGTTGGAGTTTCATTTCATCAACGAGCTTTTATTGAGTTCCTCGTTAAAGGGGAAATCCCCGCTGCTGAAATTCACCAAAGACTTCATCTTGCTTATGGAGATGTTTGCATGGGTGCTAGCAGTGTTAGGAGGTGGGTGAAATATTTCAAAAATGGAAACACGTGCATACAAGATATGCTTCGCAGTGGTCATCCTCGAACTGCCTCTACTGAACGCAATGTGGAAAGGGTTGACAACATCATTAAAGAAGAAGACGTATCACAATATCTGAAATTATTGTAAATCTTGGAATAGGACACAATGCAGTACAGGAAATGATTGAAACCCTAAGCTATATAAAAGTTTGTGCCCACTGGGTCTCACAGGAGAGAACGTCCAGAAAGCAGTGTGTCTGTGCCATTGGTCTGCTTGAATGGAATTCTACCAGGAGGGTATTTTCAAACTTGTAGAGCGATGGGAAAAATGTGTGCAGAGAAATGGAGATTATGTTGAAAAGGGAAGAAAATGATGCAGATTAAGATGATACATTTATATTTTCTCTATCTATAAATTCTGATTTTTAAAAAATATTTTGCTCACGACTTTTGGTATGACCCTCGTATGTTAAAAATCTTGTTAAAAAACAAAATTTGCAACCTGCCTGATTCACATCAGTGGAAATTCAGAGTACAAAGGAAAACATGGATTTTATGATGATGTAAAAGAATGCCAAAGTTGGTAAAGGAAGAACTTGAGGAGAGGAATGACAGCGGTAGTAAATTAATTGAATAGGCAAGACTACATAGCATGGTTGAAGGAAACACCTGGTTTAAACAACATCCTCGAAGACTGGCAACGTGGTGCAGTCCAGACAAAAAGACTTTTAACCAGTTAGACTACATATCAATCAAAAAACGATTCCACAATGCATTACTGACAACAAAAAGCTTGCCAGGAGCTGACTGCAATAGTGGCCATGACCCACTCTGTGGAAAAAATAGAATAAAGCTAAAGAAAGCAGGCAGAAAAGTGAGAAACTTCAAACTGAATACAAAACTCCTTTAAAATGACCGAGAACTGCGAGAACAATACAAAGTTATTATAACAAATAGATACAATGCAATAGAAAAGATAAATAGTATAGATGAACAATGGGCAATATTAAGAGACTCTATCTACCAAACTGTTAAGGAGATAATACCACCAAAAAACAGAAACCTCTAAAAATAAATGGATGACAGACGACATCTTAGGACTGATGAACAAGAGGAGGAGTAGTAAAATTAACCAAGAAAATATAGCAAGATAAATAAAGAAATAAGACGCAAATGCAGAGAAACAAAAGAAGTGTGGTTAAATGAACAGTGCAGACAGATAGAGGACTCTCATAATAAATACAGCAAAAACATGCACAAACAAATTAGTGAACTCACAGGCAGGAAAACAAAATATACCACAGGATGCCTGAAATCAAAAGAAGGTAAAATGTCAATGGGAAAAGAAGACATTGTGGACAGGTGGACAGAGTATATTGGTGAGCTATATGGAGGAGAAAGACCAGAATTAACACCAGATACTGAAAACTGTGATGGACCACCAATACTTGAAAATGAAATCATAGATGCCATCAAACACATGAAGAAAGGAAAAGCAACTGGGCCTGATAATATAACAATAAAAGAAATAGAGGCACTAGAGGAGACAGGAATAAAAATAATAACCAAGTTAATGAATGACATTTACAACAGTGGTTATATTCCCAGTGACCTGATTAAATCCACGTTTATAGCACTACCAAAGAAACGAAGTGCAAAGGAATGTGATGACCACCGGACTATCAGCCTCTCATGTCACATAACGAAGCTACTTCTGAGAATCATTATGAGAAGAACAAGGAAAAAGATAAAAATGGAAATAGTAGATGAACAGTTTGGATTTATTGAAGGAAAGGGAACACACAATGCCATTTATGCTTTATGAACACTAACAAAAAGAGTTTTAGAAGTATGGAAAGATCTCTACTTATGCTTCATTGATTACACCAAGGCATTCGACAAGGAGAAACATAATGAAATTATTAAAATGTTTGAAGACATCAATATAGACGGCAAATACCTGAGGATTGTAAAACATCTATACTGGCAGCAATAAGCAGCAACTCGAGTTGAAAATAGAACTGGAAAATATCAACCTATAATACAAGGGGTGCGACAAGGATGTGTACTATCTCCAGATCTTTTTTATCTGTACAGCGAGAATATTCTAAGAGCAATCATCACAGAACCAGGCATAAAAATTGGAGGATACAATATTAACAACCTTCGTTATGCTGATGACACAGTATTGATAGCTGAGAAACAACAAGACCTGCAAAATCTCTTGGATAAAGTGGCAAAAGAAAGTAAACAGAAAGGCCTTACTTTGAACATAAAAAAGACAGAGACTGTGGTTATATCTAAGAAACAGAATCCACCAGCATGCAGTATAAAATTAAACGGAACTATTCTAAAGCAGGTGCAGAAGTTCAAATACCTTGGAGCAGTAAATAACTTCAGATGGGAAATGCAGAACGGAAATTAGGAACAGAATAGGCCAAGCAAAGACTGCATTTCAGAGAATGAGAAATATATTAGCCAACACATTCTCATCAACGAATGTTAGAAAACGAGTCCTAAAATGCTATATTGAACCTATCTTGTTATATGGAAGTGAATCATGGACAATAGGCAGGTCTGCACAAAAATCATTGGAAGCAGCAGAAATGTGGTTTATTAGAAGAATGTTGTGAATCCCCTGGACAGCAAAAATAACTAATGAAGAATGTATGAGAAGAGCTGGAGAGACAAAAAAAACCTTGTCAAAAAGTTAAGAGAGAGACAATGTACTTTCATAGGACATGCAATGAGAAGAGGGGGCATTGAAAATATTATAACAACAGGAAAAATAGAAGGAAGAAGATCAAGAGGAAGACCAAGAGAAATGATACTGGACAGTCTGATGGGATGGTGTGAGAGGAGATCACCAACTGAGCTGATGGCCTGCATGAAGGATCGTGTACTCTGGAGAAGCATAATAGCCGATGCCAGTCAGCACGGCACCTGATGATGATGATGTAAAAGAATGTGAGAATGGGGAGTTAAAACACCCATCAGCAGTACAGGATGGTTTAGGAAAATGCCACACCAGATGAATGAATATCTCTGGTTGCTCATCATTTACTTCAGAGTGCAAAGTCTTCCTTGTACCTGGATACAATCTGGATCACACATTCTCACATATATAATAAAGACTGTACAGACAGTAGCAATTAATGGCATTTGAAATATGGCTTCGGGTAAAAATTTTTCCAATAATAAACAATGATGCACTGTGTTTCAAAAAATCACAAACAAGCACTTTAGACAAGAAGAGAAAGAAAATGACAAGAGAATTATGTGAGACTTGAATCATGGACTCTGGTAGGACAAGCAACCACCCAGCCATGAGAGTACCATTTTCCTGTTCACCTGGCCATCTTATATCTCAAAATAAGTGCACTGTATTCTTGTGACCAGCTGGCTACTCATCCTGCTGTAGTCTGTGGCTCAAGTCCCATACAGTTCTCTTAAGATGTTTCTATTCTCTCAGATCTACACTGCTTTGTCTATGATTTTTCAAAGGCTAACCATAATACACTGTGCTCTACCATTATTATTATGTTGCGTTATGTAACAGATCAGTTCAAAGATGGCAGCTTTTTTGTACCAAAAAATGCTGAATCACAGAATGGGTTCTCCATCTGTGATCTCATGTTTTTTTTTTTTTTTGTGTGATCAGTAAAAATCTGGAACTCATCAAAGAACTGATTCAAGGACTCATCTCAGAAAATTTCCCATCTAAAACTCAGCAAGCACTCACCTGCATTGACTAATACTGTGGCCTGTAAGAGAAGAAGCTCCTCTTTGTTAAGACCATACAACACCATCTGTTCGGACACTGCAGATACCTGCTCTAGAACATCAGCCATTCCTGTTAATGCCCACTGCTGCCTGTAAATGGGAAAATGACACTTATGAAGCTGCTTTGCACTGAGACTTAAGGGGTTATTATTCTTACTTATTGTTCAGAAATTTAGAAATCAGAATCTGACGTTATCACATTCAGGACAGTCCATACATGATCTGCCACATACCCCAACATCCACTGAAGTGTTTGTCTGCTAATGGTTCCTATCAAATGTTGGTTCTATTTTCTCCCAAGATGTTCAGATTTTCTGCCAGCATTCTTCCTCTGTCCTAATGTTATCAATCTTTGTACATGCAAACATGCACACTGTCCATCCACTCCCTCTCCTCATCCTCCCACATTCTGTCCAAAATGGTCTTTCCAATGTCTCTCTTGTCTACTCTCACACTGCTTTGCAGCTTGTTCAGCCAACTCATTTCCATGCACACCTGCATGCCCTGGACAAAAGATCCACATCAATCCCCTCACATGAGACAGTCTAACAGGTTCACCTAATCTCTTCAAAGAAAAAAAAAGAGATTGGGTGAGCCTGTTGGGACAGTAATTGAAATGAGTTGTAGTGGGTTTATCTTTATAGCTTTTTATTTTTTTATCTCAAGACATTACTCTGCAGACGAAAGTAAATTAGGGTCAGTCAAAGCTTTAAAAGAACTCGCTCTCAGTATGTCTGATTCTACCATATCGTGAAAGCCATAAAAAAAGAAAAAAGACCCAAAGTGGAAATACAGCTCTTTCAAAGTATATTCAGTTGTACCAGTCAAGGTTTATGGTTCTAGTATGTAGGAAGCCTTACTTTTTTTATCTCAACAGTTATGTGCAAAGAAATAATAAATGAACCCTTTCACATCCTATGTGTGATAAGGACTTAATTTTAATTTGGAAACTGCCTATGTTGTAGCATAAGCCTTTGGTAGGAGATTTTTTTTGTAACAAAAGCTCATACAATAATGTTACAACTTCTTTTCTTTCTTGGACAAACAAGCTGACCAAGTATTACTGAGAAGAACAAAGGCATATGAAATTTTGATTACATTATCAATGAAAAAAAAAGGTGGAAAAAGAGACAAACTTCTTGATCTAATGGCTTATTGTCATATCTCAGTTATTCACAGTAGAAGCAGGAACTTATGAGCATGTTACATGCCTGACACATATCAAATGTTATGAAGGTGAAAGGAGGGGTTGAAGAAAATCTGACTCTTCCAAGATTGGTCATGAAAGATTGAATATGAGGGTGATCAAAATGAAAACCTTAAAACTGTGACAGAAAATCTAAGCACTGTCCCGTCATCATGTAATTGACAGCACCATTACTAGTGATGTAAGGAATGTCTTGCAGGTGGCACCACAGTGCTAACAAGCTACATGATGTCACAGAAGCAGTGTCAAAATGGCTGCTTCTTTAGAAACATGCATGAAAGTAGAAAAGTGTTCTGTTATCCATTTCTTTGAGCAGATGTGGTGTGAAGAACCAAGATTGATGTTCAGAACTGTGGTATTTCATTCACCAGCACTGGAGAATTTTTCCATCACAGTGTATTCAACTTCTGTAACCAACTCTGCTTTCAGTATGAGGAGAGTTAGATACAGAATTCAGGCCATGCCAGAATGACAAACATGCACCACCATACAGAACCTTTATTCACCAGTGAATTTTGACAAGTTTCACATCTTCACTGCTCAAAGTATAGATGACAGAACATCACATGCATGTCTCTAGAAGAGTCATCATCTTTACTCTGCTACTATGATGTCAATGTAGCTCACTGGCTGTGTGCAATTTACAAGACAATAGAATGGTACTTGGAATTTCTGTCATAATTTTAAGGTTTTCATCTGGATCATCCTGGTACAGTACTGCTCCCGGAATCCAACACCCCAGAACTCAAACAACTTGGAATCCGAACAAAAAATTTGAGCAAATTTTGCCCCAGAATTCGAACGCTGCTTTGGAATCCAAATGGCAGCACGTTGTGGCACCCTAAAAATACCCTTGTTAACATGTGTGTTAACTTGTTCAATGATAACATCATTCAACATTTTAGAAAAGCTCAAAAAGGTCGCCAACATCAGGCCACTTTGGAACGTTGGTTCTCAAAAGACACCATGACCAGTGACCCCAAGCCCTCTGCAAGTGGTAGCTTAGCAAAGGGCATGAAAAGGCAAAGAATGCAGACACCAGAAATGTAGTTACCTGATGTTATCATGGAAGGTGACTCGCCTTCCAAATAATAAATTCTCCTCCTCCAGCTTCCACATGTGCCATCATCACTCCTTTTTTTTTTTAAAGGTAAATACAGGTTTTTATATTTATATTTTTAATCAAATATTATTATTTGTTAATATTTTACCTTAAAATCCAGTGTATTTACTGTTAAAATCATTTTGAAAATTCGAGTTCGTGGGACCCAGGAAAGGATTAATCCGGTTTCTATTATTTTAAAGCGGAAAAATTCTCTAGGAACTTGAATGATTTGAAACTCGAAAGGGGTTCTGGAATGGATTAAGTTCAGATTCCAAGGTACACTGTATTTGGGAACTGATTAGAAAAAAAAGAGAATAAATGCTAATTACACTGTCCTGAAAAATCATGTGAAAGTGAATCCTATCTGGCAGGCAAGGTCCTATGACAGGAGAGTCCAGCTGATACATCACTCTGGGGTAAAGGTTTTTCCCCCATTTCAAGGGTGGGCTCACAGTGGATAAAAAACAGATTTGGGGGTGGGGGAAGGAAGAGAAGTGAATATTACACCATTTGTAAAATTTCTCTCAGGGGCCCTGCTGCCAGGACAGAAATTTGAACATGATATTTTTCTCTAGTTTAGGACTCATCTGTTATCATATCAAGAAGAAGACTTCTTGTTCCAATTTCCGCACTAATAATGGTGGCTTGGTGGACATCAAGGTCAGGTATCATGTAACACACATGGCCATGCAGATCCACGAAAGTTAGTTATAATTAATCTATCTTCCTGTGACTGAAGATTTTAGAAACGGCAGTTTCATACCTTTCTAAATGGAAGTCTGGGGCAAACACAAGTGTTCGCCCCTCATACTCCATGGATCGAAAAGCGCAGTTTAGGAGAAGCAACTCCATCCAGCAACATTCAATGAGGTGCACCTGGTCACTCAGTGTTAAACAGGTGTAGCCTGAAAAGTAGACAGAACAAATTTTAATGAAAATTATCATAGTTGATATTTCATTCTCAGGTACATCTCATAAAATTACACTTCACTAATATTTAATCACCACATCTACTACCTATAATGCATTACAACTGCCAAAGGTTTAACACCAAGTGACAGTCCCCAGGCAACTGTAAAATGTGGCACAAAAGTGAGATCATCTAATAATCATTTTAAGCTTACTGGATAAGCAGGTCTGGAAAAAAAAAATATACACATGAGGGCTGACTGATAAATTCGTGGCCTAAGGTACAAATACTTGAAACACACAGTTGATATTAAGTGCATATGTAGATCAGGTTAATGTAAGATTAAACACCAAGTTTCAAGAAATTAACTGCAACCAATTTTTTTTTTACGGGCTACTGAAGTTGTAAGGGGTGGCAGAAATTGAGAAAATGGATAAAATTTCTCATCGAGCAGTCATTCACTACCTCTACATCAAGGGCTTATCGTCAAAGGAGATCCATGAGGATATGGTAGAGACTCTAGGGGAAAGTGCCCCTTCGTACAGCACAGTGAAGAAATTGGCAGCTCAATTCAAACATGGAAGGGAGAGTCTGGAAGATGATCCCTGTCTAGGAAGACCAAGAACGGTAACCACCAATGAAACCACCGGCAGAATCTATGATATGATAATGGAGGATCGATGACTAACTGAGCGGTACATTGCTACTGAGTTGGGCATCTCCCAGGAATATGTTCATGCCATTATTCACAATGATCTTCAAATGACAAAGCTCTCTACTCAATGGGTCCTGAAACTTCTTGGAGCTGATCACAAACGACAGCGTCTCAACATGTCAAGAGACAATCTTGGCCATTTTTCTGCAGATCCTGAAAAGTTTATTCAGCAATTTGTGACTATGGATGAGACTTGGGTTCATCATTTTTAACCAGAAACCAAAGAACAAGCAAGGATGGTTCTGTCTGCAGGCAAAGTGATGGCTTCCATGTTTTGGGAATCAGGTGTGCTATTGGTAGACTATCCTCAGAAGGGCAGACGGTCACCAGGACCTATTACGCTAATCTTGTGATGCGACTGCGGGTCAAATTAAAGGAAAAGCATTGAGGGAAAATGACAAGAGGAGTCATCTTTCAGCAAGACAATGCTGCAGTTCACAATGAACGGCGGTGGCAACGGCTGCCATTCATGAATGCGGCTTCTAGCTTCTTGAACATCCTCCTTATTCTCCAGATTTAGCCCCTCGGGACAATTACCTGTTTATCAAACTCAAAAAGGGAGCTCAGCGGTCGCAAATTTACTTCAGATGATGACGTCATTCATAATGTAGACCACTTTCTACTGGCACACGATGCTGACTTTTACAAAAGGATCCATATGCTCCAGGGTCGCTTGACTAAGTGTATAAAATTGCAAGGGGACTATGTTGAAAAATAACCCCCAAAAAGTTGTCCACAAATAATCCATTATACCTTAAGCCACGAACTTATCAATCATCCCTTGTATATTAAGTGAAATTATGATTTTATGCTGATATGAAGTTTCATTTTAATTTTTTTTTAAAGGAAGCTTACTTAAAACATTTTGCTTTCGTCCTATTCTCATGCATGTACTAGTATTAAGCTGCAGGCTCGGTGAATTATAATGTTACTAACGTGTTACAAATGGCCCTAAAAAATAAATGTTGCTATAAAAGCCTTGTATAACACCTGCTACCCAGCACAAATGCTGGAAGTTTTACATGTCCATTAAAACTATATAACAGCAATTAGAACTAGATTATGGCCTAGTCTACACGGTCTCATAATGACAAAGTCACAACTTAATGTTGTGACTCAGAAGCACAGCTCTGAAGATCAAAGAATAACTTTCTTTACTAATTTAATCTTTAGATCAGGGCTGTTCAAATGGCGACCTGTGAGGTTTATTATAAATTTTTTACAAATTTTAATATTGTCAGTCAAAAAAAAAGAAAAGAGTTTTAGTTGTGCAGTGATAAGAAAATTCCCTTAAGCACATCATGAAATTTATACAAAACACTGAATTAGATGCAGCCCACTCCTTGACTTGTAAATACAACTGTGGCCCTTGGGCCCCATGAAACTGAATGCCTCTGATTTAGACTGAACAAATTTTATTCAGCAACCTACCAGGGACATGCTTGGCCCAGTTAATTAGATACACAAGTTCTCTGTCTGCCAGTTTGATCAGCGTGTTCAGCAGATGTACTCGAGTGGCTGGCAGACTGTGGTTGTGATAGCTCTCTAGGACTGGTAGGTCAGCTTTTTGAAGGGCTTCAAGGATGGATGCACTCCTTGACCGTTTTGCAACCTGTGACAGCAAAATCAATAAGAACTACAGCCATGATGAAGGGCAGATAGTATATTTAACATAACAGCACAATTCTGTTCTAGTCAGTTAAAAGCTAACAAAAGCAAACAAAAAAAAAGAGAGAAACTACCACTCCCCTTCTATAAAGATTTCATAAACTGAGATTTAACACACAGGAAAAATCTTGAGTTATATATATTACATGCAGGTGGAATAAAAAGATGGTACTCAGTGGTCACGTTAACCGGTAAACTACTGATTAAGAATGAGAAAAAATGAAACTTTTAGAAGTTGTCAGTTATCAAAACTGGTTTATATTATCAAAAACCTAGTAAAAAAGCAACCAGTGAAGGATAACTGGGCCAGCAGACTGATGACCCTCAATTTGCACTGAGGAGAATCAGCCAGTTTTGGTTCAGCATGTGAGCATTTTATGAAGATTAAATCTTGCTGTGAACAGGATGAAAAAAAAAATTTTTTTTCACATGAACATTTACTTTCCATTGTTGTTTGTAAAATACAAGTATGTTTAATTTTACACACACACAAAAAAAAGTATAAAGTACCGAACGTTGTATTGAGCAAACCAGTATTTTGGAATGTACTTCATACCAAGTGAAAGGTAGGTATAAATGTACCAGTTTCAAAAAATTCCTAGCAAGATCACCGACTGGCTTTAACTGCTAATATTTAAAAAAACCGATTCAGACATTTCACATAAGTAGGATGATACAGAACTTATAACCACTGCATTGTAGAGCACATATAGTGAAAAAAAAAACAAAACTACACACTGCTGCTGAAAAGTTACTGCTGGTTTTCATATTTCCTGTTTGTTTCTTCTCTATTTAAAAACAACAAACGCGTGCACGCAAAAAGGAATCTTGTAGCATGCTTTTTTTTGGTTATAAAATAAGAGAAAACATGAAAAGCAGGAATATTTACTGAACAAAATTCTATGATGTACTAACAACTGAGCTTCTGGAAAATCATCAAACTATGTGGGAGAACATGATGAGAAAGAAGATACTAGTAAGTCACTGTATTTATGAGGTTGATTCAAATGAGAATCTTACATTCCTCCCTCCCCCCCATGTGCAAAAATGTCATACAGCTGCATCATTTTTCCACATAGTTTCCATTATGTTCAATGCAAGTCCTTCAGTACTTGCAAAATGCATGGACTCCTGTACAAAAACTATTTTTCGGTTGAGTATGCTGCCACTCATGCACCACCTGTTGCACCTCTTCTTCTGACTTGAAAGGCTTTCCGCCCATTGCCTCTTTAATTGGTCCAGATATGTAGCAATTACTCGGAGCAAGGCCTGGAAAATATGGATGTTTCATTCAACTTCTGCTATCAACTCTGTTATCACAACTCAGTGGGCCTGACCTGAACGAGGAAAGTCTGGTACAGAACTCTGGCTGTTTCGGAACTTCCTACTCCACCTATTATTCTTCTTTTTCTGTCTCCATGGAACTGCAAGCATAATGTTCTCTGCAGTTGATAAGGTGAAGATATTGAGGCACAGCATAATGTCAGAGTGTGAACAGGTTATGGCAGCCATTTTTTTCAGTCCCTGAGTGGGATGTGCAATAGCAGGATCCACCACCATGCAAACTATGGCGATTCCTGCCCTGTTAGCCAGGCTAGGTCTGTTGCTAGATGTACCAAGAGAGAGGGGGAAGGGTTTTGGTAGGCTACAGTTCACCAATCCTGATGCTAGCATGTCAGCTATGGGTGTTGACTGCCAAATCAGACAGTGTTTTCACCTCCTAATCTAAATTTCCTGCAATGACATATATGCATCACCACAGCGAATATTTCTTCAACAGGTTTTACACCATTACTCAAAAAAAAAGAAAAAGAATAAGGGAACACTGTTTCACTTTCAAACATGTATGGAGATCAGTGGCCATCTTTACACTGCAACTATGATGTCATGTAGTTCACTGGCACCATGCTGCCACCTGCAAGACGTTCCTTACATCATTAATAATGATGCTGTTAACTTATATGATGATGATATGTGTTCAGAACTTGGTATATGTTCAGAACTTCTATCACAATTATGTGGTTTTACTATGGATTAAATTCATATAGGGTACTGGAAAATATGAAAGACAAAACTTCCACTATCTATGCAGATCTCCATCAGTAATCTAACACTGGAACTTCTCAAAGGGAAGAATGTTTCTGAAATAATTGTAAATGAGCATGTATCTTCATATAAAATGCATGTTTTCATACATGCATATGTTCAATGAATGTATGAGGGCGAGTCAAAAATTAATGGCAATTTTTGCACCAAAAAATCTAGTAGAATAGAAGATTCTTCTTCTTCATTAAACCATTTTCTGTCTACATATGCAGTTCTGTCTCTTGGATAAATATGACTGGTTTTTGTAGTTCCTGTAAGGTTCTTGGGTGGTTTCACTGAGCTAGATAAGTTTCTCTGTGTGCCTCACAGCTGGTGATGAGTTCCAGTTTGGGGCGCCTGAGCAAAGAGGAGAACTGCAAACCTTAAACTCTGATACACATAATTTCAGTCAGTTGTGTCCTTTTGTGAGGTAGAAATGATGACTTGTCCATTTCTGTTTAACACGTGGTAGCCATCATGTGGTGGTGTTTGTGACTTTATGTAGGTTTTTATCATGTCTTTCTTCTGGTTATAGGCGACCAGAATGTCTATTTGCTCCATTTCAGTTGCCTCTTTAGCCAGACAGCTTTCTCATTCCCTGGTATCCCACAGTAGGATGGAATTCACTGCAAGGTGACTCTATGTAGTAGTAGTTGAGAGCTGTAGTACAGATGTTCCGCCCCTCCTCTTTAGATATATGTTTGTTGAGGCACGCTGGTGACATGACATCAGCAAATCAGATGTCAACACGACATCAGCAAATCAGATCCAAGATGACTGCTCCACTGGAAGCACGCATGAGAGAGGAACAGCACATAGTTATTCATTTCTTTGCTAGTGGGGTTGCAAAATCTGCAAATAGTCATCACAAAATGCAGAGGCAGTATAGGGACATGTACATACTGCTCTCACAGGTGTCAAATTCTGGTGATGCAGCTTCCTCAGGCTGGCCTCACATTGCAAATACATCTGATACTAACGCTGAAATGAAACAAATGATACAGGAAACCTGGCTACCAACAATCAATGGGGTGGATGGAGAACTGAAGATTAGTCACGGCTCAGAACCCCACATCATTCGCAACATGCTGCAATACTGAAAAATCTCTGCCAGATTTGCTCAGTTCTGGTGTGATTTTGCAGCATAATAACATGCAGCACACAGCTTGTGCAACAGCTCAACAAACTACAGATCTTTGTTTTGAATGTCTTCCACATCCTGCATATTCACCCAACCTCTCACCATGTGATCATCATTTGGGCCCCTCAGGGAGGTGCTAGGTGAGAAGTTCAGTATAGATCATCAGATAAAAGAGACAGTGCATAGGTGGTTACAGTAAATCAGAAGATTTTTTTTTTCAAGGAATACAGGCATTAATGAAGCAGTAGCAGACATGCATTTAACATGGTGTGGACTATGATGAAAAGCAATAAGGAGCTTTAAACCAACCTGTACATTTTATGTTAATGAAAAAAATTTTGTGGTTATTTTTTGACTCAACCTCATATATTTTGCAGCTATATTTTGTTGTAAAGGAAACAAGATGGGAAAAAGTTAGCCAAAGGTACTATTGTTCCACTATAACACAATAATCTAAATGTTAAAAAAATTTCTTTTTTGCTTGAGGAGACCAAAGAAACTTGTGTTTTCAGCATCTGTTGAAAGTTCTGCTTCTTCTGTAAAACCAAGTTTCAACACTAATAGTGCAAACATATAAGATCCTAACAAAAATGTTTCACAGAAAGTTAATACTCTCATAAGATCACGATATGCATTACCTTGAAAGATGATGCTTCACTGTTGGTTGAATTGATGGCAGAGTCTGAAGAATCTGCTCGACACCGTTTGCCCTTCAACCCACCAGTCGTGGTACTGGTCTTTCTCTCTTTTCTTTGACTTCCTGTAAGCATTAAAATAATGAAAAGTAGGACACATATACAAGAAATGTCCATATGAAGTTTTTTTTTATTTTTGGACCAAAAGACTGCAGGATGTATACTTTTTTCAAACAATTACAAAAAAAAAAAGAGATTTTAGTGTTGGTTAAAAACTTTTCAACTATAAATTTGTATAGTAAATTTACACACCATAAAATTAATATTAAATTTACAATTTTTTTTTTAAAGTGTCCTACAAACCTCTTAGAGCAATGTGGCATAAAACTAATAAATTCACTTATCAAAAAAATACATAAAGCACTACATTTCAGGTGCAGATGTGGTGGTTAGCATATTCATTTCTGATGTATAACTTCGGCCTAGGTGCCTCAGTCATCCAGCTGCAGAAATTGGTTCTTAGCTTCTTTTGGAGCTTTGGAAGGAAAGGTTGGCAGGTGTGGTGCTGACCACATCATCCTCTAGCATGCTATGTCAAGGAAAATACAGGCACCGAAACCATATCTCCCTAAATGCCTCTACAGAAGTACAGGACTACATTTCATTCTTTAGACAAAGCAGACTTAATACTGTGAAAATTTTATTAAATGCAGTTTTTTTTAAAAATATACAAACATCATAGATGCTCTTAATGCTAAACCTGCTGCTGGCTGTTTAAACTGTTTTAAAAAGAAAAATAAATTCACAAATAAAATAACTGCAATCATATGATACTGTTCAGAAATTGAGAGTTTGTAATTTAAACTGCCATGATACTACAAGTATTAACTGCCATAATACTACAAATATTAATTGCCATTATTTCCCCAATGGCTCTGGTGGTTGATCGATCGATCAATCAATCAATCAATCACACACGCACAAACACACACAAATTCATGGTGTTAGGCCACTGTTCAGTTAGAGAGAAGCAGAGCCAGGGGAAGGCTGAAAGAAATGATACTGGATAGCTTGATAAGATGGTGTGAAAGGAGATCACCAACTGAACTGATGGCCTGCATGAAAGATCAGGTACTATGCAGAAACATAACAGACAATGCCAGTCGGCATGGCAACTGATGACGATGATTTAACTCTCATTACATAATAAAACTGCATCAATTTGCACAGACATTTTTTATTGTTTATATATCAATTTAAATATGACAAAATAAAAAGTTACACATGTGTTAACATTTTATTCATTCATTCATCTGAATGTCCCTTGCGGAACTTTGCCTCCCTAACAGCACTCCTGTAGGCCTCTCTTTTGTGAGTAAGATGGCCTGCTGCTGATGCATCCATTTGCAGATCATCAACGACGTCTTGTGGCCATCTTCGCCTTGGTCTTACTCTCTTTCTTTTTTCCCATATTAAAAACATTAACATGTGATATAAATAAAAGCCTTTTCATTTTCTTCTCTGAAGATAACTGAAGAATGACAGTCAGATACTTTCACTAACTGGTCCATGCTACTGAAAGTTATTTTAGGTAAATGAAAATTCTGTGACTTTCTTGTAATTAAAAAAAAAAAATATGAAAGCACCTAAATTTGTATACTTAAAGAAAAAGATAAAACTATCACAAAATTTGTGTTTCTCATAATCCACTTTATCACTGACATCTATTTTTGATTCTGCCACGTTTGTTCATATCATATCTCTTAAGACACTCCAAAAAGCTTACAACAAATACAAATGCAAAATAAATATTAACAACGTTGTTAATATTTTAGCACTTTATGCAAAATAAATTAATGTGACATAATGCCTACCATTTTAACTGATTAGTTCTAGCAGAATGAATTGGACAAATATTTTTTTTTTTCCATTTTCAGTATGGCCTGTTTTCTGATACTGCTTCTGTCCCACTAAACATAACAAAAGTTAGGATTACAGTTCAGAGTCTCCTTATTTTCAGTTGCTGACAAGCTCACACATTTGTACTTCAGGAGTATTTGGGACAGAAAAATATTATTCCCAGAAGAAAATTATTACTCAGACTCACTGGAGAGCATGACTTATCCCTGCTAACACAAAAATAAACAAACATAAAAAATAACCACACACACACCACAAAGAGAGAAAATAAGAGAGAGAGAGAGACAGATACAGAGAGAGAAAAATAGAGAAAAGAGAGAAAATAAAGGAGTGAGAGAAATCCAAAAATGAAGTCTTCTTCATCTTCTTCGTTTGCTTCTACCACCAAGACCGCCCTGTGATCCTACTGAATTTACACCTGTGGTCCTCGTTAAGTCCCATGGTGTCCCCGAAAGGACCACACAAGATCCCAGAGAGGACCACAGGAAGTTCAGAGTATCGCAGGGCTTGAGCCTGTATTCTTGGTGGGTCTCAGAAGCGGGATTGTGTGACACCGTGGTTTTCGTTGCACCAGTTTAGTCTAGAATTGGACTTTCTCACCGGAAAACCTCGACGTGTTTTGGATATCAGTATATCCCCGCTGGGTGGTAGCCCATCCTGGCCAGAGTTGGACTTTCTCACCGGAAAACCTTGACGTGTTTTGAGATACCTGTATATCACCGCCGGGTGAGAGGTGGTTGCCCATCCAGTCCAGTGTTGGACTTTCTCACCGGAAAACCTCAGCGTGATTAGGATACGCATACATCCCCGCCGGGTGAGAGGTGGTTGCCTATCTAGACTGCCGTGGTCCAGTGTCTCCGACTTCAGCATTTTGTGGTTTGTGGCTGCTACCCTTCCTAATTGTGATCAGGATGGAGCTTTTGTCCAGGAGGACGAATCCTCGCCACTAGTGACTTCCACCCCTGTGTTGAGCCAGTTTAGGCATATTATCCCAGTATGGGAGTGTTTGGGACGTGACCTACCTCTAGAGCAGAGGTACCGTGACATGTGTAGCCTTCAAGTTTCACCTCTGATGTGAGCCAGTTTAGGCATATTTCACCAGTATGGGTGTATACCGGGCGTGACCGACCTCTAGAGGGGAGGTGGCGTGACATGCCTGGCCATCAAGTTTCACCCCTGGTGTATGCCGGTTTAGGCATATTTCACCATTGTAGGTGTATTTCAGATGTGGCTGTCCTCTAGAGCAGAGGCGCCGTGGTATGTGAAGATCTCGCAGCGATACTACTGGACATACCGATTAAACTTCACTTTATCCTTTCCTTCACCTTTTCACATCGGCGGCACACAGCAACCCTTACTTCTTTTCCACAGTTTCTTCCTTGACCGGGAAGAGCTTCACTCCACGCGCGGCATCCGAAGAGTCTCGCCAGCTGTGTCTTAACCTCTGGGTTAAGCCGGTTCAGGCATTTCACCCGATATGAGTGCACTTAGGACGTGGCCGACCTCCAGACCAGAGGTGCCGTGATTTGACTGTTTGCTCTGCTTTATCCTTTCTACCACCATTACCGCAGTGGTGCTGCGCAGCAACCCCATTTGCACCTTTCTTCATTGGCCGGGAGGAGCACCGCTCCATGCACGGCAGCTGAAGAATCTCGCCAGCAGCGCAAAAATGAAGTGTCTTTGTTACTTATTTAGTTCCTTATCCAGTCAGTTCATTCTCTAGCACTTATCCTTCCCCCCCCACACACACACACACTTCTCAAACAAATTTATTCATCAGTTCATAAACTTATTTTCAAAAACTTACATATGTTACATACATATATATATGCTTGTTTTTTCTAGTACACATACAATTGTTTACAAACAAAAGCAGCTACACTGACATGTCATATCACAAGACATATATACTGACCTTTGTTCATGCCAACCTCATAGCATCGTCGTAACCGACACGCCTGGCAGCTCTTGCGCCTGTGTTTGTCAATGGTGCATGTATTGGTTGCAGGGCAAATGTAATCCACCGGACCTGACAAAGCAAATATGGAAAATCTCAAGTTTTACATTCTAACAACATGAAAACATCAATGTACCTACACTTGTTTTATACCAAAACATGGACACCAAAGCTGACAACCAGCATCATTGTTCATTACCACAGTGAAAGTACATATAGTACAAAAACTGTGAGCTGGTTTTTCAAGGTGAAAGGTATTGGTCCTCACTTGAATGCTCCAGTCATTTAGGCTGTAAAAATGTGCACCTTATACTTGTGTTAGGGAACTTTTGTCTGTCTTCTTCGTCCTCGTCTTTTGCCATTTACCTCAGTCATGACCAATTTTTCAAGACCTTCATGCCTGCCTGATATGCCCAAGAAACTCTGATTGCCTGTTTCTTACATATGGCACTAGTTTAAGATATTCTTTAGCCTGCTGTAATATGTAATATAGGGAACCAGCATTTAAAATAATTTCAGACTGCTTGTATGTACACGGCGGCCTGGTTAGCCGATTGGTTAAGTGCTTGGCTTCCTAATCCAGTGGTACTGGGTTCAGGGCCTGCAGTGGGATTTTTTTCTGGTACACACCAAAAAGGCCCAGGGGTTGACCCAGCCTCTAAAAATGGGTACCAGAGAAATCTGGGAAGGTAAAGCGGCCAGGTGTGATACTGACCACACATCACACTTTCATGTGACGAAGGTCTTGAAAATAAGGGGCTAACACCGTATTCCCCAATATGCCTTAATGCCATGGAAACGGAAATTTTACATTTTTTTTTTATGTACATGTGTGAGGCATACTGGAAAAAAAAAACCATACACATGTTTACTGGTCCTGTGTATGCTATTTTTGACAGAGAGCAAATGTCAGAAAAAAAAAAAGTGCCCAAGTATAATAACTCTTTTCAAGAAAGCCATAAGATGAAACAAATTTCTATTGCAATTCACACAAGGTACTGTGTAGTCATGGATAGTCTCTAACCCCCCCCCCCCCAAAAAAAAAAAAATTGTACTACTAGATGTATATAACACATACATCAGAGAATTATACAAGAAATCAAACATACAAGTGATAGTGAGACTGGCATTAAAGAAAAATAAGTGAGTTTCAACATTCCAGTAAGATATATAGAAGCATTTGAGGGTGGGGGAAAGACAGGAGGAGGAGAAGAACAGTAAAGAAAATATTGAAATTACTCATAATACAATGGTTCAGATAACAGAAAATGACTGCAACACTGAAACATCACAAGAAAGCAATGAGACACATAATGGTTTGTTATCACTACTGAAAAAAAAAAAAACTTGATGAGAAAAAGGAAGACGAGTTGATTAAAGAATACATTTCATGCTACTTCACTGTTACTCTTCCAACAGTAGGATTTATGACTTTTCAATCCCCTGGGAACAACTGTGTTAAGAACACACTTATCTTAACATATGTTTTTGTGAGACAAGGAACAGAGATCTGTTTGCTTAAAAACTCTGACCTACTTCTGTAGCCTGGAAACCTGTAGCAGTCAACACTAACTGTAATTGTTATTTTTGTAAACTGTGTCAGGTTAGTGGACAGAAGGGGACATGGAGATCACCGGGCGGTGAGGGAAGTCTGATGTGAAACCAATGAATCCAAGATGACAAGCCTATGGGTCTCTATAACAATGGCTATCAGAATGAAGTAAACAAAACAGAGCTACAGGTGGCGGGGAATGGACATCAATGAAGCACTCATCGGACTCCTCATCCCAAAGTTGGAGTGTCTCTGTGGAGCCGTCTCAATGCCACTGGGCCTGATGCGGAGAAGGGGCTTAAGTAAAGCCACCAGAGGGTGGAAAACGAAGTTTTGGCCAGGCCAGCCTACACCACTGTCTTCATGGCAGTCCGAGCAAGACCACAGTCTGCCCTAGCAAGGAGAGGTGCTGAAGTCGGAGGTCCCAGCCAGAAGGCACATCACAAAAATCAGGGTACCAAGCATTATCGCTAAATGCATAAGAAGGTGACTTTTCACTCTTTTGTCAGTGTCAAGTAGTACAGTACAGGAATGCCCCACTACATGAGGTCCTACTTTGCTAGATCATGGGTTTATGCACAATCCACTGGGTGGGTGAAGATGCTGTCTGATTTGGCAATCAGCGATCCATATATGACATGCTGGAACCAGGGCTGGTGGACCATAATGGACCAAGACCCTTTCCCACCTATCTGTTAATACCCCCAGTAACAGACCTAGCCTGCTACTGGGGCAGGGATCATCATAATTCCCACAATGGTGGAGTCTGCAAAAGAAATATTGCTTTTTAGCAGCACTCAGGGACTAAAAAATTAAGATGCCATTACCCACTCTTAAGCCAACATTGCTGTGTCTCAACATCACCACTGTATTGGCTGCAAAGAACATCAGCTTGCAACTCCAAGAGAATGAAGAAGAAGCTGATTTTAATGTCACTTTTTATGGTTGTTAATGCTTTGCATGCAATAGCAAGTGCATATGAGTTGTAAAATAAATAAAACTAAGTGCATATGAGTTGTAAAATAAATAAAACTAACAGTTGTGATCTGTACCAAATTAAAAAGCTCTTTTTTACAAATTCTTTGCTTTACAAGGGGTCTGCAGGAACAATTTGACTCATAAAGTGAGGTTCTGTTTGCTAGTCTTTGTCAGTTGTCCTGTATCTTAACACAGACTTTATGAAAGCTGAGTTTGGCAGTCTGCAAGTGATACTGCTCTTTATGCAACAAAATGAGATGTTGCTACCAACCTTGTATACTTCTCTTGAAGAAAGCTTTACATCCTTCACACGACCACACACCATAATGAAAGCCCGATGCATTGTCATTGCACACCTGACACAGCTTAGCCTGGATGCTGTTACCTGGCACTAGTAGGTGTATAAAACAATTATAAAGAAATTATAAAATTCTTCATTCAAAGGTCATAAAGTTATGCAGTAACTGGCTGTTATAAAAAGAAAAGATCTAAAGTGAATCTCTGCTCTTAAGAAAAAAAACTGCAGCATTTCAATTAAAACTATAATGGTTAACTTCATGATTATTTTCAAGCAATAATGGAGCTCTAAAGCTTATGCAGACTATCAGCCAGAAATGAAAATCATCACGACAGAAATGAGATGTTCAAGGAGAAAACTAATGTGACAATACGAGACCAAATAAGAAATGACACAATCAGGGCAAAGGTTGGAGTGATACCAGTATTACACAATAGACAGAAACAGCAAGTCAAATAGTTTGGCCATGTCATATGGCTAAAGCCGAACAGTGTAGCACAAAAAACACTCATGCTAAAATCTGTTACAGAGGAGGCCGCCCTCACAATAGATGGAGAGAGGAAATTACATAAGCCTTAAATATTCAATTATACAAGGGGTGCTGATATAAGCAATCAAAGAAGAGATCCATAAGCTCCAAGATCGCTAGACTAAGTGCATAAACTTGCAAGGGGACTAAGTCGAGAAATAATCCAAAAAAGTTGTCCACTGATAATCCGTTGCACCTTATGCCAAAAACTTATCAATCGCCCCTTGTAAATTGTCAAGGCCTATCAAGACGTTTATTTGTCACCTCAACACCAAAAGGTACGAGGGTCATACCAAGTCATGAGCAAAAATTTTTTTAAAACTGAATTTATAGATAGAGAAAATATAAATGTATCACCTTAATCTGCACCCTTTTCTTCACTTTTCAACATAATCTCCACTTCTCTGCATACATTTTCCTCATCGCTCTGCAAGTTCGAAAATACCCTCCCGGTAGAATTCCGTTCCAGTTGACTGAACGCACAGACGCACTGCTTTCTGGATGTTCTCTCCCGCGTCGTAGTGATGGCCTCGCATTTGTTCTTTCACAAAACCGAAAACCATTGGGTGCCATGTCGGGGCTATAGGCAGTATGTGGAAGAATTTCCCAACCTATTTTCTGAATTCCCTCAGTTGTCTGGCGAGTAGAGTGAGGCCGAGCATTATTGTGGTGCAGGATGATTTTCTTTCCAGGGCGTTTACTGCGTAATGCACGACTGAGCTTCTTAAGTGTTTCCACATAACGAGCAACATTTATGGTTTCATTACATTCAAGTAATTCAACCAGAATGCACCCCTCTGCATCCCAAAAAATGCTTCCCCTAACCTTCCCAGCAGAATGCACTGTCTTTGCTTTCTTCTTGGTTGGAGAATTGAAGTGGTGCCATTCCATACTCTGCTGTTTTGTTTCAGGCACATAATGATGGAACCAGGTTTCATCATCTGTCACAATACTCATCAAAAATTCACAGCCTTCGTTTTGATATCTCTGAAGGTCTTGAGTGATGGTTTTTCTCACAGCTTTGTGATCTTCAGTCAACAAACGTGGAACCCAACGGGCACACACTTTTCTATAGCCTAGGGTTTCAATCATTTCCTGTACTGAATCATGTCCTGTTCCAAGATTTACAGCAATTTCAGATATCGTGACACATCTGTCTTCTTTAAAGGTGTCATCAACCCTTTCCATGTTGTGTTCAGTGGAGTCAGTTCGAGGGTGACCGCTGCGAGGCATATCTTGGATGCTCGTGTTTCCATCTTTGAAATGTTTCGCCCACCTCCTAGCACTGCTAGCACCCATACTCACATCTCCATAAGTAAACTGAAGTCTTTGGTGAATTCCAGCAGCAGGGATTTCCTCTTCAATGAGAAATTCAATAACAGCACGTTGATGAAAATGAAACTTCAGCACCCGTCATTCTGTTTCTGCTCCGTGAGGTCATGTGACACATGATGGTGATGCCATGTGACCCCACATGAAGTGCAAAGGATGCAAGTTAAGGTGATACACTTATATTTTCTCTATAAATTCTGATTTTAAAAAAAATGTTTGCTCATGACTTTCAATATGACCCTCGTATATGAGAAAAGAGACAGGAAAAGACAAAAAAGCTTATGTAATCTAATGAGAAAAAAGGCTCTGACAAAAACAGATCTGTGATAAATAAAACATACTCTACAATGAACTGAGAAAGCAGGTTGTAGCAAAGGTAGTCCTATGATAATTACAACTTGATTCTGAGTTAAAAACAGAGCCAAGTGCTGTAAAACTTTAGAAATTCCACAACAGTTTCTTTTACAACAAACAGAAGTTTTTACAAATCTATGAAAATAAATGAATCTCACAGAGTGCAAGGGGACTGGCCACAGTCAAGAACTTTGTAATTTGTTCAGAAAGAAAGAAGAAAAACTAGCTCAGTGGTGAACTGTCTCATGCGGTGCTTACATTTTGCTCTTCATTACTTAAAAGTAAATTCATAACAAGCAATGTCAGATTTAGTTATCAAAGTAGTACAGTACATTCTGCTAATGCAAAGAGATCTGAAATTTGTGTTTGTGTAGGTTGACATATATCTTCCAGAAACAAGATCACCTACAATATGACTGGTAAGTTGAAAAACCTGATGCTTCAAAAAAAAAAAAAACTACAAGGATTTCTGCTGTTTAAATTTGCAGCAGTCAATTAAACAGTAATGTTCCTGCACATAATACATACAGGCAAAGAGAGGTTTGACTGGAGTCTCATTTCATTAACAAAATGTTGAGAGATGTGTACTCACAGGCCCCTCCAATCTCTTGTTTCATATGCGATGGAGGGCTGGCACCTAACCCAGCTCCATGTACATCCAGTAGAAAGTTGTGAGGGTGGGGACCTGGCCCAGCTTCAGATGTGGTAGAGGTGGCTGCCTGCAGGTGAGCAGACCCCCCAGAGCTCTCCCCTGAGCTCCCCGAATGGAGCACCTGCATGCAGGAGCTAGGAGAGACCAATGGCCCCTCTTCTTTTGGGGACTTGCAGTCGGATGGCTCTCTGAAATATACAAAAAGGCACAGAGCTTTTAAAACTTTTATCTCTTAAGTTAATATTTTAGCAGCAGACAGATATAAATGACAAAGTCTATCAGCTCTGGTACATACTGGAAAGTTCCAATACATTTTAAATCTCCACTTTCCCGGCACACAGTACAATAAGTGGAATTTTACTAAACACATCACTTTAGAGCTAGCATGCTGGTCAGCATTCATATCCACACTGAATTTTCAACTCTCACAAAAAAAAAAAAAATTAAAAGAAATGCAACAGACTGCAAAACTAAGTTCCTTCTTACAGCCACATCATCCGCTGCTGACTTAACTGTGGTGCAAAAGTGAATTTCCCTGCCCTGCATGGTGAATCTGTAGACTGGATAACATCTGTTCTATGTGCAAATATTCTGTCATATGCTACATTGTCTCTATATGTAAAGATTATTCCTTTGTCACTGCACAAAATATTTTCCTTTGTCTCTTCACAACATACTGACCAATTATAAATGAATTCAACCAACTGTGATAAATCAATCCCTTCTCATTTATGACAAAGTTACTGATACTAGTTATACAAGAAAATAAAAAATTTGTGAAAAGAATACAAGAAATATGCCCTATTTAAACTTTAAATAAGATATATACAACAGAGACATTTTAAATAATTCAGAAACAATTTCTGATGGAAGAAACTTGGGACAGGCTTTTGCTATCAAAAGAAAAATACTAGGATACGCTGATGACGTTGACCGGGGGGGGAGGGGGGAGAGAACTATGCAAGAAGTCATCAATACCTGTATACACCTGAGAGATGTAGCACTAAAAGTGAGCCTGATCATTAACCAAGATTAAGACAGAGCATAGTATATAAAGATATCAAGAGACAAGAGACCAGAGGAAGAAATGATCTAGATTATATAAATGTTAGCAATACGATTATTAGGAAAGCAGAAACATACAAATATCTAGGCACAATCTTCAACAGAAGCAACACAGTAAGTGAGGAAATTAAAATCAGAGTACAGATAGGGAATAAAATATACTTTAGTTTGCAACACCTGTTAAAATCCTAAATCCTGTCCCAAAATACCAAAATAACAATCTACAAAAGTATAATAAGACCAGCCATCATGTATGGATCAAAAACAAAGAAAGATGAACAACAATTCAAGATCTTTTAGATTAAGATCCTAAGAAGAATCTTTGGACCGATAAAAGATACCGACAGTGGAGAATAAGGAGCTAGAAAGAACACTGAACTGAACAGCTTATTTAAATCCCAAAGAATTATAAATGTCTTGAAACTGAACAGACTACACTGGTTGGGCATGTAGAAAGAATGGAAGAGAACAGACAAATGAAAATGATGTATGTACAAGAGATAAGGGAAACAAGACAAAGGGTAGACCAAGACAGAGATGGAAAGGCAACATAGAAGAGGATATAAAAGAAATTGGTGTCACAAACTGGAGAGAGAAGATTAGGAATAGAGAGGAGTGGAGGTGAACTTTATCTGCAGCAATGAGTCTTAATGGCTTGGAAAGCTGAAGAAGAGACAATTTAGAAAAAAAAAAGTCTGTGCTTTGAGAAGAAGTATGATAAGGCAAACAAATAATATTGAGAGATAACAAGATGAATGTTTGTCTTGAAAGTGTGGAAGAAATCTCAAAATACTGAAACACATAATTGCTGCAAATCTTTTTTTCCTGTGATGATATTTTCAATAATATGCTGCTGACATTGAATATCTGAGGATGACAGCCTATAAAATGAATGAAACTGTCAGAAGAGACATTCATTTTCTGTCCTGCAAATCCCTCACTTAAAGAGTCACATGACCGAGTCAGCTGTCAGCCCTGTTAAATTATATGCCAATCAAAGCATATAAATTATACACCAAGAAATGTATGCAATCTTTAGCATAAATGGTGGCAATGTATCAATACATTTTTTAATAACAGGTGTGAAGAATCAATATGTGATAAAAACAACATTCATTCTAATCTCCCCTTCATTTCTACCAGACTGAAATAACTCCCACAGACTGCTTGAAACAATTACTTCATTTTGGAGTCTATTAACAATTATTCACACATAAGTACACTGGGTTGTGTTTTGTGCTTGGATCATAAGTATTCTGCTGGCTGCTGAGGACTGATAGTTCTCATACAATCAATTATATCATGGTGATTGGGAGAGAAGACAACTGGGCCGGAGTGATGGCACTGTTACCTAAGATGACATACCAGAAATGGACAAGACTTTATCTCATCTCTGCATAATGTTCCCAGAAAAAGACTCAGACCAGCTAAAGGGGTAAGGCCTGCTATGGCTCTCATACTGGTAGAGTCTAATATACAGACACACACACACATAATAGTTAACTTTCACTGCTGCTCTTCTCAGGTAAGAGAAAAGATGACTGTGGTAAAACTGGTTCTAGTAATAAAGTAGATAGAGGTGTACTGTTCAGTCTGACCAAAAAATACAAGACAGGAAAGTGAGCAGAAGTTTCTGCTGGTCTTTCTTACATGGATGCAAAAAAAAAAAAAGAAGAAAAAAAAAGCTAAGTGTTTAAGTCTTCATTTTTCATGGTTTTATCTGCTGTTGCTTTGTAAGTGATCATTGAAAAAAAAAATGTTTGCTGAAACAATGGATTGTTGTATATTCATTTATATGTCTCATCTCACTTTGAGCCATTCTTGTTTCTGCTCACTTCCTCACTCTATCTTTTTGTAAAACTGAACCATACACTTCCATCTACTTTATTACTTTTTTCAGGTACAGAAGTGCATGAAAAAAAAACCATAAATATCCTCATTAATTTCAACAACTCTTTCAGACTTCCAAAAATAAACATGTACTTATTCTGTTAACTCATTACTCACATACCTCAATCAGAACTGGTGGGGAGCAAAGCATCAAATTTCCACAAAAACCATGGTATTTGAAAGAAATTATGATGACACCATCAAGTTGTGAAAAAAGGAAAAAAAAATGAATGACACTGATCCAACTATCTGTAAATAACTTTCTACTATGAAAGCTAAACAAAGAGGGAAATTACTTTAAAATGCTCTTAAAATATTCAGCCTCAGCCTTGATCTAAGTCTAGACTGATACTAGTATAAAATATTTAATTAAAATAGTGGCTGGCCCCCACAATTCATATGAAACACCTTTGTTTAACCTTCATGGTAGAAAGTATGGTCTTTTTTTTTTTGGAAGAGTACTTTAAAAAATACCAAGACACCAATAACCATTCAACTACTGGAGTATAAGAGGTGTGGGGGGGGGTGTTAAGCTGTGTGTGAGCTGTTCATTTTTCCTGACTCATATGTTAAATTATTTCATGATTGTTAAGTTCTCTGTTGACTTGAAGAAAGCTCCAAACTGATCTAGTAACAATGTGGCAACTAACACCACCATATATATATATATATATATAAGGACATTCAAATGTCAGCCAATAACATCTCTACTTCTTCAACAGGGAAGAGAGGAAGGACAAAAAAAAAAAAAACTTTCAATGACAACAATTCAGACTCTCTTCAGCCCTTAATTATTGTATTTGTTCAAAAGTCTCACTTGCAGCCGAACTTTCCATAACCAGAATGGTGACTATTCATTGCTGCCAGCTTTAATGCATTTACAGTATCTGTCTAGACATTTCCCTGAATGCTACCTTTTTCTTTTTTTTTTAGCTTGGATCAATAAAGCTACTTGCATACAGTCTGAGTCAGAACTGTGTCTGTACTGTCTACAAAGTATCTCATAAAAAGCCCTGTCAGATTAAAGGCCAAAGCTCCAAAAGATTTGACAAAAAAAAAAACAAAACCCAGCCATTTTTATCTGAATATATTACCATCATTCTAGGCTGTATAGATAAGAAAACAATTACCTACCACTGTTTCAAGTATACTTCACAAATATATACAGCTAGTGACAACAATGGAATATTTCAACTTGGCATTTCCTGTCCTCGTACTAGTGTTTGTATAACTACAGTGAAAAAACACAACGTTCCAGAATTTCCATCTTCCATTTTAACTTCTGACCATTTTGTCTTTTCTGACCCCACTTTAAGGTTCATAAGAGATTAGAGAACACAGTTTGTAGGTTAGACCTCGAAAAAATCGTAGACAAAACACTTTTGTGAGACAAAAAAAAAGAACAATCACAAGAGAATTACCTGGGATCTGAACATGGACTCTGGTAGAACAAGCAGCTGTCTAGCCACGAGAGAACAGTGTACTAACTACACCAACTAGCACCTCAAAAAAAGGTGTTTATTGGCATAGTTATTAGTAACTGTTCAGAAGACAAGAGGGAGTCCGTGTTCGAATCCCAGGTAATTCTCTTGTGATTTTTCTATCACTGAACTGCTTTGTCTACGAATTTTTCGAGGTCTAATCCTACAAAACTGTGTTCTCTTACTTTACCGTATGAAAGCTTCGTTGTTTCCCATTTATAAAAAAAAATTGTTTCTATAAAAGATTAAGTTCCTTTACAGCAAAATAACACTGTTGTTTTATCCACACTCAATATGATGAGCAAAATCATGCAGGATAAGGCTTGAATATAATATTAAACCAAAAGCAAGTAGGTGAGGAACTGCTTCTTGTTTAACATTAAGTGTCCTATTTCCTATCATAAGAATGGAAAATTAGAAATAACAAAGAACCCCACATGATACTCCAATCTCCACTTTACCGTTATGAAAGAAACAACAGAATGAGATGGCTATGACACCAGGAGAGGATGGACAAGAATAGATAAGCAAAAAGGGCTTATATAGAAGCAATAAATGGAGACAGACCTGGAGGCAGACCAACACAACGGTGTAATGACAACCTAAAGAAGACCTACATGCCCTCAGAGTGAATAATTGGCATGAGAAGACTAAGAACACAGAGGAATGGAGACAAATCTTGTCTGTAGTAGTGAGCAGAAATGACTTGGAAAGCTGAATGAATGAATGAATATTTGATTTTTGTAGGAAGTCCTTTATCCAATCTGCATGCCTTACTCTAAATCATCATTTGCTGCTTGTTGCCGAGATGCTCTTGCAGCTGGTTACCTGGACACATTAGGTCAAGCACCTAAATCATTTCATTTTATTGTTGCAGTAGTTGTGTTTCTGATCTCTTCTTTTTTTTTTTTTTTTAAACAGGTCTTGTTAGTTCCTTTTCTCAGGATTCTCATTTCACTTGTACAAGCATGCTGCTTGTTTTCCATGGCTCACATCAGGCACTGATAGCACAGAGCTGGTAAAGAACTTTGGCTGTCTTTTTGCTGGCACATGGACATCTGGGTATTTCAAAATATAGGTAATATAACGAATTTGTCTGTTGGCTTGGTAGATTCTGATCTCTGCCTCTTGATCATCTTGCACATGTGGATATGATTTCAAGGTATCTGCAGGTATATGAGTTACAGGTTGCTGTTTCTTTCTTTTCCATTTCTGTTCTTTCTACATTAACCTTTGTGTTGTTGAGATTGTTATGAAGTTGCTCACTGTCCCTACAGAATGCATCATGGTCATCAGCGAAGTGAAGTTCATTTACCTAATGACTCTGGGTTTGTCTCTTTTTTTTTTTCTCTGAATGATTCTTTCCATATGGCACAAGTGTCAAAACATAACTTTATTTCACTCCAGACACTTGAGCCAGTTGATAAGATCATTTCTGATTCTCAGTCCATGCTAGCTTGATTAAATATGCTCTACTATACTTATGGCTGCTTGTTATATATATATATATATATATATATATATATATATATATATATATATATATATATATACCTAGTCCAGACCTGCAGGGAAGAAGTCTAGGAATCAACCAGCTCCATTTTTTTTTGGGGGGGGGGGGGGAATACTAAAATTAATGGCCTGCTGAAAATCAAGCTATATAAAAGTTAACCTCAACTTTCTATGTAATGCAATTTGAAGGTAAACTGTGGCTCTGGCTTGTCAGGAAGTGACATATTCCTCCAGGTCAGATCCTGGCTAGATTTGTATACTATATCAAGAGGGACGTACTGAGTAAGATTTTAATATTCCGTCGGATATGAATATATTCAAATTTTTGGATGGCTGAATACAAATACAAATATTAATGATGGAAGCAAACGTACTTTCTAAAATTATGAATGTGCACATATATGAAAGATTTCTTCTGGTACACACAAAAATGACCCTAGAGTCTACCCAGCCTCTAAAAATGGGTACCAGAGAAATCTGGGAAGGTAAATGCAGCCAGGCGTGATACTAAGAACATCACACTTTCATGTGCCAATGGTCTTGGAAATATGGGCCTAACACTGTATCCCCAATAGTATCATGTATGTATGTCAGTTGTTCTCTCAGTTTATGCAATCATTCTGGACTGGAGCGCATTTGTTCAGTCTCTCCCGTTCCATAACCTCTTTATTCATCCATATGAATTTTATTTATGTTGATTAAAGCAATGATATTTATTTAAACATGCCCAAACCTTAAAATGACATATCTATTCAAGATTAGTGGTGAGAATAGAAAAGAAAGATACCAGACACATCAAAATTATCCAGTTTCATTTCACATTAAGGACTGGTGTGGCATACTCCTTCAGTTGTTTATCTTTATCTTTTTACAAAAAACTGCCAAGTATATCTCAATGCTGGCCTGAACATTTAGTTGTTACTACAACAATAGGTGTTATAAAATCAACATCTCCCAGATGTCTGGGAGCCCTACCCAGGCTACAGAAGTTTAAACTACTACTTTTTCCCTTAATGTTTAAACTTTACAGCTGGCACTCCCATTTATGTTACAGAGATGCATTCAAGTACTTCGTGGCATGTCTCAAGTCTTTGCAAATAGCTTCAAGTGCAGTCTCAAGTTTGCGAGTCAAAAGCAAAGTGATTGTTGGTGCCGATTACCAGGTCAGCAATGATATATTACAGCGTGCACAAGAGGTTGTAAGTTATGAAAGTGAGGACAGGAAAGTAAATGAAGGTGACACCTTATATATACTGTTCAAAAAAAGAAACGCAAAACTATTGTAGTTGTAATGGACCCAAATTTCAAACTAGTATCAACATTTTATTTTATGGAATTAATGTTTCAATCTTGGCAGGAAGAAACTTTAAGACTTTAACAATGAAATGATGTTCATTAAATTTGGTTTGGACTTTTATTCTTTGCGACTGAGGCCTCCGTTTCAGTAAGGTGTATAGCCTCTAGCCTGTATCAGAGAACAACATCTCCTTGACATGGATCCGATTAGCCATTGGATCTGTTGTTGTGGGATGGCTGCCCACTCTTCCTGCAATGCAACTGTCGGAGATTGGTTGGCTCCGCGTCTTGCTGGCGGACTTGTCTGCTGAGTTCATCCTATAAGTAGTCTATTGGGTTCATGTCTGATGACATGGACAGCCACAGAATGGTCTGGACATTTTTGTCAGTGAGGAACTGGGTGGTGAGTTGAGCCACATCAGGTCGAGCATCATCCTGCTGAAAAACTGACCCTGGTACAGCCAGAAGTGGAAGGACGTGAGGACAAAGAATTTCAGCGACATATCATTAGCATTCAGGCATCCTTCAATTTGCACCAGGTCACTTCTTTCATGAAGTTGATCGTCCCCCACACCAGTACACCTCCACCACCATGTGGAGGAGCATTGTTCACACAGTTCTGGGTGTAGCACTCATGGACTCTGGGGTAAACTCTTCTCCGTCTATTGTGTCGCTGGAGCAGAAAGAATGATTCATCACTAAACCAAACCCTTCTCCAATCATTCGCAACGGTCCATTGATAATGCTGGTTCGCCCACTGCAGTCGGTTCTGGCTATGCCAGTCCATAAGAATAGGACCTCTGTAGGGTCTTCTAGTCCAAAGACCAGTGTTGTGCAGCCAGTTTTTGACCGTTTGATCTGAAATTCCATGAGCTGCTGTCATTGACTGGACTGTTGAGGACAAAGATGCAAATTGATTCCTGCGGTGACACAGGCATATGAAGCAGTCTTTGGCAGGAGTTGTGACTATGGGTCTTCCACTATGCAGCCGGTCTGCAATTGAGCCAGTTTCTTGAAATCGTCTCCAAAGGTGACTAAGAGTGCTTCTAACCACATTAAATTGATCACTGCACTTTGTGCTGTCCAGTCTGTAAACATCCAGTGATGATGAGTCATTGTTCCGTAGTGAGATGAGCCATAGTTGTGCATTGAATTTTCAAATGAACTGATTCAAGGAGTGTCAATCTTTTATAAGCATTCAATAAAATGGTCAGCAAATTTTGTGTTCAGTAAGTTTCACGGGACTCTCATGAACCTGTCATGAGTTATTGTCAAAAATGCTGTTCTAACTAGTGTCGCTTTTCTGTGCTCATGAATCATCTGCCGAGTACAATTCAAGACAGCACATGAAGCTGATGTTCAAGTGAACATTTCATGCAATTTGCCCTTGTCTGATCAGCAAACTTCAGTTTAAATCGCAACGTCATATTTGTTGCGTTTCTTTTTTTTTAATAGCATACTTTATTCTTCACTTTAATTTCTCAGCAATAATTTACTAATTTAAAAAAAATATTAAATGGTAATAATCTATTAGGAATACAATATTAACCTTTGGTCAGCGTCCATTTGACTCAATGTTCAGTTTCTGAGTTTCTTTGTTGCTAGTTCCTTCAAACTGCAAGGACAGGAGCATGTGGGTTCCCCTCCTGTATTTTGAAAGTTTTACACACATCTAAACCTCAGTAATCTCTCAACCTTTACAAGATGCATGTGATAAAATGGGTATGGTAGTAATGTGTTAGAGGCTAGTAGAACAGGTCCTTCAGTTTGTTGGTGCTTCTCTACTTCCCATCATGTACTGGGTGCACCTCTGTAGTTATTACTCTGTCTATAGTAACAGATTATTAGATAATGAGTAGATATGCGCATAGCAAAATCCTAGCAGAGTGTAGATTAAAATTAGGTATGTCCAAAAGTACACAAGGCAATGACGTCATCAAAGCATGCATAGTCTACTAACACTGCGCTGCTACGGAAAGTAAATGAAAATAAAAAACATCTCTGATTATGATTTTTAGGTTTTTTGTCTTTTTTTTTTAACCTATTCTCAGAGAATGCATATGTGAATATTTTAAATTTTAATACCTGGACATTTTATCTAATACGAATATTTGAATTTTGCCATTATTCTGTCAAGTACATATACAAAAATCCAGTACATCCTTAATAGCAAGCCAATGCTATATTTTCATCACTAAAGATGATAAAAGTGGATTAAAATTTAATAATCATAACAATATTTATTAATACCCAAGGTTCGCTCTCCTATACTCGCTCCCCCTAGAAACGACATGACTTTGATATGGCGATATCAACTTCATTCTTACACGCCTAGTAACCCCACCATTATCATTCGAGTTGTGCTTGTTTCAGTGCAATCTATACATATTTATAAGACCCAAAAAAGGACACATAATAATCCCTTTGAACACACAAGTTAGTGCATATACATATGGTAGTTACTGTGTGCTAATAGCTTCACTATTTGGTAATTTTAAAATTCTGAATAAGCACATAACTTCCACATATAAAAACATGAGAAATGTACCACACATCAAATAACTCAGGTAAAGATTGCTCCTGTCCCTTTCATTTTTTTTCTAAGAAATGAATTTTTTTTAAAAAAAGTATAAAACACTTTTTTTAACTAATTACTAAAAGGCTATCCCATTCTTTAGAACGAACTTTAGATAAGAAGCATGTTAAAACAGAAACAATACAGAACCAACTGTAAGATTACAGTTTCTCATCCTAATGTTTAGAAGAAGAATGAACTTTAAAAAAAATTTATTGGACAACTGAACGGTAAATAATAAAATGCTTTCAACATATAACTTCTAAAACGGTACCAAACCTTATTAATGAACATTCATATATAAAAATTCTGCACCATTACACTGTTTTCAGTCACTGCCAAGTGGTTTCCTTTCTCTGCATCATAATTTCATTTAACTTAAAAAAAAAATATTAATAATAAAAGAAATCTGAAATAAACCAAGACTTCCACGAGCGACACACTATCTTGAGATTTATGCAGGCAACAGATTTCCTACAACACAAAATCAAGTTCACCACATCACATTATATAACAAACTTTCAAACTACCTTATGCAAACTGGTTTCATCTTTCTCTCAAATACTCCAAATCTGAACTTTATACTGTCTTAAAGGTCAAACATTTCTGATAGACTTTCCAGTTTAAAATTTCAGACTAAAAACTACAGCTTCATATCAAGGAGAGATAGAGAGCAAAAAAAAAAAAAAACCAACCAATTCTAATGAAAACACAATCACAAAAAACATTTCAACTTTATCAAACTTATCTTTAAAACTGACTATTAATTTCACAGGATGGAAAATTTAACTAAAGAATGTTACTGGACATGCCAACATTTTATTCATCTTGAATACAACACGAATTTACCTCGCCAATGACAACAATAAAATTTATTTTACGTTTTAAGAAGTTCATCTTCAACCGAGATTAGAAAATAATTTTCTTTTACAAAACTAAAATGCGTAACAATATTACAAAAACTGACTGATAACTATTTAACATCTATTCTGAAGAATGTACTTTTAAAAAAAATATGAGTATAAAATTTTTTAAAACTGCATACAACTGAAGTACAATGTAAATGCCACTGATTAGTCACTTTTCATCACATGTTAACTGTAGTAG
Organism: Achatina immaculata; assembly: GCA_009760885.1. Classification (NCBI taxonomy): domain Eukaryota; kingdom Metazoa; phylum Mollusca; class Gastropoda; order Stylommatophora; family Achatinidae; genus Lissachatina; species Lissachatina immaculata. Next base: position 16,623,894 of record CM019702.1, read on the forward strand.
TCAGAAACTATAATCACTGGTCAATCAACATTTCAAACACTGGAAAACATCAGAAAAAACACTAATGAAAGAAGTTATAAACCTTATGTTCACAACATATAAAAAAGGAAAAAAAAACATGGTAAATCTCTCGGTGCCAGTGTAAGGTACATTGTAGTTTAGTAAATGTAACACTGTTTCTCCTAATATATGTTTTTAATGTGTATCCCATCTCGTTTGTGTCTAAATACCATTTTACACTGAGCAGTAAATGATTAACTATATTTCAGTCTAAGGAGGGGTAAACAGCAAATTGCAAATTCTTCACAGCTACAGACAGAAAAACGTTGACTGAAAACTAGAAATATGCACCAGCAGTGGCATTGACCCAGACAGACAATGAAGTTAAGCGGCTGGCACAAGACCCTTACATGAAGCTGTCTGCGAAGGAAAAGTCAAAATCCATTCTGTGATAAATCAGAAGCCCCTTGGTGTGTTCTGGTGCTAGCAGACACTTGTGTCTCATGGTCTTCGTCCGGGAGACATGGTTGCTACCACTCAATTGACCGAATGTCCACAACGCAGTGGTTTCCAGACAACTTTTACGAGAAAGACAGAGAATACAAAATGGCGCATCTTGCCTCTCTGGGTCTGCATCGCGTCTGGCTGTGGGAACGCATAGAATAAAGCAACACGGGGACCACAAAGGTTCACTTTCCGAACCGCAACCATCTTAACACATTACGCACCAGCCCAATGCGTGCTGAAGAACAAATCTGACAACAAAATTAAACATTACTAGATTTTGAAATAGCAATCTAAAAATGTTGTAATGCTATAATATCCATGAAATGAGTCTATCCATTAGCTGAGTTTTTGGCTTTGAGGGCTACACTGAGGTTTGTAGTGCACACTGCTTGAGACATGTAATGAAGTACATGGGTGGTATGACACTGCCGCATGGCGCAAACTCACAACGACTCTTTCACACTGACATATCTAGGCTAAAGTTTCAGTCAAATAAAACTTCAGATATGAAACTTCATATTTAACAATAATTATGTGACACAATATAGCAAACACTGTGTTCAGTATAATATCCTACACTATAATTTCTAGATCCACATGGATACTTTTTGTTCAAATTTAGGAGAAAAGGAGGCGGTGAAACAGGACAAGCCAGACAGACCTGAAATGCATGTCGTCCCAGTTTCCTGCCCACACCTCCCTTCCCTACACTGCCACAGCAGCAAATCAGCATTTTATGCAGTGGGGCAGGCAGGTTGTGTAGAGGGCTGCACACAACTGTGCAGCCACAGCATGTGAGACATGCACCGCTCTATGCATCCAGACAGCAGTGGGGAGAAAATCTAGGTTAGTGATATCAGCAGGCCTAAACCTTATCCCCTCCTCTTTCTACTTTAACGTCTGTAGATTGGCAAAGTACACATATAAACTGGTGTGCTCAGAATGAATTGTGAGGAGCTGTGTGTGCTGTGGTTTTTAATCACAAGAAGGGGTGTGAAATGGGAAGAGGAAAACTGAAAATACAATATTTTCTACAAATTATGTGTACATAGAATAAAACTCATGAGATGAAAGAAATAGGAAGATCTTATGATATGTTTTTAGTAGCTTTAAAATTACTCTGTTTCTGAAGTGTCAGACACAGCTGTTAGGAAAAGGTGTGTAAAACCACTTTCAAGCCAAAGTAACTCAATACAAACCAAAGCTGATGAATGAGATACTGCAAAACTAGACATGGGCAATGTCTACATCTGTAAGGAACAAAAAATACATCACTCAGACACAAATATGTATTTGCTAGAAATCTGTTCGATTAGACAGTCAATTCTACTAGCTCTTTTCTCACGGCACAGAAAGTTCATGTATTAGCCATAATGAAGCATTCTGTCAATCAAGACATGGAATACATACTACACATCACAAACACAAATGCACTTAAACTACTGCTTTACAATCAGAGCTGGTTGCTCTGTGTCAAATTAAAAAAAATGTTCTATTCCCTTCAAAAAAACAAGCAGTATGTCTATATTTGTGATAAGCAGCCAGCATAAACTACACATCAGAGCAAATACCTCAGAATCCTACCTCTCAAAAAAAAAAAAAAAGAAGACATATTCAACAAGGGCAAATTAGTTTATAGAACTCTGTTGCAAAATAATTCATCCTATTTGTGGTCACCGCTTAAATGTAATCCTAACCATAGCCAACATCTAAATAATTGTCTTCTTTCAAAACCTAGGATTGACTTGTACAAGAAAATCTTTGTCATATTCTGCTGCTGGCCTTTAGATTCCTTTATACCACTTAAAAACTCATAAAAATAATATGTTTTCTTCCAGTTTCAAACTCTTTCATAACATCTTGAACTTCATTATATGCCTCCTTAAGATATATACTTTTCACACAGCTTTACATTTGTTATAATACTCAGTGTAAGTTTACAGAATGCCTACATTAATTCCATTAATGTTTACTTCTGTAGTGATTTGACTATAATGAATTTGTTTGATAAGAGATTGAATCTAAATGTTTGGCTATTTTAAACTTTACTCACGGTTGTTTATATATTTTGTATGTTTATTAAACTGTGTTATAGTGTGCAAGGTAAGAGAGGAAAAGCAGAATGTTAGATGGGCCTGTGTGCACAATTCTTCACCATCAAAAAAAAAACAAAACAACAAAGTTCATTAATTCTTCATTTTTAACTTTTTAGTATTTTATACTGAAACCAATACACCCTGCCAATGTGCAACTGTCTTCGTTTCATAACAGAGTAAAAAAAAAAAAGAGACCTTAAGTCAAACTCTAAACTTTTGTGAAAACACAAAGTAATGAATAAAAAACACATCCCCAACAGACAGCAAGCTTCCAAAAGCATAAAAAGTGTCACTTCACTATCACCAATTCTTGTGAAATGAGGTCACTAGTGAGAAAAAGAGCAGACCAGTGTCAACTCTGTGATTTTAGAACCTGTCTAGGGGAATAGTACAATGTATGGCTGACTGGTGTTCTGCCCTGTTATGCCATAAACTATACAAGTAATGTGGAATTAACATGCTGACAGTGAAATGTAACTCAAGATATAAACCCAGATAACTTTTTTTATGGGGGAAAAATATATAACAAGTGTTGTATTTTACCTGCCAAAAATATGAAAATCATCAAGTACAACTAATGTGAGCATCTGAAAACAGTAACAACTAATGTGTCATCCACAGACAGCAGCAACAACTAATGCAAGGATCTGTAGACAGTAACAATTACTGTGACCATCTGTATATAGTAACCAATCTGAGCAGTCCCTACAGGGTCACATATTGAAAGAGACTGGATGAGTAAGTGAGGGTAAGTTTTAAGGAAAGAAAGCAACTCTTTAAAAAAAAAATTCATCTGACAAGCATAAAAATAAAAATAGCTCACTATGAAAGCATAACCTACCTGTTAATCTCTGACCCCTGGAACATCCAGAAGACAGAAGTTATTAAACTTAGCCATATACTGCCTGATAAGTGAACTACAACACGGGTTAACAACACATTTCTTTTTGTCTGGCTAGGAGACAGAAAAGGGTTCTCTTAACAACAATGGTTTTTATGAACAGTGAACTCATTCTACCACCACCACTGATAATAGCACTAGTATGCCAGAAAAGCACCAGACCTCCCTTCCCCCCTCCCCTCATGTCCCTGACTAGACTGTGTGAGACTTATAGCCCAGAGACTCACTTCCCCACTCACCAACAGTGGCTGTCTGCTTGCTCACTCTGCCTGGTTCATTGATCTGCCACATGAGGAAACACTTCTCTTTTTAAATAAATCTAACAGTGGTAACCTCATGTATAGATGACTAGACTTGATAAAATCAAATCCAGGGTTTATGTAACACTACTGATGATCACATAATAACACAACACTGCTCCTTCAACACTAGATCCACATGAATGCAGCTCTGTATTTGCATACACACAGGAAGCTTACAACTCATAAAAGACAGGGAAAGGAATAAAAATACGTACACAATGGACTGGTGAGGCTATGGAGATATGCACACGATGCACAGTATTTTAAACACCAGACCAGACGATGAAATGCATACAATAAAACATAACTAGGGCCAGAGTTCTCGGCAGTTCTGACTTCATATTAGAACTTTTGCCTAAAACCAGTCAAATCCCACCAGGTGGCGCAACTTGCCAGCAACACACATGTAATAACCATCCCAAAAAGAAATTGTTTAGAAGTTAACTCCACATTTATGTTTTATAATTTTTTTCAATGAAAAACCCCCTGCAGCTGAAAAATCTACAACAGGGAGAGGATGGAAAAATAAGAGAAAGTAGGTCAGTGCACACAGATAATGCATGTGTGCAGCTGGCAGTCAATATGCATTCATACTGGGTCTGTGTGGAGGGAAAAGCTGGTGCAGGGAATGGCAAGACTCAGGTAAAAATGATTGAGAAAGAAGAAACACTTCAAGTGGACGGAATACAATTCACATCTGTGGACCTAACAGACTGAAATGTATTCTGCTCGAACTCTTCCAGAATAAAATAGTTAATTTTTTTTGTTAACATTGCTTCTTCCATGAAATTCTAAATTTTCTCCCACCCTTAAAAAGAAAAATGCATGCGCATGCGCACACACACACACACCCATGTGTTGAAAATATGACAGTCAGCCACAGTATAGTTTTGTTTTGTTTTGTTTTTTTTTTGGGGGGGGTAGGGGACAACAAATCATTTAGCTTTAACTTACTGTTATAAGCATAAACTTTTGTATCTGATCAATTCTGATGACCTAATGTTGTTGCACTGACAACAGACTGATTGAAAGCTTGCACAAATAAATGAAGTCAACTGTTGAGCTCCATATACAATTAAAACATGCATCTGTGGATTTCTTCTTCTTCAGCACTGTTTCATATGCTCAGCTTTCTAGATAGGGGAGCTGGGTCACCTCCATGAATGCTGTTGTCATCAGGTCTTTGTAGGAACCCTACAGTTTATTCTCCAAGCTTTTCTCCTAGGGGCCATGCCTGTGCTCTGTATATGGTGCTGTGGATTTCAGATTCTAAGATTACCTTTCAGACCAACAATCAGACCTGGCCAAATGATCTACATCTAAGTTGAACATGGAGATAAGTAAACTACATCCTGGTGACAGTAACTCAGATTTAAAACAACCAATGCAAAGAAACAACAAAAAGAACAACTAATCTAGTAGTTGAATAAGCTGTACAGAAATAAAGTGGCAAACACACAAGCTCCATAAACAAACACGCACAGAACTTTGAGAAAATTTTACACCTGATTAAACCTGCGATTGGACATAACTTATCTTAACTATGCTAAAAGTACTGCTTAAATGTAAAACCAGTAACTTAATGACCTTCCAGAGCCATCCAGCTAATATTTCAATATCATGATTTGTCTCATGTAAACTTAAAAAAAAAATGTTCAGACATGAACTTTACTATGATCTTAAGAGCTATTAAGATTACTACACATCAGAGACAGCATTCTTGTAACATGTACTCATCAGGCTTCACTGCAAATTTAAAAAAAAAAAACCAGATCTGATGTTAAGTTATAATTTTATTTCCTTTTGCTTAAGTGAACTAAGACTAGTATGTGATATCAGTACCTGACTAGCAACTACAGGAACATGGCTGAGAGTTCCTAGGTAAATATATATGTCACCAGAACAGATCAGTGACCATAGGAATATGGCAGCAGATTGCCGAGTGAATACAAGTTGCTAGAACAAACCAGTAAAAACAGGAACAGGCCAGAGGATTATAGGGTGTATACAGGTTACCAGAACAAACCAAGAACCCTAAGAACAATGCAGAGGGTTGCAGTGTGAATATGGACCACCAGAACAATTGGAACTATTAACTGATTGTTCTTCATAATGAAATGACAATCACCCAAATCATCAAAAATTAAAATGACAAGCATTTTGTATCTTTCCTTTATTTCTCAATGGTTGATACAATTTCAGACATGAACTTTACTATGATCACAAGAGCTATTAAGATTACTACACATCAGAGACAGCATTCTTGCAACATGTACTCATGAGGCTTCATTGCAAATGAAAAAAAAAAAAAACCAGATCTGATGTCAAGTTATAGTTTTTTTTTCACGTGAAGCTATTTCTTGTCAAGTTTATCTGAGTGCTATGTATTTCTCTTACACATATTGTGAATTATCTGGTTTGCAAAGCAAAAAAAAAAAAATGAATGGATGGTTTCGTTTCCTTCTGAAGACCTGAAGCAATGTTTATATAGCCTTATACGCTCTTTTCTCTCTCTCCCCCCCCCCCTTTTTTTTCAAGGCATCTAGCAATGATAAAACTTCATGTCAGGGTGGGAGGTATAGATTGTCCTTTTTTAATAATAGGGAGGGGGAGGAGAGAATCTGTCAAAACATCTACAATCGTTCATAAATCTGGAGGCGGTTTTGTGATTCTGGAAATCAACTATTCCAGTTCACCGCTTACTCCATTTTAATTTCATTCGTAAATCAAACACGAAAGTTACTTTAAACTTATAAAGAGAAATTTCCTTCATGATTAATGAGTATTCTACACGAGTATTTAACGTCAATATGTATTATCAAAACAAAACTCACAACAGTGAAAACGATGGTGAAGCGTGCTGGAAGGAGTATTTGGTGAGCGATTTGATTGAGCAAGAAAGTGTCAGCAGAAACTTTTCCCAATGCCCGAAATCTAGATCTAAAATTTTCTGCACACCGTCTGAGACTAGATGCTGCAGAATAAGCACGTTTACCCCTCTACATGGGTGAATTTAACGCCGTTGTCAAACTTGCCGCTCCAACCTCAGATTGACGTCTGCTAGCAAGCGGTACACGGAAGCGGAAATGTCCGTCTAAGTAAAAAGTCAGAACCGTGACTCCGTCCTAGGATCTATTCGGTGTGGCAACTAGCAATACATATTATAAACATTAGAGATGCGATTAGATTTTCGTTTTGTGGACGATCATCAAAGATATAACCCTAACAATTAGACTTCTAAAATCAAATCAGTTTGGTAGTTTTTTTTTCTTTCCAAAAGTGCATTTGAGATAATGTGCAACTGCTGTCTGTTAACATGCATATAAAAAAAAAAGATTAAGGAGTTTAATAACTGTATTCTTTAACTGCTAAATGTTTTTCATGATGGCAAGGAGTTCTAGATAAACCTCGCTTTGTACTAAAGTTTATTTTCATGGTGTGGAAGGCAATTTTAAAAAATACAACGTTTACTGATTTCTTCGTCCCTTGCCCCAGTTTCTTTATTAACTCAAAATTGCATTTCTTAAACTCTGTAAGCCCACACATTGTACATATGTAGTGCGTCCGCAGTAAGAAAACATGTGCAGGTGGTTCAGATGGGAGCTGCTGGAGAGATGTAGAACGCCCTTGCAGTCACATTTATGTGGCAGTCATATACGAAAGCGAGTCAAGGAGTGATCGTAAATCAATGAACCATTGAAAAAAATATCAAAAGACTTTCTGATTCGTCTCCGAATTCTTTAATAATTTTTTTCAGTTTTTACTCGTCCTCGTATATTTCAGTGATCAAAGGCCCTAACGCCGAGATGCCATTGTTCCCCCCCCCCCAAAAAATGGAGTCTGCAAAACAAAAACACACAAAAATCATACTAAAGATTCCTATCATGTCTAGAATAATGTAGAATATTAGAAATATCTGAGAGTTTTTAACTTAATGCAAAGTGGGGGAAAGAAGTACGAACTTTTATCTTCAAAAGGTGAAGAATACGTCGCACAATTCTGTGTCACATTCTTTATCTTTTCAATTTCATTCCACGGCAAACACTCAATGTCAGATTAATACAAGTGCAATTGCAGTATACACATTATATATATATATATATATATATATATATATATATATATATATATAGTTGTGATAATCAAGAAAAATACAATGAAAAAATTGTGAAGATTCACATACAAGATTATAACAGAGAATAGCTGATGACATAGAAACATCTATACCCCTAAATATCAATAATCATTACATTTTGCCCGCAGTTATATGTGGCTCATAATAACCAATGAGGAAAATAACAGCAGCTTGACACATCAGATTTTGAGTGTTAACTTTGCGCGCTAAAATTCTGTTTTTCATTCCACTGAATCTCCACACCCGGTTTTTTTTTTTTTTATTTCTTCACGATTACGTGCCCATAGTTTCGGCTTAATGTTTAGCACTAAAAAGGAATTATAGCACAGTAGAATGACTTGACAGTGTCAGTTGCTGACGAGGTATTCCCATTTTTGTGACAAAATAGTGTCAGTTCTCATTTCATCATCATCATACCCACGTATGGCAAAGATAAAATGTTTAAAATACTCTCTATGTTTTGTGCTGGACACCTATTTTCATTGCTTTATTGTGTTTTTTTTTTCTTTCTACACTTCAGAGTTCTCTATCTAAAGGTTCATCTCCACGTTCTTATAAACCTGAAGACCCCCCCCCCCTCTTAAGTTCGTTCTTTCTTATGTATAGTGTCCTACTAATACAGTGTTCTCGCCATTCTTTTCTCACATCCCGATCTAGCTTTAAACTAGTAACAGAACTAAAGACAAAGCTGATAATAGCAAATACATACGATTTCATCTATTGCAAAGCACTGAAACGTAACCAGTGTTATTCTGGCTAATATTTACACCGATATCTTCATTATTCACAGTGTTCCCAGGTGCTCAAAGATTTATTTATTTACTTTAAAAAAAAACTATTGCAAATCAGTTGGAACCGATAATTGGCAAGAAAAGATCAAGAACAGAGAGGAATGGAGACATGTTTGTCTGCAACAATAAGCCTCAGTGAAAAAGAAGAAGAACGGAAGAAGATTACAAATAAAAGGAAGTTTGCATTTCTTACATTTATTGCTGTTCAGCTTAACTTTATCAGTTTTTTTTAAAGTACATTCTCTCTCTCTCTCTCTCTCTCTCTCTGCTTTTGTTTATCGTGTTGTTTTTTTTTTCAGTTAACCTTTATTCGAGGGTAAGTGTCAGATTAAGTTTGTTATGTTGTCTTTCAAAGGCAGTCTGGCATGGTGATGGTCAGGTGTCAAGTCACGGAAAATATAGGCATCATCATCAGGTGCCGTGCCAACTGGCGTTGGCTATTATGCTTCTCCAAAGTACACGATCCTTATTGTAAATACAGGCACTGACACCATATCCCCAATGCGCCTTTTTGGAATGATAGGTGGATCTTTTATCTTTTGCCTTTTCATGATAGGAGGGTTTTTTTTTTTTGGGGGGGGGGGGTGTCTTTCAATGTATCTTTTCTCTGTCCATGATAGGACTATAGGGTTTTTCTTTCTTTCATTGTATCTTTTACCTTTCCATGATAGGGCTAAAGGGTTTTTTAAAATTTCATTGTATCTTTTCCCTTTCCATTGTAGGACTAAAGGGTTTTTTTGTATTTCATTGTATCTTTTCCCTCTCTATGATAGGACTAATGGGGTTTTTTTGGTATTTCATTGTATCTTTTCCCTCTCCATGACAGGACTAAAGGGTTTTTGTATTTCATTGTATCTTTTCCCTCTACATGATAGGACTAAAGAGTTTTTTGTTTTTCATTGTATCTTCTACCCTTCGATGGTAGGACTAAAGGGTTTTTTTATATTTCATTGTATCTTTTACCTTTCCATGATAGGGCTAAAGGCTTTTTTTTTTTGGGGGGGGGGGTATTTCATTGCATCTTTTCCCTTTCCATGGTAGGACTAAAGGGGTTTTTTGTATTTCATTGTATCTTTTCCCTCTCCATGGTAGGACTAAAGGGTATTTTTTAATATTTCACTGTATCTTTTACCTTTCCATGATAGGGCTAAAGGTTTTTTTTTATATTTCGGTGTATCTTTTCCCTTTCCATGATAGGACTAAAGGGTTTTCTTTTGTCTTTCACTGCATCTTTTCCCTTTCTCTTTTCACACCCTATCGATTCTCCCTGTTAATTTTTTTAATGGACTAAATTCATTCATTCATTAGCATGTTCCTTGCGGAATTTTGCATCCCTAACAGCTCTCCTGAAGGCCTCTCAGTTGTAAGCAAGATGCCCCTGCTGCTGATGCATCCATCTGCAAATCATCAGCAGCGTCTCTTCTTGCCATCTTCGCCTTGTTCATCCTCACTTTCTTCCAAGACTGTCTTCTCCAAACTCTCATGAAGTTTATAATATGTCCAAAATACTTAAATTTTCTCGGCTTAATTTTCTTTTACTATGTACTATAACTAATCCTTATTACCTGTTCGTTCACTGTTATTTAGTAGTATTTTCTAAAGTTATTCTTCTTCAATTTTCCTGAATCATGTCACTCTGCTGAGTCGTCTTTGCTCTCTTTTATTTTACTGCGTTGTCATGGGAATGAAATTTATGTTTTCTCACAGCTTTTTACGTACCTTATACCTGGCAGTGTCATTTGTTATGTGATGTTTGTATGACATTCCCAGAAACCTCAGAGAATCTTTATAAATGCTGTGTCCTTTTACGTGGACTGCTTGTTCAGCAGTGAGAATTATCTTTTAATTTACTTGGACGCCTTTTTTTTCAGCAATGTCATCCGAAATATTGCGTCATTTACTTAGAGCTCTTGTTCAGCAGTGAGAGATATCGTATCATTTACCTACAGTCATTGTTCAGCAGTAAGAAATATCGTGCAAGAAGTATTCAGTCATCAGAAGTGATGTGGCCGTTCTTGGATTTACTTTTTCCAGAAGTGAACGCGCACGCATCATAATCTCAAAGAATTAACGAATTTACGGTTGAGTTTTCAACATCTGAGTTCAGCATCTGGAGGAAATAAATTCCCTTTGGTGTTTTTGAAGCTATTTTTCATGTGGACAATTCTGAGTTGGGGCGACTTTTCCTTGAGTTGAACTTCTTCAGTCGTAAAGAAAAGCTGAAACAAGCAGGTGCACGCTGGAAGGCGTTATTGGTCTGCGAGATTAACACTAAAGCGGTTGGTTCAGTGCTAAAAAATGCAGGAAAATAGAGATTTCAGACAGTGAGGAGATGTAAAAGAATGACTCAAATTCGAAACTTTCAGTCCACAGAAGGCCCATAGAGAGGCCCAATGAAATGGGGCTCGGAAGGCATTCCCCGGGGTCTGATTGGGGGGGGGGGGGGCTTAAAAAGGGGAGAAAGCACAGTGGACGAAAAATGTAAAGGTAATTCTGTCATGCCTTAGAGGCACACATAGGGATATGGTGTTAGTGCCCATATTTTCCTAGAGGGTAATATGGTCAGTATCACATCTCGCCGCCTTTCCTTCTCCAACTCCAGAAGAAGTCTGGTACCCATTTCTACAGCTGGGTGACTGGGGTGCCTCCGGCCGGATTCGAACCCCCAACCTTCGCCATGAGAGACCAGTGCACTAACCACTTCGCCACGAATGGTTAATCAATAGAATAAGTAGTGTGAGGAAAGAAAAGGAAACAAATTCTGCACCAGCTGATAAAATTTCTCTTAGAGACCCTGGCTGGTGCCACAAGATATTGCCGCCATCATCATCCTCTTTTGTGCCACAGTAAATGCAGGCCTATAACAGCCTTCCATTGTGTTGTCTTTCTGTCTTCACAGTACATTTAGGTCCCATCTTATGATGGTCCTCGCACGTTTATACCAACGGTGACTTCTTGATCTCACGTCGATGGTTTTTCCTTCATAGTAAGAGCAAATGTGGACTTTAATATGCTCGGCGTGCTTTATTCTTTGTTCTGTTTTTGTCTATCCGCTAGGTACCGGGCTATTTTAGCTCGTCGTGTTCCTGTTACGATTATACTTCGGGCATTATTCTTTTCATGTACTGTATTTTTCATCTCCACTGAAAGCTACCTAGTGTGTTCTTACTAAAACAGCCACAAACTACCGCAGTATACGTTTTTCAGCGTCAGAGGCATTGCTGGAGGTACGTTAGTTTACCATTTCGCAGCGTAGGATGTCAAACGTCTGGAACTGCTACCAGCAAAGAATAAGACTCACATCTGATCCTACAGTTGCTATACAGACTAGACTGGCGTACCAGTTCCAATCTTAGTTGTTCAGAATACATCAAGTTCTTTCCTTCCTTCCCCCATCTCTGTCTTGAGGAAACACCGCCCGAGACAAAAAGTAGACGACGAAGAAGAAAATCTTCTGTCTAGACCACTTCACTTGGTTTGACCTTATCGGACGAGTTATAAAAGGGAAAAAAAATGCGCCGGGGGCGGGGGCGGGCGAGGATTTCGGTGGGGGGGAAAGGGGGGGGGGGAATTGACTGGACGGGTTTTTACGTAGAGTACACCCTAAAGTAGCAACATCTCACAATAACCCCTGACCTCTTGTCACGGACAGAAAATCGATCGCAGGCGGCGAGGAGCTGTCGCCCCGTAACTAAACATTAATACTACTGTGTTCCGTTTACATTATCTATCTACTTTTTTTTCCGGTCCTCCCTCCCCTCCCCCACCCTTCTCCCCCCTCCCCCACCAATTCTAATTCGTCCGCTGGTCGGGACTGTCGTTCATATCTGACCGTTATGTGTGTTACATGCAAAGTTCAGCTCAGGGCAAGACTGATAAGGGGGATGGGGGGAGCGCGGAAGGGTGTATTTTCTTGTGTGTGCTTTTTTTTGGAAAAGGGGGGGGGGGGGTGGGAGACAGAGAGAGAGAGAGAGAGAGAGACTAGGCAAACAAGAAAAACACGAACAGACACATCACATCTGGGGGGGGGGGGAACCCTTCGAATATGTGTTATCTACAAGCCGTATTGGCATCATAAAATCAGCCGTCCAATCCGTACAAATACACCAATCTGTGACAGCAGCTGGAAGTAGACACAGATACAGCTGTCTGGAAGTAGACACACATATATAACAGTCTGTGATAGCTGCGAGTGGATAAATAATTACAGCTGTCTGTGATAACTGCGAGTAAACACACAATTACAACCATCTGAGACAGCTGCGTGTAGACACACAATTAAGGCCGTCTGTGATAGCTGTAAGCAGACACACAATTACAGCCGTCTGTGACAGCTGCAAGTAGACACGCAATTACAGCTGCCTGTGATTGACGGAACAGACGAAATCAAATTTTTTTTTTTTTTTATATCTCAACAATGTTCCCAGGAACGACTGAACCGAGGCTGAAATCACCGTAATCCTTTCCCTGAGGGGTATATGGTAAGATGGGAGCTACGGTCTCCCAATAAGATGCAGCACCACGATTGTCCGCATGTTCCTCTCTGGTCGGGCTATTGTGGCGCAGTCCATGGATCCATGGATCCTTTCGCAAAATTGAGCTAAGATCTTGGCCAAATATAGGTCGTAAGTCTTAACTCTAAGCTGACACGTTTGCTTCTTAACATCTTTCTCTATAAAATATAACGTCTGTTTGTCGCTGCGTGTATCCACAGCAGCTCTCTGCACTAATCGATCGATCAAACGAAGTGCTAAGAATTAAAGCACATGATTCATGACGTAAGCACAATGTGTGTAAACAGTTCTCCACCGTGCTTTGTGTCATGTCCACGAGGACTGAGTTAAATTCTGAGTTTTGTGATAACTCTAAAGGAAACAGAATTTAGATATGGTAATATTTAACAGGGAATGTAACAAACTGGAATAAAAATAATTTCCGTTTCCCATTATTATTGACGCGATATAGCTAATCAGTATACAACAAAGCAAAGTAAGAGCAACATTGTCAGATACATTCATCAGTTCTATTTCGTTTTGGAAACATGGAAGACAGTGCTAAAGAAATGACAGTCATTAAAGGGGTTGCTGTGTTGGTGAGATCTAAGGAGACTCTGTATGCGAATTATAACCAGACATCACTCAGCTAACAGAAATGTATACCATCAAATGCGGTCAGATGTTCTCCATCATCAGAGGCCGGGCCAAGACCCTGTCTTTTCTCCCCACCGCTGCTTCTGGAAACAGACCGCTTCGCTTTTTTTTTTCAATCTGATCAAGCGGGCGGCTAGAAAACGAGAAAGTCAAGTTCGCAAGTTACATCATCAATCCGCGAAACCTCTCTTAATCCTCTTGTCATTAAGATCAGACCGTCTGCTACCGTGACAGTTGTCAGATCGGTAGCCACAAAAATGAGCCGATGCCGAGACGGCCCTATTGATACATCCTTTTGTTGCGCTTACATCGTAGCAACGTACTCAGGTATGCGTCGTTACATCCAACTGACCTACACGCGATGGCCTAATAGTATAGTTTTTGTCTGTGTGTGTGTGTGTGTTTTGTTCGATCTGAATATCCGTTCTGTTTCCGACTTAGCTGAATGACACTGACTACAGCCAAGGATCAATGTATATATTGACACATGCGATGCCGATACGAGAAAAGAACAACTGCACAGTATATGCGTTACTCTTCGTGATGAACTACAGTATAGATTTGTGGTAAAATACAATATACATTCGTGATAGACTACTACTACTACTACTACTACTACACAATGCACACAATACACAACGCTACTGAAATGAAATGCAGCTTTTATTTATTATAAAAGCCACGTCTTCATTCGTCATAAACATACATACATCACTCTCTCTCTCTCTCTCTCTTTCTCTCTTCTAACCTTCTTCCTCTTATCCTTCTCTTTCCCCAACCCTCCAAAAATCATTGTGTTGGCTGATGCAAGACTGACTGCATCGCTATGTTCAATACCATACCGTGAGAGGACATCATACAGAACAGTATTGGCGAGTTATGATGTGTATAGAAAGTGAGGTCTCTCTTGGAGCATTTAGGGTGGGGAGATTGAAGAGGAGGGGCGAGAGAATCAATGATTGATTTAAGTACGAGTGCACAACGTGCCTGTCTGTGAGGGTCTCATGAGACCGAAGTCACGTCTGTAAGCTAGCGGGCAGGCACAAACAAATCTGAAAGGACTTTTTAAAATGTTTTTTAAGAAGTCAAAAGTCTCTTTACATCTTGTGTGCGGCGACAAACAAACAAACAAACAAACACACACACAAACACATATGATATATACAAGGTCCGACAATTAAGTAATGAGACTAATTCCATAAAAAATAAAATAAACAACAGTTGAAGATATAACTTATATTTTATTCAAATTAAGCCCCTTGTGCATTGATACAGCGAGTAGCACGATCTAACAAACACTGGAACGACCTCTGTAGTTCTTTTAGTACGGCCCTCCCTTAAACTCGATGTTACGGCCCTTTGGATGTCATCAGTATTGTCAAAGAAGTGTCCTTTCAATGACACCTCTAATTTTGGAAATAGAAAATAATCGCAGGGACCATTCTGGGGAATAGGGTGGATAGCTGTGAACATGCACTTGTTTGTGGGTCAAAAATTCCTGTACAACTACCGCCAAGTGAGCCGGTGCATTATCATGAAGAAGGAAAAAACTGCCAGGTGTTAGATACTCGGGTCGGACTCGGAGAATCATTTTCAATAAGCGTTTCAAAATACTTAAATAAACTTTGGCAGTGACAGTCTGTCCCTCTGGAATACATTCTTTGTGAATAACTCCTTTGCTGTCGTAGAAGCACATCAACAGTCTTCACTTTCGACTTTTGAAGATGAAATTTTTTTGCCTTTTGGTGATGATGATGACTTCCACTGAGCACTTTGGCGTTTAGTTGTGGGATCATAGCGGAAAATCCATGTTTCATCCTCTGCAACAATCAAATTTAAGAAATGTTTATTTCTGTGACACGTTTTGATGATGTCTTTTGCGTATTCAACACGCTGATGTTTTTGGTAATCAGACAAAGCATGTGGTACAAACCGGCAAGCAACTTTTTTTCTTGCCCAAATCTTCCACTGAAATTTTACGAATGTCTCTCGGTTAACACCAAATTCATTTGCCATAATCTCACAGTCAAACAACGATCTTCTTGAATCCGTTCTCTGACTTCTGCAATGAGTTCCTCATTACGAACAGAAATTGGGCGTTCATGTCTAGTCGCATTTGTAATCGTTTCCACACCACTTTTGAATCGCGAATACCATCTGATTACCTGTGCATGAGATAAACAATTATCCTCACAAACTTGTGGCATCAATTCAACTGTCTCAATGGCACTTTTTCTGAGTTTTAAACAGAATTTAATGTTAGCTTTTTTCTCCATGCTGATTACGTGACAATGCACCTCCACTATGTCAACAAAATGGCGGCTTGTTTGTCGTCTGCTTATCGGGCGGCGATGAAAAGTTGCCAGATCATAGATGAAGGCTGCCTCTTTGGATTCCATGCTTTGCTTCTTAGATAGCATTTTTGTCTTGGCCATAATAAAATCAGTTTCATTAATTAGTTGTCTGTCTGTCTGTCTGTCTGTCTGTCTATAGATGAGATATCAACTAAGTGCTAAGAATCAGAACACATGATTGGTGATGTAAGCACTACGTGCGTAAACACACAGACAGACAGAGGTGAAGCAAAGAGGGGGAAGAGAGAGAGAGAGGGAGGGAGAGATAGGCATAATGTTATAATCCTGTTCATGCGCTATGAAATTTCTATTCATAATGGCAAATTATTCCAGTAAATTCATGTCTCGTAAAATCATTTCATGAAACGCTTTCCCTACCTTTTTATGCTTTCTACGATCACAGCATCAAAATTCCTGACGGCATTGTTCACGGTTTCTACAACTACATTATGAATTTATCACCACCAGTTTTAACATACTTCACTCGTTTCGGCATAACTGTTGATAATCTTAAACGAGGTGTCCACATCATCACCATTCTCAGGTGCATGCAGATGCCTACGAGCGTACTTCAAAGTTTCTACCTTCACAGATAGTCATTCTAAAAGAAACCACCATCTGACACACAACAACACCAAACGTGAAGTCACTGGCAAACAATTTAATGTGACCACAGAAACATCTGACATAAAGGATGCGCTTCTCCAGCACAAATGAAGCTTACTTCAACGAATAAAAACTAATGAAATGTGTTAAATTAGAATTAATTTACCATAGGAGCAGTACTTAAACACAGTTCAACAAACGTGCGGTATTATTATATCATAATATCTATGATATTAAAGGTCGCAGTAAACTTAACCAATTAACTCCTAACATCTTTTAATTCAGCATGATTTCTCTTACTCTAGCCAAATTATTCTATAAAGTTACTTGCTTGTGCACACTTCAGTGTCTACCTAATGTCTTGCTGGAAGTTAGAGCGAAATCCTCAACAACTTCCCCAAGCCTTACTGTCTTACACTTGTGTATCTTTCTGGAATCTACGGTCTTTGCTCTATGTCATGAGTGAGTCAGTGATATGAGCTGTCACCTAATGCCCAGCCCACAAAGTTAGCCACTGATTAATGTGTCGTTGTGTGTTGATTCCTGTCAAAGGATAAGACAGGTGGAACATGTCAGTCTGGACAATTAAGTCCCTCCCTCTTTCTAGCCATGCGCGTATGCACCTGGCGCTTGGGAAACGAACTACGGTCACATGTCAAGTCATCTGTTACGGGTGATTACACAGTGAGTCTAGCTACTGCCGTTGTGTGGGGCAAAGCTGCTCCGATCGAAGATCTGCTCAAGCGCCAGACAACAGACGTCCTAGAACTCATAGCTATAGAGTGGACACGACATTGTACATTTTCTCTAATCGACAGGAGCCCCCTGGGAGACGATCTTAGAGGTTGCGATCCTGCATTCTGTTTGATCCCAGGCCTGCTTCCTCTTCTTCCTGCACCTGTGAACTGGTGTTCTTTGCAGCCGATGCTGTGAATATGTTGAGGTACAGCATCGTGCCGGCATGAAAGTAGATTATAATGGATTTTTTTTTCAATTCCTGAGTGCTGCTTAAAGAAAAAAAAAAGCAAGGGATGTGCAATATTTCTTTAGTAGGTTACCGCCATTCGAACTACGACGATTCCTGCCCCGTTAGCCATGCTAGGCCTGTTATGGGGGTGGGTGTGCCAAAGGAAGAGATGGGACAGGATTTTGGTCACTATGGTTCGCTAACCCTGATTTTAGCATGTCAGTCAACGACTGTCAAAACGGACAACGTTTTGCCCTCTCTTGATACTAGGTAAAGACTGTGGAAAACATTACCTCTAACTCTCTTGCTCAGAAATTGTCTTAGTCGACAGCGGGAATCCTAGACCTACACCAGATCGCTAACCCCGTACGACGGCGTCTTCTGCTCCTATGTATAATCACCAGCCTATTACCAAAGGTGCCCGTCTGGTCAAGGACCCCCATGTGACCTTGTATTTATACATGACAAATTCTCCGCTTATCTTTTCACATTTTCCTACTAGGAGGGATTTCATAGCCTGTAAGGCTATCATTTTAGGACTTTAGGACTTCCTTTAGCTTTTGTACTTTATACTTTTGTGAATTGTTGTCTATATTACTATTTCTACCAAATTACTCTGGATGACTGTTACACTTCTGGGAGTGCCCTCAAGTCTAACTGTGAGGATTCTATCACTTACTGGCTCGCTGTAATGCTTTTGATGTTGATTTGTCCAAGTAAAAAGCCACTCCATTCTTTCCTCCTGATTCTCCACCATAACAGATATTATCATTCTCGCTCTTGGACTGTCCTGATCTTTTCCATCGATGTTCGCAGATTCCCAAAATGTGTATCCCCGTTCGTTTCATCTTGTCACTTATTATTTCATACTTTCCTTTCCCTCACACATACTTCTTACATTCCATGTTCCTAGTCTTATTTTTCTTTTTAGTCTGATGCAGGGGTTTTCCTTAGTAACACCGTCAGGATTTTGTCCATCATCACAATTACTAGTACTGACCTCTGTCTCACACTCTTCCCCAGTGTTAAAATTAGATCTATCTGGCCTGGGGGACTCACCACCAGATTTTTTTCCTATCTTCTTCTTCGTTCGCTTCTACCACCAAGACCACCCCGTGATCCTACTGAATTTACTCCTGTGGTCCTCCTGTGTTCCCCGAGAGGACCACAAGAGATCCCCGAGAGGACCACTAGAGGTTCAGAGTATCGCGGGGCTTGGGCCTATATTCTCGGTGGGTCACGGAAGCGGGATTGCGTGACACCGTGGTTTTCGTTGTACCAGTTTAGTCTAGAGTTGGACTTTCTCACCGGAAAACCTCGACATGGTTTGGATATCAGCATATACCCGTCGGGTGAGAGGTGGTTGCCCATCCAGCCTAGAGTTGGACTTTCTCACCGGAAAACATCGATGTGTTTTGGATATCAGTATATCCCCGCCGGGTGAGAGGTGGTTGCCCATCCAGTCTAGCGCTGGACTTTCTCACCGGAAAAACTCAGCGTGATTAGGATACGCATAAATCTCCATCGGGTGAGAGGTGGTTGCCTATCTAGACTGCACTGGTCCAGCGTCTTCGACTTCAGCAATTTGTGGTCGTGGCCGCTACCTTTCCTAGTTGTGAACAGGACGGAGCTTTTGTCCAGGAGGGTTTCATCCCTGGGTTAAGCCAGTTTAGGCGTATTATCCCAGTATGGATGTATTTAGGACGTGACCGACCTCTAGAGCGGAGGTACCGTGACATGAGTAGTCATCAAGTTTCACCCCTGGGTTAAGCCGGTTTAGGCACATTTCACCAGTATGGGTGTATAAAGGATGTGGCCGGCCTCTAGAGCAGAGGTGCCGTGTTATGAGTAGCTCTCGCTGCGAGACTACTAGACATACCGATTAAACTTCACGTTATCATTTCCATCACCTTTTTCACATCGGCACCGCACGGCAACCCTAATTGCATTTTCGTATTTCCTTCACTGGCCGGGAGGAACTTCACCCCACGCACGGCAGTCGAAGAATCTCACCAGCAGTGTCTTAGTTTAACCCCCTGGGTTACACCAGTTAAGGCAATCTGTCCAAGTATGGGTGTATATAGGACATGGCCGGCCTCTAGAGCAGAGGTGCCGTAACCTGAGTAGCCCTGACCTCGAAACTACTGGTTACTTCACTTAATCCTTTCCTTCACCTTTTCCACGATGGCGCCGCGTGGCAACCCTAAAGGCATTTTTTTTCATTGGCCGGGAGGAGTTTCACCCCACGCACAGCGGCTGAAGAATCTCGCCAGCACCGGGTTTTTCCTATCTGACTTTCCGTGTTGCTGTATGGGTTTCTTGGTATATTTCCAGAAGATAGTTTACCATTGCTTTCCTTCCGGGCAGTGACTGTACTAGTCAGTGATCGTAGCTATTGTCCTCGCAATCAGACTTAACGGCACTCCTAAAAATGAAACAGTCATCCAGATATATGCACTTACATCAGCAGCAGAAGAAGAGGAAGTAGAAGACATTTATTACACACTGCAAACGACGATAGACCAGGTACGGAAAAATGATACTGTATTAATAATGAGGGATTTTAATGCAAAGATTGGTACAGAAAGAGCAGAAGACGAAGGATATGTTGTAAGGAAATTTAGCATAGGATACAGAAATGAAGCAGGTGACAGTCTAATGGCATTTTGCATGGAAAATGAGCTAATGATTGCTAATACACTTTTTAAACAACATCCAAGAAGACTTTACACATGGACATCACCTAATGGGAAAACCAAGAATCAAATAGATTACATTTTATTGCAAAGAAGGTGGAGATCAAGTATAACATCAGCAAAAACTTTACCAGATGCTGATTGTGACACGGACCATGAGTTATTAATAGCAGACATGAAGATAAAGATAAAAAGGACAGTTATGGGATCAAGACCACTCCGCTTTGATCTTACAAAAATACCAGAACAATACGGTATAGAAGTGAAGAACCGTTTCGAAATCCTGATGGCTGTACAGGAGGAGATGACACCAGATGAATTGGCTACGCGGGCCAGAGATACCTTAATAACAACAGCTAAAGACATGGTTCCAGTAAAGAAAACACAAAAGAATGGATGGTTTACAGCAGGCACACTAAAACTGATAAAACAACGTAGAGAAATGAAGACGTAATAGAAAGTGACAAACAACAAAGAGAAATACAAATCTTTAACAAAATAAGTACGAAGAAACATAAAAAAGACAATATATATATATACAAGATTGTGAAAGAATAGAAGGACATACGAAGTATGGAAGAGATGGTGAAATGTTTAAAGAAATGAAGAACACTGACAAGAAATGTCGCACCTAAGCTAAATGTAATTTGTGACGAGATGGGGAATACCTTGACAGAGACAGAGGAAATTTTAGAAAGATGGAAGGAATATTGCACAGGAATGTATGAAACAACTGACTGTGAAAGCAGAAATAAACAGTGTGAATTATTATTGGAGGAGAAAGAACCCGGACCGACAATAGAAGAAGTTTTATGGGCAATAAAGAATCTGAAAAATGGTAAATCACCAGGATGTGATGAGATAACAGCTGAACTTACTAAAGCAGGAGGAAAGGAATGTGGAACAATCTATCACAAAGGTAAAGTAAAGGTAATCGTCTCATGCCTTAGAGGCACACGGGGATATGGTGTTAGTGCCCATATTTTCCTTGACCTGCCAGCACACTAGAGGGTGATATGGTCAGTATCACGCCTGGCCACCTTTCCTTCCCCAACTCCAGAAGAAGTCGGGGACCCATTTCTACAGCTGGGTGACTGGGGCGCCTCCAGCCGCAATCGAACCCCCAACCTTCGCTATGATAGACCAGTGCACTAAACATTTCGCCACTCATACGCCCAGTCTACCATAAACTATGTAAAAAGATATGGCATTCAGGTATTTGGCCAAAAGAATGGAAAAGAATTATATTCATACCACTGCCAAAAAAAGGTAACCTGAAATTATGCACAAACTACAGAACTGTTGTCCTGATTAGTCAGGCCAGTAAAATTCTGTTAAAAATCATAATGGGGAGACTTCGCAAGAAATAGAATGGTTTCAGGCAAGGAAGAGGATCAAGAGATCATATATTCAATATAAGATTAAAAGAGAAATGCAGAAAGTTTAATGTGAATCTATATCTACCCTTTACAGACTACTCAAAGGCATTTGATTGTGTACAACGACAGAAATTTTGGGAAATAATGGAAAAAATAGGATTTCCAACACATTTGATACAATTAACATCACTGCTGTATCTAGACCAACAAGCAGCAGTCAGAATAAATGGTGAAACAACAACTGGTTTGATAAACAGTCAGGGATGCATATTGTTGCCTTACGTATTTAATTTATATAATGAAAATATAATGAGGAATGTTAGAGAAGATGTAGACAAAGAATATTATATTGCCATAACAATTGGAGGTTATGAAATTCCAGAGATTAGATATACTGATGACACAGTATTACTGTCCACAACACAAAAAGGAATGCAAAAACTAAATATGTTAATCCGTAAGAACAGCGAAGAGCAAAACCTCTATCTTAATGCGAAGAAAACTAAATTGATGACAACTGACAAAACAAACAAGGCAGTTGATATATATATATATATATATATATATATATATATCCATGAGAAAAAACTGGAAGAAGTGAAGAGTTTTTAATATCTTGGATCACTACTAACTAATAATGGAGATATAATGAGGGAAATTAAAAGGAGGACATCTATCGCTCTTCAGAAAGTAAAACGACTAAAGAAGTTGTGAAGAGGAAATAGACAGAACTACAAAAATAAGATTTTTAAGGGCATGCATCTTTCCCATCGCAACATATGCCTGAGACCTGGACACTTAACAAAAACAGCTGAGAAATACATACATGCTTTTGAATGTAAATGCTACAGAAGAGTTCTTCAAATATTATGGACACAAAAAAGAACAAATATATCCATACTACAAGAACTTCAATATTGAAGAAGGCTGGCTAGTAAAGAGGATTAAAGAGAGGAAACTTAAATATTTTGGACACATTAAACGTCATGATAATCTAGAGAATACCGTCTTGGAAGGGTACATAATGGGAAAAAGAAAGAGAAGAAAACCAAGGCGAAGATTGCTGCAATACATCGTTGATGATTTGCAAATGGATGCATCAGCAGCAGGCCATCTTGCTCACAACCAAGAGGCCTACAGGAGTGCTGTTAGGGAGGCAAAGTTATGCAAATGAATGAACCAAATTACCGGCACTTATGTCCCTTGAACTGTGTAATCTATCTTTCATGGTTTTCCTCTATACCTGACCCACACCTACTCTTGCAGACCCCCCCCCCCCAAAAAAAAAAATGACGTAAGAGTGTGGCCGCAAGCTATATATATAATATATATCTTTATAGCAATCATAAACTATTCACTTAATACTGCTTTTTTTTATCTCTTTCTATACGTCCCAAAACACACAAAACATAGCAGGTGATGGCAAGCTGTTACTATTAACAGTTTCAAACGAAACGATAAAAAAAAAAAAACAACGAACTACCACAACCTCAAAAGAACTATATGCAATACTGCCGCATTGTGCCACCATATGATAATAAAAGTAATACAGATGTACAGTTTACTACAAAGCGTCTGTTTTGGTACAGAGTAAAGTGGGGTGCGGGCTGGTGGGAGGAGGGAGAAGGATAGTGTGACCCTAACAACTCGACATCATTATTTTTATTTTCGAAAGCGATGGGACACCGTCCATCAGGTGACAGTGAAATGTAGAGAAATAGTAGACAAAAGCCCTTTAGTGAAATAGTGGACAAAAGCCCTTTAGTGAAATAGTGGACAAAATCCCTTTAGAGAAATAGTAGACAAAAGCCCTTTAGTGAAATAGTGGACAAAAGCCCTTTAGAGAAATAGTAGACAAAAGCACTTTAATGAAATAGTGGACAAAAGCCCTTTAGAGAACTAGCAGACAAAAGCACTTTAATGAAATAGTGGACAAAAGCCCTTTGCAGAAATAGTAGACAAAAGCACTTTAGTGAAATAGTGGACAAAAGCCCTTTAGAGAAATAGTAGACAAAAGCACTTTAGTGAAATAGTGGACAAAAGCCCTTTAGAGAAATAGTAGACAAAAGCCCTTTAGAGAAATAGTAGACAAAAGCACTTTAGTGAAATAGTGGACAAAAGCCCTTTAGAGAAATAGTAGACAAAAGCACTTTAGTGAAATAGTGGACAAAAGCACTTTAGAGAAATAGTAGACAAAAGCACTTTAGAGAAATTGTAGATAAAAGCACTTTAGAGAAATTGTAGATAAAAGCACGTTAGAGAAATTGTAGATAAAAGCACTTTAGAGAAATTGTAGATAAAAGTACTTTAGAGAAATAGTAGACAAGAGCACTTTAGACATCAGAGAAAGAAAAATGACAAGAGATTTATCTGCTAAATCATTTAACCTTGCATAATGCTAAATCACTTCACTGTGCGAAATGTTAAATCACTTTACTATGTGAAATGCTAAATCATTTAACTGTGCGAAATACCAAATCACTTTACTGCGCGAAATACTAAATCACTTTACTGTGCGAAATGTTAAATCACTTTACTGTGTGAAATGGTAAATCATTTTACTATGTGAAATGCTAAATCACTTTACTATGCGAAATTCTAAATCACTTTACTATGTGAAACCTCCGTTTCTCATTTGAATAAATTATCACCTGACAGCATCGAAAGCTGGGCGTGAACCATGTCTCCTTTTGCGTGTACAGCCAGTACTTCAGCTACTACACAAATCTAGCATTAGCAGAAGAACTAGGACAAGTTACACAAACCTAAGTACGATTATGACAAAATCATTACAAGAACTTGGGTCAAGAGTTGTTCGGCAAGAGGATGAAGTTTCTTTACGAAAACTAATAATCCTAATATTATTAGAAAATTCAGCCAACATACTTTTTAAGAATATATTTATCGTGGAGGCAAGAAATATATCAAATTTGCAAATCTCTGGCTACACCAGGCAGATGTGACTGCGGCCTGTTGTACATTTCTGTATAGCGGGACAAAAAACCTCTACCACTCTATGGAAGTCTTAGACATATTGAAAGAAGGGACATAACCATGAAATTGATACGCGGCAGGAAGTTACTCGAGTTCGATCTACGTTCATTCGAGATAGATTTATTGTTTTCTCGCGATCTCCCCCCAACTCCATCCTTCTCTTTCTCCCCAAAAAGACTTATTTAAACTGACTTGCTCTGGGCAACAGTATTACAACAAGAAGAGTGCAAGAAGAGTGAATTTTTTTTTTCATGTCGTTTTCACAAAGTGAAATGTGTTATTTGCTGAATTTTTGTGTGAACTCTCTGTACTGAAGGACATTTGATATGGGTCAAGTCGCGCTCTCTCTCTCTCTGAACCTTAAGTGCCCAGGGCACATGGGGTTTCTGCAAGAGTTTTCCACAAATGCCTGTCCTTCGCCTTTTTTTCTGCTCTTGCCTAGGTGAGCCCTCTGTTGCTCAACATCCTCTCTGTTGTTCTTCTCCATGTCTCTTTTGGTCTACCCTTACTTCTATTCCCCTGTGGTGTCCATCTTAGTGCTATTTTTGGTAGTGAGTTGTCAGTCATTCGGAGCACATGTCCCAACCATATCCAGTGTCTTTCTTCAATAATTTCTGTCTGTGGCTTCATCCGCATTTCTGCCAATAGCATGTTATTTCTTATGGAGTTTGGCCAAAATATTTTTATAATTCTTCGTAAACATTTAGTCTGGAAAGAATTCAACTTGTTTTCTATGGTTCTGGTGATTTTCCAGCATTCACTTCCATAGAGTAGTACACATAGAACATTACTCTTAAATATCTTGATTTTCATATTTATGCTTAGTTTTTTTAGATTTCCATATAGTCTGCAGCACTGTAAAAGCCTGGTTTGCTCTAATAAGTCTGCTGTTGATGTCCTCTGTGCTGTCTCCATTTTCTACTACTCTACTGGCAAGGTATACAAATTCTTTGACCTCCTCCACTAAATTGTTATCTACTCTGATTACATTTCTGTTGTTCACATTTTGCTTCATTAACTTTGTCTTTCCTACGTTGATCTTTAGTCCTATGTTGTTTGCATTCTGAGTTAGCTTATTTTATCTTGCATATCTTTGTGGCTGCTTGATAGTAGACAAATGTCGTCCGCAAAGTCAATGTCCTCCAGCACTGTGTCAAGGGTCCATTGTAATCCTCTGCTTTTGTCTGATGTTGCCTCCTTCATTAACCAGTCTACTGCCAAGATAAATAATGTTGGTGATAGTACACATCCCTGCTTCACTTCTGTTTGTATCCAAAAGTTACTGGAGGTATGTTCTCCACAGATCACTCTGCACTGAAAACCCTCGTATAGGGCTTTGATTACATTAACTATCTTATGGGGGAGGCCATGCCATTTTAGGATTTTCCACAGATTATCTCTGTTGACACTATCAAAGGCTTTCTCAAAATCTATAAACAATGCATATGTTGTGCTATGCCACTCACTTGCCTGTTCTAATATTTGTCTTACAAATATGTGGTCTGTGCATGATCTTCCTTTCCTAAATCCTGCCTGCTCTTTCCGAAGTTTTCCCTCAAGTGCTGGTACAACTCTGTTGATGATTATTCTGCAAACTACTTTACTAGTGACTGACAATAGGATAATGCCTCTCCAGTTCCCGCAATCTCTGAGGTCGCCCTTCTTCTTTGGTAGTTTTACTATAAGGCCAGTTTTCCACTCCTCTGGGGCTTTTTCTAGATCCCAAATTTGTTGTAATATCCGGCAAAGTTGTTTTGGTGTTTCTGTTTCTTCTGCATTCAACATCTCAGCAGTCACCTCATCTTCACCTGGTGCCCTGTCTACTTTTAGCTTTTTTATTGCCTCCTTTACTTCACTTATTGTTACTGGTCCTGTATTGATGTTTAGTTCCATTTTTGCTTCAGGTATGCCCAGTGTTTGTGCTGCTTGTGTTCTGTTTAGTAGGGTGTTAAAGTGTTTCCTCCATCTTTCAATTTTTTCTCTTTCTCCACTAAGCAATTGTCCCTTATGTGTCCTTACTGCACTCTCACAATGTGCTGAAGTTACCTGTCATCTGCTTTGTGATTTTGTATATGGTTTTCATGTCATTTGCACATGCTGCTTTCTCTGTTGCTTCTGCTAAGTTGTCATAGTATTGACGTTTATCTTGACGGCATGACTCCTTCACTTCTTTGTCTTTTTGTGCGTAATTACTAAAAACTTGTTTTTTTAGCCGTTGTGATTTGGTGTTCAGTAATTTTTTCTTGATTTCTTTTCTTTGCTCTATCTTTCCCCATGTGGCCTTGCTTATCCATTCCTCTTTCCTCCGTTTTCAATATCCCAGCACCTCTTTTGCTGCTTCCTGTAGTGTTTTATTTAACTCTAGTATGGACATTTCTGCTTCGTCTTGTAGGACACTGAAGAGGTTCTTAAATATTACTGGAATTCATCTCTTGCTTGCTGGTCTTTCAGTTTTCTTGTATAAAAACGTATCTTTCTGTGTTCTCCGATTTTGGCTCCCCTTAATTTTAGTTTTATTTTTGCTACCAGAAGGATGTGGCCACTTCCTACATCTGCTCCTTTCCTTGCTCGCACATCTTGTAGTGACCGTTTCCACTTGTTGTTTATTAGTATGTGATCGATTTGGTCTTCTGTTGTTTTATCTGGGACCTCCTAGTCACTTTATGGATGTTTTTTATATTGGAAAATTGTCCCTTCAACGATCATCATGTTTTCTTCACAGAAACTACAGTCTTTCTCTATTTTCATTTATTTCTCCGATTCCTTCTTTTCCCATGATTCTTCTTCTATCTTCATTTCCTTCACGTGCTTTTGCATTGAAGTCGCCCAAGCTGAGTAGCATATCATGCTTGGGTATTGCTTCTACTGTGGCTTGGAGGTTGTAAAAATCTTCTTTTAATTCCTCTTCAGTTGCTTCTGTTGGTGCATAGCAAACTATAATAGACAGCTTCGAGAATCTTGAGGTGAAGCGTGCATATAATAATCTCTCATTTATAGGGGTCCATTTCAGCAATGTTCTTGATGCTTCTTTTGTTATAATCAATGCTACTCCTCCTTCATGATGATCTTCTTTACCTGACCATATTATTGTATCTTCTGTGTGCTGTGTTGTTAATTTCCTTCTGCCTTGTCCTGTCCATCTTGCTTCTTGTATTCCTAGTATGTCTAGTTTGTATCTGTGCATTTCCTTGGTGGTTTGTGCTAGTTTTCCAGCCTGGTTAAGTGTTCTTACATTCCAACTGCCTATTTGCATCTTGTGTTTAGGTTCCAGGAGGTCTGTAGTCAGGCTGGGGACTTCCAGTGGCTGGCTTTCATCCACAACCTTCATGGGCTCAGTTTCCTGATAAGCATTTCTCCTTCCACCTGCATTTGTTTTTTTTTTTCCTTGCTTCCGTTTCTGTAGCAGTCTGATAGTTTTTTTACCAGATAGGGCTGCTGGCCCTATGCTGAATCCTCCTTAGTCGCCTTTTACGATCATGTGTGGTAGGGTACAGTGGCCTTATTCTTTGCAGATCCTGGGTACCAGACGAGGGATAGGTCAAGGGCGTGTAAAATATTTTTTTTTGCCGGGGGGGGGGGGGCGGGGGGGAAGAAGAAGCAGCTTTTGGAAAACTGGGAAATTTCTACTACTTCGAATAAATTCCCCCCCCCCTCTCCACTTAATTTTTTTCAAGAAGTTCCCGGGAGCCATCATCATTAGTTATAACCATATAAAAGGGACGCCTAATGGATATAGTGTCAGTGTTTATATTTCCTTTATACCAGCCGGGACACACAGTGAAGAGCGGGGTAAATCACCACCGCCTTGTCGCCTGCCTAAAACTACCCAGTACCACCACACAACTAGATCTCTTTACTGTTAGCACAGCAAGAACATAGGCATTTACGTCCAGAACAAGAGTAACATCATACTCACATTTAAAAAAAAATATTACATTTCCTACATGCCCCAAACACTCTGGAACACTGCAAGGCAACTGAGACCGTGATGAATCTAAATGGGCAGTGAGAATGCGTCGCTCGGTTGTGACTGCAAGCAGCAGAAAACTAAAGCAAAACACCAGAGAACTACAGCAAAGCAGCAGAGAACTACAGCAAAACAGCAGAACTACAGCAAAACAGCAGAGAACTACAGCAAAACAGCAGAGAACTATAACAAAGCAGCAGAAAACTACAGCAAAGCAGCAGAGAACTAAAACTTAAGAGAATTAAAGCAAAGCACAAGAAAGTTAAAGCAAACCAGCAGAAAAAAATCATTATTTAAATTATTTAATAATTATTTTAAAAATCATCGGAGAACTAAAACAAAGAAACAGAGAGTTAAAGCAAAACAGCAGAGAACTAAACCAAAGCAGCAGAGAACTAAAGCAAATCAGCAGAGAACTAAAACAAAGCAACAGATAGCTAAAACAAAGCAACAGAGAACTAAAACAAAGCAGCAGAGAACTAACACAAAGCAACAGAGAACTAACGCAAAGCAGACGAGAACTAACGCAAAGCAGACGAGAACTAAAGCAAAACAGCAGAGAACTAAACTCTGAATGAAAAAAAATTCCGAAAAACTGAAATTAATATTTCCCGCGATTACGAGTCCAGACTCCCTATTGACCGTCCAATATGTCCCCATGCAACCTCCACGAGACTGTAAAAAAAAAAAACCATCATCAACTAGTCCTTTTGGGTACTTTTCTGATGTTAAAATGTCAGTAGCTTCATTTTATGTTACTATATAGCTTGGAATGTTGGGGCATTTTTTTTTCTGGTACCACCACGTCAAAACGGCCCCGGGGTCCACCCAGCCTCTAAAAATGAAGTATCAGAGAAATCTGGGAAGGTAAATGCGGCCAGGCGTGATACTGGCCATACCACACGTTCATGTGCTGAAGGTCTTAGAAATACGTGCCCATCACCGTATCCGCAATATGCCTTAATGGCATGGAGACATGGAATCTACTTTTAGCTTCTTTTTTTTTTTTTAAAGATGGGTAGAAACAGACCCCCTGAAAGATCATCAATTTCTGTTAAGACTGGTCAGAAATGGAGTCCTACAACTCCAGCATTTGACTCCTTTAACTCCATTAGATATGGACTCCCCTAGTTAAGAACTTCTGCTGCAGATTATACTTACAAGCTTCCTACGTGCGAGCATCCATCAACATGTGTCGCTTCTGCCTAACGCTGCCAAAAACAGATCTCCCATTTTCTCTCCGACTCATGTACGCCTCGTGGTACATCTGATCAAGCTGTCTCTCATCTTCAACTGACATTATCTTCCTCTTGCTCCTTTTTTCTTTCTTCTTCTTCTTCTTCTTCGTTCGCACTGTCTGTCTATATCTGCAATCCTGTCTCTTGGATAAATTTCATTGTTTTTTGTAATTCATGTATGGAATCGTAGAGCTTATCTTCTTTAGTGGTTTCACTGGGCCAGTAATTATTTCTCAGTGTCTCGTAGTTGATGCAGTTCTGGAGGATATGTTCCACAGTTTGGGGCACCTGGGCACATGTACATAGATTAGTAGTACCAACCTTAAACTTTGTATACATATGACTTCGGAGTCGGGTGTGTCCTGTTCGGAGACGGAAGATGGTGACTTGTTCCTTTCTGTTTTGCATGTGATAGTCATCATGTGGTGGTGTTTGTGGCTTCTGTAGGTTTTTATCATGCTTTTCTTCTGATTATAGGTGATTGGTATGTCTGGTTGCTCCATTTCAGTGCCCTCTTTGGCCAGATGGTCAGCTTTCTCTCCTTTTTTCTTGGATTTAAACTCAGACTATTGCTTGTCCGTTTTCAGAACACTG
The DNA here is from genome assembly GCA_009760885.1 of Achatina immaculata. Lineage (NCBI taxonomy): Eukaryota > Metazoa > Mollusca > Gastropoda > Stylommatophora > Achatinidae > Lissachatina > Lissachatina immaculata. The sequence continues at coordinate 16,654,571 of CM019702.1, forward strand.
AGTATACTGAAAATATCTTCTTCTGGTACTTTTCTTTTTTGCTAACCATGCGTATTTTAATTCTTCTAGTTTTCATCGTATATCTCAGCTTTAATTTTATTTCTGTAGATAACAGTGCTATAATCTGCCCCCACTGTATTAGCTTCGGTCTTGAATAAGCAACGCTCTGCTCTGTTATATATGTAGATCTTAACTTTTCCAAACAGACCATACATTTTCAGTCTACAACAAACGGAAGCTCGCTCAAATTCCGTTTTCGAACTATCTACAGAGATCTCCCTGCAAAAGAACATGGGGGGGGGGGGGGCGCGCACACATGACTAACTACTGATAGTGGGACTCAAGGAGGGGACCCATTTCCTTTTCTAGAAAACTGAGGATATGAGACTAGAAGAAGAGGAAGAATTAAAAGTTACGACGTACCCAACGCCCACAGGCGGAACTCTCACTTTTTCATTTCTTAAAAATTACGTCAAAATGTATCCAATCAAAAAGCTGGAGTTCCTGTCTACGACTCACAAACTTGGCATCACGTGACCGACATAGTGGCGTGGAGACTACGCAGAATTTTTTTTCCTTGGAATTAATATGCACTTCCTGCATGTCACGTGATTCATCATACGCATAACAGAGATTACAGAAATGTAGAACGTGTCAACAATGCAATGCAGTGCTTCCATAGGTTGTGTTAGGTGTGCGTGTGTATGCATGCACGTGGAGGCGGTGTGTGTGTGGAGGGAATGGGGAAAAAAAAGACAGGGGTACTGTGACACGGGCCTTGGAAAACGACGATGTCTAGACGGTGAATATTTGAAAATTCCTATACCAAGCAGTAAAAACGGTCATTAATTATACTAATTAGCACCAACATCAACAGTTTTGGGGGTTTACTTTTTATATGTGGTCATCTAGGAACAGGAAAGAGGCGAGAAACTTGAATCTTAACACTAATCTTTTTTTTTTTCAATGTTTGTATGGTTCAGTCTCTCTCTCTCTCTCACACACACACACACACATACAAACAAAGGGTGAGGAAAGTGGGCAGAAACAAGATGAGTACATACAGATTAAAATCACGAAAAACTGATGATGTTACACTAGAATGTGCATATTTGTGCCCGTCTTTCTTACAAAGAGGAGACAAAAATTTTTTAAAATCTATTTTTCGTGTTTTTTTTTTAAAAATCTGTTGTGCTGTTTTTTGTATGTGATCCTTGAAATAAGGCTCTTGCCGAAATATTGGATTGTTATATGTTCTTACATTTACTCACTGCTTTCTGCCATCTTTATTTCTCCCCGCTTTCCTCGCTCTTTCTATCTTCTTGTAAAACTGAACCATACATCTCCCCATCTACTTTCATTACTTGAACCAGTTTTACCGTCAGTCGTCACTTCTCTTATTTCTATGTTGACACATGGAGGTTTTGGATTCCCATATTTGCCGCGAGTACAGATATCCCCTACATTTAGAGCAAGACGCGCCCCGTTGTGTTCTAAACCGCATAAAAAATGTAAATAATACTTTGATAGTTTCCGCAAAGGAGAAACTGGATTTCACAAGAACCGAGACGGCATTCTCTATGATCAGAATATTGAGGTTTTGCAGCAGTGATAGTTGGCTAAGTTGGCTAGTACGCTGTTCTCTCGTGGCTAGGCGGCTGCTCGTCCTACCGGAGTCCGTGTTCGAATCCCAGGTAATTCTCTTGTGATTTTTCTTTCTCTCACGTCTCACTAGAGTGCTTTGTCTACGATTTTTTCGAGGTCTAATCCTACAAAACTGTGTTCTCTTACTTTACCGCATTCTCCATGATCAGACTACTGAGGCAGTGCAGCAGCTTCTAAACTTCCCGCATTCTCTGTGATCAGACTACTGAGGCAGTGCAGCAGCTTCTAAACTTCCCGCATTCTCTGTGATCAGACTACTGAGGCAGTGCAGCAGCTTCTAAACTTCCCGCATTCTCTGTGATCAGACTACTGGGGTAGTGCAGCAGCTTCTAAACTTCCCGCATTCTCTGTGATCAGACTACTGAGGTAGTGCAGCAGCTTCTAAACTTCCCGCATTCTCTGTGATCAGACTACTGAGGTAGTGCAGCAGCTTCTAAACTTCCCGCATTCTCTGTGATCAGACTACTGAGGTAGTGCAGCAGTTTCCAACCCCCCCCCCCTTTTTTTTTCTTTAGCACGATCCAGTCCCAAATTAACAATGATACATGACCCGCAACCCATGAAAAATACACACACAACAAAAATTAACTAATACTATTTTCAATACTGCTAACGTGACGTTTTCTTGACTCTAATCTTTAAAAAGTTAGTGAAAATATAATGCCACTTCCTAATTAATCCAATATTCTTCAAAAATATTGTGAAACACTCATAAAATTAAGATAAAAAAGAATGCTTAAAAACATTTCCCTGAATATCAGTACGTGTGGTTGCTGTTAAATTTAAGTCTGAAAACTTTATGTAGTCAGATTCCCTAAAATTGTGTAATTTTTATAACTTACGAGTTTTATTTTCTTCCGCACCTTTTTTATAAACAAAAAAACAAACAAACAACAAAACAACAACCCCATACATTACCAAAAAAAAAAAAAAATCTTCTCACAAGCCTGTCTCAGACTCCCAGTGACCTTAACTTTGGTCGTGACCTGAGATACGGAACCTCTGATCTAATCTTTAACTGCGCCAGAAGACATCTTAGTGGGCTATGAAGAAACCCCTTGAAACATTTGAAGAATATGACTCTTACGACCACATTTTGGAATTATCATCACCATGTGTGGCACCAATAAATCGTGGACTACCATTCGTATTTTCATCGCTATCAAAGAGCGCAACTTTTACTTTCAGAAGAGACCATGCTCTAGCAGTGGCACAAACAAAATGGACAAAGGTCAATGCAGAAACTGTTAGATACTTTCATCGATAACAGCGAGAAAATCTCATGAGAAAGAAAAAAGATTTACTGGGAATGAGATAGGACATGGCCCAAAAAAATGGGTACGGCCATTTTGGACAAGAGATTAAATCTGATGATGTCAAATACTTGCAAATATTTGCATTTTGAAAACATATATACGTCGTTTATACGTTGTAAAAACGACGGCACAATTGCACCTAGTTCAGCGAATTCTTTATATATATATATATATAAAAATAACCAAACAAATAAAAAGCTCATTTATTTGGAAATGAATGCAATTTTTAACAAGGGAATGCACAAACACGTTTTGAAAGATAGACGTCATTCCCGTAATCAGCAATCGCGCAAGTATCACTGATAAATGCATAATACTGAACACAGAAACAGCACTCCCCCAATGCACTTGAAACAAACCACAGACAGCACATAACGCACACGGACAAGGCACACTTTCACTGAGGTACCAACAAACTGCGCAAACAACACACATAGACCAAGGGCGCGCACTCGCCGCGACACAGGCTCGTATGTAACGACAGATGCAAGCTTGGAACAAGGCCAATCACAACGTTTTTTTGCCCGACACAACGACAAGAGCTTTTGCCTCGAGGACGAGGCCAACAGCCATATCTATAACAAAAACTGCATCTCTTATTCCAAGGGGAGGGGCAGGCGTTCATAAACACCAACGGATTTATCTGGAACATAGTTCTTTCCTGCCCGGCGGACCACATTCTGGATATATTTAATTTGCACTGGCGCCACGAATGGCGGAGAAGTATTTTGGTCAATACTTCTATTAATGTCCCTGTGGTGGTGTGTTTTGACACGTACAAAACAAATCATACGAGAGGGTGGGAGGAACTGCAGAGGGGCGGTGCTAAAGGCGGAGCCTAACGAATATTCACCTCTGTGAACTCCACATATGAGCTCCCGTGGACAAAAGCTCCTGCAACAGGCCGGAGCATATTTTCAATGTGAAAACCCCACAAAATAAACGGCATTTTACATTGGAAGAAAGCGCAGGCCTCTTAATAGCCTATTTAAACAACAAAACAAAACAAGGTTTTTGTTCCTTATAAGAAGTTTGTCACAGTTTAGCAAGCGTATATAGAAGTAGCAGAGATTTAAAATAATCTGCACTGTATAGTTAAGCACGGTTTCTGTCTGATAATCAAACGTGCACTGGTTAGCAAACTGGGTAGGGCAGGGAAGAGCAGGGGAGGCGAGAAAAAAAGAGAGAGTATGAGATACAGGTAGGCTGGACATACATAATCAATAAATCAGACAGACAGATATAGGCAGAGCTAAATCAGTTGAAGCAATTGTATACCTTGAAGACTAGAAGGCAGACTCTCAAATGTGGATCTATGTATGACTGTCGAACTCTAGGAAAACAGATTTTAAGTATAACAACAAAGAAAACGAAAGTTCATTTTGGCCCATGACAAATTTCAACCAAAACGATTCTACAACGGCTCAACCGTCGTGTATTATGTGATGCTAAATAAGTTAATGCGTATATGCACAACTGAATTTAACATGGAAATAATAAAATAATTACAACCAATTACAGCTAATTATACAGAACACAATCATACTGGAGATCTACGACAGGCAGTCTTCACAATAAGCTTGTCACAATTTCCACCATGCGCACGTCACAATCTCCACTGTGTGCATGTCACAATCTCCACCGTGTGCATGTCACAATCTCCACTGTGTGCACGTCACAGAATGATAACGCGGTCACAAAGAGAGAGAGAGAAAAAAACTGAATTAGATCACTGAAACGGCTCCCTCAAACACCCCCCAGTCCTCCTTTTCCTCGGACATCTTATTAAGCAATCTCATATCTTAAAAGCTTAAACGTTAATAAAAACTGTCTCGTGAAAACAGGACTAAATAACGACACGCTGAAAGTACACAGGGGGCACACGACTGCAATGGGCGGCAACGGGGGCAGTTATTAGCGCTAAGAATGAACCGAAAACCGGACGGAATCGATCAACGACTCGTAGAAATATGGAAGAGTTTTGATACGAAGAACGGCATTGGCTGGGATAATTTAACTCTTAAAAAAAAAACCCCTTGTATAATGAATATGAGAGTTTTACTCTTTAGGCAGTCAAAACTGCACATGTCTTCTATCTGTGAGAAGACAGTTACGCCAATACTGAATATTACTTGAATCTCCGAAGCGATCAATGTTATTATAACTTGACCAGACCCATCGATTCCGAGCCTCTCCAAAGATAAAGATGTATAACGATCTTATCAGCAAATGACAATGGAAAAATAAAATGATGAATAATTTCTAGAAATAGTTCAAGATGACAGCACATAAAATAGGACGGACATGGCGTAAGCTATCATTTAATTAAATGAGTAGCCCTGATCACCGAATCAACGGGATTTTAGAAAAAAAAAAAAACATCATGAAGCAGTCCGCAATGTTCCTCTAAGGTTTTGTGTTTCCTGTGCAAAATTTTCCGCCTGTGCAGAAATATTACTTAAAAAAGAAAGAAAGAAAGAAAGAAAATGTTACAAATGTGCGTCATAACCTCAAATTAGAAGTCCAATTTAAAATTCTCATTGAAAATTATCAAAATCCGAAGAAAGCAGAAAAATAAACTCATGGAGCTCTACCATAGCACCCAGTAACATAAGGAAAGTGGAAGATATAAGCAGAAATTTTATTTTATTTTATTTTATTTTTTTTTTTTCACGATCGCACAGCTCAGAAGGAACACTGGCAGTCACTGCAGATTTGTGTCAAATTTTCATGCTTTATTTTCTTGCATCTTGCGCATTTCTGTTTTGTTTTTTTTAAAACTGTTTCTTCCTATCTGAAAGCAACAATAGATATTGGCATATGGTATGGTTTCCTTCCTTCCTTCCTTCCATCCGTCCGTCCGTCCGTCCGTCGATGCTCGTACACTACAAGGTCAGGCAATATCGTGGTTTTGCTGAGAACACAAAAGGTGCATCTACTGCCTTCCATACTGCTAGTACTAAGTTCTCTTACAACTTCTATTTATGAGGTGCACCCAGGCTGCTTTGATAAACTGGCAATGGGCAATTCTAGTACTTAAAATTAGACAATTACAAATATGTAATATACAACTACAAAACTATAACGAACGCTATATATATATATATATATATATATATATATATATATATATATATGTGTGTGTGTGTGTGTGTTGTATGTACCGCCTTAGTACTCGCCTACCGATCAGAAGGTACCTGGGTTCGATTTCTCACTCGGGCGGAATTTTTCTTTTCGGACCGACAGGCACCGGGCTCAACAACCCAAATAAAAAGATTTCGCTACTGAAAAAAAGAGATAGTGAGGACAGGTGCTGGCATCCCTGTCTCAAACGCTGCAGTGGCCTAGAAATGTGAAGGCAGTAACATTTCACGCCCCCTACGCCATGCAAATATATATATATATATAAGAACGAGAATTTGTGCGAGATTCTCGAGATGCCTAACTAAATCTAACGCGATGTTTTCACTTATTCCACTATTTCTCTTACAAGCCTACACACACATACACACATACACAAACTCGTAGAACCACAAAGCAGGGGGGGGGGGAGAACACAATGCATGCAGGGCCGTTAAAAGATTTTCTTTTAGTTGGAGGTGGGGGGGGGGAAGAGAACATGGGTAAAAGTCGGGCTGACCAGAAGTCCAGAAGGATTTGAAGCAAGTTAAGCTGATCGCGTCTTCCAAGACTGGCGTGCTTTCTTCCCTTCATTGTTTGCTATCCGCTGGCTTCGCCGTCTGGACCATCATGACCTCAGTGACACGCGTCACGTCATTACGGCGGGGCGCTGCGGCGGTTTTGTTCTGGGCAAAACAGAAGGCCAGTTTTCTTTGTACTGTTCGTGCTGGTGCGGGGCCACTAGTTTATTTAGGTGTATTACATCATCATCATCATCATGTGTTACCTCCACAGGGGAGGCTTAGCTACAATGGATTACCTGCCTGGTCTTATTTTACAAGTTCTACCATGACTTGTGCACAGCAAGGTATTAGAATGGCTTGTGCACAGCAGTGTATTAGAATGGCTTGTGCACAGCAAAGTATCAGAATGGCGTGTGCACAGCAATGTATTAGAATGGTGTGTGCACAACAAAGTATTAGAATATTGGCCCAGTGAAACCACTATAGAAGATAAGCTCTATGGTTCCATAGATGAATTACAACAAAAAAAAAACAGTGGAATTTGTCCAAAAGACAGGACTGCAGATATAGACAGACAATGCGAACAAAGAAGAAGAAGAAGTATTAGAATGACTTGTGCACAGCAAAGTATTAGAACAAATCATGTATGATTAGGCTGGGGGGGGGGGGGGAACTGTGTACAAAGCGCTTTAGACTCCAGAGAAAGGAAAATAATAATACTAGAATGTGGTAAAACAAGAGATCTACTCAAGATAAGATAACTCAGCTGGGATACAGCTGCCCTTTCTTTTCACACTGCACATGACCTATCTGATTTCTTCTCATATTTTGATGCTGTTTCGGAGCAAAATAAAATATTTCTTTTCAGAATATATGTTTTTCCTTTGGCCATATTCCTCTGGTTATTGCCGCCTTGGAAAAATTCTGGGTCTGTCAACATGTGGAAGAAAAAATGGCGTGACGACATGTCAAGAGCCATATCTGGTGCATTATATGCGACAACGGTGGTCAAACTACCTAAGAGAGATTGTTTGAGGTAAGATCTGCACCCGTGCCTCCTCATGTGATGTAAGTTTTTGTTATATATTAAATGTAAGTTTCTGTTGTACTATATATCTCAAGTTGTTATGCAGTAAATGTGAGTTTAGTTGTTTAAGAGAGTTCTGTGAGCCGTGAAGTGTTAGTGTTAGTGGTATGATATGTTTCCTGACAAGTCTCCGTGGTGGACTGACTAAATCATCTTGATTATTCACATGTAATATAAATTATTGTTAGGTCATACTGTATAGATTTTCATTCGGTAATTGTTGCGTGCCATACTGCATTGATTTCATTCATACGGAATCACAGTTTATGCCAGGTACAATGCAGGCACCGTGACTGTCATTGCTGTATGCTTATGTGTGTATATGTATACGTATATATATATATGTGTATATGTATATATATGCATGTGTATATATATATATAAATAGATGTGTGCATACATACATGTATGTGTATATATACATGGGGCTTTCAGAAAGTAATTCACCACGCTGTTTTTCTCAGGAGCTGTTTATTAAAAAAGCATGAAATTTATAAACAATATATACATGGATATGTCATGTAAACATCGGTATTATTCAACACAATCCCCATAAACTTGTAAGGCTTTGCGCCAGCGCGAAACAAGGGCATATATTGCTAACCGGTACCAAATTTTCTCTCAATTATCGTCATTTCTTCGCTCCATGAATCACTCCTTCGTCATTTTTAAATCCTACCCCTCGGAGTGCATCTTTAAGTGGACCAAACAGATGGAAATCAGAGGATGTCAAATCGAGACTATAGGGTGGGTGAGATAGTACAGTCCAATCCAATTTGGTGATTGCTTCCCGTGTTGCCAGACTAGTATGAGGGCGCGCACTGTCGTAAAGGAGAAGCAGGTCTGTTGGATTCTTGTGCGGCCGAACTCTGCGAAAACGATGATTGAGTTTTTTCAGCGTCTTAATGTAAGCTTGCGAATTGATTGTCTCTCCTCTTGGCATAACATCCACAAGAATCACACCTTCATTGTCTCAAAAGGCAGTGATTATGGCCTTTCCAGCAAAAGGAGTTGTCTTGAATTTTTTTCTTCGTGGCGATTGCGGATGATGCCACTCCAGTGACTGTCTTTTTGTCTCAGGTTCAAAATGATGTACCCATGTTTCGTCACCTGTTACGATCTTAGCCAAAAAGGTCTCTCCCTAAGCAATGAAACGCTCAAACAATTCAGAAGAAATTGCTTTCCTTTGCAAATGATGGTCATTTGTGAGACTTCGAGGAACCCATCTTGCGCAAACCTTAAAAAAATCCGAGAGCTTTTATAACTGCATTTTACTATCATTGCTGACTGACAGCTTTAAGGCCAATTGTTGAGAAGTGATACGCCTATCAGTAAGAATAATTCCATCAGCGCATTTCAACATTTCTGCCTTGACTGTGGCAGGACGTCCACAGCGCGGCCGATCATGCAACTCCTTATCTCCACTTATTGATTCTTTGATTCTCTGAACCCAGCGACTGACTGTATTCCTGTCGACTACAAAACTTCCATATACATCACATAGACGCTTGTGAATGTTCACAACAGTTTCCCTCTCTGCAACGAGAAGTTCTATCACAACTCGCTGCTTACACCGCAAGTTGCTAACACGACCCATTTCAACGGTTAGGGCAGCCAAATTCTTTGGCAGGTTGCGGTGTAATTTGGTTCACACAATCGACATATGCCATATTTAAAGTGTGCAAAAGTTCATGCTTCTATCTTCATTATTAGCTAAAAAAAAACAACAATGTGGTGAATCACTTAACGCCCCGTGTATATGTGTATACGTGTGTATATATGGTGTATAGATAAATATATGTATGTGTGTATATGTGTATATATGTATGTATACGTATTTTATGCACATCAGACTGAAGAATCAGACACTAGAGATGAGAGAAAGTTATGATTATGTTGCCTTGCACATATACATACTAGTTTTGATTACTGGTGATAGGTATGGTGTATATATATACATACATACACACCTATATATGTGTATATATATATATGTATGTTCTATTTATATATATTATGGTTAAAACGCTTGCACGTTGATATGAAACAGATACGGGGGTCTACCACGACTCGAGGCAGAGATTGCTGTATGCATGTATTCAGATCACTGTCATCTATCATTGTGAATCGCATTTCATTAATACATGCCCGATATATTCATTGTGCACAGCTTAGTCTTCATGTCTTATTGGTATATGGCAACGCTCTTACTGCATGTTAGGTCTAGTCGTCGACTGTGGTTGTCTACTTATTGTTGTCGTGTCAGTTAGTAATTGAAAGCTGTAGACCATAAATCGAGTGCTGCTTGCTGCTGGTGTTTCTGTTACGGTGGGGTAAGCAAGAGGAATGACAAGATTCAATAGGAATGACAGATTCATTTATTCATCTATTACAGTAAACTTAAGTTCGGTTTCTAATCACCGGAAGGGGGGGGGGGGAGAGAGAGAGAGAGAGAGAGAGAGAGAGGCCTGGGAGATTCGTCATACTACAAATGAACTGTTCAGTACAACTGTACTCTTTTTTTAAAGGAAAAGTGATTAAGATTATTTCTAGGATGACTTATTTGTAGTCGCACCTTTCATAAGATTTATATGCATCACCCGACAAGCTTTACATACCTACCACACTATGCAGTACTCAAGAAGAAGAAGAAATTCTGTCTGGGTTTAAAAAAAAAAAAATTCTATGTCCCATCTCATTTTGTTCAGGAAACTTTTTAAAAATCCTACTTTCTGTCAAAATGTCCAACTTTTCGTAAAGTTGTTTTTTTTCTCCTATCTGTTCTTGTTTCTTATTAACAGTACAAAGTTTCAAAATCAGACTCTGGCGTCACTGCATTCAAGTATTATTTTGCTGTTTCTTGTATTTGGATGTTCTGTGTATGAGTTATAGAACAAAAAGCGCGGGGGGGGGGGGAGTGGAACATTTAGATAGTCTACGCTTTTATTTTATACTGTACTTCAAACTGAATTCGAAAACTTTCATTAAGTGAACCTAGGTATTCAAATGACACATCGCCCCACCCCCACGTGCAGTGACGGTTCTAAAAGTTCCCGTAATGCATGGTCCACAAGGGAAAAACTCACGCACCTCACGAGGCATTTTTTTTTTTAATCTACCTCCCTCAGTTTTCGAGGACATGTCAGATTGTGATTGCGTGGTGGTACACGGTGGTGAAACTTCAGCTACAAGCCATCATATCCTCTTCTTCTTCTTCTTCAGCGTTCACGTTCTCGGTCAAGCTAAACCGGAAGCCTGGTCGCCAGGATGAAGCCCCGTCTTTTTTTTTTCAGGTTCTCCCCGGCAGCCCAATAGCTTCTCCCTTAGGTCCAAGCCCTGTGGCCATGTCTGGCTGCGTAGATCTTAACTGGCACTCTTGGAGAACATGTTCTGGAGTCTGCACTCCGCCCTTGCAGGAGCATTCGTCTGTATGTGAGATTTTGAGTCAGTAGAGGTGATTATTTAACTTGTATACTGAAAATATAATAATGAATGTTAGAGATGATGTAGACAAAGAATATTACGATGCCAGAACAATTGGAGGTTATGAAATTCCAGAGATTAGATATGCTGATCACACGGTATTACTGTCCACAACACAAAAAGGAATGGAACAACTAATAAAACTAAATTGATGACAACTGACAACACAAACAAGGCAGCAAGATATAAGTATCAATGAGGAAAAACTGGAAGAAGTGGAGAGTTTTGAAATATCTTAGATCACTGCTAACTAATAATGGAGAAACAATGAGGGGAAATTAAAAGGAGGACATCTATCGCTCTTCAGAAAGTAAAACAACTAAAGAATCTGTGGAGAGGAACAGACAGAATTACAAAAATAATATTTTTAAGGGCATGCATTTTTCCCATCGCAACATATGCCTGTGAGACCTGGACATTTAACAAAACAGCTGAGAAACACATAAATGCCTTTGAATGTAAATGCTACAGAAGACTTCTTCAAATATCATGGACACAAAAAAAAGAACAAATATATCCATACTACAAGAACTTAATACTGAAGAAGGCTGGCTAGTAAAGAGTATTAAACAGATAAATATTTTGGACACATTAAACGTCATGATAATTTAGAGAAAACCGTCTTGGAAGGGTACGTAATGGGAAGAAGAAAGAGAGGAAGACCAAGGCGAAGATGGCTGCAAGACATTGTTGATGATCTGCAAATGGATGCATCAGCAGCAGGCCATCTTGCTCACAACCGAGAGGCCTACAGGAGTGCTGTTATGGAGGCAAAGTTCCACAAGGGACATGCAAATGAATGAATGAATGAGAGGTGATTCAGCAGCCTGCATTCACCAGTTCTTAATCGGAACAGGACCGTTAATCCACCATATACTAGAGCGAGTCAAAAAGTAACAGCATATCACGGGGAGTTAACCAGTGAAAAGGGGTTTCACTGACCAGAAGTCTTTTCATATACAGTACTTTAATGGTTACATCCCTTGATTTGCAGTTTTTTTTTTCGTTTGTTTATTATTACTTTTACCTACATTTGACGAGGGTAGCAGTGGGCAAAATGGCTGCACCAACGTTTCGGACCAGAGGGAGTGGAGTAAAATTCCAGCTGTTGTCGATCTCGAGTCGTTTAACTGTAGAAACCAGCACTCGGCAACGTTGTGATGGGGGAGAACTGCTTCAGTACACAGACAATATCTGCCTACGCGGGGATGTACACTGGATTCCACGGCTATATACGGCCAATCAAAGGATGCAAGGAAAATTAGTAAATCAGAAGCAGCTCAGTTTCAGGAATAGGGGAATTAATGTTTCTTATTTAAACCCAGTGGATACCAATCTTTTTTGTTTTTAATCTAGGGGCCACTTTTTCAAACTGCATGTCATCATTTTATATGTAATACCATAATGCCAGAAACCTCTTTTATACATCAGGTGACATTAACACCAAATCAATAATACAGCCGCGGATCACCCGATAAAGCGCCGAGGACCATAGTTTGAGAACCACTGTTATAAACTGCGCGTCCCGTAATGTCCACGCAGGTTAGCAAGCATTTAATATGTCCCTATACTTGGTGCTGGCGAATCCGAGCCAGTCTAGAATCTTTCCCAATCTCCTCTAGTACATCTGGATAAATGACAGATATCGTCGTAGATGCGTTTCCTGCCGAGAGCTTCAGATCTGAACGCTATTGGAAGATCCCCAACGAAAAACGCCACGGAGCTGCGTGTATAATCAAATATTAACAACAGAATGTGTCTGTTATGGCATTGTGGAGATTTAAATATCACCCAGGTTTTTAATGGTGTTTTTTTTTTTTTGGAGGGGATGGGGGTGGATTTTCAAAAGCTATGTATCAGTGAATTTTTTTTTTTTCCCAACCGTCAGTTGTTTCGTTACACATTGAATTTTTGTATCATTATGAATTAGATGTGAAAACTGCTTCGTGCTCTTTGAATCGGATGTATTTATTCATATTTAAAACGCTCTTTGCAA